>CM062816.1:90481385-91089785 GCA_031772625.1 Pinus tabuliformis | reverse complement strand
TTTACAGGGTAAGTTCCTCTGACAGAACACCAAAGGGACACCGCTCAAAACAGATCACAGATCAATTAACCAGTATTTTGATGTGGTTAAAACCCTCAAAGAGGGAAATAGTCCACAGCCTAAGCCAATGCAGCCACTTCAGGCAATTTATTAATAAAAGAATGAAATTTTACATAAGCTTCTCTCATGAACAGTTAACCTACAAATGACCCTCCATGCTCTTTAAATAGAGATCATGGACCAATCGGGTGTTAAGCCATGGATCAAGTGTCGGTAATACTGAGGAGAGAATGAACCATCAGATCACTACATATCGTGACCGTCGAATTGTAAGTTACAAAAGTACATAGTAAAGAAACACACTTTACCTAAAGTTATACTTAACTATTTCCTATGTGTCAGAATATCCTAACATCCCCCCTTAAGAACAACTTGGGATAGGATTGAAGGATTTACAAATATGACACAATAGGAGAAGGAAGGAGGCACTAGAGCCTATCCCCCCTTAGTGACAACTTCCTGAACTCCAACCATAAATCGAAGTTTAGTAAACTTCGCCTCTGTGAGAGCCTTTGTAAAGATGTCTGCAACTTGATCATTTGTTGAACAATATTGCACTTCAAGAACATGGTCATGAATGAGCTTTCTGATGAAGTGCATGTGAATTTAAATGTGTTTGCTGCACTAATGTTGGACTGGATCTTTGCATAGTTGAATGGCACTTTGATTATCACAGTAAAGTGTAGTCAGATGTTGCTGCTGAAAGCCAAACTCTGACAAGATCTGACGAAGCCACAAGGCTTCTTTACTAGCTTCTACGGCACCATGATACTCTGCTTCTACTGAAGAAAGAGAAATGGCACCTTGTTTCTTGCAAGCCCATGTAATAGGTCCTGAACCAAGAGTGAACACATAACCTACAATAGACTTCCGATCATCAGGGTCACCAGCCCAATCAGAATTAGTGAAACCAACCAATAGAGGAGCTGCTTCGGCACTGTAATGAATCCCAAACTGAACTGTACCTCGAACATAATGAAGTATTCTTTTAGCTGCTTTCCAATGACTTTCATGTGGGTTTTGCATAAACCGAGCAACAAGGACAACAGCAAAGGAAAGGTCAGGACGAGTATGGGTTAGATACAAAAGTTTTCCTACAAGTTGACGGTATAAGGTAGCATCAACTTCAGGAGAAGTACAAGTGACTGAAAGTTTAACTCCAGACTGAAAGGGAGAAGGGGCTGGCTTACAGTCTTCCATGTGGAAATGGCGTAGAATATCACAGGAATACTTGGACTGGGAAAGGGAAATACCTTCCTTGGATTGCAAGACTTGAAGACCAAGAAAATAATGTAAGTGTCTTAAGTGTGTCATTTCAAACTTCCTTTTAAGGCTAGACTTCACATGGTTTATAAGGTTGGGATCACTACCAGTCAGGATAAGATCATCAACATAAAGAACAAGAATGATAAGAGACTTGCCCACTTTCTTGGTGTAGACAGTATTGTCAGAATGACACCTAGAAAAGCCATTTTCTAAAAGAAAGTTATCCATTTTGGCATACCAAGCTCGAGGAGCTTGCTTGAGACAATAAAGGGATTTCTTAAGCCGACATACAAGGCTAGAGTCTGTTTGTATAAAGCCAATAGGTTGTTCCATATAGATTTCTTCATGTAAGTCCCCATGCAAGAAGGTAGATTTAACATCCATCTGATGGACTTCCCATTTGAAAGAGGCAGCAAGGGAAAGAACAAGGTGGATAGAGTTCATTTTGGCAACAAGGGAGAAAGTTTCAATGTAGTTAATGCCTTAACCTTGTGAAAAACCCTTAGCAACAAGAAGAGATTTATGTTTATCAACTTTCCCATCTGGTCCATACTTGGTTCTGTAAACCCATTTGCATCTAACAAGTTTTCGTCCCTTTGGTAGAGGAACAAGATCCCATGTATCATTTGCCAATAATGAATGATATTCTTCATTCATAGATGCTTCCCAATCTGGATGGCCTGAAGCTTCTGCAAAGGTGTCAGGATAATAATTCATTGAAGCTTGAGCAGTAAAGAAGAGGCTCTATCAAACTGAGAACGTGTACATTGCTGATCTGTAGGATCACCGGCAAGATCACCTGCTGCATCCCGAGTAGCACGGACCCATTTGGGAAGCTGAGGAGCTGAAGGAGGATCCTGAGAAGGTGGGGGAGGATTTTCATCCTCGCTTTCATCATCTGAAGAAGAAATATTTTCAAAAGTAGAAGAGATAGGGAGAGGTGGCACATCCGCCGAACTAGGCGCGTAGGCCGATATATTTTCAACAAACTTTACATCTCTTCTAATGATAACATTTTTGGACTTAAGTGGAATGAGTCTATATCCTTTGAAATATTCAGAATATCCAACAAAAATACATTTTTAACTCTTAGGTTCTAAATCTTTATGTTTCTCATCTAGAATATGGGCCCATGCTTCACTTTCAAAAACACGGAAGTGACTTACATCTGGTTTAATTGAGCTCCATGCTTCTTCTGGAGTGATATTCTTTAAAACCTTAGTAGGAGTGCGATTTATTATGTAATTTGCACAGTTAATTGCTTTTGCCCAAAAATTAAGACCAAGTCCTTTATATTGAAGCATACAGTTAGCTATTTCCTTTAAGGTGTGATTCTTCCTTTTAGCTACACCATTTTGTTGTGGAGTATATGGAACAGTATGTTGTATTTGAATTCCATTCTCAGTGCAAAAGTTGATGAATTTGTTGTTAACATATTCTCCGCCATTATCAGATCTTAGCTTGAGAATTTGATGTCCAGATTATTTTTCAACAAAGGCCTTAAAGGCCAAGAACATGTTAAATACTTCACTCTTGAGTTTTAAGAAGTATACCCAAGTGCGTCTGGAGAAATCATCAACGAAAGTTAAGAAATACTTGTAGCTAGAGAATGAAACAACTGGAAGTGGACCACATAAATCACTATGCACAAGCTGTAAAGGGGCTGAGACATGCCAAGAGGCACATTTTTCAAAACTATGCCAATGATGTTTTCTGAGTACAAATCTAGAACAAACACCATCTCTGCAAGATACCATTGGAAGACCTGTCACCATATTTTCTTTACATAGATTCTGAAGGGAGCGATAGTTTAAGTGACCAAATCACTCATGCCAAAGTTTGCTCACTTCATCATTATGAGCAAAAAAATACCGATGGAAGATTTGATGACCCAAAGTTATGAAACTTATACAACCTTGTAGAATCATCAGCAATGCCAGTAGCTAAAATCTGTCTAGGATCTCTTAGGTCCTTAATTACAACATCGTGGGTGAAAATTCAACGATTTTACCTTCACCTGAATGAGTTATCTGATATATAGATAAAAGGTTGCAGGATAAGGTTGGAACACATAATACATCATTAAATTGACCATTGTCTATATGAACAGTTCCAGTCCCTACAACACTAAGAGATCTATCATCACCAACATATATATTTTTGGTGTTACAATCATTTAAAGAAGAAAACATGGCTTTGTTTTTGGCCATGTGATAAGAAGCTCCAGAATCAATGAGCCACTCATGAGAATGAGAAGAAGAAGATACATTTAGTGCATAGCCAGACCGAGATGCTTGACAACCACATGCAGAAAGTGCTATTCCTGAAGATGAAGTTGAAGTTCAAGAGTGCTCCAAATGGATGTTATGCTTCTTCATTGCTGCTTCCAAGGCTTCCATCTTCTTAAAGCATTTGGATTCTAAGTGGCCATCTCGATTACAAAAGTTGCAATGTCTATCAGTCTTCTTCCCTTTGTTTTTATTTGTCTTATCATTTTGTCGAAATGATTTTTCATTTTGAGGCTGAAATTGCTTAGGACCCTTGTTTGGTTTAGGACCATTCCTTTTAGGATACAACTTCTTAGGATTCTTTGAATTTGGTTGCTACTGGGCGGCTAATGCTTTCTTAGAAGAGTTTCTGAGATTAAGAAGACCAAGGTGTAAGAGTTTTTCTTGTTCTCTTATTAAAGAATCACAAAAGGAATCAAAGGAAGGGGAATTGTAGGCTTGTCCTTGAGAAATGAAGGCTTCTCTTGTTGAATGGAAGGTGGAAAAGAACACAGAATAGGCTGGTCCCAACTTAGTAAGAATGGAATAGATAAGGTTACTATCTTCTTTCTTAACCTTAACACCTTCCAAGATAAGTCTAAGGGTCTTGAACTTGGACAAAAAATCTTCAATGCAAGAAAAATTATTGGGGTCCAATGTAAGCAACTCCTTTTCGAGTTGATGGGATTTAAGTTCATTTTTAATTCCAAAAACTTTAGTGATCCGTTTCATTGCTTCCTCAGGAGTATCAAGTTCTTCAATATGGAATCTAAGATCTGGAGAAATAGACATCCTTATCAACCCTTGTGTTTGATCTTACCTATTTTCCCATTTAGCTACCTTGTCTTCATCTTTCGGTTTGGTTTCTTGGCCTTAGGCTATTCTGTAGAGACCTTGAATTCTAAGTAAATCCACAATGTAGGACCACCATTGGAACTAGTTGGTGTTGTCAAGAATAAATTGGCATGTACTTTCCATTTTAACAGAAACTGAAGCTATATATGCTGAAACTAAGTATTCCAATGGAAAGATCTCGAAAAATTAGGCTAGTTAAAAAAAAACGGCTTTGAAAATGGCTTCTGGATGAAGAAGTTATGGCTTTTTGAAGAAAAGTTGATGAAGATGCCGATGAAGTGTGGGAATGTGTGGAAATGAATGATAATGTTATATTTAAAAAAAAACCACCCCCTTTCCAAACTTAATCTAATTAGCTCAACAAAAAGAAGACTTGAACTCAAGACCTCTACTCTCATAAAGTAGCTTTGGACCAAGTGAGCTATACTAAAAATTTAGTAATTTTTGGAAAAGAGGAAGGGGGAGTTTTTCTTTTAGTCACTGAAGCTTTGGGCTGCGTGCTTACTTAAGAAAACTCTTTTTCCCTACAAAACAGAAAACAAAAAACCCAACACGGACATACAAAAAAAAAACCTCACGGCTTAAAGTTAGCTTTACCTGGAAACTAAATATTTTCCTTGATGTTTTTGATTTTTTGAGATCACACTAAGGCGCGGTGGAAAAGAGCATACGCATGAGAAAAATCCTTCCTCTCTGTTTTTGATTTTCCCAGATCACACAGAGTCACGGGGAAAAGAGCATATGCAGAAATGAAAGGTATATATCTAGTAATAAAAATGGAGCTAAATAAACTGAAATAATAAACAAAGAGAAAATAACTAGAAACTGCAAAAAAAACACTATATACCTCCAGATCTTAAAAATGACGTAGCTAGGGCTACCAGAAACCTTTTCGTGTGAAATGAAAGGGGTTCCTCACTGGAACAGATGCTCCTAACACAACAGAGCAGTCCTCTCGGCCTGAAAGCAATCAGAAATAGTAGATCTAGGAAATGATAGTCAGATGCAGTTCTACCGGCCTCAGATTTGGATCACCAACGGACGCAGCCCTAAAATAGCTCTGATACCATGTAGGAATTTACAGGGTAAGTTCCTCGGACAGAACACCAAAGGACACCACTCACAAACAGATCACAGATCAATACAACAGTATTTTGACGTGGTTAAAACCCTCAAAGAGGGAAACAGTCCATGGCCTGAGCCAACGTGGCCACTTCAGGCAATTTATTAATAAAAGAATGAAATTTTACATAAGCTTCTCTCATGAACAGTTAACCTACAAATGATCCTCCATGCTCTTTAAATGGAGATCATGGACCAATCGGGTGTTAAGCCACAGATCGAGTGTCGATAATACCGAGGAGAGAATGAACCGTCAGATCACTACATATCGTGACCGTCAGATTGTAAGTTAGAAAAGTACATAGTAAAGAAACACACTTTACCTAACTCTACACTAGACCAAGTTATACTTAACTATTTCCTATGTGTTGGAATATCCTAACAATCATCGAAATATCGCATTTCACATGGTTAAATATACTTTGTGAAGGTGCTCTCTTTGCAAGTAGTGATATGCGATGCATGCCTTACTTTAATAAGAAACGTTTTTAGGACTTAGTTCAAAATCATAAGTCTAATAGTTTCAAGGTTAACCATGGTAATCCCTTTTGATTTCCTTTCTACGAGTTTTGGTCGTGAACAGGGCTTTTGACACACTTGATCATGTGATATGTGAAAAGGCAAGCATCTGCTAGCTTTTCAAAGGGTTTCATCTTCATATCTTGCTTTATTCCAAAAAATAACAAGAAAATGTCTAAATGTTAAATTATTTTTTTTGGAAGGAATTTTTAAGGGTCCCATTTATTAATAGAATATTAGCTATTATGTTAACAAACGGGGGGGTTGTTGAACAACACAACAATTGGCGATTTGCTGGAAGAACCAGTTATCTCTGATAGTGTTATAGAAATATTTGGGCATTGCAACCCCAATCACATATGTCCATAAACAAAGGGCTTCTAAATCCCTAAAAGTATTTTTTCATACCCTAAAGGATCAAGACCAACTGATTACATCATTTCCCAAAAGTTCTCCTTGAAAAACTGCTCAGAATTGGTCAAAACTGGATCATCTCACCTGCTCCATGGCCAGGGTGTGATGCATCTCACCTTGTACACACGGGAGGTGAAATTCATATTGAAAAGGCATTCTGTAGGGTGTGATGAGCGAGAATAGACAAATGGCAGAGATAGTTTTCTAAGTGGATGATCAAGGAATCTTCTAGAAACTTCTCATATGACACTTGCCTCTTAGGATTCGCCCTGGGATGAGTAAGAGATCAATGAAATCTCCAATTGGAACCATAAACTATCAGTGGAATGACACTAATAAAAAAACTAGAGCTAACTCACACCTCTGCAAATATCTATATATGGATCCCTCATCTTAGAGATCCAGAGGCTAAAGGCTGGAATTTTGTAATTTGCAAGGAAGTGCTATTGGTTTCTCTTTGAAGACATTGTTGGGTGATCTTGCTTTGTATGAGGTGAAGAGGGCTTTCATGCTAGGAGGATGGCACTGGGTTAGACCAATGGGTTGTAATCCTCTCTTCTACTACTTCTATCAATTAAGTTATTTGAGTTTCCCTCCATATTCTTGTATATCTCTGAATCTTGTATTGATATATGCATTTGTATGGTTAATATACATATGATCCTATATTGTTTATGGTGATAGATCTCTATGCTTTGATAGTGTTATGCTGCTTTGACTCTACAGGTGCTCTTTGAAGCGGGACAAGTAAGGAAAGAGTGCCGAGATTCTATCAAAGGGGAAAGGAAACAAGCAAGGAGCCAAGTGAAAGACTGAAGTTGGTACTCTCTGCTTCTTTCTCATCTATCTCTCATAAAGGAAAACACAAGTGACTTTAGTTTGTTTGTTTCTAAGATATCTACCCATCTTAGTGGGACTAGCAGCTCTAAATAGACACTAGTTTTCCCGATAACAAAATGGCAACTCCGTCGGGGAGCAAATAGTTTGATTGCTTGTCTCTATTTATTTTGTTCATAAACTACATATGGAGCTTGAAGTTAAGCTAGCTAGCCTTCGAACTGCATTTGCTATGCAAGTGAAAAGTAGATCAATGCTACTTCAGTCAATCTCCGGGTTTGTTTATGAATGGAAAAATTGACTTGCAAACATCCTAAGTGCCCTGGTGGTAGCTCAAGTAACCTCATTAGATCATCCCCTATACTTTATATTTACTAACTATCATTAGCTTAGCCTAAATCCCTAAACTAAGCTGCAAACTGTGACCAAAACCAAGTTAAAGTCTTGTCCCTGGACCATCGCACTATTTCCTTTTGGCAGACTGGATGCATCGCACCTCCCGTGTGCAGTAGGTGGGATGCATCCCTGTTTCCCTATGTTACAATTGCGATGATCAGATAAGACTGTTTCTACCTCCAGATTTTGGTTTTTTCTTCATTGTCTTCAGTTTTATTCAGGAGTTTTTCTGTCTGTGATCAGTATACCGCTATTGAAACTCCCTTCCTTTGCATTACTCAGCCTCCATTGTAGAAAGAATTGTGAATGTTTTAATGTATTTTTCACCATTTACAGTTCTCTTTTACAAAAAGGTAGCTTAATCGAACTATCATCTTTTGATTTGAAAGTGTCACAAGTGTCGTTTTCAGTCAAAGAAAAGAATCCTACTTTATTGATGGTCGATTACACTGTTACTCTTGTATTTGATCTGAATTAATAGTATTTCAAGTTTCAAAAGTAATTTTCAATTCAAAATCACAAAGTGTCATCCTTGTCTTCCTTTTGTCTTTTGAAGAGAAAATTGTTAGTATTGTCGCTTTGAGAGAAAAGATAGTTCAGATTTGTATTTAGCATTCTTTTTGTCATTCACACATTAAGAAAGCAGAAAACAAATACATGCATGTGCATTTGCATTTAGACTACTTTTTGATTTTGATTTAGGACAATGCATTCTAATGTGTGCTCTCTGCTCTATGTTGAAAGAATTTCGCTCCTCTTTCCTTAGTAGCTAGGATTTTCATTGCAAAAAGAAGAGTAAATGACTGTTTATCATCTTAGATTGCATATTTAGGAATTGTATATCTACATCACATGGTGAACCTTAAAGGAAAAATTCTTAAGAAAGATAAACTGTAAAATAAATTCAATGAACATAAAAATTCTTTGGAACCTAACGCACAACATTTAGAAGTCTAGGCTAGAGACGTATTCTGGCGTCGTAAAGCCTAGTAACTATTGCTTTCATCGTAGGTTGGGTGCTTCCTCCTCTTTGAGACAACAAGTGCCAGTATGGACTTGTGCTCCCACGTACCATCGAGTATATATTGGGAGACCACAATAGGCTATATCCTTTATCCTTAGGAAGCCGTGTCTGCCACCCTATCGATCACAATGCACTGAACAAAGCATTCAGGAAGATTGACTGCCATAAAATAAAAAGTATTTTGCAGTTTTGCGATTGGTTTGGTAATCCCTCTGTCTAGATTTCTAGAGTAGTCTCTTTCGTTCCTTTTTAGACTCCTTAAAAGGAAATGTCCATCTAAGCACTTGTCACTTTAGGCTCATTAAAAATCGAAGGCGACTAGAGTCATCTTTAGCTTTTTCTCGACTCTTAAAAATTGAAAAAGCAACTTGTGTCAAAGCATCTAAAATTCATTTAATTCAAAATCACATATTCCCCTTTTTATTTTGAGTTGATCAAGTAATCTGCAATCGTGGAAGAAAGTCAATCAAAACCTCGTCGTTCGTGGAGACTAGCAAGTCAACCATCTTTGACTCCGGAAATGAAACCATTCCGGGCCAAGCGAACTCTTTTAACTGGGTCAAAGTCTCCTGGTTTGTTTGAAACTTGTGTTTCAACATCCTGAGAGACTCTCATTATTCCAACCATTTCTGGTATCCCTGCCATTACAGAAGAAGTTCCGTAGTCACAAGAGGACATTAGAACTGATCCTAGTGTAACAGTAAACACTTCTATTCTTGAACCGGCTCCATTTAGGGCTGATTCGGAAGGTGTCATGCCTCCAACATCTGCCGCTATAGAGTCTACACCTTCTTCGGCACCAGAAATATTTTACGGACCCGATGGTCTACCTCTTCCACCTGGATTGATTGCTATAGAAGAGATTACAGAGGATCTTCCATCCAATATCCCATTGCATTTTGGAATTGGGATCCATCTATATCCTTCTACGATAAAATTTAGTCATCCTTCACCGCAAGTTCCTATAGAATTGCTAGGAAATCTTTTGGATAGACTCGATATGTCTGAACAACCATCGATATCTAGGACTATGTCATCTAACACAGCAGCAGCAGAACCTCCTGCCACCACTCCAACAATGTTCACTGGTATACCATCTAAGCTCTCAACTGCTAGATGGAGTCCACCCAGAGACCATTTTGACAGTATGGTCTATTCCTGTTTGTTCATACGAAATAATATCTGGAATCTCTTATGTTGAGTCTCATCAAATTGATCCTTCGCAACAGTGTCAATTTGGGCAGTCCAGTCTCCAAAGGCCAATTTTCCCTTTGAACACTGGATTGCCACCGTATGGGGGGCAGTATGCCCTTTCATTGTTCCCTCTGTGAGAACAACCATATGAGAGTTCACAACAGAATTCGGGTCAAACTAGAATCACATCCAGTGGTTGGGTGCCAATACTGCATCAACAACCAAGGGTTGTATACTCAATACAACCAAGTCTACCTGTGTCAAATATCCCCACCACACCGGCTATTGTGACGGTGTTGCAAGTACAAGCGTTGCCTGTTGTATGCCAACCTCAAGTTTCTCAGATCATAATACAATAGCCTCTTGTCTCCATGACACAACCACAATCTCCGATTAGTGGTGTTACGCAGTAATTTGTCACTGTCTCCTTGTCAGTCTCCCTACTGTGTCATGAATTCAAATTAATCATGCTCATGCTCTCTAATGTGGCCAAATGACCCACTTTGCCAAAGTTTTTCCCATCAGCGTGACTGTTATTAAAATAACCGCGCTGACTGGCGCCTCATAATACAACTAAAGCGCTGTCAGCGCGGAAGCACACGTGTTTTCTGCGCTGGTCGAATTTCATGAACCAGCGCATCTTATATTCATATTGAGTCGCGCTGACATAACCTTCCCTGTTATTAAGATGCGATGTCAGTGCTCTAGTGCAGTTATACGCCCGCGCTGATCTTGTTTGGGTGAGCTTGTTCTAACAGCCGGCCTTCCAGATGACTCCAGACCTGGTTGTTGGCCTTGTAAATGTCGCCCTCCCTTCTATGGCATGTTTGTTTCGTCATTTGGGCCACCTTCCTTGGAGATAAGCTCATCCTCCCACCATTCATGGAGACTCCTTCTCCTATTTAAGCCTCTACCATTTCCATGAGTAGCTAGTTTTTGGATAGTGTGGAATTGATAGTGCTTAGAGTGCTGCTGTTAGTAGGTAGTTGGTGTGACAAGTGTGAGATTACTAGAGAGCTTAAGGAAGGTTGTGAAGTGTTGCTTTCTTGTGTGGACTTGTGTGAGAAAGAGTTCTTGTCTTGGGAGATCTACCTCCAAGGGTGAATGCTTAAGAGACTTGCTGGCTGGACCCTCTTGAGAAGGATTCGACGTCAGAACTTTGGTTGTACTCTTCTCTGTTATTGATTAATAATAGATGACTACTGTTATGGTTCCACTCTCATTTGTCTTTGTAATGGTTAATGTGAGTTATGTCCTTTTTGACTGATGTATAATTGCATTTATTAGATTTCACGCTTGTGTTTGTGTTTCTCTTTGTGTGTGCAGGTGTCCATCCACGAGGATTGTGGAGGATCGTGACCGGCCAAAGCGAAGGAGCGAGAGCGACGGCTCTTCATCAAACAATAAGCGTTGGAATCCAAGTAGGTGTTCATTACCTACCTTTTATTTGCAATTAGGAGCTTGCATAGTATCATTGACTGATTGTTGCTAGACCTATTCTGGGCTAGTAGGGATCGCCTCTATCCGTAGAGGGGATTTACCTCTCCAACAATTTGGCGACTCCGCTGGGGATCTGGCCTTTGTCCCTTTTTGTTCATTCTTACCTTGAGTTTTTGTTTTGGTCTCTTTTGAAGTTTTGGGGATTAATTATCAGTCTTTTGCGTTTCTTGGGTTGATCTGGGACATGCCCCTGTTTGATTGAAAGATTGGCTATTTTGATTTGGGAGTTTTGATTTGCCTGTCACTATTTTTGAGCTCCATCGCGGATTTAATTTTAACAGTTGCACTGTCATCGTGCTCACCCTTTTGCAACATCCTGTGCATCGCGTAATTATGCCTAATAGTCGCGACAATCCTGGAAATTGGATCATCGCGGAAAAGACGTGTACAGTCGCGATGTCAGCGCCACTTGGTAGCTTTTTACGAGCGATGATCTTGGGTTGCTAGCTTGATTCCCGCGATGACTCCTGAAATCACATCATCGCGGGTGGTCTGTGTAAAAATTGCGCTGACATCTCGGGTTGTCTGTGTAAAAATTGCGCTGACATTTGTGATCATCTCGGGTTCTTAGTGTGTAACTTGTGCTGATTCCTGAAAAGTTGTTTTTATAACTTTATGTCCTGAATTCATCAATCTTTCTTATCCCCTGTTGTTTCTTGTCTCCCACTAGCTTGTTTTGATTACTTTTGGTTAGGGGCACTCTTTCTTTGATTTCATTCGAGTGAGTCTTGTGTTTTTTAGATCATGTGACCTAGCCCTTTAGAAGTTTCATCGAGAAACCATTTGCTTGGGTTACTTGTCTATTCGAGGTTTATCCACAACCCTCTTATTGATTTGCTTGAGGCTTTTTCACTGCTTGTTGCTGGTTGATTTTTAGTGTCGATTATTGAACCACTTTTTTATGTTGATTCGATTTCTTCACTACCAAGCATAGATCACAATTGTTTGGATCGATCAGTTCACACTTGCTTGTTTGTCTTCTTAAATTCACAAAAAAAAAAATTGCATTCATTTAGCATACGAAAGTGAAAGTGCATTTGCATTACAAATTTTCATGTTTGAGAAATTGAAAAGCAAAATTTAAATCTTTCATTAGTAGTATTGATGCATCGTGAGATTAGTGTATTGATGCATTGTGTTTCTTAGTGTTTGCATTCGCTTGTCTTGGTTTGGGAATGATATTCTTAACCCTCTCATAGTTAGAATTCATCGAATGAAATGGTATTCTTTGGCATGTAGTTTGCATCTAGGCAATTGTGAGATATCACACGGTAGGACCTGAAACCGAAACTTAATTCAAGATCAACCATAAAATAAACTGAATAAACCTAAAAACGCATTGGAACTTAATGTAAACATTTAGAGGTCTAGGCTAGAGACGTGTTCCGACGTCTTTAAACATAGTCACTATTGTTTCACATTATGGTTGGGTGATTCCTCCTTCTGTGACTCGATAGTGGTCTAACACGGATTGTACTCCCACGTACCATCGCGTATATAGGGAGACCCCACTAGGCTTTTATCCTTGATCCATAGGAAGCCGAGTCTGCCGCCTTGCGAGCCGTAATGCACCGAACACAGCATTCGGGAAGATTGACTGCAGTACGGAAAGTCCTTGGTTCTCATATGATTGCCAAGGTGTATAAGCAGTTTTACGGATTGCCTGGTAAACCCTTTGCCTAGAGTCTCTAGAGTAGTCACTTTTGATCCTTTTCGGACTCCTTAAAAGAAAAGGTGCCAGTGAGCGTCTTGTCACTTCGTGCTAATTAAACATTCGAAGGAGACTAGAGTCATCTTTTCGTCCTATTCTTGACTCTTAAAACATGAAAAGGTCAAGTTTAGTTCCTGTGTCTTAAAAATTTATTTGGCCACAATTAACGTTACCTGGTTAGATCTTGAGTGCGTTAGCTTGAGTAGGCTTCTTTTTTTTTGCCATGGCAACTTTTCCAGGGTTCACCAACCCAAGTTCCCCTCCTGACGGGAATCCTGGTTATTTCCCTCCCCTCGGGAATGTTGGTGCTCCTTATATGGCAACGTTATCCCTTCCGGGGTTAACTGTCGGGTTGCCTGTTTGGTTGTTTTCAACCTCTTTGGTCCCTACCGTATCGGCTGCTAGTCCATCAGTCCCTCCACCTGAACAACATCATGTTGATCCTAAGGTGGATCTCTCCCCTTCGACGCCTACTTCTACATCTTCCTCTTGTACTTCGCCTGGTGAAAGTCTCGATTCGAATAACCAGGTGGCTAAGAAGAAGAAGAAGAAGACCAAGAAGAAGAAGTCTCCTAAGGGAGAGGCTACAAGTATAACTCTTACTCCTTCGAGTCCCCCTGAAGTCGGGCCACCTTCTGCTCCTCCGCGGAAGGTTAAGTTTCCTTGTCGATTATGCAAGGAGGACCATCTTCTTCGCGATTGTCCTGGCATTCCCAGGGTACTAGAAGTATGGTCTCGCGATCCGGCCCACCCCTCATCGTCCTCTGAAGCTCACAGCGATGCTACCTTATCAGCTGGGTGTTATAGACATTTTTGTGCCTTACAACATTGAGCATGAGATGTCCATAATCCAAGGGATCCAAAGTCCCTAAAAGAGTTGTTCCTACCCCTAAAGGAACAAGGTCAACCAATGACAGCTTCTCCCAGAAGTTCTCCACCAAAAACAACTCAGAAATGGTCAAATCAGGATCAATTCAGTGGCTCCACTAGCTGCCTGCGTTGAAATGCAGAGGTTACACTGGCTAGGTGCATTGCAACGCAGGTAGAAGCACTACCAGGGTGCGCTGAGCGGGAAATGACAAATGGAAAGTTCATTCAACGAGGTGGAAAGACCCTGGAAGCTTCCAGAATCTTCCTCAATGACACTTGCCTCAATGAATTCGACCAAATGATGAGTAAGAGGTTCTCAACCTCCAAGTGGAAGCAAGAACTGACAGAGAGAAGCCACAAGTCAAAACATAACCTGACTCATCCTCTCTGCTTACATCTATATATGGATCTCTCACCCAGAGGTTCAAGAGGCTGGAATTTTGTACTTTGCAGAGAATTGCTGTTGGTTTGAGATTGAGATTAGTACATTGGGTGATTTATGCTTTGTTGGAGGAGAGGAAGGGATTCCTTTGCTGGGAGGTAGATGATGGATCGGGACTCATTTGGTTGTATCTCCTCTTGAACTTTGTTACCATATCTTTAAAGCTATTTGAGTTTCTCCTATATGCTTGTATTTCAATGATGTTTTGTTATATTTGCATATTTAGTTTACATCTGATCCTAAACTAGTTATGAATGTGAATCTATGTCTTTTGTGTAGTTTTCCTCTCTTGTGATCTTGCAGGAACTGGGTGAAGCTGGACCAGTGAAAGAGCAGGCAGCGGGAAGCGAACAAAAGAGAGAGTGATTGGATCGACAAACTAGCGGAAGACACCAGTTAGTTACATCCTTCTTTCTCTATTTACATCTCATAAAGAAGAATACTCAGATAGTTTTCCTTGTTTGTTGCTAAGGCACTATCACCTCTTAGAGTGGGATAGGGGCATTCCGAATTGGATACTTTTTCCAACAACAAATTGGCGACTCCGCTGGGGAGAGTATCTTGTTAGTTTACTTGTGTTTCTATTGCTATTCATTTCATAAACTCAAGAGTGCCGAATCGAACTGCATTTGCCATCTACAAATGCAAAGTAGAAATCAGCTACTCTAGTCCACTCACTGGGCCTGTTTATGATCTGAACAGCTGATCCACAAGTGCTCTAACAGCCCTTTGTGATAGATCTTAGTCTTCCTATAAATCATCCTTCTAATTGCACCTAATTCATAGCTTTTATCCAGCCAAAAACTGTAGATTAAACTGCAAACCGTAACCCAGAACCCAGAAACAACTCTCATTTCTGCTTCAGCGTAGACCCTGTGAAGAGGTTCTGCATTTCAACCCAGGTCCCGTGAAGGATACCTGCGCTGAAGTTTAGTTTCTCTGTTTTGAGGGTGCGCGGATCAGTCTTTGCCTTGTGCAGCTGAGGTTCCCTGCTTCCTTTTGCTCAGTTTTATCTCCGTTTTTTGCAGCCTGTTATCAGCTAGTGTACCTATCTGAAACCCCTTTTCTTTGCCTCAATTCTGCCTCGGTTGTATAAAGAAACTGTATTTGTTCTTTGTGTATTTGTTACATCATTTGTAGTTTCCCATTACAAAAGTAAACTAATCATACTGTCGCCCTTAGATCTAGACCTGTCGTAAGTTTGTTTTGATCTTAGGAGTGAGTTTGTTTGCTGTTCACAGTTGATTTAGCTTCTACTTTTGTCTTTTGGTTTGAATTTATGCATTTCAAGTGTCAAAACAAGTAAATCATAAAGTGTCGTAATCGTCTTTTTGATTTCGAAAAAGGAACTTGTTTGTGTTTTTCACTTGAAATCGAATTCGAATTTGTACAACAGCTTTCTTTTTAGGCATCAATATTAAGAAAGTGAAAACAAATACATGCATATGTGCATTTGCATTTTGACAGTTTGTATGTTGATTTAGGAAAAAGTGCATTACTGTGTGCTCTATGCTCTTTGAGAAAAGATGGTGTCTTTCTTTTCCCCTTTGTAGCTAGGATTTTCATTGTTGGAAAGATATAAAAGCTTGCTTATCATCTTTAGACTGCATTTAGGAATTGTATCATACATCTCGTGGTGATCCAAAAAGGCAAACTTCTAAGAAAGATCAACCTAAAATAAATTGAATGAACTTAACAACGCTTTGTAACATAACGCACAACATAGAGGTCTAGGCTAGAGACGTGTTCCGGCGTCGTAAAACCTGGTCACTGGTCGCCTCACTGATGGTTGGGTGATTCCTCCTGAGAGACAATAAGTGCCAGTACGGATTGTGCTCCCACGTACCGTCGCGTATATATTGGGAGACCCCTATAGGAATATAACCTTTATCCATAGGAAGCCGTGTCGGCCGCCCTACTGATCGCAATGCACTGAACACAGCATTCAGGAAGATTGACCGCCCGTACCCTAAAAAGTATTTTGCGGTTTTGCAAAAAGTTTGGCACACCCTCTACCTAGAACTCCAGAGCAGTTCCTTTTGGCCTTTTTAGAACTCTATAACGGAAAAAGTCCATCCGAGCATTTGTCACTTCGGGCTCGTTAAAACATCAAAGGAGACTAGAGTCATCTTTAGCTTTTTCTCGACTCTTTAAAATTGAAAAAGCAAGTTGTGTCTAAGCGTCGTTAAAATTTATTTTAAACGGAACAATCACCCCTTTTTTCCTGCGTTGGTCTTTAGGTTGAGAAAATGGAGCCCACCAACCAAGGAATTCCCCTTGGTGGAAATCCTAGTCCCTTCTCCTCTTGGGGAGATGTTGGTGCGCCCCATATGGCCACATTGTCGCTTCCAGGACTGACAATTGGCCTGCCAGTCTGGCTCTTCTCAACCAATGTCGTTCAGAACACCACTACTCCTGAACAGTTGAATCAACAATTAGATGAGTCCAGAATTTCCCACCAACCTTCTACTTCCTATAATTCTTGCTCTCTTCCTTCCTCTTCGCGTGACGAAACTGGTAAATCTAAAAACCAAGTTCCTAAGGAGAAGAAGGAAAAGAAGAAGAAAGAGAAAAAGAAGAAGGAGCCAAAGGCAAATAAGGGAAAACAAGTGTCGTCTGATGAAAATCCACACATAGCACTGACCAGGCCTAAATCACCATGTGTCATCTGCAAGGGAGACCACTTTCACAGAGATTGTCCTTGTATCCCTCGGATACTAAGGGTCTGGTCTCCCCGTTTGCACAATTCGGTGTCGTCAACCTCTAATAGCCATGTTGAAAGTACACCGTCAACTAGTGAAAGTGAAGTTCCAGGACAGAAAGGGAGGACTACACCTCCCTGTAGACTGTGCGAAGGCAACCATGCCCTCCACCGTTGTCCCTTCTTAGACGAGGCTAAAAGAGTCTTGGAAGATCGTCTGGTTTCGCCGTTATGACTTCCTCCTGGATATCAAAAACTCTTGCCAAGTCCTTCGTTAGTTGAGAATCCAGCTGGCCCGCTCAAGTGGTCAGCTGAAGCGTTTATCATTGAGGATAAACCGACTGAATCTATACCAGACGAAAGTCAAAAGGTCGAGGCGGCAGTTGACCCGGTCTTGCCTTCAGAGGATTTATCTTCGAATGATACAGTCACTGAAGAGGATAAGGATGACACCATCCAGATTCTTTTCATCAACACAGACTCCGACGAACACAGGGGCAATGCACCCATTCCTTTATCGCAGGAAGGAAGTTCGTCAGAGCGATATCTGGCCGTCTACTCAGTCCCACCACCAAGCAACCTAGTTGTATCCTTCGACTGGAACCAACTAGGCAGACCCCGGTTGCCAGCCAGCAAACCATTCAGAATTATCGTTCAAATATACAGAATGGTAATGGCTGGCACCATGATTGATGAGGGGGCATCTGTGAGTATCCTTTCCTCTATTGCTTGGAAAGCGCTTGGTTCACTAGCGCTTTTGCCTGAAATGAGGAATCTATCAGGCTTCGATAAAGGAACCAGTCGACCTTTAGGGATCCTCCCCAATGTGCCTATCACATTGAAAGGGAAGACCGTTCAAATGAACGTGATGGTCGTTCAAGGACCCTTGGATTATAACCTACTCCTTGGACGAGACTATATATATTTCATGGGAGCCATCGTCTCCTCACTCTTTAGAGTAATGTGTTTTCCGCACGAAGGAAGAGTGGTCAAGCTCGTGGACCAACTTTCATTTCCCGGATCACGCATCGCAAATAGTCATATACCATCCCTAAATGGTCTCTTCACGCAAGAAATGTCTCAACCCACGGTCTGTCCTCTCGATGAGCGCGAGTGATTCGGAAGGATATGACTGGAACCCAAGGGGCATGTGTCCTGGTCTGCTTCGGCAGGAAAACTTTGGGTATAGGGTAGGTTTCCGTGGGAGAATATGACTAGTCTGTACCCCGCCCGTGCTGGAAGAGGGTTATTCTAGAATAAGATTCTTTTGTCAAAGTTATGTGTTTGGCACTCGTTGTCACTCACCTTTGTCTATCTCGGTAGACATCGCCAAAGAAGTGTTTTGTTTGCTGTGCAAATGAGACAATCTTTGGTAACCTGAAAGAGGTAGGCCTCTCCCGGTTAAACAAATGTTTTTCCTGCAAATTGAGGGGTAACCTTGAAACTCTACTTTATACCTGGGGGCATGCAAACCTTTCGGAGTGCAAGCAAGGGGCGGCTATTTATTTTTTAAATTTTTAGGTCCTCCCTTTAAACCTGTAGGTATAACCCTTTAAACTCGTAGGATTAGTCGTTTCCGAACTTGCATAACGAAAGGATTCGGGGCAAAGCTTTGTAAGGTGCAAGCTCCATAAAATATGGCATCTTAAATGAGACTTCCTTATCATATGACTGGAATCAAGCAGTTTTAGCGCATAGTTCATGCTCGTTAAAAAATAAACATAAAATCGAGCAAGGGTTTCAATCCGCGTTTAAGCTCGTTAAAAAATGAACTACCCTCCGATAAATAACCACCGTGAATGTAACATTATCAGCCATTAAAGCCTTGGTCGTGTTTGCACCGTCACCTCCACTCTTCAATTGGCCGATCATTCACCTCCATTTGATTGTTTACCCATTTTGAGGAACAGCTGCGAAGAGTGATTTCACTTAGCCATCCTTGTAACACTGCCGTGATTGGAAGATTCCGACCCTTACCTGGAATCAGCTGCTACCCGTTTTATCACTCGTTCCTCAAAAGACGAGTCTTCTTTAAGCTCTTTTCATCTGACTCGTAAAAAATGAAAAGATTGCCGAGTTTTGGCCTTCCAGCTCATTAAAACGACCGGAAGTGCTATCCCTCCTCTAGATTTTAATCTTTTTGGACCTGAGGGATTATTGCACAAAAAGATCGAGCGCTTGTTTTGTTCGGCTCGTTAAAACTATCGAAAACTCATCCCTTTTGTATTGTTTTATACTTTTTCGGACTTAAGGGATTAGATGATGAAAAAGGAACTTTGGAGTTATCTTTACGTACCTTTTAGACTCTCTAAAAATGAAAAGGGACCGAGTTATCTTTGTCGTTAAACTCGTTAAAAAACATTAATAGCGACAAACTTGTCTTTAGACGAGAACGAGTTTCACTATCGCTAGGCTCATTAAAACATAGCGATGGGTTTGCCTGAAGGGCAAATTATAGAACAAGCATATGTTATCCTCCTCAAGCTTGACAAAAATAAAGAGGTACTGGTCAGAAATGACTGGGGAAAAATTGGGAAGAAACTCAAAGAACTTTTATTGGTAGCAAGTTGCTCTTGAACATGACACTTCCACACCGTGCCTGAGTTGGGTTGGGTTGTTTCATTCACCGGTCACATCACCATGGTCTCGCCAATACCATCCACCTTTGGGGTAAAGGCTACCAATCCATCACACAAGTGTCGTCGATATATTCAAGAGAAGTCATCTAGATAAGTCAACCGTGTCCCATCCACTACCATATATTATCCTTCATCCTTTCATGACCGCCACCCTGAACCATATATCATCAGATCGTTTTCACCTCCATCAAAATCATTTGCTCCGTTCCATGTCACTGATGTGGGATACATTAAGGCCCTCCTTTGACGGATCGCTTCTTGTCGACATCAGCTCATTATCCAAGAAGTTGATCTAGGAACACCCCCTTCAGTACTTTGAAGCTTGCATGCCTCAATGGCAAGTTTCTCACTTCCGGCGACAGGTATACATCAATGACCTTCGACCGAAAGATTTTGCATGGTGTTCGACGCCAAGTCCTTTATTCACACCACGTGAATTGTACTGCAGTACCTTGAGGGTCATTATCATTATCGGTGGTTCCTCTCACGCTTGTTAACAGTTTACATCATTGACTGGTAATCAAGCGATGTCTTTCCATGTTCGACTTCAGAACATTTCTCACATGGATCGACTTGTACTTAGAGTGAAGATCGAACGAGATTGAAGACCCCGAATCTAGTTTCATCCATCCGGGCTGCAATATATATTCAGGAAAAATAAAGACATTGACATGTACAGCATTGCAACAGATAATCATCCTACCAAAAGGATGATGATTTCATCAAAATCATCAGTCTACCATCAGACGATTGTCTGTTCTATGTACAGAAAAATGAATTTATAAAGCTGAGCATGGGAATGCCCGCCTCAACTAGATCATGAAAGCAGTATGAAAAATAATGTATTGTATTGTATCTTATTACAGGTCTCCTCCCAGCATTGGAAGAACTTCAGATCCTCCTAATAAAGCATTTCACCCGATAAACGGCCTCATACTTTAGGGGGCAACTGTTATAGACATTTTTGTGCCTTACAGCATTGAGCATGAGATGTCCATAATCCAAGGGATCCAAAGTCCCTAAAAGAGTTGTTCCTACCCCTAAAGGAACAAGGTCAACCAATGACAGCTTCTGCCAGAAGTTCTCCACCAAAAACAACTCAGAAATGGTCAAATCAGGATCAATTCAGTGGCTCCACTAGCTGCCTGCGTTGAAATGCATAGGTTACATTGGCTAGGTGCACTGCAACGTAGGTAGAAGCACTACCAGGGTGCGCTGAGCGGGAAATGACAAATGGCAAGTTCATTCAACGAGGTGGAAAGACCCTGGAAGCTTCCAGAATCTTCCTCAATGACACTTGCCTCAATGAATTCGACCAAATGATGAGTAAGAGGTTCTCAACCTCCAAGTGGAAGCAAGAACTGACAGAGAGAAGCCACAAGTCAAAACATAAGCTGACTCATCCTCTCTTCTTACATCTATATATGGATCTCTCACCCAGAGGTTCAAGAGGCTGGAATTTTGTACTTTGCAGAGAATTGCTGTTGGTTTGAGATTGAGATCAGTACATTGGGTGATTTATGCTTTGTTGGAGGAGAGGAAGGGATTCCTTTGCTGGGAGGTAGATGCTGGATCGGGACTCATTTGGTTGTATCTCCTCTTGAACTTTGTTATCATATCAATAAAGCTATTTGAGTTTCTCCTATATGCTTGTATTTCAATGATGTTTTGTTATATTTGCATATTTAGTTTACATCTGATCCTAAACTAGTTATGAATGTGAATCTATGTCTTTTGTGTAGTTTTCCTCTCTTGTGATCTTGCAGGAACTGGGTGAAGCTGTACCAGTGAAAGAGCAGGCAGCGGGAAGCGAACAAAAGAGAGAGTGATTGGATCGACAAACTAGCGGAAGACACCAGTTAGTTACATCCTTCTTTCTCTATTTACATCTCATAAAGAAGAATACTCAGATAGTTTTCCTTGTTTGTTGCTAAGGCACTATCACCTCTTAGAGTGGGATAGGGGCATTCCGAATTGGATACTTTTCCCAACAACAAATTTGCGACTCCGCTGGGGAGAGTATCTTGTTAGTTTACTTGTGTTTCTATTGCTATTCATTTCATAAACTCAAGAGTGTCGAATCGAACTGCATTTGCCATCTACAAATGCAAAGTAGAAATCAGCTACTCTAGTCCACTCACTGGGCCTGTTTACGATCTGAACAGCTGATCCACAAGTGCTCTAACAGCCCTTTGTGATAGATCTTAGTCCTCCTATAAATCATCCTTCTAATTGTACCTAATTGATAGCTTTTATCCGGCCAAAAACTGTATATTAAACTGCAAACCGTAACCCAGAACCCAGAAACAGCTCTCGTTTCTGCTTCAGCGCAGACCCTGTGAAGAGGTTCTGCATTTCAACCCAGGTCCCGTGAAGGATACCTGCGCTAAAGTTCAGTTTCTCTGTGTTGAGGGTGCGCTGATCAGTCTTTGCCTTGTGCAGCTGAGGTTCCCTGCTTCCTTTTGCTCAGTTTTATCTCTGTTTTTTGCAGCCTGTTATCAGTCAGTGTACCTATCTGAAACCCCTTTTCTTTGCCTCAATTCTGCCTCGGTTGTATAAAGAAACTGTATTTGTTCTTTGTGTATTTGTTACATCATTTGCAGTTTCCCATTACAAAAGTAAACTAATCATACTGTCGCCCTTAGATCTAGACCTGTCGTAAGTGTCGTTTTGATCTTAGGAGTGAGTTTGTTTGCTGTTCATAGTTGATTTAGCTTCTACTTTTGTCTTTTGGTTTGAATTTATGCATTTCAAGTGTCGAAACAAGTAAATCATAAAGTATCGTAATCGTCTTTTTGATATCGAAAAAGGAACTTGTTTGTGTTTTTCACTTGAAATCGAATTCAAATTTGTACAACAGCTTTCTTTTTAGGCATCAATATTAAGAAAGTGAAAACAAATACATGCATATGTGCATTTGCATTTTGACAGTTTGTATGTTGATTTAGGAAAAAGTGCATTACTGTGTGCTCTATGCTCTTTGAGAAAAGATGGTGTCTTTCTTTTCCCCTTTGTAGCTAGGATTTTCATTGTTGAAAAGATATAAAAGCTTGCTTATCATCTTTAGACTGCATTTAGGAATTGTATCATACATCTCGTGGTGATCCAAAAAGGCAAACTTCTAAGAAAGATCAACCTAAAATAAATTGAATGAACTTAACAACGCTTTGTAACATAACGCACAACATAGAGGTCTAGGCTAGAGACGTGTTCCGGCGTCGTAAAACCTGGTCACTGGTCGCCTCGCTGATGGTTGGGTGATTCCTCCTGAGAGACGATAAGTGCCAGTACGGATTGTGCTCCCACGTACCGTCGCGTATATATTGGGAGACCCCTATAGGAATATAACCTTTATCCATAGGAAGCCGTGTCGGCCGCCCTACTGATCGCAATGCACTGAACACAGCATTCAGGAAGATTGACCGCCCGTACCCTAAAAAGTATTTTGCGGTTTTGCAAAAAGTTTGGCACACCCTCTACCTAGAACTCCAGAGCAGTTCCTTTTGGCCTTTTTAGAACTCTATAACGGAAAAAGTCCATCCGAGCATTTGTCACTTCGGGCTCGTTAAAACATCAAAGGAGACTAGAGTCATCTTTAGCTTTTTCTCGACTCTTTAAAATTGAAAAAGCAAGTTGTGTCTAAGCGTCGTTAAAATTTATTTTAAACGGAACAATCACCCCTTTTTTCCTGCGTTGGTCTTTAGGTTGAGAAAATGGAGCCCACCAACCAAGGAATTCCCCTTGGTGGAAATCCTAGTCCCTTCTCCTCTTGGGGAGATGTTGGTGCGCCCCATATGGCCACATTGTCGCTTCCAGGACTGACAATTGGCCTGCCAGTCTGGCTCTTCTCAACCAATGTCGTTCAGAACACCACTACTCCTGAACAGTTGAATCAACAATTAGATGAGTCCAGAATTTCCCACCAACCTTCTACTTCCTATAATTCTTGCTCTCTTCCTTCCTCTTCGCGTGACGAAACTGGTAAATCTAAAAACCAAGTTCCTAAGGAGAAGAAGGAAAAGAAGAAGAAAGAGAAAAAGAAGAAGGAGCCAAAGGCAAATAAGGGAAAACAAGTGTCGTCTGATGAAAATCCACACATAGCACTGACCAGGCCTAAATCACCATGTGTCATCTGCAAGGGAGACCACTTTCACAGAGATTGTCCTTGTATCCCTCGGATACTAAGGGTCTGGTCTCCCCGTTTGCACAATTCGGTGTCGTCAACCTCTAATAGCCATGTTGAAAGTACACCGTCAACTAGCGAAAGTGAAGTTCCAGGACAGAAAGGGAGGACTACACCTCCCTGTAGACTGTGCGAAGGCAACCATGCCCTCCACCGTTGTCCCTTCTTAGACGAGGCTAAAAGAGTCTTGGAAGATCGTCCGGTTTCGCCGTTATGACTTCCTCCTGGATATCAAAAACTCTTGCCAAGTCCTTCGTTAGTTGAGAATCCAGCTGGCCCGCTCAAGTGGTCAGCTGAAGCGTTTATCATTGAGGATAAACCGACTGAATCTATACCAGACGAAAGTCAAAAGGTCGAGGCGGCAGTTGACCCGGTCTTGCCTTCAGAGGATTTATCTTCGAATGATACAGTCACTGAAGAGGATAAGGATGACACCATCCAGATTCTTTTCATCAACACAGACTCCGACGAACACAGGGGCAATGCACCCATTCCTTTATCGCAGGAAGGAAGTTCGTCAGAGCGATATCTGGCCGTCTACTCAGTCCCACCACCAAGCAACCTAGTTGTATCCTTCGACTGGAACCAACTAGGCAGACCACGGTTGCCAGCCAGCATACCATTCAGAATTATCGTTCAAATATACAGAATGGTAATGGCTGGCACCATCATTGATGAGGGGGCATCTGTGAGTATCCTTTCCTCTATTGCTTGGAAAGCGCTTGGTTCACCAGCGCTTTTGCCTGAAATGAGGAATCTATCAGGCTTCGATAAAGGAACCAGTCGACCTTTAGGGATCCTCCCCAATGTGCCTATCACATTGAAAGGGAAGACCGTTCAAATGAACGTGATGGTCGTTCAAGGACCCTTGGATTATAACCTACTCCTTGGACGAGACTATATATATTGCATGGGAGCCATCGTCTCCTCACTCTTTAGAGTAATGTGTTTTCCGCACGAAGGAAGAGTGGTCAAGCTCGTGGACCAACTTTCATTTCCCGGATCACGCATCGCAAATAGTCATATACCATCCCTAAATGGTCTCTTCACGCAAGAAATGTCTCAACCCACGGTCTGTCCTCTCGATGAGCGCGAGTGATTCGGAAGGATATGACTGGAACCCAGGGGGCATGTGTCCTGGTCTGCTTCGGCAGGAAAACTTTGGGTATAGGGTAGGTTTCCGTGGGAGAATATGACTAGTCTGTACCCCGCCCGTGCTGGAAGAGGGTTATTCTAGAATAAGATTCTTTTGTCAAAGTTATGTGTTTGGCACTCGTTGTCACTCACCTTTGTCTATCTCGGTAGACATCGCCAAAGAAGTGTTTTGTTTGCTGTGCAAATGAGACAATCTTTGGTAACCTGAAAGAGGTAGGCCTCTCCCGGTTAAACAAATGTTTTTCCTGCAAATTGAGGGGTAACCTTGAAACTCTACTTTATACCTGGGGGCATGCAAACCTTTCGGAGTGAAAGCAAGGGGCGGCTATTTATTTTTTAAATTTTTAGGTCCTCCCTTTAAACCTGTAGGTATAACCCTTTAAACTCGTAGGATTAGTCGTTTCCGAACTTGCATAACGAAAGGATTCGGGGCAAAGCTTTGTAAGGTGCAAGCTCCATAAAATATGGCATCTTAAATGAGACTTCCTTATCATATGACTGGAATCAAGCAGTTTTAGCGCATAGTTCATGCTCGTTAAAAAATAAACATAAAATCGAGCAAGGGTTTCAATCCGCGTTTAAGCTCGTTAAAAAATGAACTACCCTCCGATAAATAACCACCGTGAATGTAACATTATCAGCCATTAAAGCCTTGGTCGTGTTTGCACCGTCACCTCCACTCTTCAATTGGCCGATCATTCACCTCCATTTGATTGTTTACCCATTTTGAGGAACAGCTGCGAAGAGTGATTTCACTTAGCCATCCTTGTAACACTGCCGTGATTGGAAGATTCCGACCCTTACCTGGAATCAGCTGCTACCCGTTTTATCACTCGTTCCTCAAAAGACGAGTCTTCTTTAAGCTCTTTTCATCTGACTCGTAAAAAATGAAAAGATTGCCGAGTTTTGGCCTTCCAGCTCATTAAAACGACCGGAAGTGCTATCCCTCCTCTAGATTTTAATCTTTTTGGACCTGAGGGATTATTGCACAAAAAGATCGAGCGCTTGTTTTGTTCGGCTCGTTAAAACTATCGAAAACTCATCCCTTCTGTATTGTTTTATACTTTTTCGGACTTAAGGGATTAGATGATGAAAAAGGAACTTTGGAGTTATCTTTACGTACCTTTTTAGACTCTCTAAAAATGAAAAGGGACCGAGTTATCTTTGTCGTTAAACTCGTTAAAAAACATTAATAGCGACAAACTTGTCTTTAGACGAGAACGAGTTTCACTATCGCTAGGCTCATTAAAACATAGCGATGGGTTTGCCTGAAGGGCAAATTATAGAACAAGCATATGTTATCCTCCTCAAGCTTGACAAAAATAAAGAGGTACTGGTCAGAAATGACTGGGGAAAAATTGGGAAGAAACTCAAAGAACTTTTATTGGTAGCAAGTTGCTCTTGAACATGACACTTCCACACCGTGCCTGAGTTGGGTTGGGTTGTTTCATTCACCGGTCACATCACCATGGTCTCGCCAATACCATCCACCTTTGGGGTAAAGGCTACCAATCCATCACACAAGTGTCGTCGATATATTCAAGAGAAGTCATCTAGATAAGTCAACCGTGTCCCATCCACTACCATATATTATCCTTCATCCTTTCATGACCGCCACCCTGAACCATATATCATCAGATCGTTTTCACCTCCATCAAAATCATTTGCTCCGTTCCATGTCACTGATGTGGGATACATTAAGGCCCTCCTTTGACGGATCGCTTCTTGTCGACATCAGCTCATTATCCAAGAAGTTGATCTAGGAACACCCCCTTCAGTACTTTGAAGCTTGCATGCCTCAATGGCAAGTTTCTCACTTCCGGCGACAGGTATACATCAATGACCTTCGACCGAAAGATTTTGCATGGTGTTCGACGCCAAGTCCTTTATTCACACCACGTGAATTGTACTGCAGTACCTTGAGGGTCATTATCATTATCGGTGGTTCCTCTCACGCTTGTTAACAGTTTACATCATTGACTGGTAATCAAGCGATGTCTTTCCATGTTCGACTTCAGAACATTTCTCACATGGATCGACTTGTACTTAGAGTGAAGATCGAACGAGATTGAAGACCCCGAATCTAGTTTCATCCATCCGGGCTGCAATATATATTCAGGAAAAATAAAGACATTGACATGTACAACATTGCAACAGATAATCATCCT
The DNA here is from genome assembly GCA_031772625.1 of Pinus tabuliformis. Classification (NCBI taxonomy): domain Eukaryota; kingdom Viridiplantae; phylum Streptophyta; class Pinopsida; order Pinales; family Pinaceae; genus Pinus; species Pinus tabuliformis. Next base: position 91,062,462 of record CM062816.1, on the reverse strand, counting down.
ACCAAAAGGATGATGATTTCATCAAAATCATCAGTCTACCATCAGACGATTGTCTGTTCTATGTACAGAAAAATGAATTTATAAAGCTGAGCATGGGAATGCCCGCCTCAGCTAGATCATGAAAGCAGTATGAAAAATAATGTATTGTATTGTATCTTATTACAGGTCTCCTCCCAGCATTGGAAGAACTTCAGATCCTCCTAATAAAGCATTTCACCCGATAAACGGCCTCATACTTTAGGGGGCAACTGTTATAGACATTTTTGTGCCTTACAGCATTGAGCATGAGATGTCCATAATCCAAGGGATCCAAAGTCCCTAAAAGAGTTGTTCCTACCCCTAAAGGAACAAGGTCAACCAATGACAGCTTCTGCCAGAAGTTCTCCACCAAAAACAACTCAGAAATGGTCAAATCAGGATCAATTCAGTGGCTCCACTAGCTGCCTGCGTTGAAATGCATAGGTTACATTGGCTAGGTGCACTGCAACGCAGGTAGAAGCACTACCAGGGTGCGCTGAGCGGGAAATGACAAATGGCAAGTTCATTCAACGAGGTGGAAAGACCCTGGAAGCTTCCAGAATCTTCCTCAATGACACTTGCCTCAATGAATTCGACCAAATGATGAGTAAGAGGTTCTCAACCTCCAAGTGGAAGCAAGAACTGACAGAGAGAAGCCACAAGTCAAAACATAAGCTGACTCATCCTCTCTTCTTACATCTATATATGGATCTCTCACCCAGAGGTTCAAGAGGCTGGAATTTTGTACTTTGCAGAGAATTGCTGTTGGTTTGAGATTGAGATCAGTACATTGGGTGATTTATGCTTTGTTGGAGGAGAGGAAGGGATTCCTTTGCTGGGAGGTAGATGCTGGATCGGGACTCATTTGGTTGTATCTCCTCTTGAACTTTGTTATCATATCAATAAAGCTATTTGAGTTTCTCCTATATGCTTGTATTTCAATGATGTTTTGTTATATTTGCATATTTAGTTTACATCTGATCCTAAACTAGTTATGAATGTGAATCTATGTCTTTTGTGTAGTTTTCCTCTCTTGTGATCTTGCAGGAACTGGGTGAAGCTGGACCAGTGAAAGAGCAGGCAGCGGGAAGCGAACAAAAGAGAGAGTGTTTGGATCGACAAACTAGCGGAAGACACCAGTTAGTTACATCCTTCTTTCTCTATTTACATCTCATAAAGAAGAATACTCAGATAGTTTTCCTTGTTTGTTGCTAAGGCACTATCACCTCTTAGAGTGGGATAGGGGCATTCCGAATTGGATACTTTTCCCAACAACAAATTTGCGACTCCGCTGGGGAGAGTATCTTGTTAGTTTACTTGTGTTTCTATTGCTATTCATTTCATAAACTCAAGAGTGTCGAATCGAACTGCATTTGCCATCTACAAATGCAAAGTAGAAATCAGCTACTCTAGTCCACTCACTGGGCCTGTTTACGATTTGAACAGCTGATCCACAAGTGCTCTAACAGCCCTTTGTGATAGATCTTAGTCCTCCTATAAATCATCCTTCTAATTGTACCTAATTGATAGCTTTTATCCGGCCAAAAACTGTATATTAAACTGCAAACCGTAACCCAGAACCCAGAAACAGCTCTCGTTTCTGCTTCAGCGCAGACCCTGTGAAGAGGTTCTGCATTTCAACCGAGGTCCCGTGAAGGATACCTGCGCTAAAGTTCAGTTTCTCTGTGTTGAGGGTGCGCTGATCAGTCTTTGCCTTATGCAGCTGAGGTTCCCTGCTTCCTTTTGCTCAATTTTATCTCTGTTTTTTGCAGCCTGTTATCAGTCAGTGTACCTATCTGAAACCCCTTTTCTTTGCCTCAATTCTGCCTCGGTTTTATAAAGAAACTGTATTTGTTCTTTTTGTATTTGTTACATCATTTGCAGTTTCCCATTACAAAAGTAAACTAATCATACTGTCGCCCTTAGATCTAGACCTGTCGTAAGTGTCGTTTTGATCTTAGGAGTGAGTTTGTTTGCTGTTCATAGTTGATTTAGCTTCTACTTTTGTCTTTTGGTTTGAATTTATGCATTTCAAGTGTCGAAACAAGTAAATCATAAAGTATCGTAATCGTCTTTTTGATATCGAAAAAGGAACTTGTTTGTGTTTTTCACTTGAAATCGAATTCAAATTTGTACAACAGCTTTCTTTTTAGGCATCAATATTAAGAAAGTGAAAACAAATACATGCATATGTGCATTTGCATTTTGACAGTTTGTATGTTGATTTTTGAAAAAGTGCATTACTGTGTGCTCTATGCTCTTTGAGAAAAGATGGTGTCTTTCTTTTCCCCTTTGTAGCTAGGATTTTCATTGTTGAAAAGATATAAAAGCTTGCTTATCATCTTTAGACTGCATTTAGGAATTGTATCATACATCTCGTGGTGATCCAAAAAGGCAAACTTCTAAGAAAGATCAACCTAAAATAAATTGAATGAACTTAACAACGCTTTGTAACATAACGCACAACATAGAGGTCTAGGCTAGAGACGTGTTCCGGCGTCGTAAAACCTGGTCACTGGTCGCCTCGCTGATGGTTGGGTGATTCCTCCTGAGAGACGATAAGTGCCAGTACGGATTGTGCTCCCACGTACCGTCGCGTATATATTGGGAGACCCCTATAGGAATATAACCTTTATCCATAGGAAGCCGTGTCGGCTGCCCTACTGATCGCAATGCACTGAACACAGCATTCAGGAAGATTGACCGCCCGTACCCTAAAAAGTATTCTGCGGTTTTGCGAAAAGTTTGGCACACCCTCTACCTAGAACTCCAGAGCAGTTCCTTTTGGCCTTTTTCAAACTCTATAACGGAAAAAGTCCATCCGAGCATTTGTCACTTCGGGCTCGTTAAAACATTGAAGGAGACTAGAGTCATCTTTAGCTTTTTCTCGACTCTTTAAAATTGAAAAAGCAAGTTGTGTCTAAGCATCGTTAAAATTTATTTTAAACGGAACAATCACCCCTTTTTTCCTGCATTGGTCTTTAGGTTGAGAAAATGGAGCCCACCAACCAAGGAATTCCCCTTGGTGGAAATCCTAGTCCCTTCTCCTCTTGGGGAGATGTTGGTGTGCCCCATATGGCCACATTGTCGCTTCCAGGACTGACAATTGGCCTGCCAGTCTGGCTCTTCTTAGCCAATGTCGTTCAGAACACCACTACTCCTGAACAGTCGAATCAACAATTAGACGAGTCCAGAATTTGCCACCAACCTTCTACTTCCTATAATTCTTCCTCTCTTCCTTCCTCTTCACGTGACGAAACTGGTAAATCTAAAAACCAAGTTCCTAAGGAGAAGAAGGAAAAGAAGAAGAAAGAGAAAAAGAAGAAGGAGCCAAAGGCAAATAAGGGAAAACAAGTGTCGTCTGATGAAAATCCACACACAGCACTGACCAGGCCTAAATCGCCATGTGTCATCTGCAAGGGAGACCACTTTCACAGAGATTGTCCTTGTATCCCTCGGATACTAAGGGACTGGTCTCCCCGTTTGCACAATTCGGTGTCGTCAACCTCTGATAGCCATGTTGAAAGTACACCGTCAACTAGCGAAAGTGAAGTTCCAGGACAGAAAGGGAGGACTACACCTCCCTGTAGACTGTGCGAAGGCAACCATGCCCTCCACCGTTGTCCCTTCTTAGACGAGGCTAAAAGAGTCTTGGAAGATCGTTCGGTTTCGCCGTTACGACTTCCTCCTGGATATCAAAAACTCTTGCCAAGTCCTTCGTTAGTTGAGAATCCAGCTAGCCCGCTCAAGTGGTCAGCTGAAGCATCTATCATTGAGGATAAACCAACTGAATCTATACCAAACGAAAGTCAAAAGGTCGAGGCGGCAGTTGACCCGGTCTTGCCTTCAGAGGATTTATCTTCGAATGATACAGTCACTGAAGAGGATAAGGATGACACCATCCAAATTCTTTTCATCAACACAGACTCCGATGAACACGGGGGCAATGCACCCATTCCTTTATCGCAGGAAGGAAGTTCGTCAGAGCGATATCCGATCGTCTACTCGGTCCCACCACCAAGCAAGCTAGTTGTATCCTTCGACTGGAACCAACTAGGCAGACCCCGGTTGCCAACCAGCATACCATTCAGAATTATCGTTCAAATATACAGAATGGTAATGGCTGGCACCATCATTGATGAGGGGGCATCTGTGAGTATCCTTTCCTCTATTGCTTGGAAAGCGCTTGTTTCACCAGCACTTTTGCCTGAAATGAGGAATCTATCAGGCTTCGATAAAGGAACCAGTCGACCTTTAGGGATCCTCCCCAATGTGCCTATCACATTGAAAGGGAAGACTATTCAAATGAACGTGATGGTCGTTCAAGGACCCTTGGATTATAACCTACTCCTTGGACGAGACTATATATATTGCATGGGAGCCATCGTCTCCTCACTCTTTAGAGTAATGTGTTTTCTGCACGAAGGAAGAGTGGTCAAGCTCGTGGACCAGCTTTCATTTCCCGGATCACGCATCGCAAATAGTCATATACCATCCCTAAATGGTCTCTTCACGCAAGAAATGTCTCAACCCACAGTCCGTCCTCCCGATGAGCGCGAGTGATTCAGAAGGATATGACTGGAACACAGGGGGCATGCGTCCTGGTCTGCTTCGGCAGGAAAACTTTGGGTATAGGGTAGGTTTCCGCGGGAGAATATGACTAGTCTGTACCCCGCCCGTGCTGGAAGAGGGTTATTCTAGAATAAGATTCTTTTGTCAAAGTTATGTGTTTGGCGCTCGTTGTCACTCACCTTTGTCTATCTCGGTAGACATCGCCAAAGAAGTGTTTTGTTTGCTGTGCAAATGAGACAATCTTTGGTAACCTGAAAGAGGTAGGCCTCTCCCGGTTAAACAAATGTTTTTCCTGCAAATTGAGGGGTAACCTTGAAACTCTACTTTATACCTGGGGGCATGCAAACCTTTCGGAGTGCAAGCAAGGGGCGGCTATTTATTTTTTAAATTTTTAGGTCCTCCCTTTAAACTTGTAGGTCTAACCCTTTAAACTCATAGGATTAGTCGTTTCTGAACTTGCATAACGAAAGGATTCGGGGCAAAGCTTTGTAAGGTGCAAGCTCCATAAAAAATGGCATCTCAAATGAGACTTTCTTATCATATGACTGGAATCGAGCAGCATAGTTCATGCTCGTTAAAAAATAAACATAAAATCGAGCAAGGGTTTCAATCCGCGTTTAAGCTCGTTAAAAAATGAACTACCCTGCGGTAAATAACCACCGTGAAAGTAACATTATCAGCCATTAAATCCTTGATCGTGTTTGCACCGTCACCTCCACTCTTCCATTGGCCAATCATTCACCTCCATTTGATTGTTTACCCATTTTGAGGAACAGCTGCGAAGAGTGATTTCACTTAGCCATCCTTGTAACACTGCCGTGATTGGAAGATTCCGACCCTTACCTGGAATCAGCTGCTACCCGTTTTATCACTCGTTCCTCAAAAGACGAGTCTTCTTTAAGCTCTTTTCATCTGACTTGTAAAAAATGAAAAGATTGCCGAGTTTTGGCCTTCCAGCTCGTTAAAACGACCGGAAGTGCTATCCCTCCTCTAGATTTTAATCTTTTTGGACCTGAGGGATTATTGCAAAAAACGATCGAGCACTTGTTTTGTTCGGCTCGTTAAAACTATCGAAAACTCATCCCTTCTGTATTGTTTTATACTTTTTCGGACTTAAGGGATTAGATGACGAAAAAGGAACTTTGGAGTTATCTTTACGTACCTTTTTAGACTCTCTAAAAATGAAAAGGGACCGAGTTATCTTTGTCATTAAACTCGTTAAAAAACATTAATAGCGACAAACTTGTCTTTAGACGAGAACGAGTTTCACTATCGCTAGGCTCGTTAAAACATAGTGATGGGTTTGCCCGAAGGGCAAATTATAGAACAAGCATATGTTATCCTCCTCAAGCTTGACAAAAATAAAGAGGTACTGGTCAGAAATGGCTGGGGAAAAATTGGGAAGAAACTCAAAGAACTTTTATTGGTAGCAAGTCGCTCTTGAACATGACACTTCCACTCCGTGCCTGAGTCGGGTTGGGTTGTTTCATTCACCGGTCACATCACCATGGTCTCGCCAATACCATCCACCTTTGGGGTAAATGCTACCAATCCATCACACAAGTGTCGTCGATATGTTCAGGAGAAGTCAACCGTGTCCCATCCACTACCATACATTATCCTTCATCCTTTCATGACCGCCACCCTGAACCATATATCATCAGATCGTTTTCACCTCCATCAAAATCATTTGCTTCGTTCCGTGTCACTGATGTGGGATACATTAAGGCCCTCCTTTGACGGATCAATTCTTGTCGACATCAGCTCATTATCCAAGCAGTTGATCTAGGAACACCCCCTTCAGTACTTTGAAGCTTGCATGCCTCAATGGCAAGTTTCTCACTTCCGGCGACAGGTATACATCAATGACCTTCGACCGAAAGATTTTGCGTGGTGTTCGATGCCAAGTCCTTTATTCACACCACGTGAATTGTACTGCAGTACCTTGAGGGTCATTATCATTATCGGTGGTTCCTCTCGCGCTTGTTAACAGTTTACATCATTGACTGGTAATCAAGCGATGTCTTTCCATGTTCGACTTCAGAACATTTCTCACATGGATCGACTTGTACTTAGAGTGAAGATCGAACGAGATTGAAGACCCCAGATCTAGTTTCATCCATCCGGGCTGCAATATATATTCAGGAAAAATAAAGACATTGACATGTACAGCATTGCAACAGATAATCATCCTACCAAAAGGATGATGATTTCATCAAAATCATCAGTCTACCATCAGACGATTGTCTGTTCTATATACAGAAAAATGAATTTATAAAGCTGAGCATGGGAATGCCTGCCTCAGCTAGATCATGAAAGCAGTATGAAAAATAATATATTGTATTGTATCTTATTACAGGTCTCCTCCCAGCATTGGAAGAACTTCGGATCCTCCTAATAAAGCATTTCACTCAATAAACGGCCTCATACTTTAGGGGGCAACTGTTATAGACATTTTTGTGCCTTACAGCATTGAGCATGAGATGTCCATAATCCAAGGGATCCAAAGTCCCTAAAAGAGTTGTTCCTACCCCTAAAGGAACAAGGTCAACCAATGACAGCTTCTCCCAGAAGTTCTCCACCAAAAACAACTCAGAAATGGTCAAATCAGGATCAATTCAGTGGCTCCACTAGCTGCCTGCGTTGAAATGCAGAGGTTACATTGGCTAGGTGCACTGCAACGCAGGTAGAAGCACTACCAGGGTGCGCTGAGTGGGAAATGACAAATGACAAGTTCATTAAACGAGGTGGAAAGACCCTAGAAGCTTCCAGAATCTTCCTCAATGACACTTGCCTCAATGAATTCGACCAAATGATGAGTAAGAGGTTCTCAACCTCCAAGTGGAAGCAAGAACTGACAGAGAGAAGCCACAAGTCAAAACATAAGCTGACTCATCCTCTCTGCTTAAATCTATATATGGATCTCTCACCCAGAGGTTCAAGAGGCTGGAATTTTGTACTTTGCAGAGAATTGCTGTTGGTTTGAGATTGAGATTAGTACATTGGGTGATTTATGCTTTGTTGGAGGAGAGGAAGGGATTCCTTTGCTGGGAGGTAGATGCTGGATCGGGACTCATTTGGTTGTATCTCCTCTTGAACTTTGTTATCATATCAATAAAGCTATTTGAGTTTCTCCTATATGCTTGTATTTCAATGATGTTTTGTTATATTTGCATATTTAGTTTACATCTGATCCTAAACTAGTTATGAATGTGAATCTATGTCTTTTGTGTAGTTTTCCTCTCTTGTGATCTTGCATGAACTGGGTGAAGCTGGACCAGTGAAAGAGCAGGCAGCGGGAAGCGAACAAAAGAGAGAGTGATTGGATCGACAAACTAGCGGAAGACACCGGTTAGTTACATCCTTCTTTCTCTATTTACATCTCATAAAGAAGAATACTCAGATAGTTTTCCTTGTTTGTTGCTAAGGCACTATCAGCTCTTAGAGTGGGATAGGGGCATTCCGAATTGGATACTTTTCCCAACAACAGTGGTAATGGTAAGGGAAAAGGGAAGATTCGAATCCCCTGTAGACTTTGTGAAGGCAATCATCCCCTTCACCTTTGTCCACTCATGGATAAAGCCTCCAGTGTCTTGGAAAGTCTCCCAGCTCCCTCACCCCAACTTCCCGTTGGATATCAACGTCTTTCTCCAGCTGCAGATCATCCGCTTCCCGACAATGAGATTGGTTCACATTCTTCTCTTCCCGAACCCGGCTGTGTCCAACATGTTCCAGACCAACCATTGGTCGGAAAGAGTGTCGACTCGAGTCCGCCGCTCACTCACTCTGTTTCGGAAGAGAATCACGCCCATGTTCTTTTCGTCTCTTTAGATTCTCCTGAGTCCCGAAATGGCTCTCCTGACCCAGCTGCTCCTGAAGATTCTCCTTCGGTTCCTTTAGCACATGGGGGCAATCATACGATTCCCCCACCAAGTAGTCTGGTTGCTTCCTTTGATTGGAATCACCTGATCGCTGGTCGCCTTCCATCCCATATGCCTTTCCAGATCACAGTACATGCCTGTGCTAAGGCAGTACCTAGCACTGTCTTGGATGAAGGGGCGTCTGTCAATCTTATGCCATACACTACTTGGCAAGCCTTAGGTTCCCCGCAGCTTGGGCCAGTCACTCAGAATCTATTGGCCTTCGACGGAGGAGCCTGTCCATCTCTAGGAGTTCTCCCAAAGTTCCCTATTACTTTGGGAGGCAAAACCGTCTATATAGACGTCTTGGTTACCCAAGGTGTTTTAGACTTTAGTCTTCTCCTTGGTCGCGACTATGTTTACGCCATGGGGGCCCTCGTTTCTTCGCTTTTCCGTGTGGTTTGCTTTCCACACGATGGAAGAATTGTGACTATCGATCAATTGTCATTCGTTAGTCCCCCAATTCCTCCTGCGCAGTTGTTGTCCCCTCCTAGTTTTTATCCACCAGTTGTATCTGCCCCACCGCAGATCAACTACGTGGCCACCTACCCCGTGCCTATATCAAGTGATGACACCGTCGTGCATAGTGTCCTGGGGGCTTTAGGTCCTGACTTCCAAGATGTGGTCCTTTCACCGGGAGTAACACTCTTGGAAGCACCGACTTCCTGTTCATTATGATGCAGTTCGGTCGGAGCATAGTTCACTTTCCTATTTCAAGCTCCCTAAAAAATGAAATTGGGTCTGGTCGGAGCATAGTTCACTTTCCTATGTCAAGCTCCCTAAAAAATGAAATTGGGTCTGGACGGAGCATAGTTCACTTTCCTATGTCAAGCTCCCTAAAAAATGAAATTTGGTCTGGTCGGAGCATAGTTCACTTTCCTATGTCAAGCTCCCTAAAAAATGAAATTGGGTCTAGTCAGAGCATAGTTCACTTTCCTATGTCAAGCTCCCAAAAAAATGAAACAACTCCCTTTTCAGATCGAGTCTTTGATTAAGATCTCGTAAAATCCAAGTCGAGTCTTTCCAAGATCTCGAAAGTGAACCTTCATTCCATCCACTTTGTTGAATGCAATGAAGCTTGGGGGGCATGTACCTCATTTTGCGTCATTATGCTGGGGGCATGCGAACTTATAACAAGCATAGTTTTTCATTTCAAGCTTGTGTAAACATGAAACAGAATCCAAGCAGAGTTCTCCATGGTTCAAGCTTGTGTAAAAATGAACCCATACCCAATTTACATCTCGTGATTGCCATGTTTATCCGCTGAATTCTGCTAGATGAGCCTTGGTTGTTTTCATTCCATCGCCGCCATCTCTTTGGCCGATCATATGCTTTCACTTGGTTGTTTTTCCTTTCCTGAGGAACCGCAACGATGAGTGGTTTTATTAGCCAGCCTCTTGACCATTACATGTTTTGAGCAGTTCCACCATTACCGGAACCAGTTGCTACCCTTCATACCACTCGTTCCTCTAGGACGAGTCACCTTTAAGCTCTTTTCTGACTCGTAAAATATGAAAAGATTGCCGAGTTATTCCTCTTGACTCGTTAAACGTAAATAAGAGGCGGTCATCTTTAAACCCTTTTCTGACCGTGTAAAAACAAAAAGATCGTCGACCCTTGTCGTTTCCAGTTCGTTAATAGTTACGAAGTGACATGATATCGATCGCTTTTTTACTTTTTCAGGTCGATGTCACTACATATGAAAAATACTCCTCGATCGTAATGATCGGGCGGTTCTTTCGAGCATTGTTTTATACTTTTTCGGGCTCGCGAGACACAACTTTACGAAAAAGTACCCCCCTGGAGTTTTCTTTTCCGTTGTCTTTTCAGAATCTCTAAACAAGAAGAGACGCTGAGTTCGTCCTTTGCCATACTCGTTAAAACTTAATGACATCGGACACCGTCGAAATGACGCTTTCCAAGCATATGCTATCCCCGTCAAGCTTGTCGTCCAAAAATAATCAGGGTACCTGCCAGAAATGGTGGGGAAAATGGAACTGTAATAATTGTCGTGTCGGCAGTATGTCGCTCTTGAACATGGCACTAGTCTGCATTCATGTCTGGGTGGGGATTTCTCATCTTGTTTTACACTAGCCTCCGTGGGTTTGGGTTATTCTATTTTACCTCTCATCTGCTCATTGCCTTGTCACCATGACCTCTGCTCATTTGACGTCAGATATTGCCAAATCCACTATCGTGCCGCCGATATGTTCAAGAGAAGTTGACCTCTGCAAACTTACAACCTCCCTCTGATACCTCACACAAAATATTTTATCCTTCTCTGTCTTGTGTCGATGATGTGGGAAACATTATGGCCCACCTTCGATCAAGGTTACTTCCTGTCGACTTCAGCTCATTATCCAGGAGGGTGACTTAGAGACTCCCTTCAGGTGCCTTAGAGCCTGCATGCCTCAATGGCAGGTTCTTCGTGTTCGACGTGAGGTTTCCATCATTGGCCTCCGATCGAATGATTCTGCGGGTGTTTGACACCAGCTCATTGATTCACATGCCGCGGATTGTACCTATAAGTACCTTGAGGACCATCATCATTATTGGTGGTACCTCTCGCGTCTGTTAACAGTTTTCATTATTGACTGGTAATCAGACGATGTTCATGCATGTTCGACTTTAGCTCATGTATTCACATGCTTGGACTTGTACTTTGTTCGGGTCGGGATGGAGTGCAAGACCCTGGATTTTTGTCTGTTGCAATCCAGGTTGCGATTTTGTGGATTATTATTACATGACTCATTGCTGGATGGCTGCGCCCATACCTGAGTCTTTTGGGATGGCTGTGACCATACCTTATTATCATCATGGTCTCTTCAGCTGGGTGGCTACGTCCATACCACAGACCTTCTTCATATGTCTTTTGGATGGCTGCGCCCATGCCTAGACTACATGTAATAGAGATATCAGTTGTACATACGTGCAGATTCTTCCTGGTGGTGTTCCAGTTCAGCGAGTTTTGTAAAGCATTTCACCCCTCCCACTCTCTCGGGCTTCATGCTTTAGGGGGCATCTATTACGCAGTAATTTGTCACTGTCTCCCTGTTAGTCTCCCTACTGTGTCATGAATTCAAATTAATCATGCTCATGCTCTCTAATGTGGCCAAATGACCCACTTTGCCAAAGTTTTTCCCATCATCGCGACTGTTATTAAAATAACCGCGCTGACTAGCACCTCATAATACAACTAAAGCGCTGCTAGTGCGGAAGCACACGTGTTTTCCGCGCTGGTCGAATTTCATGAACCAGCGCATCTTATATTCATATTGAGTCGCGCTGACATAACCTTCCCTATTATTAAGATGCGATGTCAGCGCTCCAGTGCAGTTATACGCCCGCACTGATCTTGTTTGGGCGAGTTTGTTCTAACAGTTGGCCTTCCAGATGACTCCAGACCTGGTTTTTGGCCTTGTAAATGTCGCCCTCCCTTCTATGGCATGTCTTTTTCGTCATTTGGGCCACCTTCCTTGGAGATAAGCTCATCCTCCCACCATTCATGGAGACTCCTTCTCCTATTTAAGCCTCTACCATTTCCATGAGCAGCTAGTTTTTGGACAGTGTGGAATTGATAGTGCTTAGAGTGTTGTTGTTACTAGGTAGTTGGTGTGACAAGTGTGGGATTGCTAGAGAGCTTAAGGAAGGTTGTGAAGTGTTGCTTTCTTGTGTGGACTTGTGTGAGAGAGAGTTCTTGTCTTGGGAGATCTACCTCCAAGGGTGAATGCTTAAGAGACTTGCTGGTTGGACCCTCTTGAGAAGGATTTGACGTCAGAACTTTGGTTGTACTATTCTCTGTTATTGATTAATAATAGATGACTACTATTATGGTTCCACTCTCATTTGTCTTTGTAATGGTTAATGTGAGTTATGTCCTTTCTGACTGATGTATACTTTCATTTATTAGATTTCACGCTTGTGTTTGTTTTTCTCTTTGTGTGTGCAGGTGTCCATCCACGAGGATTGTGGAGGATCATGACCAGCCAAAGTGAAGGAGCGAGAGCGACGGCTCTTCATCAAACAATAAGCGTTGGAATCCAAGTAGGTGTTCATTACCTACCTTTTATTTACAATTAGGAGCTTGCATAGTAGCATTGACTGATTGTTGCTAGACCTATTCTGGGCTAGTAGGGATTGCCTCTATCCGTAGAGGGGATTTACCTCTCCAACAAGTGGCTCCTTTACTAGAGCGACTCAGGTTCAAATGGGTACTATTACCCCTCATCTTGGTTAGACAACCATTATTGGACAACAGAAAATGGCTTCACAACCATGGCTAGTACAGTATCAACAACCGCAATTCCAACAAGCTTACCGAGGACTTGAGCGACAAAGCTTTGCGGGTAATGGGCAGCTGTGTATGCAAAACGGTCAACATCAATCATATCATAATGATTGTACCCATCAACCTTATCAAAGTTATCAACATCAAATACATTATGCTGGTATTGAAAGACCCACTGCTCAGGTGATCCCATATTATCCTGGGTATGCTTTGCCGAACCTGAATCAACAGTTTCCCTTCATGGCGACTTTAGAGTTACCAGATCTAAATCAGCTAACAAATGATCCAATTGCTTATGCCCCTTGGTGGCCAGCGATTCCCCATAAAATTCCGTCAGATATTCATAAATTCAATGGAAATCGGGGTGAATATTCGTCGAAACATGTGATGACCTTTCATCTATGGTGTTTTTCCAACACTCTCAATGATGATTTGATTAGGTGTTGGACAGGTAAATCCCCTTTGCGGACAGAGGTGATCCCACTAATCTAAAGCAGAACTAGCCACAATCAAACCACGCTGCCACGCAAGTTCCTAGTTATGCATCAAAGGTGGATTAAAAAGACCAACCTGGAGTCCAACGCTATGTTTGAGGTAGAGCTGATATTCCCGCTCCCTCGCTCCAGCAGATTATAAACGAACACCTGCACATGCAAAGGGAGAGACAGATACCAACATAAAATCTACCAAAGCATAACTATATTTCAGTCAGAAAGGAAATAAATCAACACCATAATAGACAATGAGATTGGAACTATAATAGCAGTCGCTCATTAATTAATAATAAACAGGAAAAGTTACAACCATGGTTCTGACGTTGAACCTCTCCTGGCTGGGCGAGTAACTATATGTGTCTTGCACTGCATCTCCACTTCGGCAGCATAACCTCCCTAGCTCTCATTAGCATTCCTCCAAGAACTCAAGAACTCAACATCTAACACTCCATAGCTTTGACTCTTAGCACTAGCGACTAGCTTGTCAAATGCATAAGGACAAGCTTATATAGATGAAGAAGGGAGGAGGATACGACGAACCGGGACACCTATTGTGGATTAACACCTTTTTCCCGAAAGCCACTAAAGATGGAGATAGGATAGAGCTCGACATAAGACTGATTTTTTATCTTCAAAAAGCTCCATGTAATGAAGGAAACAACAGTCGGACGTGCATTAAGGCAAAAAGCATGACTAAACTCGGTTGGCGCGACTGCTGCTCTAAGACAGAGCGCCAATGGTCGCGCCCTCTTTTGAGGATCTCCATGATTGGCGTGGGTAAAATACTGTGGACTTGCGCCAATGGAAAAGGGACACTTTTCAGGGATAATCTGTAGGAGGTGTCTTCAGGGAACATGAAGTACATGCTCAAGGGAACATAATGTAAGTGTTCTTAGACTTTGTCACTTCTTATAACTCCCGGGATGAGTCCTCCAAAGTACAACAAGAGGAGTAATAGGGATGGTGACAAATTACTGTGTAACAGATGCCCCCTAAAGCATGAAGTCCGAGAGGTGGAGAGGGGTGAAATGCTTTACAAGAACACACATAAGAACACATATAGTTACTGCCGCCGAGGATCTGTATTAAGAGACATGACTGATAGTTCAATTACATGATGTATGTGGTATGGTCGTAGCCATCCATAAAAGAGTACATAAATAATCTAGATCCATAGCATGGACGCAACCATCTGGTTAGGATCAATGAATTGACTCAGGTATGGTCGCAGCCATCCAGTGAATGAGTCAAGTATCAAGAATCACGCCTGGATTACAACAGACACAATCCAGGGTCTTGCGCTCCATCTCGACCCGAACAAGAGTACAAGTTCAAGCATGTGAATATATGAGCTAATGTCGAACATGCATGAACATCGTCTGATTACCAGTCAATAGTGGAAACTGTTAACAGACGCGAGAGGTACCACCAATAATGACGATGGCCCTCAAGGTACTATAGGTACGATCTACGGCGTGTGAATAAATGATCTGAAGTCGAACACCTGTAGAGTCATTCGATCGGAGGCCAATGATGAAAACCTCACGTCGAACACGAAGAACCTGCCATTGAGGCATGCAGTCTCTAAGGCACCGGAAGGGAGTCTCTAGATCAACTTCCTGGATAATGAGTTGAAGTCGACAGGGAGTGACCTTGATCGAAGGTGGGCCATAATGTTTCCCACATCATCGACACAAGACAGAGAGACAATATTGTGAATCAAGATTGTACAAACTATCAGAGGGAGGTTGTTTCTTTGCAGAGGTCAACTTCTCTTGAACATATCGGCGGCACATTAACGGAATTGGCAGTATTTGACATCAACGTATCAAAGGTCATGATGACGAGGCAATGAGTGGATGAGAGGTCAAATCAGGTACCCAAGTCCATGGAAGCAAGTGAAAGATGTGAGATGAGATATCCCCACCCTGGACACGAAAACAGAACAGTGCCATGTTCAAGAGCGACATACTGCCGTCACGGTAATAATGATGGGTCAAAAATTTTCTTTTCCCCCCGCCATTTCTGGCGAGTACCCCAGTTATTTTTAACAAGCTTGATGGGGATAACATGTGCTTGTGGTGTGACAAAATCCGATGTCATCAAGTTTTAACGAGTCTGACAAAGGAAGAACTCAGCGTCTTTTCATGTTTAGAGAGTTTGAAAAGACAGTAGAAAAGAAAACTCCAGGGGTGTCCTTTTTCGTAAAGTTGTGTCTCTCAGGCCCGAAAAAGTATAAAATAATACCTGAAAGAACCGCCCGATCATTACGATCGAGGAGTACTTTTCATAATTAGTGATTTCGACCTGAAAAAGTAAAAAAGCGGTCAAAGCCACGTCGTTTCGGAACCATTAACGAGTTTGAAACGACAAAAACCCGGTAATCTTTTTATGTTTTAACAGTCGACAAAAAGAAACTTAAAACGACTGCCCCTTATTAACATTTAACGAGTCAAGAGGGAAAACTCGGCAATCTTTTCCTCTTTAAATGGTCAGAAAAGAGCTGAAAGCGGACCTCCATTTTTATTTTCTTTAACGAGTCAAAAAGGAAAAATACTCGGCAATCTTTTCATATTTTACGAGTCAGAAAAGAGCGTAAAGGCGACTCGTCCTGAAGGAACGAGTGGTATAAAGGATAGCAACTGGTTCCGGTAATGGTGGAACTGTTCAAAACATGTAAAGGTCAAGAGGCTGGCTAATATAAACCACTCATCGCTGCGGTTCCTCAGGAAAGGATAAACAACCAAGTGAAAGCAGATGATCAGCCAAAAAGATGGTGGCAATGGAATGACACAACCAAGGCTCATCTAGCAGAATTTAGCAGATAAAAGGCAATCACGGGATGTAAATCAGGTATGGGTTCATTTTTACACAAGCTTGAACCATGGAGAACTTTGCTTGGGTTCGGTTTCATGTTTACACAAGCTTGAAACGAAAAACTATGCTTGCTATAAATTTGCATGCCCCCAGCATGATAATGCAAATCGAGGTACATGCCCCCCAAGCTTCATGGCATTCACGGAGTGGATGGAATGAAGGTTTACTCTCGAGATCTGTGAAAGACTCGACTTGTATTTTACGAGATCTGAATCAAAAGACTCGATTTGGAAAGGGAGTTGTTTCATTTTTTAATGAGGTTGATGCAGTAAAAGAACTATCCTCATAACCCTTGTTTCATTTTTTAACGAGGTCGCCACAAGATCAAAACTATCCTCGGACCAAGCCTAGTTTCATTTTTTAAGGAGCTTGACATAGGACAAGGAACTATGCTCCGACCGAACTTCATCATAATGAATAAGAAGTCGGGGCTTCCAAGAATGCCTCTCCCGGTGGGAGGTCAACATCTCGGAAGTCACGACCCAATGCCCCCAGGACACTGTGCACGACGGCGGCATCGCTGGATACAGGCATGGGATAGGTGGCCACGTAGTTGATCTGTGGTGGGGCAGATGCAACTGGTGGATAAACACCAGGAGGGGATGACGACTGCGCAGGGGGGACCCGTGGACTAACGAATGATAATTGATCGATAGTCACAATTCTTCCATTGTGTGGAAAGCAAACCACACAGAAAAGTGAAGAAATAAGGGCCCCCATGGCATAAACATAGTCACGACCAAGGAGAAGATTGAAATCTAAAGCACCTTGGGTCACCGATACGTCTATATAGACGGTCTTGCCTCCCAAAGTAATAGGGAACTTTGGAAGGATCCCTAATGGTTGGCTAGTTCCTCCGTCAAAAGCAGTCAGATTCGATGCTACGGGCACAAGCTGTGGGGAACCCAAAGCTTGCCAAGTAGTAGCAGACATAAGACTAACAGATGCACCCTCATCCAAAACAGTGCCAGGTATTGCCTTGTCATAGGCGTGTACCATGACCCAAAAAGGTACATGAGACGGGAGGCGGAAGGTAGTCAAACGTCTCCAGTCGAAGGAAGCGACTGAACTACTTGGTGGGGGAATCGTATGATTGCCCCCTGCTCGGGGGAGAGCGCAGTAGGACTCGCAGATGTAGGGGTATTTCCAGATGTAGGAGAATTTGAGGAGACGAGAAGAACATGAGTTTGATGCTCTTCCGAAATAGAGTGGTCGGCGGGTGGTGAACTCGAGTCGACACTCTTTCCAACCAATGGTTGGTTTGGAACAGGCTTGGCAGAACCAGATTCAGGAAGAGGAGGCTGGACAAGAGAGGAATCTTGGTTGATTTCTTTGTCAGCAGGGGAACGTTCTGCAATTGCAGAAAGACGTTGATAACCAGTAGGAAGTTGGGTTGAGGGAGTTGTAAGACTTTCCAATACAATAGAGGCTCTATCCATGAATGGACAAAGGTGAAGGGGATGATTGCCTTCACAAAGTTTACAAGGGATTCGAATCTTCTCTTTTCCCTTACCGTTTCCAGGTGATAAGGTAACATCGCCACGATCTACCGAGGATGATGCAGGGTGGTCCGGATCACGAGACCATACTTCTAAAACCCTGGGAATGCCAAGACAATCGCGGAGAAGGTGGTCTTCCTTGCACAACTTACAAGGAAATTTGACCTTCCGCGGAGGAGCACATGGTGGCTCGACTTGGGTTATACATTTAACCTCTGGTTTAGGAGTCTTCTTCTTCTTTTTCTTCTTAGCCACCTGGTTACTTGAATCCAGAGTTTCACCAGGCGAAGTAGAAGATGAGGACGCAACAGTAGGCGAAGAAGGGAAAGGGTCCACCTTGGAATCAGCAAGACGTTGTTCAGGTGGAGGAGGTGGTGGTGGACCCGAACTGAAAGGAGGAGCACTAGAGGGTATCTCAGGCTCCTTCCTGGTATATGGCGGGTAATCTTTTGTTCGAGTACTGATATTGATGGGTATCGTTCCAGCCATAAACACTTGAGAACCAAAGGAAGAGGGAGGCTGAGATGGGTCAGCCACCATTTGAGTTTTTTGAGTTTGCTGTGAGGGAAAGGGTTCTTTAAGCACCGCAGGAGTCCCGGGAGTGCCTTTCAACAAACGACTAACTTCGAACCACCTGGAGCAGTCCTTTGTATAGTGATCCTCATCACAGATAAGACAAGGATACTTGGGTTTGCGTTTGGCACCATCCTCGGTCGGAGGGTTAGGGGCTTCCTGCTTGGGTTGATCTGGCTTATTCTTCGGTTTCCCTTTCTTCTTTGCTTTCGAGGCTTTGTTTGCCGTGGTGGTTTGGACGGCATTGACCTCGGAAGTAACATTCGAAGTGGGTATTACCTGGGAGGTGGGTTCATTCAGAGCAGAAGTTATCACACTCGAGACCACCGAGTTTGAAAACAACCATATGGGCAAACCGATGGTTAACCCAGGCAAAGACAAAGTTGCGATATACTGAACACCGACATTTCCAACAGAAGGAAATGGACTAGGGTTTCCATTAGGGGGAACACTTTGGCTGGTGGACTCAGGGAAGGATGCCATTGAACGAGAAAGAATCCTACTCAAGCTAACGCAAAAAAAATCTAATTGGGTAAACGTTATCGTGGCCAATAAATTTTAAGACACTGAACTTGACCTTTTCATATTTTAAGAGTCGAGAAAAGGATAAAAGATGACTCTAGTCTCCTTCGAATATTTAATGAGCACGAAGTGACAAGACGCTCACAGGCACCTTTTCGTTTAGGGAGTCCGAAAAGGATCAAAAGTGTCTGCTCTGGAATTCTAGGTAAAGGGTGTGCCAAACTTTTTGCAAAACCACAGAATACTTTTTAGGGTACGGGTGGTCGATCTTCGTGAATGCTGTGTTCACTGCATTGCGAATCATAGGGCGGCAGACTCGGCTTCCTATGGATAAAGGATAATAGCCTAGTGGGGTCTCCCGTATATACGTGACGGTACGTGGGAGCTCAGTCCGTATTGGCACTTATCGTTTCACCGTGGAGGAATCACCCAACCACTCGACGATAAACTACCAGGTTTAAAGACGCCGGAACACGTCTTCTGACCTAGACCTCTAGAGTATTTGCGTTATGTTCCAATGCGTTGTTATGTTGATTGAGTTTATTTTAAAGTTTATCTTCAATTATGTTTCAGTTTTTTGGTCTTACCATATGTGGTCTCTCCAAACTTCCTAAATGCAATCTATATGCCAAAAGTATATCGTTTCATTCGATGAATTCTACCTATAGAAGAGTAGAGATATATTTTTTCACACGAACAAAATGATCATCAAGCAAGTAACAAAGATCCTAATGCAGCTAATAACAAGAAATAACAGCTTGTTCCTTTTCTTTTTAAAAGCGACAAATAACAATAGATGCTAACGAATATAATGCAAAAAAGCTCGTTTTTTTTTTTTTTGATTTTTAAGATAGCATAATGCATGTAAACAAACCTGAAGAGATATCCACAAGTACAAACACAATCACTCAAAGGACATAGAACCAATTCAGAAACATGAAGATGAACTATCAAAGCAAAGGAAAACGCAAAGACGTTCAATGAACCAAATGAAGTCAAGCAAGAACCAAGCAAGCTAGAAGTGAATCACTAGATGAGTGCGGAAAACAATCAAGAAGCTGACTGGCTGATCAAACCGCTACGTCCCACAGAAGGCTCGACATGCACAACCACTAGGTACTCTAGGGCTGGAATACAAAATCGATAGAAATAAGCAAACAACTGAAGGATGAAAGTAACAACCAGTCACACAGAGGTCCAACACACTTCCAGAAGCAGGCAAAAGATATGGAAAACAAAAAATCTGAGTTTAAGGAGCTTTGAGCTATCAAACTGGAAAAATTCACAGAGATGGCGCGACTGTGAAACTACAACTCGCGCTAACAATGAATTGGCACGGGTGTATATGGAGCAACATGCACCAACTGGCGCGACTGTCAGATCAAAAAACACGCCAGCCGCGTTTACTAACTCAAAAAGAAAATATAACTTCCCAGGGTCTGACTAACAGTGCCCAGAAGAACCAAACAGCAGATAGCAATTTCAGAACTGACTCAGAAAGTTCATTAACTCAGGCAAGCGAGAGAAAAACAATCATGCAAGACAAACTCAATAGCTTCTCCCCAGCGGAGTCGCCAAATTGTTGGACAGGTAAATCCCCTCTGCGGACAGAGGTGATCCCACTAGTCTAAAGCAGAACTAGCCACAATCAAACCACGCTACCACGCAAGTTCCTAGTTATGCATCAAAGGTGGATTAAAAAGACCAACCTGGAGTCCAACGCTATGTTTGAGGTAGAGCTGATATTCCCGCTCCCTCGCTCCAGCAGATTATAAACGAACACCTGCACATGCAAAGGGAGAGACAGATACCAACATAAAATCTACCAAAGCATAACTATATTTCAGTCAGAAAGGAAATAAATCAACACCATAATAGACAATGAGATTGGAACTATAATAGCAGTCGCTCATTAATTAATAATAAACAGGAAAAGTTACAACCATGGTTCTGACGTTGAACCTCTCCTGGCTGGGCGAGTAACTATATGTGTCTTGCACTACATCTCCACTCCGGCAGCATAACCTCCCTAGCTCTCATTAGCATTCCTCCAAGAACTCAAGAACTCAACATCTAACGTTCCATAGCTCTGACTCTTAGCATTAGCGACTAGCTTGTCAAATGCATAAGGACAAGCTTATATAGATGAAAAAGGGAGGAGGATACGACGAACCGGGAGACCTATTGTGTATTAACACCTTTTTCCCGAAAGCCACTAAAGATAGAGATAGGATAGAGCTCGACATAAGATTGATTTTTTATCTTCAAAAAGCTCCATGTAATGAAGGAAACAATAGTCGGACGTGCATTAAGGCAAAAAGCATGACTAAACTCGGTTGGCGCGACTGCTGCTCTAAGACAGAGCGCCAATGGTCGCGCCCTCTTTTGAGGATCTCCATGATTGGCGCGGGTAAAATACTGTGGACTTGCGCCAATGGAAAAGGGACACTTTTCAGGGATAATCTGTAGGAGGTGTCTTCAGGGAACATGAAGTACATGCTCAAGGGAACATAATGCAAGTGTTCTTAGACTTTGTCACTTCTTATAACTCCCGGGATGAGTCCTCCAAAGTACGACAAGAGGAGTAACAGGGATGGTGACAAATTACTGTGTAACATTAGGCTTCACCCTTTTTAGCGAACGTTAACTGGTCCAGTAGCAAAATGGTACATCAAATTGCCTAGATCTTCATTCCATAACTTCAGCGCCCTTGCCACCAATTTTTTAACCCATTTTCAGTTATCAATAAGGCACGAAATAGGAATGGAGCTTCTTACTAATTTCAAGCAGACGATAGCCACTCACATATCTGATCATATTCATGAGTGGCGACTTCATCATAGAATGGTAAAAACATATGTCCTTGATCAGTTGCTAGCTGAATGGTTTATTGAGTCATTGTTACCTTCTATTACAGAAGATGTAGCTAAGGGAGGATTCGTCACTAAAGAGGAAGTCATTTGTCGTGCGCAATATCTAGACTTGATTTATACTCAGTCTGGAAAGCTCTACGAAAAAATCCCTGATGCTCCTAGACCAGAGTTTTCTATTCCTCCTCCTCCTAAATCAAACAAAGACTCTCATGCCGACAATGGCATGATAGGTATGACTAGCACGAAAACCGCAAAGGCTACATCGAAGAAAGCCCATACGATTTCTAGTCAAAATGAAAATGAAGAACTTCTCACCTCGGAGGTTAATGTCGTGTTGACCGACAAAGGCAAAGAACTGAAGCAACCAGGAGGCAAGAAGAAAATTAAAGGGAAAAAGAAGACGCAGGGTGAGTCGTCTCCTGAAAAATCTTCTGCGAACCCTTCTGGGCAAAGGAAACCTCCTTTGGGATGTCAGATATGTGATGAGGATCATTGGATGAGAGATTGTCCACATAACTCTGAAATTAAGAAATTATTTAAGAATTCAAAAACTTCAGCGGTATTGACTGATCCGTTTCCAAATCCAGAAACCAATCTAGTTGCAAGCGACAATGTTTCCCCATCCCAAGTGCTTATGTTTTCCATTTCGAAATAGAAAAATGATGCTTTGATATCGACAATGAATAAATATTACGGGAATCCACAGCTGTCGAACAACAAGGCTACTGATCAACCTAGTAGTTCGACAACAACTTTGGCCGAAGTTGTGCCAACCATCATTCTTGAGCTAACGATAAAGCCGCCAAAAGGATTAATACAAAAATCAATGTTTAATCCTCGTGTCAGAGCAGAACAAAATTATAATATAGTAGAGGACCTGGCCCAATCGCTGTCCGCTATGTTGACACTTGAAGTACTGCAAAATTGCCCCTCCCAAAAGCAGGTTCTGTTATCAGCAATAGGTGGGATTGACCCAGCAGATTCCAATATTGTGGCCTTTAATCATAAGGGATATGAACCTTAGTTACCAGCTCAACTCACTTTCCTCATTCAAGTGAAAGCCCTCAACAAAACTATTCATCAAACAATTATTGATGAGGGGGAATCTACATGTATTATGTTAATGAGTTGCTGGAAAACTTTAGGCTCACCACCCTTGTCGTGATCGTCAATGACGTTAAAATCATTTGATGGATGGACATACACTCCATACGGGATTTTAAGTAACTTGCAAGTTGAACTGAGGGGAAAAAAGTAGAAATTGATGTTGAAGTTATCGATGGAAACCTTGATTACAACAACCTATTGGGAAGGCCCTGGATTTATACTATGGCTGCTCTTGTGTCAACATACTGTAGAAATATTGCATTTCCTTTTCAAGGAGGAATTATGATCATTGACCAACAAACCTTTCTCCCCAATAGTTCACAAGTTACGGGAAGCATTCCAATGATCCAGGGAATCTCTCATTTGCTTCAAAATATCAGAGTGGGCCTCCTAAAAGACCCTACTTTAATGGTTACTTTTGCCCTACCACCTCTGAGTAATCTGGCGGAAGTGGCCACGATGGAAACCTGCAATATGATATATTCTATGTCTAAAAGACTCAGAAGATTCCCGAACATTTTGTCAGCATGGATCATCACCAGGTATTGCCCCCAAGCCCAACAAAAATATTGTACCAATCAATTTTCTTGGCCTGAGGGGCAAACCCAAATCAACGCTCATTGAGTGTTTAGATAGATAGGTCTAAGGAATATGGTGTCTCTTCAGATCCTTGGTCACATGTACATTCTACAAATGAAGGAATAATTCAGTCAATGATGATAGGAAAGGCACCATGGGAAGATTACCACCATCGTTCCCATCTTCTGGATTACCACGAAGATTATTCGAGTGACCTTAATCATCCTTCAGTTTTTTATTTTCTATCAAATACTATAAATACGGTAGATTCTGAGGATAGTTCTTTTATTGTGTCAACCTCATTAAAAAATGAAACAAATCCCTTTCCAAGTCGAGTCTTTTAAAGATCTCGAAGGTAAACATTCATTCCAACCACCTCGTTGAATGCAATGAAGCTTGGGGGGCATGCACCTTGATTTGTGTCATTATGTTGGGGGCATGCGAACTTATAACAAGCATAGTTTTTTGTTTCAAGCTTGTGTAAAAATGAAATTGAATCTGAGCATATGCTGTCACATGGTTCAAGCTCATTAAAAAATGAACCAGGTCACGAGCAGTGTTACTGTAGGGTTCAAGCTCATTAAAAAAATAAACCCGCCATGAGCAGTTTTACGCGAAGTTCAAGCTCGTTAAAAAATAAACCTAACAATGAGCAGTTTTACGCAAAGTTCAAGCTCATTACAAAATAAACCTAGCAATGAATATATGTTCCACCAGAGTTTAAGCTCATTAAAAAATGAACCCACCTTCAGTAAATAAGCATTTTGATCACATTATCATCAGCTTTTGAGCCTTGGTCATGTTCTTACCATCACCTCCACTGTTTTTTAGGCAATCATATGCCTCCATTTAATTGTTTACCCCTTTTGAGGAACAACTGCGACGAGTGATTCTGTTAGTCATCTTCTTTACACTGCCATGATTGAAAAGTTCCAAACCTTACCTGGAACTAGCTGCTATCCAAAATCATCACTTGTTCCTCAAAAAACGGGTCTTCTTTAAGCTCTTTTCATCTGACTCGTAAAATATGAAAGGATTACCGATAAATTGGCCTCTCCAGCTCATTAAAGCAATTGGAAGTGCTATCCCTCCTCTAGCTTTTAATATTTTTGGACCTGAGGGATCATTACACAAAAAGATCGAGTGCTTGTCTTGTTCAGCTCATTAAAACGATCGAAAAGTCATCCCTTTCATATTATTTTATACTTATTTGGACTTAAGGGATTATATTACGAAAAACGATTACTAGATTTTTCTTTCTGACTCTTTTCAAACTGTCTAAAATTGAAAAGAACCGAGTTATCCTTGTCATTAAACTCGTTAAAACAATAGTGACAAACTTGTCCATGCAAACAAGAGTGAGTCTCACTGTTGCTAGGTTCGTTAAAACATAGCGACAGGTTTGCCTGAAGGGAAAATTATAGAACACACATATGTTATCCTCCTCAAGATTGACAAAAATAAAGAGGTACTGGTTAGAAATGACTGGGGAAAATTGGGAAGAAAACTTGAAGAAACTTTATTGGTAGCAGGTCACTCTTGAACATGACACTTTCACTCCATCACCATGATTGAGTTGGGTTGGGTTATTTCATTCATCGATCATATCACCATTGGTCCACCGTACCATCCAATTTTGGGGTTAATGCTACCAATCCATTTCAGTGTTGGTGATATGTTCAAGAGAAGTCGCTCAGAGAATTCACCAACCCAGCTTATGTCTCATCCATTGCAATACCATCACGCTTCATTATTTCATGACCGCCACCCTAAACCTTGTATCATTATATTGTTTTCACCTCCACAAAATCATTTTCTCCATTCTGTGTCGTAGATGTGGTATTCATTAATGCCCTCCTACGACGGGTCACTTCTTATCGACATTAGCTCATTATCCAAGAAGTCGACCTAGGAACAACCCTTTCAGTACTTTGAAGCTTGCATGCCTCAATGGCAAGTTTCTCACTTCCAGCAACAGGTTTACATTAATGGCCTTTGACTGAAAGATTCTACGTGGTGTTTGACATCAACTCATGTATTCAAACCACGTGAATTGTACTGTAGTACCTTGAGGGTCATTATCATTATTAGTGATCCCTCTCACGCCTGCTAACAACTTACATCATTGGCTAGTAATCAGGTGATGTCTTTCCATGTTTGACTTCAAAACATCTTTTCACATGGATCGACTTGTACTTTGGGTGAAGATTGGATGAGTTTGAATACCTTGGATCTAGTTTCATCCTGTGATATATTCAGGAAAATAAAGACATCAAATGTACATCATTGCTGCATAAATAATCATCTAAGCCATAGGATGATGGCTCTACCAGAATCATCAGTCTGCCACACAGATGGTTGTCTATCCTATGTACATGAAAATGAATTTATAAAGCTAAACATGGGAATGCCCACCTCAGCTAGATCATGAAAATATTATGAAGATAATGTATTGTATTGTATCTTATTACAGGTCACCTTCCAGTTCGAAAAACCTCGGATCCTCATGATAAAGCATTTCACCCAACATCAAAAGATTTATGACCTCATGCTTTAGGGGGCAACTGTTATAGACATATTTTGGCACTGCAACCCCAATCACATATGTCCATAAACCAAGGGCTTCTAAACACCTGAAAGTGTTGTTTCATAGCCTAAAGGATCAAGGTCAACTGATTGCATCATTTCCCAAAAGTTCTCCCTGAAAAATTGCTCAGAAATGGATCATCTCACCTGCTCCATGGCCAAGGTGTGATGCATCTCACCTTGTACACATGGAAGGTGTGATGCATACTGAAAAGGCCTTCTATATGGTGTGATGAGCGAGAATAGACAAATTGCATAGAGTTTGGTAAGTGGATGATCAAGGAATCTTCTAGAAACTTCTCATATGACACTTGCCTCTCAGAATTCGCCCAGGGTTGAGTAAGAGATCAATGAAATATCCAAGTGGAACCAAGAACTATTAGTGGAATGACACTAATCAAAAACCCAGAGCTGACTCACACATCTACAAATATCTATATATCGATCCCTCATCTTACAGATCCAGAGGCTAAAGTCTGGAATTTTGTAATTTGCAAGGAAGTGTTGTTGGTTTCTCTTTGATGACATTGTTGGGTGATCTTGCTTTGTATGAGGTGAAGAGGGCTTTCATTCTGGGAGGATGGCGCTGGGTCAGACCAATGGGTTGTAATCCTCTCTTCTACTACTTCTATCAATAAAGCTATTTGAGTTTCCCTCCATATTCTTGTATATCTATGAATCTTGTATTGATATATGCATTTGTATGGTTAATATACACCTGATCCTATATTGCTTATGGTGATAGATCTCTATGCTTTGATAGTGTTATGCTGCTTTGACTCTACAGGTGCTCTTTGAAGTGGGACAAGTAAGGAAGGAGTGGCGAGATTCTATCAAAGGGGAAAAGAAATAAGCAAGGAGCCAAGCGAAAGGAAAACACAAGTGACTTTAGTTTGTTTGTTTCTAAGATAGCTACCCATCTTAGTGGGACTAGCAGCTCTGAATAGACACTAGTTTTCTCAATAACAAATAGTTTTTTGAAATTTCTAAGAACTTCCAAAACAAAGATAGTTTAGAAAAATAAAGATACACGAAATATAAGATAAGTAACATTACTCTGAATCATAGAAACCACATCTACCTAATTACCATTCTTTTGATCATTCTTTTCAATATGAAAGTTTCTTTGTGTACATCAACCATTACTTGGTGTTAAAGATAAAAACAATGGGACTCTCACAAATCAACTTTTAGGTGTACTTAGTTGCCATAGGTAAAGCCTATGCTGCCAGCAGCTGTCCATAGCCTCGACAAAGTTACCTTTTAAACAACAATGATTCAGTATCCCATCTAGATAAGACTGAAATCCTTAAAGATAAGTTTAGGTATGTATACTTGTTTTTCTAAACAATTCTCTTTTCTTTAAAATTTTCATTTTACTCCTTAAAGGCCATTGTCCTGGTTTGGTGACCAAAGTTGACAATTGCATTCATTGGTTATAACTTAGCTGAACAAACTGGTTCTTGATGAGACCCCTTGTCTTTTGATTGACGCAATCTCAAGCCATTACCCTGATATGCCGTATTGGTAATGTCAGCTAGTCATTTCCCTATGATCATGGTAAGCCAGCTCTTGATGAGACCTCTTATCCTTTAAGTTTAAGCATATTTTAGAATTACACTCTGAGCATGAAAGCTTACTAGATGGGGAGAATCATTGACT
The DNA here is from genome assembly GCA_031772625.1 of Pinus tabuliformis. Taxonomy (NCBI): domain Eukaryota; kingdom Viridiplantae; phylum Streptophyta; class Pinopsida; order Pinales; family Pinaceae; genus Pinus; species Pinus tabuliformis. The sequence goes on along the minus strand of CM062816.1, from coordinate 91,034,892 downwards.
CTTTAAGAGTTTCTGGATGACAATTGTAGAGTTAATGATGCTTTTCTATAGAGAGACTTTTTCTTTGTTGAAGATACTTTTCTCGAATGATGGTAGAGCAAGGGTTTCTTTATAAAGTCGAGGTTTAGCAAAAGATAAATAATTTCAGCAGAGAACAAGCAATTTTAGAGCAATAAAACTTAACCCATGTTTCAAATGCGAAAGTCATCTTCTTAACCATCTTTACTTATGTAAGCGAAAATTTAAAATATAAAAGAGACTATTATTTGTAAAGCAAAAAGTAAATGCTACTCAACTTTTATTTGTCTTAATAAGTAAAGACAATAATATACAAGGAATAGAAGAGGTGATCTTCTATGAAAAATATTTCTTAAGGATTTTCCCATTAATAGGTAGAGATTCTCTCTTTCCTGATAAATATTGTAATAAAAAGATTGATGGGCCTATATGTTCCACAATCTGAAATGGGCCAAGCCACATTCGTTGGAACTTGGTGTTGGGAACGGGTCCCTTGTGGTCAATTTTGTGGTTAAAAGCCCAAGTTTTGGGGTAGAAAGCCCGAATTTTGTATAAAGGAATGTAAATTCTCCACTTCTTGTGGTCGTCGAGTGTGAAGATATCAAGAGTCAAAAATTGTTTCTTCCCTTAGTTTAGATAGGTTGTGTCAGCTTGATGACATCTGCCCTTGGTCTGCGGACCATGGGATTGTATAAAAAGGAGGTCTTCGAGGATTATAAGAGGAGAAGTTCATAGTTAGAGTCATTGATGAGTCTGTGAATCACTAAGAGCAAGAGTCTTAGTGTAGGAAAGAGGCTCTGTAGCTAAGTGCGTAGAGGCCTAGAGTAAAATTCCATAGCTGAGTGCACAAACCCCTGTAGCTGTGTGTGCAGGGTAGTTAGAGTCTATACTAGAAAATTTAAATCATCAATAAAGAGAAGTATTCTAAAATTACTGTGCATTTTACTTCTATGAATTGCATGCGCTTATGTTATGTTAAGTGTTGGGTTTATGTTTTATTGCTAATTGGATGCGCGAATATATATGCTTTACTTTGGTATATGAATGCAAGTAGAGATATATGTTTGTGTGAAGACAATCTTAATTGCATGGTAGAATTGATGAACACTTAAGATAATTCAGGAAAATATGAAGAAAAGTAGTTAGAGAGGCGCGTAACTGCCTGAATCACTTGTTAGGGTTACGCGAAGGACGATCGCAAAACTTCACGGAAGTTCTGAAAGACTAATAAAGGAATACTTCGATAAGCCCTAAAGGCTTATCGATATGTGTGAAGGCAGAGTTAAAGCGTAAAACCAACGTCACAACCATCTCAGGGTACGGAAACTTGGTTCCTGCATCCCCCCATACTGCTTCAGGTGAGACTTCAATCCACACTCTGCGGGTTGATGCCGAATGATCCAATAGTGTAGGATTTTCTTGGCTGACTAATGTTAAACTTGGGTCAGGGCCCATCAAGCCAACAAATGGTTCCATTACCAGGACCGAGATTTGAATAATGAGATGTGTGATGTCGCATCATTGGAATCCAGCTGAGAAGAAGATTGAAGAGTGGTTAGATAGAAAGATCCATGAATTCGTGGGGCAAGAAAATAGGAATCCATGGTTGATGAAAAAATAGTGGTTGGATAGATATCTATACACAAAGATACACAAAATCTTCTTCTCTTCTGTCCCGGTTGAATTATACAAGTGGATCACGAAGATGGCAGATGGCCAAGGGAGGTGGAGGCTTGATGGTCCAATTGTCTGGACCCCAGAGTTAGTGTGGAAATTGGATGCCTCTAAAGATAAGTTCGTGCACGTTGTCGATCATTGGCTCGACCATATCATAGGAGGGTTTGTGATAGAGTTTGCGGTCAATACTTCGGTCAGTTATAGCGAAGGAGAGCGCCACTTCTTCAAGGGGCCATGAGGTAAGTATTTGAAATTGTTAAATACTTGGATTAAGATGCTCTTATGTGAAAAGCAGGTTATGAAATTACCTTGATGTTTGGGGCTACACAAAGTGGAAGGACTTTTAAGGATAGAGGAAGAGAAGGTCCTCAATATAGCCCACTGATTGAGCCTCCTCTGAGTAACGAGGAAGGAGCAACATAGGCTTCTTCGCTGAGTGCTATTCAATTGATAAGACAAGGGTTCCCGTGAATACCTACACCACCTCCATCCTCATCTCAACCATCCACACCGTCTCCATCCTCACCTCCACCACTTACCCCTTCACCCACATCGCCACCACCATTCAACATAGCTAATCCGTAAAGCTACATGTGTTCAAGGGCATAGGAAATGAAGATACGAACTAGTTTTGGTTTGTCGCGAAGGCTGTATGGGAAGCTCAGGGTATCATGGATGATCAAATGAAGAAAGAAACGTTGGTTAATGCTTTGCAGGATAGCACACTAACGTGGTACATTAATTACAATACTGATAACTCGACATCCACATTGGTAGATATCCAGACTACGCTAAATAGGGAATTCGGTAGACCTAAGTCTCAAGCGCAATCCATTATTGGATTCAAGGAGATCATGATGAAGCTGGGAGAGACTCCCTAGGATTTGGATCAAATATTGAAGTGTACGATCCATGAAGCCAACATGAATCTGATTGATGGGTAGCACCGCGAATGGTTTGTGGCCTCGCTTTTGCCTCACCTAAGGGTTGCGCTATCACAACAGAAGATAGGGACCTAGGCAGAAGATCTAGAAATCTCGATGAGATTGAATGAGACACCAATGTAGGATGCTAAACTAGGGGTTTAGCAGATTCATGAGCAGTTGCAGAACCTTTACCTCGAAATGCAAAGCCTGAAGAAAGACAGAACATCTTAGCCAGAGGTGCGTGAAGAAGTCTGGTTCTTGAAATGCAAAGGTCAAGGGTATGACAAGGATCACTTTCCAGTATTTGCAAATTATGTTGTAGCTCAGGGATCAATGCCTCTGCGGCCAAAGGCTATAGTAGGGCCAAGTACAAGGCCCGTGCTATGGTGTGCTATCTACCAAGCACCTGGGAAACATGCGACCGATAATTTCCATTTGTTGCAGAAATTCATACATACACCACAACAACTCTTATGCAATTTCTATCAATCAGCGAGGCATGACGAGTGTAATTGTCATAGTTACGAATTAATGATGGATAGGACACTTACATACATGGTGCAAGAAGAAACGCTGCCTTTGGACCAAGGCACTAGAGGAGCATGAGGTGAGTATCAGGGGCGTGACCAAGGCCGAGGTTGAGGGGGACTTGGTAGAGGTCGAAAGGAAGCATATTTGTAACAATTGTGGGGGACCGGGACACTACGCGAGAAACTGCCTAAATTCGACATGGTTGTCATGCTGATATTGTACTAAGCTTGACCATGCGACAGAGGATTACCCTATATTGTTGGCTAAGATTCTTGAAAAGGGGGCGCAGCCTCCACAGTTGACTCAGAACCTATAGATGATGAGGGCTAAGCCTCGCGAGGAAGACCCTAAGGTAAACATTATGCTGTGAAGTGGAATGATAACTGGTGAGGATAAAGGGAAGCAACCTAGAAAGGTTGTAGAAATTCCCACTATAGATCAACAGATTATGAAATATACTAAAACACAATACAAGATCTACTTCTACAACACTTTGTAGAAGCTTAATCGAATTGAGAAATATCAAGAGAACACATATTACTGAGAATGAGAAATCAATCACACATAACATAGAAAAAATAACCCAGGGATAGCCTCAACCTAAAACCCCAACTCTGTATTATCATACAAGTGGAAATCTTGTTCAAGTTCCAAAAAGAAGTAGCTCTCAAGCTATCCTACTCTCTCTGTAATTAAACAATACAGCTCACAGACTGAATAGACACTGTATATGTCCTCCTCAACCCCTCCGAGCCTCCTATTTCCTTGATTGGTTTCTCTTGGGGTCCAGTGAAGCCACATGTGTAAATTGACCTCATCACACTCACTAAACCTGAAGAACTAACTATGCAATCGTCAAGGAAAGAATTCCTTTTGCATGCAAGGAATATTCACAATGGAATATTCTAGCAACTGATAGTACATTGCCCCTCCATCTAATCTTAACTGGGTCTCTGTCTGAACTTACATGCATGAATTATTTATGAGAGAATACTCAGTTATCTAAAGTGCAGTAGTTACATGCATGCAAGCATTAACTAACTGAACTTACATTAATTCAACACACTGTTTGAATTAATCTAACTCAACTTGACTCAGTTAAATGAGCCAACTAATTACAAATCAATATTACAACTCATCCTTATCTCTCTAACTGATGGATAAATTCGTCAATTAATGGAGAAACTATTGCATGTCCCCACATAGACTTCATTTTTTATTTTCCTTAACTAATTAACTCAAGATGAATTAATTAGTTATTTTACAAACAGTTGCTAACATTAAATTCGAATTTTACTTCACTATTTTAGTTTAGGGACTGACAAAAATAGGAAGGTATCCTGAAATTCTATTTACTATTTTTTTCTGCGCTTCGATTTTTCCATCCATTGTTGCTAAGATCAACACTGGTTAAACTGCTATTTATAGCAGTGCTATTTTTAGCAATTCTATTTTTAGAATTCTTGTTGCTATTTTCAACACTCCCTCTCAACAAGAAATGGATTATCAGTAACCCCAATCTTGTCTCTGTGGAACTCAAACTTTCATTTGACAATGCCTTAGTCAAAATATCTACATCTTGTTCCTCGGTAGAAACATACAACAACAACATGACCTCTATACCACACAGTCTCAAAGATTGTGATACTGGATATCAATGTGCTTGGACCTGTCATGAAAAACTGGATTCTCAGAGAGTTTGATATAACTCTAGTTATTGCTATAGATCACTGTAGGATCCATCATCTGACCAAACAATCCCACTAGAATCTTCCGCATCTAAATAGCCTCACATGCAGCCTGACTAGTAGCCATGTATTCAGCGTCTACTGAGCTAAGTGCAACTGATCTCTGTTTCTTGCTGTACTAGGAAACTACAGCTGAACGAAGGTTGAAGATTCCTCCAGAAGTGCTCTTCTAGTCAGATGGATTCCCTACCCAATCTGCATCTGTGAAGCCCTGAAGCTTCACTCCCTCTGTCCATCTATACCACAATCTGAACTGAGATGTGCATCTGAGGTATCTCAGTACATGCTTCGCTGCCTTCCAGAACAACTTGGTAGGCTGAACCATAGCTTGACTCAGCTAGTGCACCACAAAGCATAATTTGGGTAATTTGTTCACTAGATACATAAGTGAACCCACCAGCTACTGATAAATAGTAGCATCTACTACATCACCTGAAGTAGCATCCTCCTTCCTCCAATTCCCAGCTAGAGGAGTCTGCATGGGCTTGCACTTCTCCATGTGAAATCACTTGAGTATGTCATTAGCATACTTGCCTTGAGACACAAATACTTCCCCATCTTTCTACCACACCTCCATGCCTAGAAAGTAGTGCATAAGGCCCATGTCCTTCATCTCAAACTCTCTTGAAAGTTCCTCCTTACAAGACTGTATCAACTAATCATCACCTATCAAAATTAGATCATTGACATAAAGAACAATGACTAATGGTTTACCTTCTACCATAATGTGGTAAAGGTCCGCATTTGCTTCACTCTTGGTGAAGCCCAAACTGGTGAAATAGCTGTCGATCCTGGTGTACCAAGCACAGGGTGCTTGCTTTGGCCCATACAGAGCCCTCTTGAGTCTACACACATGCAACTAACGATCGAAAGTTTTGAAACCTTCTGGTTGCTCAATGTACACCTCCTCCTCAATCTTCCCATTGAGGAATGTTGCCTTCACATCCATCTTGTGGATCTTCCACCCCATCTGAGCTAATAGTGCCAATATCGATCTAATTAATGAGTACCTTGCTACAAGAGAAAAAGTATGATCATAGTCAAACCCCTTGACCTGTGAGAAACCCCAAGCAACAAACCTTGCCTTGTGTTTCTCAACACGGCCATCAGCTGCTTGCTTTACCTTGTAAAGCCTTCCAGAACTCACCACTGACTTTCCTTGAGGCCTTGGGACAACATCCCACACATTGTTCCAAATGATAGAGTCATACTCCTCTACCATTGCATCAACCCAGACTGGTTGCTGCACTACCTCCTCAAATGAAGAAGGTGCAGTATCTACACACTCCCCAACCAGGGCCATGTACCCAGTGTACCGCATGGGTGACCTCCTCTGTTTGTGCCGAGAAGATTGTTATCCCACATTCTCCCGCACATCCAGCATCAACATGTTAGCTTCCCTTGAGCATTTGCACCCATCTCTAGAAGTCTCAGCATGAGTGGATTATCCACTCCCAGATCCTCTGCATGCGGTTGCTCCGCATCAATCCGAGGCTCCTCCTTCTTAGGAACATAAGGTTCCTCATCTGCGTGTAACTCAAGCTCCCTCTCAAGTGATAAGCGCATGGCTTTCTACTCGTCAAACTTCAGATCCCCGCATACCATTGTCCTCTGAGTGGAAGGCAGGTACACCCGATAGTTGTGGGGTGTATCCATGTACCCCACAAGTATTCCCAACTCAGCTGTTGGGTCTAGCTTCTTCCTGGCATCTTTGGTCACATGATAGTAAACTAATGATCCAAAGATTCGGAAGTGACTTACATTAGGTTGCTTCCCAGAATAGGCCTCCATAGGTGCCTTCATTCCCAGTATACAGTGCATGCTTTTGTTCTGCAAGTATACTACTGTATTGCATGCCTTAGCCCACAAATGCAGTGGTAGGCTTTGGTCATGCAACATCGCTTGAGCTGCTCCCACAATCGATTTGTTCTTCCTTTTGGCCACCCCATTCTGCTGTGGATTATGGGGTGCCGTCAATTCCCGTTTAATTCCTTTTGCAACGCAAAAGTCTTTAAATTGTTGGGAGACATACTCTCCACCATTTTCACTATGCAAGGCTTTTATTTTCTTTCTAGATTCTTTCTCTACCAAGGCTTTAAACTCACAAAACCTCAATAAGGTTTGATCCTTCTTTTGCATAAAGTAGATCAACCATCTACAGGAAAAATCATCAATAAAAATAACATAGTACCTTTGTTTAGCGGTGGAGGCTATAGAGAAAGGTCCACAAACATCTAAGTGAACTCACTCTAGGATTTCTCCAGCTCTATTGTCTCGATCCGGAAAGGAAGATTTTGCATACTTACCCAAGGTACAACCTTTGCATGTAGTTGTCTGCTCAAGTTTTCCCTTGGGTAATCCGGTAGAAATCTGCTGCATGATCTTCAAGGCTCCATGGTGCAAGTGGCCCAGTATTCTATGCCATAGCTCGCCAACATCTTGGCTTTACACCATATCAGCTTTGGAACTCTAAGTAGCACAGTTGTCTACCTCTAGCTTGTAGAGATTCTTGACTTGAATCCCTATTCGCTTTGTCTGTCCAGTACCAATATGCCTCAGGAATACCTTTCCTTGACTAAAGACTACATCATAGCCTTTATCTTCTAGCATAGTGACATACACAAGATTCTTCTTTAGACCTGGTACATAACTTACATCAGTCAGGGTGAGGGGAGCTCCATGCTCCATTTGAAAAACAACCATACCTTCACCTGAAACACAGTACTTTCCATCATCACCCATCTCGATCCGCATCTGGAGATCCTTCTCCTCCAACGTACTAAAAAGATTCTTGTCACCTAATATGTGGAATGAAGCTCCACTGTCCAGGTACCACGCACACCCCACCATGGATGAAACCATGCATGTGATAAGCGATAAATCTAACTCAAACTGTGAGGCCAATGCCTCACCATCAGATCCCTTCGAGGAACCCTTCTTGGATTTCTTCTGTGGACAATTCGTAGCATAATGGCCCACTTCATGACAATGAAAGCATCACACTTTTGATTTGTCAATATTCTTCCCAGCACGGGAAGAACCGGATTTGGGATGGGATGCCTTCCCTTTCCCTTTCCTTGCCTTAATCACTAAGGCTATATTTTCCTCATCATCTTGCTTCGATGAGGATCCATCTCTAGTGCTTCTTCTTATTTCCTCCTGCATCAGATCCGACCAAAGTTTTTCCCAATCTGGCCGTTTTTCTCTTCCATTAACGAGTCTTGGTAGCTATGCCAGCACTTAGGAAGACTGAGGAGAGCAAGATTCACCATGTCATCGTCAAGGGTCGTGATCCCTACACTTCCAAGCTCATCCCTGCAGGTGTTGAGCTTGTTCAGATATGTAGAGATCGTTTTGCCCTTTTCACACTTGATCTTATGAATCTTGTCTTTCAATGCCAGCTTCCTCTGATCGTTGCTGTATTGATATAGATCTTCCAATGTTTTCCACATCAAAAATGGTGTCTCCTTCCCATGGAAGCTTGAGAGAATGTGGTCTCGAACTCCCTCCAGGAGGATTCTCCTTGCTCTAGCCACACATTTCTTCCATTCCAGCAGTTGAGTAGCTTCAGTTGGCTTGGGGACTTCTTGATCAATGAAGTCCTTTAGACCATTATCCTCTAATAATGCCTCCATGCGAACCTTCCAGGCTATATAATTCGAGCTATCATCAAGGGCATACTCGAGTCTTAAACCACTGAATGCCATTGGTGAAATTGAAATGTGATAAGAACTTGATTTCTATATTCAGGAACCACAAACTTCAAACTTCTCCTTCTTGTATATTGTTCTTCTCCTTGATCACCTTTGCTTTGATACCATGTATAACTTCCCACTATAGATCAACAGATTATGCAATATACTAAAACACAATACAAGATCTACTTCTACAACACTTTGGGAAAGCTTAATCGAATTAAGAAAGATCAAGAGAACACATATAACTGAGAATGAGAAATCAATCACACATAACACAAAAGAAATAACCTGAGGAATGCCTCAGCCTAAAACCCCAACTCTGTATTATCATACAGGTGGAAATCTTGTTCAAGTTACAAAAAGAATCAGCTCTCAAGCTATCCTGCTCTCTCTACAATCAAACAATACAGCTCACAGACTGAATAGACACTGTATATGTCCTCTTCAAGCCCTCCAAGCCTCCTATTACCTTGCGCAATTTCTCTTGGGGTCTAATGAAGCCACATGTGTGAATTGGCTTCATCACACTCAATAAACCTGAAGAAGTAACTGCACAATCCTCAAGGAACGAATTCCTTCTGCATGTAAGGAATATTCAAAATGGAATATTCTAGAAATTGATAGTACACTGCCCCACCATCTGACCTCAACTAGGTCTCTATCTAAACTGACATGCATGAGTTATTTATGAGAGAATAATCAGTTATCTGAAGTGCAGTAGTTACATGCATGCAAGAATTAACTAATTGAACTTACATTAATTCAACAAACTATTTGAATTAATCTAACTGGACTTGACTCAGTTAACTGAGCCAACTAATTACAACTCAATATTACAACTTATCCTTATCTCTTTAACTAGTGGATAAATTATTCAATTAATGGAGAAACTATTGCATGTCCCCACAAAGATTTCATGTTTGATTTTCCTTAACTAATTAACTCAAGATGAATTAATTAATAATTTTAGAAATAGCTGCTAAGATCAAACTCAAATTTTACTTCAGTATTTTAGTTTAGGGACTGACTAAAATAGGAAGGTATGTCAAAATGCTATTTATAGAATGTTATTTTTTTAGCACTTCCATTTTTCCATCCATTGTTGCTAAGATCAACACTGGCTGAATTGCTATTTATAACAGTGCTATTTGTAGCAATTCTATTTTTAGCATTTCTTGTTTCTATTTTCAACAAAGGTGAGTGGGTCCACAAAGCACCAGAAAAGGAGACTGGGTTTGATCTAGAATGTGCAAAAGAAACATTTATGGAAGCAAATAAAAGCCTCGATGAGGCCTATACCTCAGGAAGTCAGGAGAAACCGGTTGAAGAAATGGACCTATCCATGATTACCACGTTCTTAGAGACATGTGTGAAACTTCTACGTGATAGAAAGGTAATGATGGGACTACTAGAACTAATCAATCAGTGTGCTGGCAAGGAAAATGCTACTAATGAACCACGCGTAGTTAGAAAGCTTGGTAAGCATAAGGCAAGGAATGGTCATGAGATGAGACTCACCGTGCAGATAGGAGAATATGAAATGGACCAAGTTATCTTGGACCTAGGGTCTGACGCGAATGTTTTGTTGAAACAAACATGGGAAAGAATGGGGAGACCTGCGCTACGGTGGTCTCCGATTTAGTTAAGGATTGTGAATCAACAAAAAATCATCCTAATGGGGAGGTTGCAGGGGGTAACAGTTGACATTGAAGGGAAAGTGCACTAGCAGATTCGAAGTAGTAGAGATTGTGGATGATAGCAATACCTACCCCGCGCTCCTTGGAAGAAACCCCGATCGGCCATTCTAATCAATCAGATTGGAGATAGGCCCTCATACGATATCGGGGCCCTCGACCTGGTGATTGTGATCATGCGATATATTGATCACTGATGATTGGATCAACGAATCGGCATCGACGATGGACATAACCCCTAGTCCGTGCCAAACACGATATGCGATAGCAATCACGACGAGCAATCTCAGTCATCGGATCGCGAAAGGAATGGATTAACAGGATTAAATCGGTAGTCAGTGATTACCAGACCCAATGGATTTCACAAGCGCAATTCATAAAATTTGAAATTCGGTAAAAGGAAAATTCTTTGTATTAACATTTTTCTATGTAAAAACCTAAATACAAAGGAACAACGCCCGAAGCTTTAAAATTGACTCAAAGGGGAATTATAAGCCCAATTGCATAGAATTTGAGTTCCATAAAGGCAGATTTTGGGTGGTCCTCAAGTGGTAAACAGTTTTGGGCCGGCTCCACCCGATCCCACAGACTGGTCGACATGTTGCTGGAAGAGGAGAGAGGAAAGCCATATTTTCAAGCAGGTAACCTCTGTACCCTTAAGCCACCCAAAATTGCATATTGACTGTCGGATCGAAGATCCCATAAATCGACGGTGGAGAGTGCGAAAACAGCCAAAGGCAGAACCAATGCGATATTAGGGTGGACGCGATAATATTTGAAGTCCGATAAAAAGGGTTTTGACGGGTTTTCAATGATTTACCGTGTATTTGGGATTTTCCCCAAAACACTTATGTGATGCGATATAATGCCTAATGGCGGACCCGATAGGGATTTTAGGGGCGATTGAATAGGATTTCAAGTCTGGAAAACATGTTGGATAGTGTATTTTCCAGAAAATGCCTGTTTAATGAAATTTTCTCCAATTTTTGGTTTTTGCCTATGAGAAGGCCCTAAAACCTTTGTAACCACTCTTGATCATCATGCCATGCTGCAAGCAGGTGTTTTTACATGAAATGATGCATTTAGAAGCTACAGAGCTGTAGAGCCAGATGGCCAGTCAAATAGACAAGGAGCAGGGAAGCCGAAGAGGCACAAAGAGATGATGATATGCAGAGAAACGACTGAGGCAGCCGAAAAGCCGTAAAAATACCTCAAAGGAGGTAGAGAGCTTAATTGAGAGAAAGTCAAAAGGAAGAACCAGAGAGAGCCAAAAAGCTATTGTGAAAAGCAGCTGAGGGAGCCTTTGGAGTCACTTGGAGATCAAGTGAAAAGCTAGAGAGCTAAAGGTTGCAGAAAGCCAAAGCCAGAGCCAAATAAGCTAGAGCCAAAGAGCTAGAGCCAAAGCCAAGAGCCAGAGCTAGAGCTAGAGTCAAGAGCCAGAGCGAGATCCAGAGAGAGAGCTAGAGCTAGAAAGTCGAGAGCTTTAGAGCCAAGGAGAAGATGGTGTTCTAAGCCCACTGATTTCTATGTAAACCAATGGAGTTGAGAGTGGAGCTTGTAAAAGAACTCAGACCATAATCCTACAGAGCTTAGTTGAGTTGACTAGAGCTCAAGGGGATGTAGCCCAAGCGTTTTGGGTGAAATCCATATTAAACTTGCTATCTTATGTGTGTGTGTTATTTGCTGCATTGTTTCACTGTTATATTTTTTATATCAGTTTAAGCAAAATCATCTTACAACACATAAACAGTTTAAAATAAACACAAACATACACCTATTTTTCAAGAATATTTACTTCCACATTGGTTAATCATTTGTGGCTTGGGGATATATAATCTTTGGAAGTGGGTTATTTCTTGTAAGTTAGACAAGAAGCCTAAGTGCCCCATTTTCATATCAGGTGGTATTAGAGCTTGAGATTGATTAACCTCGCCTTCAAAGAAGGTTACATCATAATGCTTGATTGACAGAGCAAATATTGCTTGTCTGAAAGGTGTTAAACAGTCAGAGGTTGATTGTATGCTTGTTTACAGACTGACTATTGTTTGAGTTTGTAGAGGTGAAGGGAAAGCCATTGATAGCTCAGCCTAGGAAGGACAAGAAAGAAGGGGGGCTGAAGGCATTCTTCTATCCCAAAGGACCTCGAGGCAGTCCTTGAAGCACAAGAGGTTTGTTGCAAAGGGTTGTTGAATAAGCTCTTTATTAATCTTGTTTGAATTTCTTTTGTTCATTGGCATAATGACAACTTGTACAAGTGAGTCCTCAAATTATTCCTTCTTCATCACAAGACTCTTTGATGAATACATAAAGCAAGACTTGTTGCTATGGGGTAGAATGCACGGTGTATAGAGAATGAAAACTACCTCAAAGGCCTTCTCGGGACCTTCGAGAGATAGTAAGATTATCTGTAGATGCTACCAAGTTATACACATGTTTATAGAAAAATATCAATTAACAAAATATGGAAAGAGGATTAACTCAAGTCTCCTTCTAGATTTGTTTGGAGATCACAATGCAACCAAGCGGAACTCCCTCAAAGCTAGCTCCAAATCAATTCCTGCACAAAGGAAAGGCAAACACAATCACCGCATACAACCTTGAAAACCAATATCTGAATACACAATGAACATATATTTTCATACAACTAAGCTACTATTACAAACAAGTATCGAATGAAAAACTTAATGAACTATATTACCGACACCATATAGTAGGGAACACAACCGCAGTTTTGTATTAATAACGAAAGAGTGATTACAACCATCTATTGTATCAATCTTCCTTTTCCCCTTCCGCTTCTCTCTCTCTCTCTCCCTTCTTTCTCACTCCTTCAGATATGAGACAGTTCTCAATAGTTAAGGAGGCTATCCTTTCAAATGCTCTAACCCCTTTCACAATGACCCTCTCATTGCTTATGTAGCAATCGAGTTTAGGGTTTCCAAGTTCCTCATAGAGTTCACTAGGGAAAAAGTGATGAACTTGCCCTACTTTTCAGCTCTTTCCCATTTGCCTCCTTTGTTCAAATTAGAATTTCTCAAAATAGGTCGATTTTAGATATTTTCTTTCTTTTCTTGAGTGATTTTAAGAACAAATATCTAGATATTTGTGAGTCAATTCATTCCTTTTACCCTTGGAACTGCATCTAGTTTCACTAACGCTACCCCTGCCTAAGAACTTGAGTTAGTAGGGTCACTAATGCACCGTTAGGCTTGGTAACAAGCTTTATAAAGCAGGTTTTCAGTGTGCAACTAGCGTTAGTGTGGAATCAAGGCTTGTAATTGTGGTCTTTGCTTCAGTCATCATGTCTTTCCCCTCTGAGTTGATGAGGAGGTCATTTTGTTGTATAACAGATGCCCCCTAAAGTATGAGATTAGAGGCTACGATGATGGTCGAAATACTTTACTTAAACTGTAATTTTTCCTGTCAAAATGAGAGAGAGAGAAGCTTTGGGTGGCAAGGAAAACCTGATACAACACACACACACACACACACACGCACACACACACACACATATATATATAACTGCTAAAATCATGTCCTGAGTCGAGTATTTCCATGCTTAGTAGCTATGTCAGAGTGATTTTCTCCAAAGAGATATGACGATACTAGCTGCCGATAAGCACAATGCAGGTCCAATGTCATAATAAGATCATCCTGAAACAATTGTCTCCAAAAAACAATATTCGTAGCTTGGGAGAGGAAACAAAGCTGAATGATGTAAGCCTCTACCCAAGGTCTTGATTTCTGTTTCACCAAACAGCATAGATCGATGCATGTGAAAATATGTGCTGACATTGAAAATGCACGAAATCACTTGATTACCAGTCAACAATGGAGACCGTTAACAGACGCGAGGAAGGCCACCGATAATGGTGATGGTCTCCAAGATGCACAGTGCAATCTAACAAGTGTGAAGGATGTCTTTGTCGTCGAACACCCATAGAATCGCTTAACCAGGAGCCAATAATGAGAACCCTTGATCAAACACAAGGCAACCTGCCACTAATGTCTACAAGCACCAAGGCACTGAATGTGTTTTTGGTTCATTTTCCTAGATAGAGTATTGAAGTCAATAGGAAGAAACCTGTTGAAAGGTAGGCAATAATGTGTCCTACATCAATCGACATGAAACGGGACAAGAATGATTTTGGTTTTTGAGGAATATTTTGAGCATTTGGGTCTAAACAACGGAGCGTGTGATGAAAGGATATGTTTGATCGGTTGAAAGAGGAAACAAATGGTTAACCCTTGAATAATGGAAGGCACGACAATGATTTTAACCAGATAGCACTAGACTCATGAACACCCAATAGTGTTAGGATACGGAGATGCAATCATCAGGGTATATAGGCTAAACTCATAGGATGGTATGGTTCATATTGAGAGGCTGTCAAAAGGAAGGTTTATCTGAGGGAGTGCCATGTTCAAGGGAACGACTGCTACCAAACCACGCTTTCTAATATGGAATACAGTTGTATTGTCCACTTTCCCTGTCTGATTAATTTAATGAGTCCGGATGAGTAATCTCATCGATCTTTTCATATTTAAAGAGTTTGAAAAGGACCACAAAAAGAATGACTCTCTGATTTTTTCATGTTTTAAGAGTCTGAAAAGTATCATAAAAAGAACAACTCTATACCTTGTCTGTGTAATTTAAAGAATCCATACTAGACAACTCAATGGTCTTTTCATTTTTAGAGAGTTTGAAAAGATCGTAAAGAGCAACTCCATGGTGGTCCCTTTGTCATAGTTGTTAACCGAGTGCGACAAAAGGTTAATAGCATGCTTGGATCAGTTACTTTTCTGTAAGTTAATACATTCAATCCGAGTAAAGAGAAACCTATGTTCAATAGATGTTGACCTCATTTTGTTACAAGTACGAGGAGATGGACTAAACTTGTTTTTCGTCATGAATTTTTAATGAGTCATGCAATGACAAACTCAATACCTTCATCAAATTTTAACGATTCAAATGACGAAAACTTAGGGTATCTTTTTTAGTTAAGTGAGCAAGGAAAAAGAGGTAAAAGAACTGCTCATTCCTCCTTTGATGATTTAACGAGCCTGAAGGAGAGGAAAAGCTTGGGGATTTTTCGATTTAAGAGTGAGAAATGGTCCCAAAAAAGAATGTGCTCTTGTTGCTGCCATATATTTTTAACGAGCCCGGTGACAAAAACACAAGATTTTTCAGTTTAACGAGCAAGAAAAGTACCTAAAAGAATGCTTGGGTCATCTTTATAAAGTTTTTAAGGAGCTTAAATACAAACTCAGGATTTTTTCAGTCTAACAAGCAAGAAAAAGCACCTAAAAAGAATGCTCAATTAGTCTTTTCTAGTTTAATGAGCTAGAAAAAGATCAAAAAATATTTGCTCAGACCATCATCGTATATGTTTAACGAGCTCGACGATGAAAACTCAGAGATGTTTCTATTTTTTAAAGAACAATAAAATATTTCAAAAATTGCTCTATCATCTTTGTAGTAGTTTAACGAGCCCAAAGAAGGAGACTTGAGGTTTTTCAGATTAACGAGAAAGAAAAATACCATAAAAAGAATGCTTGATCTTCTTCATGGTATTTTAATGAGCCTGAAGAAGGAGACTCGAGGATTTTTTGAATTAACAAGCAAGAAAAATGCGATGAAAAGAATGCTCGATCTTCCTTGATCTCATGCTTGACAATAGAAGGGTCTATGCCATTCATTTCCTCATATGACCAAGGTAAAACATCGCGGAAGTCCCTAAATAGGTAGGTGAAGCTCACAATTTCCTTAGGATTGTGATTGGCTCCAATCTCTATGTTTTCCACAATGCCTACCATGACAAAAATATCGCTGAGAAATATTTTTGAAATAGTGCCCCTGTTTCCTTCTGAGTCCAAAGTGTGGATAGTCGTATATGGTGAGGAAACTATTTCTGGTGCATCAGGTGACAGAATTTGAAGAGGCATCATGTATGAATCAGATATTAAAACATGATGGTGCGAGTCCTCCCAAGGTCACTCTTCTAAACTCGTGATCTCTCTAATAGCTTTGTCCATAGGTAGGACTTGATTGAGTGGATCAAAAGGAGCGGTTATGGGAGGGGAAGTGGTACTGTTGGCCGAAACCAAAGTGACCAGAGATTTTGATTCAATTTGAATGGCTTCGTAGGCCAATTCAGCTAGTGACAGCGGCACTTTTTCTCTATATGTGTTAATGTCTGAAGAAGCTAGTAGGATCCATGGATCGGTCTATTCATGAGGAATAAATGAAAGCATGTTGACCGATTATGGAACCTTGGGTGACTGAAGAGGGAAAAAACCCATGAGGGAAGAAGCCTTCAATAGACTGGTGCCAAGACTGACATAAGAGTCAGGCACACCATCTACTAAGGGTATAGAGCTGTTAGGTAATGGAGAGTAATTTGGGGTGCAAAAGGACAGCTAGTCTACTATGACTATCTCTCCATCGAAGGGAAAGAGGATGATACGGAAGACCAAAGACACAATGGCCCTCATGGCATAAGTCCAAGTGTGGTCCAAAAGTAGATTATAGTCAAGTTTATGATCCACGACTTCAATATCTACCATTACCATTTTCCCACTTAAGGTGATGGGATAGCTAGCTAGGTAACCTTTTGGGATGAAGGTGTGGTCATCGAAAGCTTTAAGGGAGTTCAACAGTAGGGATAGGGTTAGAGAACCCAGGGAGAGTCAACATGAAGTCGACATGACATAGGTAGAAGCACCTTCATTGATGACAGTTCTGTGTATACCTTTACCTTTCGAAGTTATATGCACCTGGAATGCAAGCTGTTGAGAAAGGGAAGGTTTACACTTGTCCATGTTGAAAATAGCAAGCATGGAATCCTTTGGGTTGATACCACCAATAGCCAAAATCAAAGCTTTTCGTTGTGTTGGGCATGTTTGTAATACTTCGAGTGCCGACATAGCCGACGACACTTGTGCCAAATCTTCTACAATGTTGTAGTGTTGGGCGACAGGTGCAGATGTATTGTGTGTTGTGCATTGAAGTTTCCCTTTTAGGGATTGAATTACAAGGTCCTCAACTGGCCTTTCAATATGAAAATCATTGGGTGGCGATGGGTTTTGACTTGAGGAAGGTTTTGCTAGAGGAGTGACAGGAGCTCAATAAGATTTGGCTCTTGTGGCGAGCTCTATCATTTCAAATGTGTAAATGGTAGAAGATCCTTCACTAGCTGAAGGATGTTGTGAACCATTGTTGACCCCTTACGGGGGTTGCAGTTGGTTTGCAATAAGATTTTGCTATTGCTGAGTGGGAAAATGATTTCTAAGGATAGCGGGGGTCTTACCAGAATCCCTTTTGGCAAGTTATTCTGTGCATTCCTGAAGACGCAGACAATGCCAGGTCATGTGGTCTTCAGCATAGAGTTTGCATGGATATCTGGTGGGTTTATCGTTTTCCTCGTCAGTAGGTGCAGCGGCCTTCTATTTTAGGTTTGGATGCTTTGTTGACTGCTCTTCAGAAGGAGCAGTCTTTTTCTTATTCTTCTTGTTCTTGCCACCGGATTGTTGCGTAGACTACACAGAGTTTATCGCAGTGGTAGGAAGAGCAGTCGCATTGGTAGAGGGTCCATGTCATCTTGGCAATGTGACCACTAAGTTGTTTTACACCAGCCCCAGAGGTTGCGCTGACAATCCCGTCGGTGTGCACTCCAAGGTGCTGAGTGGCAGAAGAATTGGGGTTACCAGGGGCATTGGGGATTATGTCACAAAGAGTGACAGACTGTGAATATATCATATCTAAGTGTTGGGCACGACGTATGGATTGGTCTTCTGTGATCGCACCACCTAGAGTGACATCTCTAGTGATTTGCGGGAGTAAGGACTTGTAGAACCAGTCCGTTAAGAGAAATTCTAGGACAAGAGCTTTGACTAACCTCCGCCTATGTCTCCATTCATGTATATGATTAGAGATGTGGGTGGTGGTATCCTGACGAAATGAAGTGAGGAGATCTATCCCAGTCTCATAGCGGATGGGTAGTTGGAAGTGCTTTAGGAATTCCATTGCTAAAGCATCAAAGGTGTTTACTTACCCGTGTGGTAACTCAATATACCATTTTGCTGTGTTGCCAATGAGGGTGCGGGGAAAAAGATGTAACTAGACACTATCATCCACCATAGAGTTTGAAACACAGTAGAGATGGTAGGTGGTGATATGGGTGCCCAGATCCTCCCCTTGTTTTCCATCGAACTTTGGGATGTCCATTGGTATCTTATGCGGGTTCAATGGCCATTGTAAGTTGTGATAGATGGGGTCATTTGTCAGCTTGTATAAGTCGAGTATATCCATCGTTGCCAAGAAAGACAGAGAGTTAGGTGCCCCCGACTCAAACCACAGTGATGACGGATGACTTGAGGAGCTTTGCGCTCCTCCCATCGTTTGGTTCCTCATATTATACATGGGTTGCATGGTGTAGTAGTTGCTATGAGGTATGGTGTTGTAGAGTGGATTTCCATGAGGATTTTGACATTGGCGTATAAAATTGTCCCCAATGTAAGCGGTGCCTCCTTGACTCATTTGAGTATGTGAGTAGAGTGCCCCCATGGATTGGTTGGGAACCCCTTTAGGATTCCCACCTGTTATCGGGAAAACTAGTGTCTATGCAGAGGTGCTAGTCCTACTAAGACTGGCAGCTATCTTAGAAACAAACAAACTAAAACTACTTTCATTTTCCTTTATGAGAAGTAGATAAGACGGGAATAAAGGAGACCAACCTCTGTATTGCGCTTGGTTCCTTGCTTGATTCCCCTCCCTTCTGATAGATCTTTGCCATTCGCTCCCTCGTCTACCCAACTTCAAAGAGCACCTGTGGAATCAAAGCAGCATAACACTATCCAAGAATAGATATCTACTAACATAAACAATATAGGACCAAATATATATTGACCACACAAATGCATATATCATCAATCATACAAGAATGTGGAGGAAAACTTGAATAGCTTTATTATTATCAAGAATAGCAAAGAGGATTACAACCAATTTTTCTAACCTAGCGTCATCTTCTCAGCAAGAAAGCCCTTCTTCACCTCATGAAAAGCTTAGATCACCCAACATTATGATGTTACACCAAGAAACCAACAACACTTCCTTACAAGATACAAAATTCCAGCCTCTGGATCTCTAGGATGAAGGATCCATATATAGATGATTGCATGGAGGTGAGTCAACTTCTGAGATTTGATTAGTGTCCTCTCTCTGATAGTTCTTGATTCCACTTGGAGATTGATGATCTCTTACTCATCCCTGGGCGAATGCAGAGAGGCAAGTGTCACAGGAGAAGTTTCTAGAAGATTCCATGATCATCCACCTCACAAATTGACTCTGCCATTTGTCCACTCTCGCCCATCACACCCCATAGAAGGGCTTTTCAGTATGCATCGCACCTCCCATGTGAATTTAGGTGGGATGCAACGCACTTTGACCATGGAGCAGGTGAGATGGTCCAGTTTTGACCAGTTCTGAGTAGTTTTTCATGGAGAACTTCTGGGAGATGATGTAATCAGCTGACCTTGTTCTTTTAGGGGATGGAACAACACTTTTAGGGACTTAGGGGCCCTTGGTTTCTGGACATATTTGATTGGGGTTGCAGTGCCCAAAAATGTCTATAACAGTTGCCCCCTAAAGCATGAGGTCATTAATCTTTTGATGTCGGGTGAAATGCTTTATCATGAGGATCCGAAGTTTTTTCGAGCTGCAAGGCAACCCGTAATAAGATACAATACAATACATTATCGTCATAATATTTTCATGATCTAGATGAGGCAGGCATTCCCATGCTCAACTTTATAAATTCATTTTCATGTACATAAGACAGACAATTGTCTGTGTGTAGACTGATGATTCTGGTAGAGCCATCTTCCCTTAGATTGGATGATTATCTGTGCAGCAATAATGTACATTTGATGTCTTTATTTTCTTGAATATATATCACAGCCCGGATGGATGAAACTAGATCTGGGGTCTTCAATCTCGTTCGATCTTCACTCAAAGTACAAGTCGATCCATGTGAGAGATGTTCTGGAGTCGAACATGGAAAGACATTGCCTGATTCCCAGCCAATGATGTAAGCTGTTAAAAGGCGAGAGAGGAATCATCGATAATGATGATGACCCTCAAAGTACTACAGTACAATTCACATGGTGTGAATAAGGGACTTGGCGTCGAACACCACACAAAATCTTTCGGTCGAAGGCCATTGATGTAAACCTGTCGCCGGAAGTGAGAAACTTGCCATTAAGGCATGCAAGCTTCAAAGTACTGAAAGGGTTGTTCCTAGATCGACTTCCTGGATAATGAGCTGATGTCGACAAGAAGCGATCCATCATAGGAGGGCCTTAGTGAATCCCACACCTATGACACGGAATGGGGCAAATGATTTTAATGGAGGTGAAAACGATTTGATGATATAAGGTTCAGGGTGGCGCTCATGAAAGAATGGAGGGTGAATGTATTGCAGTGGATGAGACACAGATGAATTCTCTAAGCGAATTCTCTTGAACATACCGGCAACACTGACATGATGGATTGGTAGCATTAACCCCAAATATGGATGGTGTGATGGACCAATCGTGATATGACCAGTGAACAAAACAACCCAACCCGACTCGGATGCGGAGTGAAAGTGTCATGTTCAAGAGCGACTTGCTACCAATAAAGTTTCTTCAAGTTTTCTTCCCAATTTTTCCCCAGTCATTGCTAACTAGTACCTCTTTATTTTTGTCAAGCTTGAGGAGGATAACATATTCTTGTTCTATAATTTTCCCTTTGGGCAAACCTATCGCTATGTTTTAACGAGCCTAGCGATAGTGAAACTCGTTCTTGTCTGTATGGACAAGTTTGTCGCTATTCGGTTTTAACGAGTTTAACGACAAAGATAACTCGGTCCTTTTCAATTTTAGAGAGTCTGAAAGGGACATAAAGAAAACTCCAACAATCCTTTTTCATCATATAATCCCTTAAGTGTGAAAAAGTATAAAATAATACAGAAGGGATGAATTTTCGGTAATTTTAACGAGCCGAACAAAACAAGCGCTCGATCGTTTTGTGTAATAATCCCTCAGGTCCAAAAAGATTAAAATCTAAAGGAGGGATAGCACTTCCGGTCACTTTAACGAGCTGGAGAGGCAAATTTCTCGGAAATCTTTTCATATTTTACAAGTCAGATGAAAAGAGCTTAAAGGAGACTCATTTTTCGAGGAACGAGTGATAAATTCGGGTAGCAACTAATTCCAGGTAAGGTTTGGAATTTTCCAATCACCGCAGTGTCACAAGGATGGCTAACAGGATCACTCTTCGCAACTGTTCCTCAAAAAGGGTAAACAATCAAATGGAGGTGAATGATCAGCCAATACAGAGTGGAGGTGATGATGAGAACACGACCAAGGCTTTAAAGGCTGATGATAATGCATTCACGATGGTTATTTACCAGAAATTGGTTCATCTTTTAATGAATGAGCTTAAAATCCGGGGGAAACATTTGCTCACTGCTTATGTTTAATTTTTAACGAGCTTGAACTCCACATAAAAACTGCTCGATATAATGGTCATTGATTACCTTGTTTTTATCATTGACAACTTTGCTCCTTCAAAGGTTGTACTGCCTTCAATTGCTTCATCAAACTAGTTAGAAACGAATAATATATGCTCGACAAATGAGTCAAAACACTAATATTTTACTTGAATTACGTGAAAAGTAATTTAAAAGTGGTTTTTACCTCTAATTTTACCATTTCATTTGAACTTTGGTTTGTTGGAGCTTTGGAGGTGCTTTCCCCCTGGATTTTCACTAGCTGATTCCAAGAGATTCTGTGGATGATTCTTGGCGCCATCTGGACCAAGTAAGAGCTAAACCTGAGCTCTTTAGTTTCATTCTTTCCTTTTTGAATTCTGAGCATGTTTCTTGGTTTTTGTGAGCCCCTGGGGTTTGAAGAATTCGCCCTGGCTCCATCACACCTTTCTTATATCGAAAGGTGCGATGCATGCTGGCTTGGCCATTGGCTAGTCAGCATGCATCCCACCCAGTACACTACTGGGGGTGCAATGGGCACAAGGAGGGAAACTTGTGCACAGTTTTTCATGGAAATTTTTGCCTATTTTTCACCAAATCAGGATCTTGACTCTTCTCTTGTTTTTTTTCAGAGATTAAATGGAGCAAAATGCCTATTACATGGTGAGAATGTGAGCATGAAGAAGAGGACATGCTTTCTTTACATGATCCGGTTACGATAAATGCACTACAGAACTGTGGCCTCTTCAAGTTTTTCCACATCTCTAACATGAGGCAACAAATCAACTTGTTGCAATATTTTCTCGATGCATGGGATCCGACCAACCAGGTGTTCCAGATTAGGGGCAAATCCATCCCCTTGACTGTCGTGGACATCTATTTTTTGATCTGTTTATTGAGGCGTGGTGCCCCTATCTCATTATCAGGCTCGGCCCGTGGGGGTGAATCCGTGAGAGATTACATTCGCCGGTATTATAGAGAGGGATCTCAGCTGAGTAAGGATGGCAAGATTAATATCTGAGACATCACTGACAGGTCTCTGAGGACCATTCGTTTCACTTTTGCTAGACTGGCAGGTATTGCGGCTCTTCATGTAGCCAACAGGTCTTATATGTAGTATGCCTTGGAATGCCTTGAACCAAAGGTGTTCAACTGGTGTGATGCAGTACTCTCTGTGATGAAAGAACAACTGACCAAGGTAAAAAATGGAAGATTGAAGAACTTTGGATATGGTTCTATTTTGATCGCTTTTGCTTTGGAAAAGATCTCGCTGATGCAGCCGTAGTATGTTTTACTTGGTTTACCTCCATCGACTGAGCCACTGATGCAGAGATGGGTCGACCTTATGTCCAGACATGCTAGTCAGTCCCAGGTTTTCTTTTCTGATACCTTCTTCGAGTTGTTCAATCGTCAGGAGATGGTTTTTTTTGAGTATCCATATGCTGGTATGGATTTCCGGGGTGACCCGGATTTGGTGCTACCGGCTGGTGAGCAGTGGGGTGCCACCGGTAAATTCTATGACCATATCCTTGTTTATCGTTTCCTTTTATTAATGTTCTTGTGCTTTCTTCTATCAAGACTAATCAAAACTCATGTGCTCATGCAGATGTTGGACCAGTTCGGCCAGTAGTACGCCTGAGAGTGCCAGCTGTCGCTCTAGCAAGAGAGGCTGTGTGAAGGGCTATCCTTCGCAACCTTGATGTGGCCGAGACTCTTTCAGCATTGCAGGATCAGGTCGAAGGCCTCACTCTTGGTATTCCGGATGTGAGGACTGACGAGCTGCCTCTGAGGTTGCAACAACATACTACCAGCGTGCCGAGTCGATGGACTAGGCTTTTCGCATGATTGCACAGGCGGTGACTTGTTATCACCAGCATCATTAGACTGGGGTGCCCCCTAGCGTTTTGAGTTTTGGGTCATCTGACCAATTTTTTCTTGGTTACAGAACATTATGTGTAAACCATAAACAATTATATATATATTTTTGATTTTCAGAGTTTTATTTTGGTTAAGTTACATGATCCTGATGCAAATATTGATGAAATGCTTCTTTTTATAAATGTTGCAAATGTCTATCTAACACATAATTTGCTAATGAGTCTGTTAATGTTTTTAAGTTTCTGGAAATATGCTGATATTGAATAAAATCAAATTGCCTTTACAAAATCTTGACCCTTAGGAACATGCGATATATAGCTGGATTTCAGACGGAGTAGATACCAGTGAGTTGTAGGATGACGAGTTGTGAGTCTAGCCTGATGACAAGTCGGCATATGCCATGTGTGATGGCATCAAAAAGGAGTTCTATCAATGCGCTATATTCAGCGATGTTATTCGTTGACCGACCAATACATATCCCTCTGAAACTTACTAACTCGCCGCTTGGATAAAAAATGGCCCAGGCCGCAGAAGATAGGTTCCGCAAACTACGACTCGCTCTGTTGGCATATCCAACAAATGATTCCAATAGGTTCGACATCTGCAACAAATGTAAAAAGTAGATTACTTGGCCAAAGAAATTACCCTTAGTGAAAACAAAAATGTAACAAAAGCATAGGGGTTACTACACTGAATCATGCGTAGTAATGCTTAAGGTACAACCCGTTACAGGGTTGCGCCAGTGGAATCCCATCATAATCCACTAACTCGTAGGCCCCTTTTGCTAATACACGTTTAACAATATAGGGGCCCATCCACAAAGACTTGAATTTACCTACTCCCAATTTATCGGACTCCTGGTCATAAAGTAAGACCAAGTCACCTTCTGAGAAGACACGGGGTTTGACATTCTTGTCGAACTGTGCCTTGACTCATTTCTTATGGGCTTCGTTAGCCAAGGCGGCATCACGACGGGTTTCATCCAATTGGATTAGTTCCAAGAAACGAGCCTCCTCTTCTAAAGTTCCGGGGAGAAGGTCGACTGCGAGTTTGAGGGAAGAGATTTCACACTGAACTGGTAAAATTGCTTCTAGGCCATACACTAGTTGAAAGGGTGTAAACCTGGTTGCGTTCCTTACCGATGTTCAGTATGCCCACAAGGCTAAGTAAAGGATCAGGTGCCAAATCCTTTTGTGGACTCCAATCATCCTTTGCAGCATCCGCTTCAGGACTTTGTTGTTCGCTTCAAGTTGTCCATTGGCCTGTGGGTAATGTGGAGTAGAGCTGTCGTGAGACAACCCCAATTTGGCAGCCAATTCAACCATCATGTGATTGTGAAAATGTGATCCATGCTCTGTGACTATGGCCTATGGAATGCCGAATCTAGCGACTACATGATTGAAAAAGAAAAGGGCAGCTGTTTCACCGGTGTTGTTTAATGTAGGCATCGCCTCGACCCATTTGGTAAAATAGTCTACTATGACTATGATATACCCATGCCCCCCGGTCGAGGTGGGGTTAAATGTCATGAAATCAATGCCCATTTGGCGAATGGCCCAACAGCAACTATTGGTTGCAGGGGTGCGGGTGGTCTTCTGGTTTTGCTATCGAAAATTTGACATGCGTGACAACTTCTGACTGCGGTTATGCAATCTTTGAACATTGTTGGCCAGAAGTATCCTGCTCGTAAAATTTTTTGCTCCGTAGCGTAACCAGATTGATGCCCCCCACACGTGCCTGAATGGCAATCATTCAAGGCTTTTTCGGCCTTCTCATGGGTGAGGCACCTCCTTAGAATTGTATCGACACCACGACGGTAAAGTGTATCACCGACGATCATGTAGTCTTTTCATTGGTATTGAATCCGTTTTTGTTCTGAGCGAGAGGTATTAGACCTATATTTTTGGGTTTGGAGATAGATGATTATATCTCCATACCACGGGTTGCTTGAAGATATCAGAAACAAAGATTCATCCACAATGGTTTCTTCGGATGTTTCATCGTTGGACGACAATGGGAGATCGCATAGTAATTCCACAAAAACCATGGATTTCTTCGATTTTGATTTTACAAATTCTAGATCAAACTCTTGAAGAATTTATTTCCATTTTGAATATTTGCCCCCAGCGACTGTCGCAACAATATATAAGTCATGGGGTTGCAATCTGACAAAATGGTAGCTTTTCGAAAGAGGACATAGTTTCGAAATCTCTATATCACTTGAACAGCTACGAGAGCCAGCTTTTCAACATAGGAATACTTGCTTTCTGTATCATTTAAGTTCCTACTCAAATAATATATGGGCTGTTCAATTCCATTGTCTTCTTGAACTAAAACCATTGTGATGGTTTTATCCGCTGCAGCCAGATAAAGGTTAAAGTATTTTTGATAATCAGGAGCATACATTAATGATGCTTTCATTAAGGATTCCTTTAAAGCATCAAAGGAAGCTTGCGCGACCTGATCCCAGATGAAGGGTACTTCTTTTTTCAATAGATGCGTATAACCCTTAGCAAGTTTGGCGTAATTTGGAATGAACCTCCTTAGAAAGTTTGCTTTCCCTTGGAGTTTCTGAATCTGAAGAAAATTTGAAGGTGGAGGCAAATTTATGATTGCCTGAACCTTACATGGGTCGAGACGAATCCCATCCTTTGAGACTACAAAGCCAATAAAACGACCAGAACTAACACAGAACACACATTTGTGTGGATTGAGTCGTATTTTGTAGTGTCAGCAACGTAGAAATATGGCTCTCAAATGTTGCGAATGGTTGGTCCGCTTTCGCGAATGAGCCGGAAGATTGTCGAGATATGTTTGAACGATGTTTTCGATGTCATGGAAGGCATAATTCATTTCCCTCTGAAATGTTTCCCCTGTGTTCTTTAAACCAAAGGGTAACTTGAGATATGCAAATGTGCCCCACGGACAAATAAATGCAGTCTTTGACTGGTCCTATGGTTGGATATTTATTTGATTATACCCGGAGAATCCATCCATAAATGAAAAGATTTCATATCCGGCACATTCATCAATTATCTGGTCAATAAAGGGTGTAGGCTAGTTGTCTTTTGGACAAGATTGATTTACATCCCTATAATCGACGCACACTCTAATCGTTCCTTGTTTTTTCATTACAGGAACAATGTTCGATACCTAATCGGTTAGAGGAACTGGTAAATAAAACCAGCATGGAGAAGTTTTTCAACTTTTGCCTTGATGGCAGCGGCTTTCTTGGCGTGCACCTGGCGTAGCTGTTGTCGCACTGGTTTAAGATCTAGATACATCTTTATTTCATGTTCAACTATACTCGAGTCAATGCCTGGCATTTCATCATATGACCAAGCAAAGACATCTCTGAATTCGTGAAAAAAGCATTATATATTTCCAGTTCTGAAGGGGAACAACATTTTCCATAATAAATATTCTCTACAACATCTGTTTTGGTCGAGATATTTATGGCGATAGTCTCTTTGATATTGGACAAGTTTCTCTTGGAATCCACCGTGTTTTTAGTATTTGATAGGAAATAAAAAACTGAAGGATGATGAAGGTGATCAGGAGTATCTTCTTGAAAATCCGGAAGATGGGAACAATGGTGGTAATCTTCCCATGGCACCTCGTCAATTATCATTGACTGAACAATTCCTTCGTCGGTGTAATGCACTTGCGACCAAGGATCTGAAGGGGTGTCATATTCCTTAGACCTATCTATCCAAACGCTTGATGAGCGTTGATTTAGGTTTGCCTCCCATGCCAAAAACATTGATTGCTACAATATCTCTAGTGGGCTTGGAGTAAAAACCTGCAGATTATCCATGCTCATATTGTTTTCCGAGATCTTTTGAATAGAAGATACCATATTGCAGGTTCCTACCATTGCCACTTCCGCCAGATTGATCGGAGGAGGGAGGGCAAAAGTCCCCATTAATATAGGTCTTTTAGTAGGCCTACTCCGATATTTTGAAGCGACTGGGGGCTTCCATGGATCATCGGAATGCTTCCCGTAACTTGGGAACTATTGGGGAGAAACGTTTGTTGGTCGATGATTGTAATTCCTCCTTGAAAGGGAAATGCAATCTTCCTAAAGTAGGTCGACACAACGTCAGCCATAGCATATATCCAGGGCCTTCCCAGTAGGATGTTGTAATCGAGGTTTCCATCGATTACTTCAACATCTATTTCTATTTTTTTCCCCCACAGTTCAACTTGCAAGTTACTTAAAATCCCATATGGGGTATATGTTCGTCCATCAAATGCTTTTAATGTCGTCGAAGATCGCGACAAGGTTGGAGATCCTAAAGTTTTCCAAAAACTCATCGACATAATACATGTAGATGCCCCGTCATCAATAATTGTTCGATGAAAGGGCTTTCACTTGAATGAGGAAAGCTAGTTGAGCTGGTAACTGAGGGTCATATCCTTTGTGATTAAAGGACACAAGATTAGAATCCTTTGGGTCAATCCCACCTATTTCTGATAATAAAGCTTGCTTTTGGTAGGTTCAATTTTTCAGTACCTCAAGTGTTGACATAGCGGATGGCGATTGGGCCAGATCTTCCACTATATTATAATGTTGTGCTGCTCTGGCACGCAGATTAAATGTCGACTTGTGTACTACTCCCTTTGGCAGTTTTATTGTCAGCTCTGGAGTGATGGGCGGTGCAACTTCTGTCGAAGTTGTTGAACTACTAGGTTGATCTTTATCCTTGTTGTTCGACAGCTGTGGATTACCGTAATCTTTATTCCTTGTCATTATCAAAGCATCATTTTGCTGTTTCGAAACTGACAACATCAGCACTTGGGACGGGGAAGTATTATCACTCGCAACCAGATTTGTTCCTGGATTTGGAAATAGATCAGTCAATACTGCCGAGGTTTTTGAATTCTTGAAGAATTTTCGAAGCTCAGCTTTATATGGACACTCTCTTGTCCAATGATCCTCTCACATATAAGGCACGAGTGATTTGGTTTCCTTTCTCCAGAAGGGTTTGCTGAAGATTTTTCAGGTGATGATTCCTCCTGTTTCTTCTTCTTCCATTTGTTTTTATTCTTGCCTCCTGGTTGCTTGGTTTCTTTTCCTTTGTCTATTGAGACGACATTTACTTCCGAGGCAAGAAGTTCTTCTTTTGCATTTTGACTAGAAATATTACAGGCCTTTTTAGGTGTAGCCTTTGTTGATTTTGTGTCTGTCGTACCAATCACGCCATCACCGACATGAGAGTCATTGCTCGATTTAGGAGGAGGAGGAACGAAAAATTTTGGTCTGGGAGCATCAGGGATTTTATCATAGAGTGTGCCAGACCGAGTATAAATCAAGTCTAAATATTGCGCACGAGCAATAACTTTCTCTTCAGTGACGACTCCTCCCTTTGCCACATCTTCTATAATGGAAGGTAATAATGACTTAATAAACCATTCAGCTAAAAGCTGATCAGGAACATAAGTTTTTACCATTCTACGATGACGTCGCCACTCATGAATATGATCGGATATGTGAGTGGCCGTCGTTTGTGTTACCCTCCTGTTGCAACATGTGTTCATCTTTCATGATTGACAGTTTTACATGCCAAATATGTCATACTTTGCATACTGCAAAGCTCCATATTTCTTAAAGAGGCCAAAGAAGAGGCCATGAAAGTGTGCTAGTCTAAGTGCCACTGCTGAATTTCAATTTTGATGAGT
This sequence comes from Pinus tabuliformis, assembly GCA_031772625.1. Classification (NCBI taxonomy): domain Eukaryota; kingdom Viridiplantae; phylum Streptophyta; class Pinopsida; order Pinales; family Pinaceae; genus Pinus; species Pinus tabuliformis. The sequence goes on along the minus strand of CM062816.1, from coordinate 91,005,509 downwards.
TGTTTCATTTCTGAAGAGTTTTTCTATTAAGGGAAGGCCAAACAACTTAATCTTGGCCTCCCTAGGTTTCAATTTCTTGTTTTAGAATATAGAGAATGATATCTGTCCAAACAGTCTAATCTTGGCAGATTTGTAGATAGGTAGAGAATCAAAGGAGCCCAACTGTTCAATCTGGGCCCTTGGAAGAAATAAGTGTTGATTTAGATAGGAGGGCAGTCAAAAGAAAAATTGTGAAGCTGGGTCTGCAAGTCTAAGTGCACCCACCAAAAAGAAGAAAAAATGTTAGGAAGGTAGGCTGGGTAGGTAGCTATGTAGTTGCAGAATCATGGCTTGTGATCCATTTCATGTTGTCAAGTGTCATTTATTTAGATCACAAGTTGGAGGCAGTTTTCCATTTGGAGGAGCTCAAACTGGACATTACTAACTTCCTCTTCTTCTTCTTTCCCAAAATCACTTACTAACTTCCCTGAAGAGGTCAAGATTTGCTTGATTCCTCTTAGTTTCATCATTTTCCATTATATTTTCCTAAGTAAAGGTCCTCTTTGCTTAGGAGTACTGTTGTTTCACTCAATGAGTCACTTTTTCCCCAAAATAGCCTAAGGTCCCATACTTAGCACTTTCTAGTCATTTTCACATTAACTCCTAACTCTACTATATAGCTCCCTAAATCATTTCCCCTTCCCCTACTAAAACTATGTATAAAATTCCCCTGTGTACATATTTCCCATCCCTGGCACTATAGCCATATAATATCAAGTTTGGGAAATGCTGAGTTCACCTGGAGCTTAGCATTAACCTTTCGTGTCCTAACCCTAGGATTAATTTGACATCTGGTTAAGTTAATAACCTATACCCACCCTTTACCCTGAAAAACCTCACATTCCTACCCCTCCGTAGTCATTTTCCAAAGTTAATGTTTAAAAGTTTTATTGAACATTTAGTTGTTTTTACCCCCCACTTAAAACTAACTCAAAAACCCACATTTCCTAAGCTTTTAAACCCCCCCCCCCTAAGCGTTGTATTAATATGTGAATATTCGCATGCCCGGTCCCTTATTTCTCCACTGCCTTGTTTGTTCCACAAGCCATCCGACGCCCGACACCCCAGATCTATGGTGGGCAGTAACTCTTGCGCCCCGATCTGCAGAGGGTTAGCGTCCAGGAGTTTGGCGGTTTTCGCGTCGTACTCCCGCCATGCATCGCCCTCCCGGGCGTGGTGGAGCCCCCTCCTCCCAAACCACTCCAGTGTAAAGGGGGTGCGCCCGAAACCGCCAAACTGCCCTTCCCTGGGTGACGTCACCGCCACGTCCTCTGCCCAGTGACATCATCCTACTGCGTCATTTGCCTGCATCGGCCTCCTGCCACCATACTGCCAACTCACCATTGCCACGTCACTGTCACCTGTACCGCCACGTTACCACCGTACATGCTAGCGTCACCCTGCTGATTTCATCCTGCCACGTCACCACCATACTGGGTCCCACCCGCTGACGTCATGCTGACGTCATCACTCAAAATGGCGCGAAAGGTGAAAATCGTGCTTAGGAAGCCCTGATTCAAATTTTGAGGCAGTTTTTCATGCGCAATTAGCGCCTAGCGCTAATCGCGCATGGCTACAGGAAATGGGCTAAAATGGAAAGCCCCTCATCGCGCAGCCCCCAGAAAGCCCGAAAGGCACAGAATGACCCCTTTTTCTTCGCGAAGCATTCAGAAAGGGGCAAACACACTTTTTAAAGCAACAGAGGGCCGAACAGAGGCCATGAAAGATCGATGGGACAGTCTAAAGCACTCAGAAGACATTAGACGGGCCGATTCAATTGCGAAAGAGTATCAGAGGAAAGATGGAGCGGCAAAGAGTATCAGTTGAATATTTTAATCGAAATCTTCATTTCCCAAGGCAGCTTAACATTGAATGGCCTCCAACAAAGTCAAATAAAGCAGTGTAAGCCCATTAAAGCTATCAAATCACAGTTAAAAACATTTAAAGCCGCCGAACAGCAGTGGATCAAAGCCCAAAGCACAGTCATTGCAGAAACACTGCACCAAGCCACCGAGGGCAACACATTAACTCAGTTTTGATACGGCTACCCTCAGCGCAGCTCAAAGATATTTTCTTGCATTTATTTCTGGATAGGATTAGGTTAAAGTAATCATTTTCTTTCAGACCTGTTTAGGTCGGCTGTAATAGATTAATCTTGGATATTTTTCCCTATTTATACCACCCTCTGGATTGTTTTAAGGGTTGGTTGGTTGAGAATTTTCAGAAGAGACTCGCACTGTATACCTGACATGTTTTCTTTAATCAAAGACTGTTGAAAGCTTGGAGAATGGACTGTGTGCTGTGAATTAATGTTTTGAAGAATTGAATGTGGAATTCTTGTGTTGCAACATGAATCAATAAGTACCTCTTACCTCTGTTTTTATTAATATGTGTTCATATCACATATGTATCACCATCTAAATAGCAGAAAGGAAGATTAGCTTAGAACTTGTTTAACTGCACTCTATGCTCAATTTCTGTTGTTTTTTCATGTTTTCATTTGAACTGAATTAGTAATGAATATGAATTCCGTGTGGCTCATATTTACCCTAGTTCACCCTTGTTTGACAGTTATCTACGGATTCTTAACTGCTCCTAGATAGAGCTCATTCCCCGTCCCTCTGTTAAGCTGACTGAGAAATTCTTAACTGCCTCTCATTCCTTAGCATTCTTTCCATTTTTTAAACCTAAAACATTGTTTCATGTGCAACTACCTTGCTCCATTTTTCTCTCTTGTGACCAAGAAAACGCACCAGCAGTCATCCTCCTTGACTCCATGCCCAATGGTTTGAAACTCTCATGCTATACCTGCCTCTTTACCTGAAAACATCAATCTTCCCACAAAAACTTAAACAAAACCCCTTTGAACTCAATAGCTAGCCTAAAATCATCTTCAACAAAGCTAAATAAGAAAGAGAGAGCCCTCTCTGAATGTAGGTGGGCTAGAACCTGCAGTCCAAAGATTGGTCTATGGTTACCTCGGCCATATCCTTTTGATGCTGACCAAAAGGACAACCTAAGTGATAACATAATGGTGACCATACTGGGGAACAAATCGATTTTCTAATTGTTGTATATTCCTTAAAACTACAGATGAAGCCTGAATAGCAGCCAGGAAGCCTTTGAAACTATTTTTTGCTTTGCATTAACGGAAGTAAATAAAAGCTGCTTCAGTCAATCTTCATGCTAGTTTTAGGCTATAGACAGCTATTCCAAAATTTGATCGGTTCCTTGCTAATTCTACAAACGTTCACAGAAAAGTACCAAAAAAAAACAAATTCAGAAGCTGGCTCCCAAGAAGAATCCTCGTTACACAAGGTCAAATCCAAACCCAAATCCCCTAGTTGCTTTTGAAAATCCAATTCTAATCCCAAAGATCCTTCGGAAGCAAGAAGGACAAGAAGATTTTGTTGATAATAGTCCTAAAGAGGTTCACCCAAGTAGTGTTCCAACCCCTGTCAAGGTTTTATTTCGTTCAACCCCTACTTCCCATTGTTCATCATCCACATCTCAAAGAACTCCTTCTACACCTCCATTCACTGCACATACTACAACTACCACTGTTGCTATTCCAGTTACTCCTATTATCCCTGTTGTCCCAGTTGTTCCATTTATCCCTGTTTTTCCACTTATCCCTGTGAATATGGCCAATAGATATGCACCCCTGCAATTACCTACTAATCGTGGGGCTTTGCCTCAAGATTACCAAGCTAAAATCAAATATTTTAATAGTATCGGTCCTTGCATATCCCTACAACATACCAAGAAGATGCAAGACTATTTTGAGAACTAAGAGATAGATGATGATAGCGTAAGAATGAAAATTTTTGTTCAAAGTTTAATAGGTGATGTAATAATTTGGTTCAGATCACTTGCAGCAAATTCTATAACCACTCCGGATGAGCTTTACCAATCCTTTACCAACAGATGGGAGAAAAAGAAAGACCCCTTGCACATACTACCTGAATATGATACAATTAAAAGAGGTCCTCAAGAGACTGTTTTGGAGTACTGTGCAATGTTCAATAATGTTTATAATGCAATACCACAGAACTTAAGACCACCCCCTGACCTTGCCTTGTATAAATTCCTTGGTGGTTTTGATCCAGATATGGCCTATCAGTTAAAAGAAAGAGCCCCTCAAACCCTTGTAGACATGCAAAATGTTGCTTTTAGTGTAGAGGCCAACCTAATTGCCAAAAGAAACTGAGCTCGAATGGAAAGAAGAACCACCTTCAAGGAAGAACCCACAGCCTTAGAGCAAAAGCTTGATGCTATTATCAGTGGCATGCAAAGGCTGGGAGACAGAGTAGAGAGTGTTGAGAGGAAATCATCATGGGAAGGACAACAGTCCAATACCATAAGGAACCCAAATTTTAGGAAAACGCAGAACAAAAATGCTGGTAGGTCAAGCCCAGACCATGACATAAGACCCCCTTTCCAAGAAAACTATGCTGAGGTATCCACATCTAGTGAACCCCCAAAGGACACTCACATGAACCTGGTGGACTCGAGGGCTGAGCAACAAATCTTCCTAACTCAACAAGACCAAGATGAGCATGACTTTAATTAATTTTAGACTAAGTCTGGTGAGTCTTTCAATTTTAAACAAGGCTATGATACTGATGTGTACGAGGTCCACAAACAATATAAACTGAGAACTAGGACCATTGATATTTCTAAACCTAGCAAACCAAAGGATGGCAAACAACCCAACAAGACTAAAGGCAATGCTGTCATAATAGAACCAGCTGATATACATGTCCCAAACCCACATCAGGTGACTATAGAGGACATAACACAAGTGCAGCCTTCTATTGACTAGTCTCTGCCACTTTCTTCCTCGAAAGAAAAGTTGAACAACATTCCAAAAATCCCTCCTAAAACAGAAAAACCGCAAGAAATCAATTCCCATAACGCTGATAAACAAGAGAAAATCACTGATAATTCAAATGAAGAAGAAAAAATTGCCATTATCAACACCAAGACTCCATTGGAAAACTTAAGATATCCATCACCCTCTCAGAACTTGCCAAACATGATGTGTATAGGCAAAAAATTCAAAGATCACTTCAATTCCCAGAGAACAAGGATGATGTAAATGTTTTAGATGATACCTCTGAACTGTTGTTTGGTCCAGAAGTTATTGGAAAGTCAACATATGGACCTATTTCACCCTTTTATGTCAGTTTGCATATACATGACAAAGTTTTGCACAACGCTATGTTTGACTCAGGAGCATCGCACAATCTTATGCCCAAAGCAGTTATGGAAAAGCTGAACCTTGATATCACAAGGCCTACAAAGATTTATTCTCATTTGAATCAAGTCAAGTCAAATGTTTAGGCCTCATCAAAGACTTGTGTGTCTTCTTAGTCCAATATCCCAACAAAACCATCCTCATGGATGTGGTGGTGGCTGACATCCCACCAAAGTACGGTATGCTCCTATCAAGATCATGGGGAGCAAAGCTCCAAGGATCCCTTCAATTAGACCTCTCCTATGCCACTATTTCAGTCTTTGGGCAACCAAAGAGATTGTACAGAGAAACACTCATGAAATATGTGGTAAGTAGTGAGAGCAAGCCTGAAATTTTTTCCATTTACTCAATCCATTCCGATATGGATTCTTTTATTTTGTTTAAAGATGAAACAGGTCCTCCCACTGATGATGAGCCACTGGCTCTAGAACAAGACACACACATCAATCAAGAATCAGTTGCCCATACTGATGAAACTATCAAAACAGTTAATGCAACCAGCATACAAGAAGAACCTCCCCAAATAGAAATTTCAAATCTGCCCAATCTTGAAATGTCTGAAACTCTTAGTACTAACCACAAGCAAGAAATCACATGGTATTTAGAGTTTGATGGCTCTGTTAACAAGTTAGGAGCAGGGGCAGGTGTCTAGATTCACAACACACATAACAGCCATGCAGAAGGCCATGCCTACAGACTAAATTTCAGATGCACAAATAACATGGCAGAGTATGAGGCTCTGCTTTTAGGCCTTAAATTGCTCAAAGCTCTAGGAGCTGCAAAAGTGTCCACTTTAGATGACTTTGATTTAATCATACAACAGATGAAAGGTAACTTTGTTACGAATGACAATAGAATGAGGGCCTATAGGACTGCTGCCACTAATATACTCAATGCATTCACTGAATCCAAACTTGCCAAAATCTCAAGAGATCATAACATTCATGCACACATCCTAGCCACTTTTGCTAGTACGTGCAAGCTTCCCTTTAAGCCAAACCACTATTTTACAGCTAAAATAAAACATAGGCCTTGCTGTCCCAAATAACGTTAAAGATTGGCAAGTGTTCGAGAATGATGTCCAGATTAACAATTTCCTCACCCTTGAGCATGAGTTTTCAAATATTAACATTGACATGGATGCTATGACAGATGAACAACAGCAAACAAATGAAAATCAGTAGGCTGTAACAGCTGCAACAGCCAAACAAATCCTAAACCCAACTGTTTTTGACAAAACAAATATAGAACAGCTGAAACAAATGCATTTGGAGGAAATAGCCAAAACAGAGGCCGAAGTCATTGACTTGAAGGATAATTTTTTGCCTGCCGGCCTAACTCCATTAGAAGACATGTTTGATGCTAATGATGTTCCTAAAAAAAGGCCAAAAATGCAACCATTGAACGCTGCTATAGAAGAACACAACATTGGGATAGCAGAAAACCCCAAAATGATCAAATTGTCCAAAAATCTACCATATGATCAAAAGCCCAAATATATTGATTTTTTCAAAGAATTCCAAGATATATTTGCTTGGAGTTATGAGGACTTGAAGTCCTATGACACCTCAGTAATCCAACACACAATTCCCCTAAAGCCAAACCAAAATCCCTTCAAACAAAAACTTAGAAGAATTAACCCTATGCTTCTTCCCCTGATTGAGAAGGAAGTAAAGAGGATGTTTGAGGCAGGTATCATAGCACCCATAAGATTTTCTGAATGGGTATCCAATCTTGTTACCACAAGAAAGAAGACATGTGAGATTAGACTTTGTGTAGATCTGAGAAATTTAAACCAAGTCTCCCTAAAAGACCACTATCCTTTGCCCAAGATGGATCACATCCTACAAAGAGTAGTGGGGTCATCTAGAATCTCTTTGCTCGATGGCTTCTCAAGTTTCAATCAAATACTGGTTCACCCGGATGACCAAGACAAGACAACGTTTACCACACCGTGGGGAACATATAAGTATGTGAAGATGCCATTCGGCCTAAAGAATGCTGGTGCTACCTTTCAAAGAGTAATGGATATTGCATTCGCTAAAGAAATCCATGATTTCCTAGTTGTTTACCTTGATTACTTGACCCCTTTCTCTAAATCTGATCAAGAACACCTCAAACACCTAAGACAAATATTCATGACATGTAGGAAATATGGCATTTCCTTCAGCCCCAAGAAGTATCTTTTTGGCCTTGAAGAAGGCAAATTACTTGGCCACATCATATCAAGGGATGGGATTAGAATTGATCCTGAAAGAATCCAAGCCATCCTCCAAATCCCATATCCAAGAAACATCAAAGAGCTGCAAGCTTTCCTTGGAAAGATCAATTTCCTAAGGAGATTTATCCCAAATCTGGCCGAGTTGATAAGACTGTTAAGCAACATGTTAAAAAAGGATGCCAAGGTAAAATGGTCTCTTGAAACCAAGCAAGCCTTTGAGAGTATAAAATCTGCCTTAACCCAAACCCTTGTTCTCACCAGCCCACAATTTGACAAAGATTTTATCATTTTTTCTTTTGCATCTGATCATACTATAGCTGCTGTCCTTTTGCAAAAGGATGAACAACGAGCTGAAAAGCCAATTGCATTTTTCAGCCGAGCCTTAAGAGATGCCCCTTTAAAGTACCCAATCATGGAAAAGCAGGCCTACACCCTTGTCAAGGCCAATCAAGGATTTCAGAGTGTACATTTTATATTCACATGTGATTGCCTATGTCCCAAATGTTGTTGTAAAATACATACTAACCCAAGAGGGATTAGAAGGCAAAAGAGGCAAGTGGATTGCAAACATCCTTGAGTATGACATAGAAATAAAACCAACCAAGCTGATAAAGGGACAAGGTTTAGCCAAACTGATGTCTGAAACAAACTTTCAAGCCTTAGACATTAACCAGCTGGACAATGAACAGGAGCTGGCGACTCCACAGATCAGTGAAACCTTTTTGCAATCTCCATGGTATGTTGATATATTTTTTTTATTGTTAAACCTATTTTCTCCCCCAGGATTGTCCAGAACCAAGAAAAGATTTTTGAAAATGAAGGCTTTAAAGTTTTGTGTTATAGATGGTGCATTATTTTGGAAAAATCATGAAGGTATATTGATTAACTGTCTAACCATGAATGAAACTAACAATGTCATGAAAGAATTCCATGCAGGTGACTGTGGAGGACATCTATATTGGAAGTCCACTGCTGATAAAATTTTAAGGGCTGGTTTCTATTGGCCCTCTCGTTTTGCAGATGTAAAGAAGTTTTCCATGTCATGTCACAAATGCCAAATATTTGAGGGCAAAAGAAAGCTGTTTCCCTTGTCCCTTAAACCCATCTCGACCGAAAAACCTTTTCAACAATGGGGTCTTGACTTCATTGGAGAAATCCATCCCTCTTCCTCAGGCCGGCACAAGTGGATCCTAATAGCCACTGACTATTGCACCAAGTGGGTTGAAGCCATCCCACGTAGGCAAGCCAATGACACCACCGTTTTCCAATTCCTTGAGTGAAATATCCTTTATAGATTTGGCTGCCCTGAGAAAATCATTACTGACAACGCCGCTGCCTTCAAATCCAAAAAGATGATCAATTTTTGCCACCAATTTCATATTACCTTGGGCCACTCTACAGCCTATTACCCTCAAGGTAATGGCTTGGCCGAGTCATCCAACAAAAGCCTCATCAACATCATAAAGAAAGTGCTAGAAGAAAACAAGAAGAATTGGCACAAAAAGCTGGTAAATGCCCTATGGGCAGACATACTTTCAACGAAGAGATCCATTGGGATGAGCCCTTATGAGCTAGTATATGGCATGGAGGCCAGATTTCCTTCATCCTTGGGCATCCCTACTATCAAACTGTTACAGGAGATTCAGGCTGAACCAAATGACATCCAACGAAGAATCAATCAGACCATTCATCTTCAGCAAACCAAAGAATAGGTCTATGACAGAGCTCAAACTTTGCAAGAGAAACTCAAAAAGATGTTTGATAAGAGAGTTAAGGCTGAGGATTTCTACATTGGTGACAAAGTTCTAAGGTGGGACTCACGAAGAGAAGACAAGGGCAAACATGCCAAGTTTGATTTTTTATGGAAAGGGCCATTCGTTATTTCTGCGGTTCAGGGAAATAACACATATTTTCTCAAATCTATAGAGGGAAGCACTGTTGAAGAAGGCCCTGTTAATGGTCGTATGCTGAAACATTACCATGATCCCTTTTAAGGGATACAATGCAGCGTTGTATATATCTTTTGTACAGTGATATGTGTATATATCAGCACTTTGTTTTTATTTTTGAATAAGTAGTCCGAATATTAGAGGAGCAGCAGCAAAATTTTGAAGACACAGACAAAGAAAGTCCTCCATTTCAGATCTCTATCATTGCATTAATCCCAACAAAAGTTTGTAGCTTGCAGTCTTCAATCAAACAGTAGCCAAAGAAAGAAGGATTTCCAGTTTACATCAGCAACTGTTTCTAGACCAGAGCTAAAGGAAACACATCAGTTTTGATCTATGTTTCTCAAAGGCACAATACTCAAGCAATACTATACATATTATCAAGAGCGCAGAAGAAAGCAGACGACGCTATATAGTTTACAGTAATTCAATTGAGGAAGGAGCTGTTCATATTTCAAAGTTTCACACTATAACAGTTAGCACAAAGAAGTGTTTCAATCTATAGCAACAATAGCAGATCAAGGCAGTCTCACCTGCTGTTCTTGGCTTTTCACAAGGAAAATCCATCCCCAAGTGGAGCCACTGTTAGCCTCCTGTTGCAACAGGTGTTCATCTTTCATGATTGACAGTTTTACATGCCAAATATGTCATACTTTGCATACTGCAAAGCTCCATATTTCTTAAAGAGGCCAAAGAAGAGGCCATGAAAGTGTGCTAGTCTAAGTGCCACTGCTAAATTTCAATTTTGATGAGTTGTTTCATTTTTGAAGAGTTTTTCTGTTAAGGGAAGGCCAAACAGCTTAATCTTGGCCTCCCTAGGTTTCAATTTCTTGTTTTAGAATATAGAGAATGATATCTGTCCAAACAGTCTAATCTTGGCAGATTTGTAGATAGGTAGAGAATCAAAGGAGCCCAACTGTTCAATCTGGGCCCTTGGTAGAAATAAGTGTAGATTTAGATAGGAGGGCAGTCAAAAAAAAAATTGTGAAGTTGGGTCTGCAAGTCTAAGTGCACCCACCAAAAAGAAGAAAAAATGTTAGGAAGGTAGGCTGGGTAGGTAGCTGTGTAGTTGCAGAATCATGGCTTGTGATCCATTTCATGTTGTCAAGTGTCATATTTATTCATATCACAAGTTGGAGGCAGTTTTCCATTTGGAGGAGCTCAAACTGGACATTACTAACTTCCTCTTCTTCTTCTTTCCCAAAATCACTTACTAACTTCCCTGAAGAGGTCAAGATTTGCTTGATTCCTCTTAGTTTCATCATTTTCCATTATATTTGCCTAAGTAAAGGTCCTCTTTGCTTAGGAGTACTGTTGTTTCACTCTATGAGTCACTTTTCCCCCAAAATATCCTAAGGTCCCATACTTAGTACTTTCTGGTCATTTTCACATTAACTCCTAACTCTACTATATAGCTCCCTAAATCATTTCCCCTTCCCCTACTAAAACTATGTATAAAATTCCCCTATGTACATATTCCCCATCCCTGGCACTATAGCCATATAGTATCAAGTTTGGGAAATGTTAAGTTCACCTGGAGCTTAGCATTAACCTTCTGTGTCCTAACCCTGGGATTAACTCGACATCTGGTTAAGTTAATAACCTATACCCACCCTTTAACCTGAAAAACCTCACATTCCTACCCCTCCGTAGTCATTTTCCAAAGTTAATGTTTAAAAGTTTTATTAAAAATTTAGTTGTTTTTACCCCCCGCTTAAAACTAACACAAAAACCCACATTTCCTAAGTTTTTAAACCCCCTCCCCCCGCAGCGCTGTATTAATATGCGAATATTCGCGCGCCCGGTCCCTTATTCCTCCGCCGCCTTGTTTGTTCCGCCAGCCGTCCGATGCCTGACGCCCCAGATCTACGGTGGGCGGTAACTCTTGCGCCCCGATCTGCTGAGGGTTAGCGCCCGGGAGTTCGGCGGTTTTCCCGTCGTACTCCCGTCATGCGTTGCCCTCCCGGGCATGGCGGAGCCCTCTCCTCCCAAACCACTCTAGTGCAAAGGCAATGCACCCGAAACCGCCAAACTTCCCTCCCCTGGGTGACGTCACCGCCATGTCCTCCGCCCAGTGATGTCATCCTGCTGCGTCATCTGCCTGCGTCAGCCTCCTGCCACCATACTGCCAACTCACCATTGCCACGTCACTGCCACCGTGTATCGCCACGACACCGCCGTACATGCTGATGTCACCCTGCTAACGTCATCCTGCCATGTCACTGCCGTACTGGGTCCCACCCGCTGACGTCATCACTCAAAAAGGCGCAAAAGGCGAAAATCATGCTTAGGAAGCCCAGATTCAAATTCTGAGGCAATTTTTCATGCACGATTAGCGCCTAGTGCTAATCAATCATGGCTACGGGAAATGGGCCAAAATGGAAAGCCCCTCATCACGCAGCCCCCAGAAAGCCCAAAAGGCGCAGAATGACCCGTTTTTCTTCGCGAAGCATTCAGAAATGGGCAAACACACTTTTTAAAGCAACAGAGGGCCGAACAGAGGCCATGAAAGATCGATGGGATAGTCTAAAGCACTCAGAAGACATTAGACGGGCTGATTCAATTGCGAAAGAGTATCAGAGGAAAGATGGAGTGGCAAAGAGTATCAGTTGAATATTTTAATCGAAATCTTCATTTCCCAAGGCAGCTTAACATTGAATGGCCTCCAACAAAGTCAAATAAAGCGGTGTAAGCCCATTAAAGCTCTCAAATCACAGTTAAAAACATTTAAAGCCACCGAACAGTAGTGGATCAAAGCCCAAAGCACAGTCATTGCAGAAACACTGCACCAAACCAACGAGTACAACACATTAACTCAGTTTTGATATGGCTACCCTCAGTGCAGCTCAAATATATTTTCTTGCATTTATTTCTGGATAGGATTAGGTTAAAGTAATCATTTTCTTTCAGACCTGTTTAGGTCGGTTGTAATAGATTAATCTTGGATATTTTTCCCTATTTATACCACCCTCTGGATCGTTTTAAGGGTTGGTTGGTTGAGAATTTTCAAAAGAGACTCGCACTGTATACCTAACATGTTTTCTTTAATCAAAGACTGCTGAAAGCTTGGAGAATGGACTGTGTGCTGTAATTAATGTTTTGAAGAATTGAATGTGGAATTCTTGTGCTGCAACATGAATCAATAAGTACCTCTTACCTCTATTTTCATTAATATGTGTTCATATCACATATGTATCCCCATCTAAATAGCAGAAAGGAAGATTAGCTTAGAACTTGTTTAACTGCACTCTATGCTCAATTTCTGCTGTTTTTTCATGTTTTCATCTGAACTGAATTAGTAATGAATATGAATTCGCTGTGGCTCATATTTACCCTAGTTCACCCTTGTTTGATAGTTATCTAGGGATTCTTAACTGCTCCTAGATAGAGCTCATTCCCCTTCCCTCTGTTAAGCTGACTGAGATATTCTTAACTGCCTCTCATTCCTTAGCATTCTTTCCATTTTTTAAACCTGAAACATTGTTTCATGTGCAGCTACCTCACTCCATTTTTCTCTCTTGTGACCAAGAAAATGCACCAGCAGTCATCCTCCTTGACTCCATGCCCAGTGGTTTGAAACTCTCATGCTATACCTGCCTCTTTACCTGAAAACATCAATCTTCCCACCAAAACTTAAACAAAACCCCTTTGAACTCAATAGCTAGCCTAAAATCATCTTCAACAAAGCTAAATCAGAAAGAGAGAGCCCTCTCTAACTGCAGGTGGGCTAGAACCTACAGTCCAAAGATTGGTCTGTGGTTACCTCGGCCATATCCTTTTGATGCTGACCAAAAGGACAACCTGAGTGATAACAGTTTCCTTGAAATTGGTAAGAAGTTCTGTTCCCGTTTCGTACCTTATGGTTAACTGAAAATGGGTTAAAAAGGTTGTGGCTAGGGTAATGAAGTTATCAAACGAAGCTCTAGGTAATTCGATATACCATTTTGCTGCCGGACCAGTTAACGTTCTTTGAAAAAGGTGAAGACTAATCGAATCATCATTAGGGTGTTTGATGAGCATCACAGATGAAAGGTCATCACATGATTCGACGGGTCTTTTCTGGATTTCCATTAAATTTAGGAATATCTGACGGAAGTTTATGCAGAATCGCTGGCCACCAAGGGGTGTAAGAAATTGGATCGTTCGTTAGCTGATTTAGATCCGGTAGCTCTAAAGTTGCCACGAAGGGTAACTGTTGATTCAGGTTTGGCGAAGCATACCCCGGATAAGATGGAATCACCTGGGCAGTTGGTCTTTGCATACCAGCATAATGCATTTGATACTGGTAACTTTGGTAAGGTTGATGGGCATAACCATTGTAGAATGGTTGATTTTGACCGTTTTGAATATACGACTGCCCATTATTTGCAAATATTTGTTGCTCAAATCCTTGGTAAACTTGTTGGAATTGCGTTTGTTGATATTGCACTAGCCATGGTTGTGAAGCCATGTGCTATTGTCCAATACTCGTTGTTTGACCAAGATGAGGGGTAATTATACCCGTTTGGGCCTGTGTCATTCCACTAGTTGGCGATTGTGGTTGAGTCGCAAGGATAAGAGGCTGTTGCATTACAGCCTGAGAAACCTGAGGTTGGCATACAACAGGAAACACTTGTACTTGCGACACCGTCATAATAGCCGGTGTAGTTGGTATATTTGACATAGGTAAACATTGTTGCATCGAGTATACAACTCTTGGTTGTTGAGGAAGTATTGGCACCCAACCGCTAGATGTAATTCCAGCGTAACCTGAATTTTGTTGTGAACTCTCGTATGGTTGTCCTCCCGGAGGAGACAATGAAAGGGTATATTCCCCCCCATACGGTGGTAATCCAGTACTTAAGGTAATGGTTTTCCCTTGAGGACCGGACTACCCAAATTGACACCGTGAAGGATCAATTTACTGAGACTCGACATAAGAGTTCCCGAATATTATTCCGGATGAACAAACGGGAACGGACCATACTGTCGAAATAGCCCCTGAGTGGGCCCCATCTAGCAATTAAGAGCTAGTTGGGACAGATGGTATGCCGTCGAACATTGTTGGAGTGATAGCAGGAAGTTCTGTCGTCGCTGTGTCAGATGACACAGTCCTAGATGTTGATGGTTGTTCAGACATTTCTAGTCTATCCAAAAGATTTCCTAGCGATTCTACAGGACCTTCTGATAATGGTAGACCAATTCCTGATGAAGAAGGATATAGGGTGATCCCGACTCCAAATTGCGATGGAGTACTAGATGGAGGATCCTCCACAATATCTTTTATAGCAATCAGACCAGTTGGAAGAGGTAGACCGTCAGGTCCGTAAAATATTTCCAGTGTCGAAGAAGGTATAGATTCTATAGCGACAGATGTTTGGGGAATAACACCTTCCGAATCAGCTGTAGATGGAGTTGGTTTAGTAATACAAGTGTTTACCTTCACATTAGGATCAGCCCTACTGTCCTTTGGTGGTTGGGGAACTTCTTTTATAAAGGTAGAGATACCAGAAATGTTTGGAGTAACAGGAGCCCCCGATGATGTCGGAACACTTGTTCCAACTTTACCAGGGGATTTTGAACCGGTTAAATGAGTTCACTTCTTCCATAACAGTTTTGGTTCTGGAGACAAAGAAGGTTGACTCGTAAGCCTCCGCAAATGACGGGGTTTCAATTGACTTTCTTCCACGATTGTGGATTACTCAATCAACTAAAAATCAAGGGAAAATATGTTTCCGAATTAAATGAATTTTAGACACTTTGACACAACTTGTTTTTTCAATTTCAAGAGTCGATAAGAAACAAAAGATGACTCTAGTCGCCTTTGATTTTTAATGAGCTTGAAGTGACAAGTGCTCAGATGGACCTTTTCCTTTAAGGAGTCTGAAAAGGAACAAAAGAGACTACTCTGGAAATCTAGACAGAGGGATTATCGAACCAATCACAAAACTGTAGAATACGTTTTACGGTACGGCAGTCAATCTTCCCGAATGCCGTGTTTAGTGCATTGCGATCGATCGGGTGGCAGACACAACTTCCTATGGATAAAGGATATAGCTTATTGTGGTCTCCCAATATATACTAGACGGTACATGGGAGCACAAGTCCGTACTCGCACTTGTCGTCTCAAAGTGGAGGAATCACCCAACCAGCAATGAAAACAATAGTTACCAGGCTTTACGACGCCGGAATATGTCTCTAGCCTAGACTTCTAAATGTTGTGCATTAGGTTCCAAAGCATTTTTAGATTCATTAAATTTATTTTATAGTTGATCTTGTTTAAGAAATTTGCCTTGCAGGTTCACCGCATGATGTAGATATACAATTCCTAAAATGCAATCTAAGATGATAAACAATCATTTAATCTTCTTTTTGCAATGAAAATCCTAGCTACTAAAGAAAGAGATATGATATTCTTTCAACATAGAGCAAAGAGCACACACTATATGCACTGTCCTAAATCAAACCAACAAACAGTCTAAATGCAAATGCACATGCATGTATTTGTTTTTAGCCTTCTTAATGTGTGAATGATAAAAGGAAAGCTAAGCACAAATCTGAATTATTTTTCAAAGATACATTACTAACAAGCTTCTTTTCAAGACAAAATGAAGACAATGATGACACTTTGCGATTTGGAATGGAATAATTGCTTTCGACACTTGAAAAACTACTAATTCAACTCAAATATAAGAGTGACACTGTAATCGACTATCAAGAACAATCAGATTCTCTTCTATGACTGAAAACGACACTTACAACACTTCCAAATCAAGAAACGACAATTCAATTATGCTACTTCTTTGTAAAAGAGAACTAAACGTGGCTCACAATACATAAAAACATTTATAGTTCTTTGCACAATGGAGGTGGAATACTGACTACAGACATCAAAACTCCTAAATAGAGCTGAAAAGAGTGAAGAAAAACCAAAGTCTGGAGGCAAAATTAGCCTTTTCTAATCAGCGCACCTGTTACACAGGGATTCCAGTATGCATCCCACCTACAGCGCACGGTAAGTGGGATGCATACTGATATCCTTGAAGAGAGGGTGTGATGGTACAGTGCGATACTTTTTATCCAGTTCTTGATCACAGTTTGTAGTACAGTTCAGGGATTTAAGCCGAGCAAGTGATAATCAGTAAATAAATCATATGGGTAGATCTAAGGAGGTTACTAGAGCCACCACAAGGGCAATTAGAGAGCTTGTAAATTGATTGTTTAGTTCATAAACAAAACCCAGAGATAGACTGAGGCAACATTGATCTACTTTGCACTTGCATAGAAAATGCAGTTCGAAGGCTAGCTGGCTTGACTTCAGGCTCCGTCTGTAAGTTTATAAAGCAAACAAATATAGACAAAAAAACAATCTATTCGCTCCCCAGTGGAGTTGCCATTTTGTTATCGGGAAAACTAGTGTCTATGCAGAGCTGCTAGTCCCACTAAGACTGGTAGCTATCTTAGAAACAAACAAACTAAAACTACTTTCATTTTCCTTTATGAGAAGTAGATAAGAGGGGAACAAAGGAGACCAACCTCTGTCTTGCACTTGGTTCCTTGCTTGATTCCTCTCCCTTCTGATAGATCTTTGCCACTCGCTCCCTCGTCTACCCAGCTTCAAAGAGCACCTGTGGAATCGAAGCAGCATAACACTATCCAAGAACAGAGATCTACTGACATAAACAATATAGGACCAGATATATATTGACCACACAAATGCATATATCATTAATCATACAAGAATGTGGAGGAAAACTTGAATAGCTTTATTAATATCAAGAATAGCAAAGAGGATTACAACCAATTGTTCTGACCTAGCATCATCCTCTCAGCAAGAAAGCCCTTCTTCACCTCATGAAAAGCTTAGATCACACAACACTATGATGTTACACCAAGAAACCAACAACACTTCCTTACAAGATACAAAATTCCAGCCTCTGGATCTCTGGGATGAGGGATCCATATATAGATGATTGCAGGGAGGTGAGTCAGCTTCTGAGATTTGATTAGTGTCCTCTCTCTGATAGTTCTTGATTTCACTTGGAGATTGATGATCTCTTACTCATCCCTGGGCGAATGTAGAGAGGAAAGTGTCACAGGAGAAGTTTCTAGAAGATTCCATGATCATCCACCTCACAAATTGACTCTGCCATTTGTCCACTCTCGCCCATCACACCCCATAGAAGGACTTTTTAGTATGAATTGCACCTCCTGTGTGCATTTAGGTGGGATGCAGTGCACTTTGACCATGGAGCAGGTGAGATGGTCCAGTTTTGACCAGTTCTGAGTAGTTTTTCATGGAGAACTTTTGGGAGATGATGTAATCAGCTGACCTTGTTCTTTTAGGGGATGGAACAACACTTTTAAGGACTTAGGAGCCCTTGGTTTATGGACATATTTGATTGGGGTTGCAGTGCCAAAAAATGTCTATAACACCACCCGACACATAACTAACCATTTTTACTTGATTGATAGAGAGAATGCTCATGTCAATTAGCGACTGACCATGCATGCCTGAGAACGGAGGGGGAACTGTTACATTCCCTACAAGCATGTGCATATTGGGAACTGGCCCAGGTATATGAATTTGGGGGTTTGAACTGTACATTGGCAGCTGATCATATTGTTGGTAAATGGGAACCATGCCCATAGTGCCGCATTGAGTGTTATAGGGAGCACTATATGTCGCACTTGTCGAAGGTATGCAGTTTGACACCATAGGGGTGGAACCCAACATCGGTTGTGTTCCACTTGTAGAGGATGTCATGTGATGGTTGTACCTGGGACAAACACGATAGCAGGATTCACCATTATCAGTGTTATGGTGACTATCAACTGGGGAAGTGGTGGAGGACCAAAAGTGTCCCTAAAGTTCCACAACCCATTAGTCGTCGACTGGATAGATGGAAATGCTCCAACTACTGAAGCACATACAGGTACCATGGGAGATAAGATAGGTTCCAACGGATTCATGAGCAGAGGGTTAAAGGGAGGAAGAAATCCTTTGATAAAGAAATCCTCTGGAAAACTTGAATCGTCGGATGTCCAAACAGAACCCATGTGAGATCTAGGAGACTGATCCCCTGAAGATGGGGAATCCAGTTCAGTGGAACTCGACGAATCTTACACAATGAGTGGAGGAAGTCCTAATAGTCGCCTGGAGTGATGACGAGGGCTGGATGTAGCCATGATGACCATTAATTTTTATCAATAAATTTTATCATGATATTCGTTAAAGTCTCAAATGATAGCACTCAGGTACCTAAAAAAAATATAAAAAATATACTAAATAAATCAATCAGCAAATAGAGGGAAATTTCCTTGTCTAATAAGCATCAATCACCAGAGATGAAACCCAACATCTCAATGAATAATAGAGAAGGATGGCCAGATGTATGGTTACAGTTACTCTATAGCTTCGCCCGAACCTTAGATTGAGGGGCCAAGTACTCTCATGAAGACGAGCACCCTCCCAAAAACTGAAGATAGAGTAGATCCATCTATGTTAGGTACCAGGATAGCCCGTCCTAGTCACCTTTTGTAAGTCCCTATAAGTTTGGCCACTAAAGATACCTTAGATCACAAACACCACTGGGGGGGACATAGTCATAGATAGCGCGTTGTGTGGGCAGGATACCTAAGTCCCCGGCTTAGTTCTGAAATCCCCAAAGGGACCCCCAATACATAGAATACCCGAAGGATTTGTAAGAGAAGGTGGGCTACCTTTACTTATAGTCCGATGTTGTCTCATATTTCACTCTGCTTTTACTGGAGTGGTCCCAGTAGTATGAGTGCAGAAGGAATTTTTCTCTCATTTAATGACACTAGTTTGGTTTTCGACCTTGGGCAGTTTACTCACATACTTATCCCAAGATCCTAGCCTAACTAATATTTGTTTGCTCAGATAAAGAGTTCCTGATTGATTTTAGGTAATTTTTATGTGTACTTGATTATTGTCTTTGGTAGGGGAGTTGACATATGAAATGTGATGAGCCTCTTGACTCAATAAATTGTACAAAAAACAATGCTTTGAAAAAAAAATTCAATTTGATGCAAACAAGTTGTATTCTACATATTCATATTTTTCACATATTCATAGTTCCTTCCATGCATCTTTAGTCTTTCAATGCATGCATAACCAAAAGATTATTTTCCAATGTTTCCTAAAAACTACTTGAAACCAAAATGAAGCAACTTATAACTAGTTAAACAGAAGGATGAATAAAAATTGTGAGTCTTTCTTTTAGAAAAAATGTTTTTAAGAGAGAAAAAACAAAACCTTTTTCCTAAAAATAAATTTCTAGGACACCAATTTTGCTGACAAAATATAGTTACAGATCTTATTTCAGCCCATGAGAAGATTTCCTATCCCTTTTGGTCCATAGACACAGCTGAAAATCAAGGTATTGGGAGACTAACGCTCTGTAACAGTGGCTACAGAGAGTTAGTAGGCCCACTAACGCTCCCTGTGAATAGGCACAATGCTTTATAAAGCTCTGTGTAGCCTGCTAACCTACATTAGTGTGGGAAATCAATCAAAAAGAGGGTTTTCAAGATCAAATTCTGAGATGAATGTATACAAGCAAGATGCAACAAGATTCTTGGTGGGTCAGAAGGGATTGTAGAAGTATAGGGAGCTCTTAGAAGGAGGAGAGAACCGAGAAGAGTCTAGGTAAACTAGGAACTAGATGTATAGTCCCCAGCGGAGTTGCCAATTCTGCTATGGGGTAAAATGCACGCTGTATGGAGAATGAAAACTACCCTCAAAGGCCTTCCTGGGACCTTCGAAAGACTGTAAGATTATCTGCAAATGCTACCAAGCTATACATATGTTCATAGACAAATATCAATTAACAAAGTATGGAAAGAGGATTACCTTAAGTCTCCTTTTAGATTTGTTTGGAGATCACAATGCAGCCAAACAAAACTCCCTCAATGCCAGCTCCAAATCAATTCCTGTACAAAGGAAAGACAAACACAATCACTGTATACAACCTTGAAAACCAATATATGAATACATAACGAACATATATTTGCATACAACTAAGCTACTCTTACAAACAAGTATCGAATGAACAACTTAATGAACTATGTTACCGACACCATAGAGTAGGGAACACAACCACAGTTCTGTATTAATAATGGAAGAGTGATTACAACCATCTATTGTATCAGTCTTCCTTTGCCCCTTCCGCTTCTCTCTCTCTCTCCCTTCTTGCTCACTCCTTCAGATATGAGACAGTGCTCAATAGCTAAGTAGGCTATCCCTTCAAATGCTCTAACCCCTTTCACAATGACCCTCTCATTGCTTATGTAGCAATCAAGTTTACGGTTGCCAAGTTCCTTGTAGAGTTCACTAGGGAAAAAGCAATGAACTTGCTGTGTTTTTTAGATCTTTCCCATTTGCCTCCTTTGTTCAGATTAGAATTTCTCAATATAGGTCAATTTTAGATATTTTATTTCTTTTCTTGAGTGATTTTAGGAAAAAATATCTAGATATTTGCGAGTCAATTCGTTCCTTTTACCCTTGGAACTGCATCTAGTTTCACTAATTTTGTCCCCTGCCTAACAACTTGAGTTAGTAGGGTCACTAACGCACCCTTAGGCTTGGTAACAAGCCTTATAAAGTAGGTTTTCAGTGTGCAACCAGCGTTAGTGTGGAATCAAGGCTTGTAATTGTGGTCTTTGCTTCAGTCATCTTGTCCTTCCCCTCTGAGTTGATGAGGAGGTCATTTTGTTGTATAACACTTGTCCACCATGATGGATATGGTGAGAGAAATGTATGAGGATGGAAGAAAGAGCAGCATGCTTAGAGAGTAGTTGAATTCCATGAAGGAAGAGAAGCAATTTCTTTCTGACAAATTGAAGGAAATGGAGAGGCAACTGCATATTGCAAATATGAACCGGAAAAGGATGCGTGAGTTGGAGGCACAACTCTTTGTTGCCCAAGAAGCCTTAGTCAAGTATCAGCTTGAAGAAGAGGTAAACCATTCCATTTTGTCTTCAAATTCCTCTAAGAATGCTTATATTGCTTCTTTTGAAAAACATACTAAAGTCATAGGTTCCAAGCTAATGTCCAAGATGGGCTATGAAGGAAAGGGGTTGGGAAAGCATGCACAAGGTATTGTTGAACCAATAATGGTTGAGGAAAGGCCTAAGTATTTAGGTCTTGGCTATGGACAGTCTTATGGGAAGTGTTCCAAAGCTACCATGAAGGCCATTCAAACAACTCCAAGAAGGGGTTGCATTGCAGAGTGTGAAGATTGTATTAGGGAGAATGCAATGGCTTGAAACATTATTTGTAGGATGCAGGTGTTCAGAAGAACACACTTGAAATAGAGAGTTGTGGAGACTATGAAATCCTTGAGGAGATTGATGGTGTTCCAAAGGGAGCCACTTCTTCATTTGCTTCACCTCCTACATTATATTTCATTTTAGCTTCGAAAGTATAGTGTGCTTAAGTGAAAGTTGAAGGATGAAATGCATGCATGAGCATGAGATGCATGAACATAGGGATGTTGATCATTTCCTTGTATTTAAACATGTATGTGTAATTAACTTGCAGGTTTGATTGCTTTGACATGCATGTGATGCCATGTTTACTTGGGAGAAGTTAACTTGGTCTCCAAGATGGAGATAATGATGAGGTGTTTCTTCTTTTGAAAAAGAGTCCTAATGGTCTTTTTCTACATGCTTGACTTGAGGGGTCATTTGTTTTAAAGGCATGTTTTGTGGGCTTGATATCTATTCCATCATTTTTATGAAGATGTAAGATATGGAGGTGTTCACAAGACGTGAAATCTGTTTCTTTGTTGAAGCAGGAGTTTAGGCCATCCAGTTGTTGTCTGTATTTCTGTTGTTGTTAACAGTGGTTGTTGACAGCTTGTCAAACAGGTACAAATGAAATTTTTTTGGAGCAGATGTACTTCACATTTGTTTGGGCCACCTTGGATCAATGATCAAGGCAGAAAAGTGCAAACTACCTTCTATGACCGTTTTAGAAGAAGGTCTGTATGAAGGCAAGATGGAAGGCAATTCTTCCAGGGAAGACCAACACATCCAGAAAGGGTAGTGGTCAGAGACTTTGGCTCAGAGGCACTATGAAAGGCAAGTGTGTGGAGGCTAAAATAAGAGGGTGTTGTTACTCTCATTTACTATTTAGATTAGTATATCAGTCTTTTGGAGACCAAAAGTTCTTTAGTGGGAAGGCATGATCCAAAATGGATTTTGGATAGACTCCTATGTCTAAGTGATCCTCACATAGGAAAATTAAAGTCCAAGGAAGTTCCTGGAAATAGCTCCATTGCAGAGAGCTTTTCCTTTAGAATCTACTACGACTTGAATGGGCTAAAATGGAATTAGGGTGCATAAGTTATCGCAGAAAGAAGATGCCCTGTTTCGTTGGAAAAAGAGGGAAAACCCCCTAAAAATGGAAAAAAAACCTTATAAAGGGAAATTGCATCGAAAAAAGGCAAAGGCTAGACCTAAGTGGAGGTAAAAGAAACCCCAATTGGCTAATCTTATCAATCAGCTTGGAGACAGGCCCACATGCGATATCGGGGCCCTGGACCTGATGATTGCAATCTTGCGATACGCCAATGATCGGATTGGTGAATCGGCATCGACGATGGACAGAACCCTTGGGTTGTGCCAAACATGATATGCGATAGTGATCGTGACGTGCAATCTCAGCCGTTAGATCATGAAAGGAATGGATGGCTAGGATTAAACTAGCGGTCGGCGATTGCTGGACCCGATGGATTCCATAACCGCAATTCATAAAATCTTAAATCCGGTAAAAGGGAAATTCTGTGTATTAAATTTTTTTGGTGTAAAAACCGAAATACAAAGGAATGATGCCCGAAGCGATAAAATAGACCCGAAGGGGAATTATAAGCCCAATTGCATAGAATTTGAGTTCTATAAAGTAGGATTTCGAGCGGGCCTCAAGCGGTAAACTGTTTTGGGCTGGTTTCGTCCGATCCCACATACTGGTTGACACGTGGCTGGTGGAGGAGAGAGGAAAACCACCTTTTCAGATGGGTAACCTTCATATGCTTAAGCCACCCAAGACTGCATATCTACTGTCGGATCAGAGATCCTGTAGATCGATGGTGGAGAGTGCGATAGCAGCCAAAGGCAGACCCGATGCGATATTAGGGTGGATGCGATAATATTTGAAGTACGATAAAAGGGATTTTGACGGGTTTTCAATGATTTCCCATGTATTTTGGATTTTCCCCAAAACACTTTTGCGATGCGATATAATGCCTAATGGCAAACCTGAGAGGGATTTTAGGGGCGATTGAATAGGATTTCAAGTCCGAAAAACATGCCCAATATTGTATTTTCCAGAAAATGCTTGTGTAATGAAATTTTCTCCAATTTTTGGTTTTTGCCTATGAGAAGGCCCCGAAACCTCTGTAACCACTCCTGATCATGATGCCACACTACAAGTAGGCATTTTTATAGGAAATGATGCATTTAGAAGCCATAGAGTTGCAAAGCCAGATGGCTCGTCGAACAAACAAGGAGCAGGGAAGCCAAAGAGGCACAGAGAGATGATGATATGCAGAGAAATAGCTGAGGTAGCTGAAAATATGGAAAAATAACTCAAAGGAGGCAAAGAGCTCAATTGAGAGCAAGTCAAAAGGAAGAGCAGAAGGTAGAAGTAGAGAGAGACAAAAAGCTACTACGCAGAGCAACTGAGGGAGCCTTTGGAGTCACTAGGAGATCAAGTGAAAAGATAGAGAAATGAAGGTTAGAGAAAGCCAAAGCCAGAGCCAAAGAAGCCAGAGCCGAAGAGCCAGAGCTAGAGCTAGAGCAAGAGCCAGAGCCAAGAGCCAAAGCTAGAGCCATAGCCGAGAGCCAGAGCCAGAGCCAGAGTGAGAGCTAGAGCCAGAAAGTCGAGAGCTTTAGAACCAGGTAGAAGTTGGTGTTCTAAGCCCACTGAGTTCTGTGTAAACTAGTGGAGTTGAGTGTGGAGCTTGTAAAAGAACTCATACCATAATCCTAGAGAGCCTAGTTGAGTTGACTAGAGCTCAAGGAGATGTAGCCCAAGAGTTTTGGGAAAAATCCATATTAAACTTTTTGTCTTATGTGTGTGTGTTATTTGATGTATTGTTTCACTGTTATATGTTTTATATCAATTTCAACAAAACCATCCACATAAACAGTTTAAAATAAACACAAGCATACACCCATTTTTCAAGCACATTTACTTCCACATTGGTTAATCATTTGTGACTTGGGGATATATAAGCTTTGGAAGTGGGAGAGGTTCTTGTAAGTTAGACAAGAAGCCTAAGTGCCCCATTTTCAGATCAGGGGGTATCAGAGCCTGAGATTGATTAACCTGACCTTCAAAGAAGGTTACATCAAAATGCCTGATTGACAGATCAAAGATTGCTTGTTTAAAAGGTGTTTAAAAAGTCAAAGGTTGATTGTATGCTTGTTTGTAGACTGACTATTGTTTGATTTTGCAGAGGTGAAGGGAAAGCTATTGATAGCTCAGTCTATGAAGGACAAGAAGGAAGGGGGGCTGAAGGCATTCTTTTATCCCAAAGGACCTCGAGATATCCTTTGAAGCACAAGAGGTCTGTTGTAAAGGGTTGCTAAATAAGATATTTGAAGTTCTTTTGTTCATTGGCATAATGACAACTTCTACAAGTGAGTCCTCAAATTCTTCTCTCTTCATCACAAGACTCTTTGATGAAGACATGAAGCAAGACTTTTCCACCATGATGGATATGGTGAGAGAAATGTATGAGGATGGAAGAAAGAGCAGCATACTTAGAGAGTAGTTGAATTCCATGAAGGAAGAGAAGCAATTGCTTTCTCACAAATTGTAGGAAATGGAGAGGCAACTTCATATTGCAAATATGAACCTGAAAAGGATGCATGAGTTGGAGACACTGCTCTTTGTTGCCCAAGAATACTTAGTCAATTATTAGCTTGAAGAAGAGGTAAACCATTCTAGTTTGTCTTCAAATTCCTCTAAGAATGCTTATATTGGTTCTTTTGAAAAACATACTAAAGGCATAGGTTCCAAGCTAATGTCAAAGATGGGCTATGAATGAAAGGGCTTGGGAAAGCATGCGTAACGTATTGTTGAACCAATAATTGTTAAGGAAAGGCCTAAGTATTTGTGTCTTGTCTATGGACAGTCTTATGGGAAGTGTTCCAAAGCTGCCATGAAGGCCATTGAAACAACTCCAAGAAGGGGTTTCATTGCAGAGTGTGAAGATTGTATTTGGGAGGAATGCAATGGCTTGAAACATTATTTGTAGGATGCAGGTGTTCAGAAGCACACACTTGAACCAGAGAGTTTTGGAGACTATGAAAGCCTTGAGGAGATTGATGGTGTTCCAAAGGGTGCCACTTCTTCATTTGCTTCACCTCCTCATGAAGGCAATAATGGTGAAAGAGGCAAGTATAAATCTGGTTCTAAACATCTTCCTTTTTATTTTGCATAGCATGATAAATTTCCACATAGATATGGGAAAAGAATTGCATGTTCCTTTTGTGGTTTGGATAGCCATAATTTTTCTAGATGTTGGAAGAGAATGGACACACATAGGAAACTTTTGAAGGAAAAGAAGCAAGAAGCCAAAGGTCCATTGGACAAGGAAAATCATGCTGTCAAGAGGATGCACATGCAGTGTACTTACTGCCATAACCAAGGGCATCTTGCTAAAAAATGTTGGAATCTAAATCTAGCAATGCTTCCACAAAATCTGAAGAAAGTGGAAAGAGAAGATGGAAGAAATGGAAAGAAAGATTCCATGAATGATGTGTCTCAGGATGATTCACATGATGATGCTGATGTGTAGACAAAGGTAGTACCTTTGAAAGGCATTGGTAAGAAATGGTTAGGGTTCTTATCTGATTAAGATTGCATGTCTATTGAGGCATATACATTATATTTCATTTCAGCTTCGAAAGTACACTGTGATTAAGTGAAAGTTGAAGGATGAAATGCATACATGAGCATGAGATGCATGAACATAGGGATGTTGATGATTTCCTTGTATTTAAACATATATGTGTAATTAACTTGTAGGGTTGATTGCTTTGACATGCATGTGATACCATGTTGACTTGGGAGAAGTTAACTTGGTATCCAAAATGGAGTTAATGATGAAGTGTTTCATCTTTTGAAAAAGAGTCCTAATGGTATTTTTCTACATGCTTGACTTGAAGGGTCATTTGTTTTAAAGACATGTTTTGTGGGCTTGGTATCTAATCCATCATTTGTATGCAAATGTAATACATGGAGGTGTTCACAGGATGTGAAATATATTTCTTTGTTGAAGCAGGTGTTTATGCCATCCAGTTGTTGTATGTATTTCTGTTGTTTTAACAGTTGTTGTTGACAGCTTGTCAAACATATACAAATGAAAGTTTTGTGGAGAAAATGTACTTCACATTTGTTTGAACCACCTTGGATCAATGATCAAGGCAGAAAAGTGCAAACTACCTTCTATGACCATTTCAGCAGAAGTTCTGCATGAAGGCAAGAAGGAAGGCAGTTCTTCCTAGGAAGACCATCACATCCAGAAAGTGGAGTGGTCAGAGACTTTGATTCAAAGGCACTATGCAAGGCAAGCATGTGGAGGCTGAAAGAAGAGGGTGTTGTTACTCTCATTTACTGTTCAGATCAGTATATCAATCTTTTGGAGACCAAAAGTTCTTTAGTGGGAAGGCATGATCCAAAATGGATTTTGGATAGACTCCTAAGTCTAAGTGATCCTCACATAGGAAAATGAAAGTCCAACGAAGTTCTTGGAAATAGTCGCACTACAGAGATCTTTTCCTTCAAAGTCTACTGCAACTTTAATGGGCTAAAATTGACCTAGGGTGCAGAAGTTATTGCAGAAAGAAGATGCCCTATTTCTTTGGAAAGAGAGGCAAAACCCCCTAAAAATGGAAAAAAACCCTTATAAAGGGAAATCACATCGGAAAAAGGCAAAGGCCGGACTTAAGTGGAGGCGGAAGAAACTCTGTTTGGTTGATTTGATCAATTGGGTTGGAGACAGGACCACATGCGATATTGGGGCCCTAGACCTGGCGATTGCGATCATGCGATACATCGATCGCCGATGATCGGATCAGCGAATCAACATTGGCGATGGACAGAACCCCTGGGCCATGCCAAACATGATATGCGATAGCGATCGCGACGTGCAATCTCAGCCATTAGATTGTGAAAGGAATGGATGACCATGATTAAATCGGCAGTCGGCGATTGCCGAACCTGACGGTTTTCATAAGCGCAATTCATAAAATTTGAAATTCGGTGAAAGGGAAATTCTATGTATTAATGTTTTTCGGTGTAAAAACCGAAATACAAAGAAATGATGCCCAAAGCTATAAAACAAACTCGAAGGGGAATTACAGGCCCAATTGCATAGAATTTGAGTTCCGTAAAGGCGGATTTCAGGTGGGCCTCAAGCGGTAAATGGTTTTGGGCTGGCTCCACTCGATCCCACAGACTGGTCAACACATGGTTGGTAGAGGAGAGAGGAAAACCACCTTTTCGGGTGGGTAACCTCCATACCCTTGAGCCACCCAAAATTGCATATCGACCGTCGGATCGGAGATCTTGTAGATCGATAGTGGAGAGTACGACAGCAGCCAAAGGTGGACCCGATGCGATATTAGGGTGGATGCAATAATATTTGAAGTCCGATAAAAAGGATTTTGACGAGTTTTCAATGATTTCCTGTGTATTTGGGATTTTCCCCAAAACACTTTTGCGATGTGATATAATGCCTAATGGCGGACCCAATAGGGATTTTAGGGGCAATTCAATAGGATTTCAAGTCCAAGAACACGCCCGATAGTGTATTTTTCGGAAAATGCCTGTGAAATGAAATTTTCTCCAATTTTGGGTTTTTGCCTATGAGAAGGCCTCGAAACCTCTATAACCACTCCTGATCATCATGCCACGCTACAAGTAGGTGTTTTTATAGGCAATGATGCATTTAGAAGCCACAGAGCTGCATAGCCAGATGGCCAGTCGAACAGAGAAGGAGCAGGGAATCCGAAGAGGCACAGAGAGATGATTATACGCAGAGAAATGGCTGAGGCAGCCGAAAAGCTGGAAAAATACCTCAAAGGAGGTAGAGAGCTCAATTAAGATCAAGTTAAAAGGTAGAGTAGAAGGCAGAAGTAGAGAGACCCAAAAATCTACTGCGCAGAGCAGCTGAGGGAGCCTTTTGAGTGACTTGGAGATCAAGTGAAAAGCCAAAGAGCTTAAGGTTGCAGAAAGCCAAAACCAGAGCCAAAGAGGCTAGAGCTAAAGAGCTAGAGCTAGAGTCAGAGCCAGAGTCAGAGCTAAGAGCCAGAGCCAGAGTGAGAGCCAGAGCACGAGCTAGAGCCAGAAAGACGTGAGCTTTAGAGCCAAGGAGAAGATGGTGTTCTAAGCCCATTGAGTTTTGTGTAAACCAGTGGAGTTGAGCATGGAGCTTGTAAAAGAACTCAGAAAATAATCCCAGAGAACCTAGTTGAGTTGACTAGAGCTCAAGGAGATGTAGCCCAAGCGTTTTGGGTGAACCCCATATTAAACTTGCTATCTTATGTGTGTGTGTTATTTGCTATATTGTTTCACTGTTATATGTTTTATATCAGTTTAAGCAAAATCATCTTACAACACATAAACAGTTTAAAATAAACACAATCATACACCTATTTTTCAAGCATATTTACTTCCGCATTGGTTAATGATTTGTGACTTGGAGATATATAAGCTTTCAAAGTGGGAGAGGTTCTTGTAAGTTAGACAAGAAGCCTAAGTGTCCCATTTTCAGATCAGGTGGTATCAGAGCCTGAGATTGATTAACCTCACCTTCAAAGAAGGTTACATCAGAATGCTTAGTTGTCAGAGCAAAGATTGCTTGTCTAAAAGGTGTTTAAAAAGTTAGAGGTTGATTGTATGCTTGTTTGTAGACTGACTATTGTTTGAGTTTGCAGAGGTGAAGGGAAAGCTATTGATAGCTCAGTCCAGGAAGGACAAGAAGGAAGGGGGGCTGAAGGCATTCTTCTATCCCAAAGGACCTTGAGAAAATCCATGAAGCACAAGAGGTTTGTTGCAAAGGGTTGTTGAATAAGCTCTTTATTAATCTTGTTTGAAGTTCTTTTTTTCATTGACATAATGACAACTTCTACAAGTGAGTCCTCAAATTCTTCTTTCTTCATCACAAGACTCTTTGATGAAGATATGAAGCAAGACTTGTCCACAAATATGGATATGGTGAGAAAAATGTATGAGGATGGAAGAAAGAGCAGCATACTTAGAGAGTAGTTGAATTCCATGAAGGAAGAGAAGCAGTTGCTTTCTGACAAATTGCAGGAAATGGAGAGGAAACTTCATATTGCAAATATGAACTTGAAAAGGATGCATGAGTTAGAGACACAACTCTTTGTTGCCCAAGAAGCCTTAATCAAGTATCAGCTTGAAGAAGAGGTAAACCATTCCATTTTATCTTCAAATTCCTCTAAGAATGCTTATATTGGTTCTTTTGAAAAACATACTAAAGGCATAGGTTCCAAGCTAATGTCCAAGATGGGCTGCGAAGGAAAGGGCTTGGGAAAGCATGCATAAGGTATTATTGAACCAATAATTGTTGAGGAAAGGCCTAAGTATTTGGGTCTTGTCTATGGACAGTCTTGTGGGAAGTGTTTCAAAGCTACCATGAAGGCCATTGAAACAACTCCAAGAAGGGGTTTCATTGCAGAGTGTGAAGATTGTATTCAGGAGGAATGAAATGGCTTGAAACATTATTTGTAGGATGCAGTGTTCAAAAGCACACACTTGAACTAGAGAGTTGTGGAGACTATGAAAGCCTTGAGGAGATTGATGGTGTTCCAAAGGGTGCCACTTCTTCATTTGCTTCACCTCCTGATGAAGGCAATAAAGGTGAAAGAGGCGAGTATAAATATGGTTCTAAACATCTTCCTTTTGATTTTGCAAAGCATGATAAATTTCCACATAGATATGGGAAAAGAATTGCATGTTCCTTTTGTGGTTTGGATAGCCATTATGTTTCTAGATGTTGGAAGAGAATGGCCACACACAGGAAACGTTTGAAGGAAAAGAAGCAAGAAGCCAAAGGTCCATTGGAAAAGGCAAATCATGTTGTCAAGAGGATGCACATGCAGTTTACTTACTGCCATAAGTAAGGGCATCTTGCTGAAAGGTGTTGGACTCGGAATCCAGCAATGCTTCCACAAAATCTGAAGAAAGTGGAAAGAGAAGATGGTAGAAATGGAAAGGAAGATTCCATGAATGATGTGTCTCAAGATGATTCACATGACGATGTTGATGTGTAGACAAAGGTAGTACCTTTGAAAGTGATTGGTAAGAAATGGTTAGGGTTCTTATCTGATTAAGATTGCATGTCTATTGATGCATCTACATTATATTTCATTTCAGATTTGAAAGTACAGTGCGCTCAAGTGAAAGTTAAAGGATGAAATGCATGTATAAGCATGAGATGCATGAACACAGGGATGTTGATGATTTCCTTGTAATTAAACATAAATGTGTAATTAACTTGTAGGGTTGATTGCTTTGACATGCATGTGATACCATGTTGACTTGGGAGAAGTTAACTTGGTCTCCAAATTGGAGATAATGATGAAGTATTTCATCTTTTGAAAAAGAGTCCTAATAGTCTTTTTCTACATGCTTGACTTGAAGGGTCATTTGTTTTAAATGCATGTTTTGTGGGCTTGGTATCTAGTCCATCATTTGTGTGTAGATGTAATACATGGAGGTGTTCACAAGATGTGAAATTTGTTTCTTTGTTGAAGCAGGAGTTTAGGCCATCCAGTTGTTGTCTGTATTTCTATTGTTGTTAACAGTTGTTGTTGACAAGTTGTCAAACATGTACAAATGAAAGTTTTGTGGAGTAGATGTACTTAAAATTTGTTTGATCCACCATTGATCAATTATCGAGGCAAAAAAATGAAAACTACCTTCTATGACCATTTCAGTAGAAGTTTTGCATGAAGGTAATAAGGAAGGTATTTCTTCCTAGGAAGACCAACACTTCTAGAAAGTGGAGTGGTCAGAGACTTTGGTTCAGAGGCACTATGCAAGGAAAGTGTGTGGAGGCTAAAAGAAGAGGGTGTTGTTACTCTCATTTACTGTTCATATCAGTATATTAGTCTTTTTGAGACCAAAAGTTCTTTAGTGGGAAGGCATGATCCAAAATGGATTTTGGATAGACTCCTAAGTCTAAGTGATCCTCACATAGGAAAATTAAAGTCCAATGAAGTTCTTGGAAATAGCCCCATTGTATAGATCTTTTCCTTCAGAATCTACTGCAACTTGAATGGGTTAAAATGGACCTAGGGTGCAGAAGTTATCGCAAAAAGAAGATGCCCTGTTTCTTTGGAAAAAGAGGCAAAACCCCCTAAAAATGGAAAAAAACCCTTATAAAGGGAAATCACATCAGAAAAAGGCAAAGTCCAGACTTAAGTGGAGGTAGAAGAAACCCCGATTAGTTGATCCGATCAATCGGGTTGGAGACAGGACCGCATGCGATATCGGGGGCCTGGACCTGGCGATTACAATCATGAGATATGTCGATTGCTGATGATCAGATCGGCGAATCAACATCGGCGATGGACAGAACCCCTAGGTTGTGCCAAACACGATATGTGATAGCAATCGCGATAGGCAATCTTAGCCGTCGGATCGTGAAATGAATGGATGGCCATGATTAAAGCAACGATCGGTGATTGCTGGACCCGATGGATTTCATAAGTGAAATTCATAAAATTTGAAATTTGCTAAAAGGGAAATTCTTTGTATTAATGTTTTTTAGTGTAAAAACTGAAATACAAAGAAACAATACCCAAAGTGGTAAAACAGACCTGAAGGGGAATTATAAACATGATTTCATAGAATTTGAGTTCCGTAGAGGTGGATTTCAGGCGGGCCTCAAGCGGTAAACGGTTTTGGGCTGGCTCCGCCCAATCCCACAGACTGGTTGACACATGGCTAGTGGAGGAGAGAGGAAAACCGACTTTTCAGGCGGGTAACCTCCATACCCTTAAGCCACCCAAAATTGTTGGCATTATGGCACAGGTTTGGAGCTATGGCACAGGTGTTGTCCTTGATGGCAACTCTCTTTGGTAACAGATCTCAGTTCAAGCTTTCAGAATGAAGGAAAAGACATATACGTAGGTTCATCTAGACGAAGATGCATATACACGCGGGTTAGACGTTTCAAAGGCACGTACGCGTATACACGCACTTTCATGCAAGGAAAAGCATGCATATGTTGGAGAACTTACCTTTGGTCCGTGGTAGTTAGTCCTTGGTATTCGAACCTATGGTTTTGGACAATGGTACCTCGTCAAAAGTGTTGATCCCAAGTATTGGGTCCGTGGTATTGGTTTATTATGGTTTTGGACCGTGGTATTGTGGAAGGCCTAAACCTATAAAAGAGGAAGGAGATCATGTGGCAAAAGATCATCTGAATTATTATTGAATATCTAATAAAGTGCTAGATCTAGAATACTGGTATTTAGGTTATGATACAGATCTGGATCTGAATGAAGGAGGAACCTGAGCGCAAAAGAGAAGGATAAGTTCTATTGATGGATCATAATCTTTAAGCTTGAATAATAGTGTCTTTGTATAATTTTAATATGTTATATGTGGCGCTTGCTTGATCTATAAATCTGATAATCTGGGTTAATTATTGTTTGAATATCTAAAAGAGTGAATTTTCCTTTATAGATCTGTATGCAGGTTTAGTGATGCGAAGGTGCGTATACACGCCGGTTCAGTGAATGAAAATAGCGTATACGCAGTTTGTTCCATATGCAGAAGTGTATGCACGCAGGTTTCAGGTTATTGAAGTAGCGTATATCTTTTGAGTTGTGATCTAGCTGCTACTGTTTATTGCTGCAGTGTTCTGGGTTCAGATTTGGTGTGTGGTTACTGTTACTGTGATCTGGGTACATTGGTCAGAGAAGTGTTTATTTTGATTCAGTTTTGATTGGTGAAAAGGTGATTGGTTTATGCAGAAATTCTTGATGTTTGATTGATGTTATTTGTGGATCCAGTTTGAAAATTTATGAAACGTGGTCCCTGAAAGAAAGAGAAGGTTGTAGCCTTCTATAGGCCAACACCTACGTACTAGTATCTTGGCTAGTGCAAGAGCTAAGCGGGTTGTAGCTCCCTTCCAGGAGAAGCTGGAGAACGAGAGAGGGTTGTAGCTCTCTGCAGGTTTCAGCCTGCATACTGCTAAAGGACTACACCAGTACATTGTAAAAGAAGTTTCTAATTTAAAGGAAGATAGAGACGAATTGCAGCAGGTGGTTTTCACCCACATTGGGTTTCCACCTTATATCTTGTGTTCTTGTGTGCGATTGTCTTTCTGCTCTGTTTTAATGTGGTTACTGGTTAATTGATTCTGAAAGCACAGATTAACAATCAACATCAGAAAGATAAAGTAAATTAAAAATTTGCCTTGTATACGCTGGTTTCCTTCTGCAAAGTTGCATATATACGCGGGTTTAATTAACTGAAGTAGCGTATATCATTTGATTTTGAAAAAGGAATATTTGACTTGATAATACTGATTCACCCCCCCTCTCAGTATTATTTCCAACAATTGGTATTAGAGCAAGGTCCTTCAGAAGAAGCTTGATCGCTTGAAGGAATATCTTTCATCATGAGCAACTATGAGAGGGAAGCATCAATCAGGCCACCGATTTTTGATGGGACAAACTTCGTATATTGGAAGGTAAGAGTTACTGCCTATCTTCAATCTCTTGGTACAGAAGTTTGGGATATCATAGAAACAGGGCATACT
The DNA here is from genome assembly GCA_031772625.1 of Pinus tabuliformis. Taxonomy (NCBI): domain Eukaryota; kingdom Viridiplantae; phylum Streptophyta; class Pinopsida; order Pinales; family Pinaceae; genus Pinus; species Pinus tabuliformis. The sequence continues at coordinate 90,971,225 of CM062816.1, read as the reverse complement.
TTTCCATCAACAACTCCTACAGATCCGGCTGAGAAGAAGAAATATGAAACAAATGAAAAGGCGGTTAATACTCTATTAGGATGCCTATCTCAATCAAAATTTGTCAAGGTTATGCAGTTTAAATCCGCAAAAGAAATATGGGACAAGATTGTACTGAGCTATGAAGGAGATGATCAGGTAAAACGAGCAAAACTTCAAACCCTCAGAATTAAGTATGAAAATATCAGAATGTACAATGATGAAAGTGTGGCTAACTATTTTCTTCGTGTAGATGAGATTGTTAATTGTATGAAAAACTTGGGTGAAGAAATAAAAGAGGTTGTTATGGTTGAAAAAGTTCTAAGATCTTTTTCCCCTAGGTTTGAATCTAAAGTTTCTACAATAGAAGAAAAAGAGAATCTACAAAACCTTAAAATGTCACAACTGCATGGAATTCTAACTGCTTATGAAATGAGAAAAGGAGGTCCATCAGACAGGAGAGAAGTTGTCTTCAAGGCTTTAGGCAAAGGAGAGTACTATGAGTTAGGACACGTGTTTGAAGAAGAAGAAGAATCAAATTTTGTCAGAAATCTTCAACGGGGTGCTAGACAATTCCGAGGTAAGTTACCTTTCAAATGCTTTGCGTGTGGGAGAGTCAGTCACTATGCTACCAAATGTCCTCATAAGGATAAAACTGACAAAGGGAAGGAACCTATTAGATGGAACAAGAAACAGAATGTAACTAAGAAAAGTTACTACACTCATGAAGATAGTGATGGTAGTTCAAATAGTGATGAAGATGAATGAGGTATTAACTATAAACTTTTAATGGCCTTTGAAGATGATGATTACATGGATGCTATAGATGTGGATGGATTTTATGAAGAGATTTCTAGACTCAAAACATGTTTAGAAGAAAAGAATGTGATCATTGATACTCTGCAATTCCAACTTGATGAAAAAGAAAAATTTCTTGAGAAGTTAGAATGTGAAATTGTTGGCCTTAGAAAAGAAATTGAGAAAACAAAGGCTCTTAATCTTAAATTTGTTAAAGGATCTTAGACTCTGGATGAGATTATCAATGTACAATGTTCTCCATTAATCAAGACTGGTCTGGGGTATAAAGGAGAAGCATCTCAAGCATCCACCTCAAAGAGTTATCTCGATGCAGCAAGGAGGAATGAGCAAAAGCCCAATGGAGATCACCAAGTAAATCAAGGATGAATTACATCAAGAATAAACAATGACTACCAAGTAAATCAGGGGCAATCCACCTTAAGGATGAACAGAAGCTACAACCAGCCACATGTAAAATCTTCTCAATTTACCTCAAGAATGGATGACAATAGAAACTACAATCATTTGGTAGGTAGATTTGATAATCAGAGGAGTTTCTTCAATGGCCAATGTTTCTCTTGCCATAACTTTGGCCACAAAGCAGCTCAATGTGTTGCCTATAAGACAATCATGACTAGAGAAGCTCAAAAACGAAGAAGTATGACTGGAATCACAAAAAGAACCTATAACAACTTTTTGGCCCTTGAAAATGAAATTGAATGTTCTATTCGTAATAACTTCGGTCATGAAGATTCTGAATCCAGGAGAAGGTTTTGGAAGACAACTCAGAAGGAACAAACCTCAAGTGCCAGAACATGGAAAATGAAGGAACTGCAATGATAAAGATGTGGGATAGCTTTATATGCAGAAGGACAAGAAAATCAATGGTACATCGATAGCGGATGTTTGAAGCATATGATAGGTGATAAAGAAAAACTTGAATCATAGAGTGTTTTAGAAAAGGGAAAGAAAGTTTCTTTTGGAAATGATACCCCTGCAGTCATAAAAGGAAAAGGCACTGTCCAGTTGAAAGAAAAGGTCAAAGCAGGAAATGTTTTGTATGTTGATGGCTTGAAGCATAATCTTCTGAGTGTCATTCAGATGTGCGATCAAGGAACCAAGGTAATATTTCGATCAAATGGATGTAGTGTTCATGATCTTGATACAAGAAAAGCATTGATCAAAGGCAGAAGAACTCCAAATAAGTTATACATATTTGAAGAAGGACAACAACAATGCTATTTGAGAAAGGATGATGAACACTGGTTATGGCAGCGGAGATTGGGGCATCTAAGATTTTCACAAATAAGGAAAGCATGCAAATACCACGCAGTTCATGGTCTTCCAGATATCAAAATTCCAGACAACACCATATGAAAATCATGTCAGTTTGGTAAGCAAAACAGAACCAACTTCCCTAAGAAGGAAGGATCAGCCAACAAGCCTCTTGAGCTAGTCCATACAGATGTATGTGGTCCATTTAGGACAAGGTCACCTCAAGGAGAAGAATACTTTATATTATTCATTGACGACTTCTCTAAGATGGTTTGGTTAGGACTTATGAAGCACAAAGACGAAGCATTCGAAAAATTCAAATCCTTCAAAGCCTTGGCTGAAAACGAATCAGATCACAAAATTAAGTGCCTCAGATCCGACAGAGGTGGGGAGTTTACCTCAAATGAATTTTTCGATTTCTGTGAAGAACATGGAATAAGAAGGGAATTCTCTACAGCTAGGACTCCTCAGCAAAATGGAGTGGTGGAAAGGATGAAAAGAACGGTCCAACAAATGGCTCATGCTATGCTTGATGAGTCTGGAAGTCCCGCAACCTTCTGGGGTGAAGCTACATTTGCTACGGTTGTTATTCTCAACAAAACAAATGTCCAAGTGAATAGCACTCAAAATCCTCATGAACTCTAGTATGGTGAAACTCCTTCGGTAAAGCATTTCAAAATTTTTGGAAGCAAATGTTATATTAAGAATAATGATGAACAGCTTGGAAAACTTGAACCTAGAGTAGATGAAGGCATTCTCCTTGGTTATTCTCCCCACAACAAAGCATATAAGTGTTACAATAAAAGACTTGGAAGAATTGTTGATAGCATTGATGTAGTGGTTGATGAAAAAGGATACATTCCTAGGCAAGTAAATTATGAAAATATCGAAGAGGATGAAGACTACTCTCCAAATCAGACTGATGATGAAGAAGAACCTCAAGAGGCACCAGAGGAATAGATAAGGATAGAAGAGAAGAGAAGAATCTCAGATTTTGGGGCAGAAAGAGGCAGGTGTACAAAGAAGAAGAACAATTGCAGAAGCCTCAAGCTATTTGGCATTACTCTCCTCCACTGAACCACAAAATGTAAGAGAGGCATGCAAAGATGAATGCGGGGTCAAGGCAATGGATAAAGAACTTGAGCGGATAAAAAAGAAGAACACTTGAGAGTTGGTTCCTAGACCAAAAGATAAGAATGTCATAGGGACAAAATGGATCTTCAAAAATAAGTTGAATGAAAATGGGGAAGTAATTAGAAACAAGGCTAGACTTGTTTGTAAAGGGTATGCTTAACAAGAAGGAATAGACTTTGAAGAAACTTTTGCTCCCATTGCTAGACTTGAGGCCATCCGAATGTTCCTTGCTCTCTCAAGCTTTCAGAAGCTCAAAGTATTTCAAATGGACGTGAAATCAGCCTTTCTGAATAGAGACTTAGAAGAAGAAGTGTAAATTGAGCAACCAGATGGTTTCATCCTTGGGAATGATCCAAATCTTGTACGCAGACTAAAAAAGGCTCTCTATGGTCTTAAACAGGCTCCAAGGGCTTGGTACTACCATTTGGACAAATATCTTCATCAACAAGGTTTTTCAAAGGGATCAGCAGATAGCAATCTTTATATAAAAATTGAAAATGAAAAATTGCTAATACTTGTTGTGTATGTAGATGATATTATCTTTGGTAGCAATGAAGAAGCTATGAGTCAAATCTTTTCCTTGGTGATGCAGAAAGAATTTGAAATGTCTTTGCTTGGAGAACTAACATATTTCCTTGGATTGCAAATCCAACAAAATGAAGGCGGGATCTTCTTGTCTCAAACCAAGTATCTCAAGTAGATTTTGAAGAAATATGGCATGGAAAATGCAAAACCAATATGTACCCCCATGGCCACAAGATGCAGCCTCAGTGAAAATGATGAATCAGCAGCAGTGCATCAACCAACCTACAGATCTATGATTGGAAGTTTGCTTTATTTGACAGGTAGTCGACCAGACATTATGCATGCCGTGGGAATAGTTGGGAGATTTCAGGAAAATCCAAAGGAAACTCATCTTCAGGTAGTGAAGAGAATCTTCAAGTACCTTCAAGGAACTCAAAACTATGGCTTATGGTATCCTAGAGATACAGATCTCACACTTCATGCTTATACAGATGCAGATTGGACCGGAAGCGTGGATGACAGGAAGAGAACAAGTGGTGGTGCATTCTTTATGGGTTCCAGATTAGTATCTTGGTTCAGCAAGAAGCAGAGTTCGATTGCTTTATCTACAGCTGAAGCAGAATATGTGGCTGCTGCATCTTGCTGCACTCAACTCCTTTGGATGATGCAGACCTTGCAGGATTTTCAAATCACTTGTACACCACCTGTCTCCATCTTATGTGATAACACAAGTGCAATCAACATTTCAAAGAACCCTGTCATGCATTCAAAGACCAAGCACATACCGATCAAGTATCACTTTCTCTAGGAACAAGTGTTGGAACGAAATGTCAAATTGGAGTATGTTCCTTCTAAGGAACAAGTTGATGATATTCTCACTAAACCACTACCTAGGGAAACTTTTGAATACCTCAGACAGAAGCTGGGAGTAGTTGATGCATCATCTTGTTGTTAAATCTTGTCTATTTTAGAGAAAAATGGGTGTATGCGAGTTGCATGAGGAGGATCTGCATACATACGTCGGTTTGTGCAGAGATAGTCGCGTATATGGAGGTTTGATGGATATCAATAGGGACAGGCTCTGGTTGAAGATATTCTGATATGGGTCTGACAGAGACCATCCGGCACAAGTTCAGGGGGAGAAGATAATCTTCTAATAATGCATTGTTGGCATTATCTTAGAAGCTTTTGGTTCTAGTTCACAGCTGTTGCATGGTTTCAGGTGGAACAGAGGCAGAGGGAGAACATAAGGAAATCTTGGTTGCTGATCTGAATGGTGATTGACAGATGCTACTGCTATCAGTTATTGGTGACTTTCATAAGTCTTAGTCTAGATATTTCGTCTCTATGTCATGTATCTCTTTTGTGGTATCTCTTTTATGGTGTCAAGGTCATGTAACGCCCTATTTTGGTTTCCCCACTATGCCTGGGATGAACATGTAATGAACTTGGTTGTCATATGTACATTTCTGATGTATCCTCACTTGGTTGGGTGGATGATCCTCACTTGGTTGGGTGATGGATGTATGTATTGAGTCTTTTGGTGATAGGAAGGTCTTTTATGATGTATAAGCCATGGTTCTTGAAGAACATCTTTTACAGATCTTGCCTACAGTCAAGGGGAGCATGGTCAGCATAGCAGGGCAGAATTTTCAGCATGTACTCAGGGGGAGCACAACCCTTTTCCCTTGATGACAAAGGGGGAGAATGACTTTGAGGAATTTGGGTTGCCATCAAGTCCAAAGGGGGAGATTGTTGGCATTATGGCACAGGTTTGGAGCTATGGCATAGGTGTTGTCGTTGATGGCAACTCTCTTTGGTAACAGATCTCAGTTCAGGCTTTCAGAATGAAGGAAAAGACATATATGCAGGTTCATCTAGACGAAGATGCGTATACACACGGGTTAGACATTTCAAAGGCGCGTATGCGCATACACGCACTTTCATGCAAGGAAAAGTGCATATATGTTGGAGAACTTACCTTTGGTCTGTGGTAGTTAGTCCTTGGTATTTGAACCTATGGTTTTGGACCATGGTACCTCGTCAAAAGTGTTGATCCCAAGTATTGGGTCCGCGGTATTGTGGAAGGCCTAAACCTATAAAAGAGGAAGGAGATCATGTGGTAAAAGATCATCTGAATTATTATTGAATATTTGATAAGGTGCTAGATCTGGAATACTGGTAATTGGGTTATGATGCAGATCTGGATCTGAATGAAGGAGGAACCTGAGCGCAAAAGAGAAGGATAAGTTCTATTGATGGATCATAATCTTTAAGCTTGAATAATAGTGTCTTTTTATAATTTTGATCTGTTATATGTGGCGCTTGCTTGATCTATAGATCTGATAATCTGGGTTAATTAGTGTTTGAATATCTAAAAGAGAGAATTATCCTTTATAGATCTGTACGCAGGTTTAGTGATGCGAAGGCACGTATACACGCCGGTTCAGTGAATGAAAACAGTTTATACGCAGTTTGTTCCATACGCAGAAGCGTATGCACACAGGTTTCAGGTTATTGAAGTAGCATATATCTTTTGAGTTGTGATCTAGCTGCTACTGTTTATTGCTACAGTGTTCTGGGTTCAGATTTGGTGTGTGGTTAATGTTACTGTGATCTGGGTACAGTCGTCAGAGAAGTGTTTATTTTGATTCAGTTTTGATTGGTGAAAAGGTGATTGGTTGATGCAGAAATTCTTGATGTTTGATTGATGTTATTTGTGGATCCAGTCTTAAAATTTATGAAACGTGGTCCCTGAAAGAAAGAGAAGGTTGTAGCCTTTTGTAGGCCAGTACCTACGTACTAGTATCTTGGCTAGTGCAAGAGCTAAGGGGGTTGTAGCTCCCTTCCAGGAGAAGCTGGAGAACAAGAGATGGTTGTAACTCTTTGCAGGTTGCAGCCTACGTACTGGTAAGGGACTGCACCAGTACATTGTAAAAGAAGTTTCTAATTTAAAGGAAGATAGAGACAAATTGCAGCAGGTGGATTTCACCCACATTGGGTTTCCACCTTATATCTTGTGTTCTTATGTGCGATTGTCTTTCTGCTCTGTTTTACTATTTGTGGTTACTGGTTAATTGATTCTGAAAGCACAGATTAACAATCAACATCAGAAAGATAAAGTAAATTAAAAGTTTGCCTTGTATACGCTGGTTTCCTTCTGCAAAGTTGCGTATATACGCGGGTTTAATTAACTAAAGTAGCGTATATCATTTGATTTTGAAAAAGGAATACTTGACTTGATAATATTGATTCACCCCCCCTCTCAGTATTATTTCCAACAAAAATTACATATCTACCATCAGATTGAAGATCCCGTAGATCGATGGTGGAGAGTGTGACAACAGCCAAAGGCGAACCTGATGCTATATTAGGGTGGATGAGATAATATTTGAAGTCTAATAAAAAGGATTTTGACGGGTTTTCAATGATTTCCCATGTATTTTGGATTTTCCCAAAACACTTACGCGATGTGATATAATGCCTAATGGCATACCCGATAGGGATTTTACGGGCGATTCAATAGGATTTCAAGTCTGAAAAACACGCCCGGCAGTGTATTTTTCAGAAAATGCCTGTGTAATGAAATTTTCTCCAATTTTGGGTTTTTGCCTATGAGAAGGCCTCGAAACCTCTGTAACCACTCCTGATCATCATGCCACATTGCAAGCAGGCATTTTTATAGGAAATGATGCATTTAGAAGCCACAGGGCCGCATAGCTAGATGGCTAGTCGAACAGACAAGGAGCAGGGAATCCGAAGATGCACAGAGAGATGATGATATGCAGAGAAATGGCTAAGGCAACCAAAAAGCCAGAAAAATACCTCAAAGGAGGCGGATAGCTCAATTAAGAGAAAGTCAAAAGGCAGAGCAGAAGGAAGCAGAGAGAGCCAAAAACCTGCTACGCAGAGCAGCTGAGGGAGCCTTTGGATTCACTTGGAGATCAAGTGAAAAGCTAGAGAGCTAAAGGTTGCAGAAAACCAAAGCCAGAGCCAACGAAGCCAGATCTGAAGAGCCAGAGCTAGAGCCAGAGGCAAGAGCCAGAGCTAGATCCAGAGGTAAGAGCTAGAGTGAGAGCCAGAGCCAAAAAGCCGAGAGCTTCAGAGCCAGGGAGAAGATGGTGTTCTAAACCTATTGAGTTCTGTGTAAACTAGTGGAGTTGAGTGTAGAGCTTGTAAAAGAACTTAGACCATAATCCCAGATGGCATAGTTGAGTTGACTAGAGCTCAAGGAGATGTAGCCTATGTGTTTTGGGTGAACTCCATATTAAACTTGTTGTCTTATGTGTGTGTGTGTTATTTGGTGCATTGTTTCACTATTGTATGTTTTATATCAGTTTAAGCAAAATCATCTTACAACACATAAACTGTTTAAAATAAACAAAAGCATACACCTATTTTTCAAGCATATTTACTTCTGGTTAATAATTTGTGACTTGGGGATTTATAAGCTTTGGAAGTGGGAGAGGTTCTTGTAAGTTAGACAAGAAGCCTAAGTGCCCCATTTTCAGATCAGGTGGTATCAGAGCCTGAGATTGATTAACCTCACCCGCAAAGAATATTACATTAGAATTCTTGAATGATAGAGCAAAGATTGCTTGTCTAAAAGGTGTTTAAATAGTCAGTAGTTGATTGTATGCTTGTTTGCAGACTGGCTATTATTTGAGTTTGCAGAGGTGAAGGGAAAGCTATTGATAGCTTAGTACAGGAAGGAGAAGAAGGAAGGGGGGCTGAACTTCTATCCCAAAGGACCTCAAGGCAATCCTTGAAGCACAAGAGGTTTGTTGCAAAGGGTTGTTGAATAAGCTATTTATTAATCTTGTTTAAAGTTCTTTTGTTCATTGGCATAGTGACAACTTCCACAAGTGACTCCTCAAATTCTTCTTTCTTCATCACTAGACTCTTTGAAAAAGACATGAAGCAAGACTTGTCCACCATGATGGATATGGTGAGAGAAATGTATGAGGATGGAGGAAAGAGTAGCATACTTAGAGAGCAGTTGAATTCCATGAAGGAAGAAAAGTAGTTCCTTTCTGACAAATTACAGGAAATCGAGAGGCAACTTGATATTGCAAATATGAACCTAAAAAGGATGCATGAATTGTTGGAAATAATAATGGGGGGGGGGGGGTTGAATTAGTATTATCAAATAAATATAACTTTTTCATTTCCATATTCAGATTCATATACGCTACTTCAATTAAGGAAAACCACGTGTATACGCAATTGTGTGTAATACAACAAGCGTATATCCAGTAAACTTATGATTCAGTCTTAGTGAGTGCATCATAACATTATTAATCATATGAACAGTAAACAAGAGAAGTAAAATAGAACAGATCATCACACATAAGTAACACACATGAACACCAAGATGTGAGGTGGAAACCCAATCTGGGTGAAAACCACCTGCTGCAATTCATTTGTATCTTCCTTTAATAAGAAACTTCTTTTTACAATATTTAAGTATTGGTGCATTCTTATACCAGTACACAGGCTTCTACCTGCAGAAGGCTACAACTTTCTCTCATTCTCCAGTTTCTCCTAGAAGGGAGTTACAACCCTCTTAGCTCTTGTACTAGTCGATCCATTTACTAGTATGTAGGTGGTGGCCTACTGAAGGCTCCAACCTTCACTCGTTTTCTAGTTGCTCTTGGAAGGGAGATACAACCCCCTGGCTCTTGTACTAGCCGATATGTTTACTAGTACATAGGCACCGGCCTACAAAACTCTACAATCTTCTCTCTTCCTCGAGGGACCACGTTTCATAAATTTTCATATTGGATACTCTTGAAGCACAACACCATAATCTGAAGGTCATGTTTCATCCAATTTTCATACTGGACCCATCAACAACATTGAAGCACAAAATTAATCATCACAGTAATACACCCATCAACTACACCTGCATCATCAATCTCTGAATCACCCAATATTGAAACACTGAAACCCTGTCAACAACACAATCACTAGAACACAGAACAGACAACAGAACTCTGTGACAATAACCAAATCCAACTGCAACTTCAAACATCATATCTCATAATGTATACGCTACTATGAAGAAGCAAACTAGCGTACATATGCACTTTCACCAAGGCCAACCCATGTATAGATCTACAAATATTTACTCATAACTTTGCAACTGTTTCAGACATCAGTTATACCCAGATCATAACATTCATACAATAAAACATGCATCAATAATTCAAATCTAGTCTATCCATAATCAAACCATATAATAATAAACATTCCAGGCCTTAAGATCCCGATCCATCGTTCATCATCATCCACATGAGTGCATCCATGGTTCAGATCAAGCAAGGCATCATAAACCCATAACCAGCATATCAGATATTCATCACTTCCTTGCTCTCCTTGGCCTAATGATCTTCTCCTTATATAGGTTTAGGCTTCTCTCAATACCATGGTCCAAAACCATGTTGAAGCAATACCTTGGACCCAATACCCGGGGTCAACACTTCAGACCAAATACCATGGACCAATACCAAAATACCATGGACCAAATACTACGAACCAAAACTTAGCTTTCTGACATGTACATGCCTTTCCTTCTATGAACCTGCGTGTGTAAGTATACACATCTTCTATTATGCTCATCCACGTGTACATGCACTTTCATCAAGGTTAACCTGCGTATACCTGTCTCTTGACCTGCTGTACTATGATCTGTCATCTGATTGAGTTGCCACCTATACCATACCTCTGAGTGAGTTTCCATCAAGGACAACACCTGTATCATAATGCCAACAATCTCCCCCTTTGGACATGATGGCAACCACCACACCAAGTCACTCTCCCCCTTTGGCATAAATGCCAAAGGGCGAACCAAGATATTCTCTTCTTTGATATACATTATGTTGTCCATGCTCCCCTTGAGTACATGATGAAGTTTCTGGTTGAGCTCCCCCTCTGTACATGCCAAGATGTACCAATCCATCCATTCTCCCCCTAAGCACATGCAAGATCTGCAAAAGCATAACATGACTCTATACATGCATCAATCTACCAACCAAGTGGGGATACACCATTTTTGACTCAAACACAAGAATCATTACATCATCCATCCTATGGTGACAAGATACATCATATGACTCACAAAGACCAAGGACCTAAACAAGACCATGATAGTTATCAACAACTATCATACACTCTATGATCTGCACTATAAGAATCTTAACCTACAATCCATTCTCTTGGTCAATCAACAAATCAGTAGTAAGATATGTCAATAAGCATCATCACCAAGGAATTCTAACCATAATTCCAACAATGCATTATTCGAGGCATATGCTACCCTTGAGCCTATGCCAACCATAATATACCATGACATAACCATTTCCTGAGTCTGTTCTGCTATTTTTCTTCAAAGCTCCATATACGTGACTATGTAGCATCTAACTCACGTATATACGCGACTTGTCTTCATGATACCTGCGTATGAGATTTAGAACACTGATGTTCCACACTTTTAGCTTCCTTTGATTCTGTCATGTCTGTGTACTCTGCTATGCCACATCTTTCTAGCTGTACTTCCTTTTTCTTCCATATCCTCAACTGTGATGATGTTTTCTCCTTTTGGTATGGTGCTCAAAATCTTCTCCTGCATTCCTTTTCTATGTGTCCAGGCTTGTTACTTGCATAACATCTTACATGTTTCACATTCCTCCTAAAACAATCAATGTCTTTGTGACCAAACATATTGCAAGCAAAACAATATCCCATAAAGTACCTGGAACATGATGATATTTCTGTGTGACAGTCTTGAACCATTCTACATCTACATCTAGCTGTGACATGTCCAAGATTATGACATACATAACATTCAACATTATTCATTAGAGGAAATAATCATCTATCACTTCCACAATTAGGAGCAAAAGATTTTCTTTGAGGAATTTCTTTCCTTGGCTGTTGATGGGGTTGTCCTCTCATCTCCTTGTTGATCATTTTAGATTTCTCATTAGAGTTCCTTGCCTCACCTTGTGAGCTAGATTCACCTTCAACAGATTCATAAAAACCAAGACCAGTTTTGATAGCAGGTGACCTTTGACTACTAAGAATATCATCCAAAATCTTAGTACTGTCTTGAAATCGTAATACTTTATCCTTTTCTTCTAATTTAACTTTCAATATATTTACCTCAACGTGATGTTGTTCTTCCTTTTCCAGACATTTCTTCTTTAAAATTTCCTCAGAATGTCTTCCTTCTTCCATTTGTTGCCTTATTTTGAGAATCTCCTTTTCTTGTTTTTCATTCAGCTCCTGCAGCATTTGACAAACTCTGAAGGCACATTCCAGCTGAGCTTTTAAGCTGATAATTTCTTCTTTGAGGGAACTCTCCCTTTTTCTAGGTAGATATTGTTGATCTATGATTTTATCTGATGCTTCATTTGCTTTTCCATCTTCAATCTAAAGTGATTCAAGATCTGAATACTTGCTTCCACTCAACGGCAGGCTGTCATTGTTCCTTTGAGCTATCTTCTTCTTTTGACGTGCTTTCTTTCCCATTGTTCTACAGATCTCCTTCAAGTGATCAAGCTTCTACCAAAGGACCTACTCTAATTCCAATTGTTGGAAATGATACTTAGAGAGGGGGGGGGGGGGTGAATCAGTATTATCAAATCAATATAACTTTTTCATTTCCATATTCATATTCATATAAACTACTTCAGTTAAGGAAAACCACATGTATATGCAACTGTGTGTAATACACTAAGTGTATATCTAGTAAACATATAATTCAGTCTTGATGAGTGCATCAAAACATTATTAACCATATGCATAGAAAATAGGAGAAGTAAAATAGAATAGATCATCACACATAAGCAACACACATGAACACCAAGATGTAAGGTGGAAACCCAATGTGGGTGAAAACCACCTGCTGCAATTCGTCTCTATCTTCCTTTAATAAGAAACTTCCTTTTACAAAATTTAAGTACTGGTGTAGTCTTATACTAGTACATAGGCTTCTACCTGTAGAAGGCTACAACCTTCTCTCATTCTCCAGTTTCTCTTGGAAGGGAGCTACAACCCCCTTAGCTCTTGTACTAGCTGATCCATTTACTAGTACGTAGGCACTGGCCTACTGAAGGCTCCAACCTTCACTCATTTTCTAGCTACTCCTGGAAGGGAGCTACAACCCCCTGGCTCTTTTACTGGCCGATATGTTTACCGGTACGTAGGCGCCAACCTATAGAACTCTATGATCTTCTCTCTTCCTCCAGGGACCACGTTTCATAATTTTTCATACTGGATACTCCTGAAGCACAACACTATAATCTAAAGGCCACGTTTCATCCAATTTTCATACTGGACCTATCAACAACATTGAAGCACAAAATTAATCATCACGGGAATACACCCATCTACTATACCTACATCATCAATATCTGAATCACCTAATATTGAAACACTGAAACCCTGTCAACAACACAGTCACCAGAACACGAAACAGACAACAGAACTTTGCAACAATAACCAGATCCAACTGCAACTTCAAATATCATATCTCCTAATGTATACACTACTATTAAGAAACAAACCAGCATACATATGCGCTTTCACCAAGGCCAACCTGTGTACAAATCTATAAATATTTACTCATAAATTTGCAGTTGTTCCAGACATCAGTTATACCCAGATCATAACATTCATACAATAAAACATGCGTCAATAATTCAGATCTAGTCTATCCATAATCAAACCATATAATGATAAACATTCCAAGCGTTAAGATCCAGATCCATCATTCATCATCATCCACATGAGTGCATCCATGGTTCAGATCAAGCAAGGCATCATAAACCCATAACCAGCATATCAGATATTCATCGCTTCCTTACTTGCTTCCCTTGGCCTAATGATCTTCTCCTTATATAGGGTTAGGCTTCTCTCAATACCATGGTCCAAAACCATGTTGAACGAATACCTTGGACCGAATACCTGGGATCAACACTTTGGACCAAATACTGTGGACCAATACCAAAATACCATGGACCAAATACTACAGACTGTTATAGCTCCAAATCTCACTCTTATGGTTTGTGATGCTGCACTCATGGCCTAGGGCAACCCCTCCTTCTAGACCTGGTCCTAAAATTTAAAAAACAGTGTTTTATTCCCTATACGCGACATTTCCCTGAGTTAAACGCGTGTACACGCAGTTCTGTGTATACCCAACCCTCGTGTATGTATTAAAACACTTTAAAAAATATATAATTCCTTATTTTCGGGCGAAGATCGCGGGTTTTACCTGCTGGATCACCTGTTAGTGCCCATGGCCCAACTGTTCCCAACCAAATCCTAACTAAAAAACTACTTTGGAGATGGTATAAAAAGACATCAAAGGGAAGGCCTAAGGGAGAGAGAAAGGAGAGCAAGATTATTATGCTGAGATTTTCCCCTTAGACCAAGTCTGAAGTCCTTGGTGCTCTCTGCACTTCCCCCATTTTGCATAGGAAACCCTTGTTTCCATGTGTATTGGTGATCATTCATCCTTTATGTCATCATTGAGTAAGACTTGGAAGGAGCTCTTGTTGGAGGCTTGAGGCTGGAACGAATCCGGGAGGAAGCTTTGCTTGGAGCCTGCTGAACGTGTTTCAGGTGATATCTTTCCGTTATATGTACTTTATTTTCCTTTATATAAAATAAACACGTCTTGGTTCCCGAAACAATCTTTCTTTATGCTTATGAGCTTCTTGTCTTGAATTCTTATGCAAGTAGTTACTTAAATATTTTTATAACTAACTTTATAGCATGAAGATGGTTTATGTATAAGTATTGTTCCATGTATTGTTGTGTTCTTTGATTTGTTTGTTTTATAGGTCAAAGAAGAAGAAGGGAACTCCAAGAAGGGTTTGGACCCTGAAGGCCTTCTCGAACGTAGGACCTTAGGTACGTACCCTAAACATTAGAATTTGCTTACAGTAAAGATAATGGCTGTGTGTGTGTTTCTTTGAATAAGCAATTTTCAGTCTGGTAGAGTCTTAACCCAAAGGACCCTCGGGGTACTTTCCCCTCAACCCGAATTGGTGACTCCACTGGGGACAACACTCTTGTTGTTCCTAGTTTGGGTAGTCTTCAAGCCAATCAAGGCTCAGCCCCTCTGTTTGTTGGCTCTGACTGTCTGATCTGTTCTTGAACTCTAAGCTTTTCCAGTTTTTTTTCAGTCTGTATTTTTTATTTTTCTTGAAAATCTTCAGACACACTGTTTTTCTGGATTACAGAAGCGTATATACGCAAGTTGTACTAAGTGAACCCGCATATACGCGAGTTTCCTCAGTTACAGTCGCGTGTACACGCATTCTGCACATCACTGCAGACGCGTATATTATATAATTTTCAAGATTTATAAATTTTCTTTTTGCTGAATGTTTGTCTGGTGGTTTGGGTCAGTTTCAAGCAGTCATTTTCCAGTAACAGTTCTCTGTTTAACAGGGGGCATCTTGTTCTGAACTCTCTCTAGTTATAAGGAGTATTAGTCTTGTTTTCGTTGATTGCAAGCGTCATTGATTTTTGACACACAAGATTTCTGGTTAAGAATCTTGACTGCTCTGTTTTGGCAGAGTAGGAAGATTGGATTTCAAGCTTTGTGTTCATTTTGTTTGAATGACCCTTTTGTTTGCTTAACGAAACCATTTTTGTGACCATTTTCTCCTTCGTTTCGGGAAAGTTGTTTGTTACCATTTTCTTGAAACTTGTCTTTTGATCTTTTGGACTTTCATTGCTGCTTCTGATTGTCAAAAGCGTTTTCAAACACATTTATTTTTGTTGAGTTTTCATCATTTGAAAGGTGTCAATTCACAAAAGTGTTTGGTTTCCTATTTATCAATCATTGGTGTCAGTATTTTTGAGAGCTTTCCTTTGAAAAAGACTTTTTGGTTTGATTGAAAGAAAATCTTTTGAAAGTTTTGAGTTTCGCTTTCTTAAACTTGCTTTTCATTTGATTTCCTTTTTTGCGAAGTGAAAGTGCTTTGTTTTTATCTTAAAACTTGTTTTTATTGTTTGGACGAAATGATTGGTAACACATCATCTTCTATCTAAGCATTTTAGTGGCAAGACAAAATTTGGTAAAGCAGCAACTTTCCTTCTTTGTTTTTAGAGTAGTCTTTAAATCTTGCATCCACATATAGTTCTTGCATTAGGATAGATTTGCATCTCTTTTTAGGCATATTTAGTTTTGTTAGTTTTTGTGAGTGTGGAGTTTGAAAAGAAAAAGAAAATTTGTTTATATTAGAAGTACCTCTGAACCTCATAGAAATTGCTCTTCATCGAAAACAAAAAGTGCATGTGCATGTAGCTAAGTTTTATTAATTTCTTTTGCGTCCATAAAAACACCACAAGTTTCATCACCATTACCTTGTGACTTAAAGAACAGCCTAATAAAATCAAGCGCTAAATTAAAATCCACTAGAACTTTTTGTTTTAGTCAGTTACACCAACAAGTTTAGGATTTTAGGGCCTTGGATTAGGCGAGTGGAGAGTTAACTCTCCAAGGCCACATAAAACGTCAAACATAAGAGTCTGATTAACGAGAG
The DNA here is from genome assembly GCA_031772625.1 of Pinus tabuliformis. Classification (NCBI taxonomy): domain Eukaryota; kingdom Viridiplantae; phylum Streptophyta; class Pinopsida; order Pinales; family Pinaceae; genus Pinus; species Pinus tabuliformis. The sequence goes on along the minus strand of CM062816.1, from coordinate 90,954,912 downwards.
TAAATCCAATAGCGTTAGGAAGACCAGGAAAGCTCCGGATCTGGGAGTAAAGCACGAGGGTCTGTGAAGACAGGGAAGAGAGATACCCCCTCTCCTACTTGTCTGAACTTACCTCACGACTGTTCCGCCTGGCTTCTGCGACGAGTTGGTACCCATAGTTTCCTCTCCTAGGGATCTGCATAGGTGGCTGCGGAGGGGAATCCCGTGGCACCTGAGGTCGACGTTGCATCACTCTCGACAGTACTACTGGAGGGCACCCTTGCGAAGCTTGGGGGCTTGCACCGGCGCAGGCTGTTGTTAGGACGTCAGCGTAACTTCCTCTGATACCTTCGCTGATAGGACTGGGCCCTCATAATCCCAGACTATCTTCGGAAGGCCCTTTGATTCACTTTCTCGTATTTTGATGTCCGGTCCTAATCACCCGGAGCGGAAATACGTGGAAGTTGTTTGACTGGCTGTATCTTTAGGGACTTTATAGTGTGTGCTCTGTGCTCCTAGTTGGCCTAGCTTTTAATTTTTTGAGTCTTTAGTTAGATCATAACAAAAAATTCAAAGTGGCTGACCGATCTCTGAGACGGTCTCGAAGACTTCGTGGTCTCTCGCCACCTAGTTTAGAGCCTTCTCCTAGAAGGCGCAGAGGCAATACTACCGGTGTGGTCCGTCCCACGCCGGTTGACGCATCGGGGATTGATCCTCCTCTCGGGGACATTAGCGGCCAAGCAAGGCCTGGTACTTCTGGGCAAGAGAGGGACACTCCAGTCCTTTCTCGAGTTCACTTTCAAGCGGAGAATAACGTAGAGGTAGAAGAATTCTCAGAGTCATTAGGGGCTCCGAATTCTCCCCTACCATTTAGTCATCCAGACGTATTGCAATACGTTGGAACTCCGTCACATAGACCATTGAGTCCAGGTTATGCTACGCGCTTACCATTTATGATCACTACTGGAAGCATGGCTTCTACGAGTGCTGCGACTATGCAAACCCCAACATCGGTGCAAGGGGGAGGAACTATTTCCATCCCCTCCACTTCCTTGTTTGGATCTTTTGCGAGCACATCTTTACTTGGGTCTACCTCCATTCCATCTACGAGTGGAAATGCCCAAACCAATGCTTTTGGTACTGGTTCCTTCCTTTTTGGCACCCAATCACAGGGTATTCCATCGGTTCCGCTTAGTGCCGCTACGTCCATGATGGGCGGATCGGCTTCATTCCAGGGTTTTCCTTTCGGAAGTGATCATATACCACATTCCAACTCGACGGTAGGATCCATGCCTTTTTCGTCTGTAGGACAAAGCAACAATCCTTTCCAAGGTTGGAATAATCATGGGGTTAGTAGCGCAGGAACTGCGAATCCATTTATCGGCCAACAAGGAAGTAGGCCGTACTCCACGGTTAGCATGTTTCAAAGTATTCCTCCCCTTGCTTCGGCTTGGAACCCATATCAGGGGTTATCAACTCCTTATCATTCTGTAGGAGGAAACTTTGCGGGCTATGGAGGTTATACGGCAGGAGTTGGTCAAACTCCGAATTTTGCTGGACCACAAGGCTTGCCTTTTGGTTCAGCCGGTTCTACTGGTCACTTCGGGCAGCCTGGTGCCTCCCAAATCCCAGGACAATCTTTTCAGAACTTTGGGAGTTCTGCCCAGTCTGGGTGGAATCCCCTAGGTCCTCCTAGGCTTCCGTTTCTGGCAACGTTAAACTTGCCAGATCTCACTAAGCTAACAAATGATCCTATCAGATACAATCTGGCCTGGCCTCCGGTCCCAACCAAACTCCCTTCGGATATACTGAAATTCGAAGGGAAGAGTGGTGAAGATCCGGGCGATCATGTAACCACATTCCATTTGTGGTGCTCATCCAACTCCCTCATCGAGGATTCGATTAGGTTGAGACTCTTTCAACACACCTTGACTGGTAATGCGGCTAAATGGTATATAGAGTTGCCAGGGGGCAGCTTTACATCGTTTGCTGACTTAGCCAATATCTTCTTAAATCACTTCCAGTTGCCTATCCGCTATGATGCCGGAACTGAACTTCTGGCCACCTTTCGTCAGGATAAGGCAACCCACATTTCTGATCACATTCAGGAATGGAGACGGAGAAAGAGGCTCATCAAAGCCGAAATCCCTCTGGAGTACCGTCTAGAGTGGTTTTTGAAGTCTTTGCAACCTGAGATCTCCAAGGATGTCTCCATGTCTGGGGTCTATTCTGAGGAGCAAGCCATTTTCAGGGCCCAGCAATTGGAATTGATCTACTCTCAGTCTGGGATCCTACAAAAGTACTTGCCAGATGCTCCTGGATCTAAGGTTGATTTAGCTAAGCCAAAGCCAGGTTCGCACGCGGACGGTATCGTTGGGTCAGTAGACACATCTACAGTGAACTTGTTGAATCAATTGCAGCAGTTGTCTTTGCAAACTGCTTCTAACAACCAAGTCACATTGTCTAATCCTCCCGCTTCCCAAACTTCTTCAATTAATGTCGTCCAATCCGATAACCCCAAAGGAAATAAAAATTCCAATGGGAAAAAGAAAGGACGTGGTAAGAAAAAGAACTCGGATGGGAAGCCCGATGCAAATAAATCCGGCAACAACGCTGGTGGTGGTAAAGGTGAGTCGAGAAAGAAAGTTAAGTTTCCTTGTAAGTTATGCAGTGGGGACCATCTAACTCATCTCTGCCCTAGAATTGAAGACGCTCAGCGCTTGTTAGGACAGCAAGGGACTTCTAGTTCGCAAGCTGTGTTAACTAACCCGTTTCCCCAAGGGCAGCAACTTCTTGCTGGCGCGAATTCGAATCCTGGGACCTCCTCAGGGGGCAACCAGGAAGGGGAAAAAGCATCAAATGTTTTTATGATGGGTTCAAATGTCCATGTGACTACTCGGTCACGTGATTATGGTGAAGCCGAAACATCTAAGGATAAAACTGTTCCCGGAGGTAATGACCTTCATATTGAGCGGCCCCCTATTGAGACTATACCTAGGATACTGAAAGGTTCCGCCAAATGCGCGACAATTAACCCTAATGTTAGGGCCGCCCAAAATTACTCCATTGTGGAGGATTTGGCTCAAAGCCCATGCGCTATGTCCGCTTTGGAAGTTCTCCAGTCGTGTCCGTCTCAGAGAAGTGCTTTACTCTCCGCCATTGGAGCAGTCGATCCAGCTAACTCTTTAGTGCTCTCTTTTGACATGTCAAATGTCAAAAAGAGACTCCCTCATCATATGGCTTTTCAGATAAAGTCTACATACTAGAAAATCAATATTTTTCGCACCGTTATAGATGAAGGAGCTTCCACATGTGTCATGTCCATGTCATGTTGGAAGGCTATTGGTTCACCTTCGGCTGTTCCTTCACCAACCGTCTTAACTGCATTTGATGGCCATTCTCACAAGCCGCATGGGATTATCCCAACCTTCCCTATATGTGTTGGAGGGAAGGTCATTAATATCGAAGTTGAAGTCGTAGATGCTAACCTAGACTATAATCTCCTATTAGGAAGGAACTGGGTGTACGAGATGGAAGCCGTCGTGTCGACTCTGTTTCGTGTCATTTGCTTTCCTCATGAGGGGAAAATCATTAAGGTTGATCAATTGGACTATTCCCCAATCGATCCTCAAGCAAGCTCCGACTCTACTGTTCCTTTGGTGGATAACCCTCGCCCGCCGAATGAGAATTTAGGAGTAGGGATGTATTCCTCATTGATGGGTACGTTTGATCTTCCCTCTCCTTTTGCAAGAATCAATGCTATTTCATCATCCAAGGAGTCTCCTCGAGAAGAGTTCTTCCGAACTCATTATTTTTATGACCCTTGGACCTTGCCTTCACCTATGACCACATTAGTTGAAGGACAAGTTAATGGAATGGCGTTTCCTATATCTGTAGTTGAGCTTAGATATCAGTCTATCGTAGACTCTGCAGATAACCATTCTACTCCTTTTTCCGAAGAGGAGTTAGATGGTCATGTGGCCCCGGCTTGGAGCTTTGATTCTACCTCTGCCTTGGACTACTTAGATTCGGTTCTACCTTCTGAAGAAGCAATCCTCGAAGTAATGATGGGTATAGATCGACCTTGGGAAGACTTACACCATCGTTCATATTTTCTTCCTCCATTGCGGGAAGTAGAATCTAGATTCTCCGAGCTCGTTGGTAGTGATGTTTGTACGGTGTCGAACCCTTTGGCTCCAACACACGTACGTGCCGAAGGTAATATGTCGGTAATTTCAAAAACGATACCTATAAACATCTCTAAGGATCCTAACATCATCGAGAATATCTTCATCGGAATTGAGTGCTCCCCTGAAGAAATTCAAATTTACACCGACCTATTTAAGGAATATCATGATGTATTTGCTTGGTCTTATGAGGAAATGCCCAGCATTGATCCTTCTATAGTCCAACATGAGATCAAGACGTACGAAAACGCAAAACCGATTCGTCAAAGGCTTTGGCCAGTTAACCCTAGGAAAGCAGCGGCTATCAAAGCTGAGGTTGAGAAGCTGCTAAGGGCGGGTTTTATATACCCTGTTCCTCTTACGGATTGGGTTTCTAATCCAGTCCCTGTGGACAAAAAGCAAGGAACAATCCGAGTATGCATTGATTTTAGGGACTTAAACAAGGCTTGTCCGAAAGACAATTACCCCACGCCATTCATTGATCAGATTATCGACGAGTGTGCGGGTAATGAAATTTTTTCCTTCATGGATGGTTTTTCGGGTTATAATCAAATCTCTATCCGTCCTGAAGACCAACATAAGACAGCCTTCATATGTCCCTGGGGTACCTTTGCATATCGAAAGATGCCTTTTGGTCTTAAAAATGCTGGAGCCACTTTTCAGCGGGCCATGTCATACGCTTTCCACGACATCAAACATGTCATCGAGGCATACTTAGATGATCTCGCTGCTCGCTCTCGAAAGAGAACTGATCATCCTAGTCATCTTCGATTAGTCTTTGAGCGATGTCGTTTCTATAAAATCCGGTTGAATCCCAATAAATGCGTTTTCGCGGTTACATCCGGTCGGCTGTTAGGGTTTATTGTGTCCAATGAAGGGATTCGGGTTGATCCCTTCAATGTTGAGGCAATAGTTCAGTTGCCTCCCCCGTCCTCAATTCGTCAACTTCAAAGTCTTCAAGGGAAGGCTAATTTCTTAAGACGGTTTATAGCAAACTATGCCGAGATCACTAAAGGGTTCATGCGTTTGCTACGAAAAGGAGTTCCATTTGTGTGGGACGACTTTGCGCAGCGGTCGTTTGATGCTTTGAAAAAGGCATTAGTCTCTGCCCCGCTTTTGAGTCCACCGGATTATGGTAGAGACTTCCTTTTATATCTCGCTGCAGCAGAATCTACCATTGGTATGGTTCTAGTTCAGGAGGACGATGCTCTTGTCGAGCACGTGATTTATTATTTGAGCCAAGGCTTAATAGGTCCTGAACTCCGTTATTCTCTGGTTGAGAAATTGGCCTTGGCAGCCATCCATGCTGTCCAGAGGCTCCGTCATTATATTTTGCTACGCAAAATGTTTGTCTTAGCGGCGGTCAATCCATTTCAATTTGTCCTCAGTAGGCGAGTGATTGGGGGCAAATATAATAGATGGATAGTCATTCTACAAGAATTCGATCTCGAGTTCTTGTCTGCCAAGTCTAAGAAATCTATGGTCTTCACGGAGCTAATTTCTGAGCTTCCTTGTGGAGAAGATATTGTTTATGAGGAAAGTTTACCCGACGAACATATATTCCTCATCTCTTCACAAGACCCTTGGTATGGAGATATCATTGTTTATCTCCAGACTTCAAAGTTTCCCTCTACTTTCTCCAAGGATGAACGTCGCACGTTACGTCACCTGGCTAAAAACTATGTTATCATTAGTGACACATTATACCGTCGAGGGGTTGATTCAATTCTTCGACGTTGTTTAACCTTAGAGGAAGCAGAGTCTGTTCTTAATGATTGCCACAGTGGAGCTTGTGGTGGTCATCTATCAGGGCTTGCTACAGCCCAGCGCATCTTACGTGCCGGCTACTTTTGGCCTTCACTCTTTAAGGACTATGTGGAAGCGGTCAAACGCTGTCACCCGTGTCAAGTTTTTACTCACAAGATGCACGCGCATCCAGCTCCCCTTTTTCCCGTTGTCACCGTCGATCCCTTCACTAAGTGGGGTATTGATTTTACGACTTGTAATCCGCCTTCAGCGGCGAATCACAAGTATATTATCGTGGCTGTAGACTACTTCACGAAGTGGGCTGAAGCCATGCCTACTTATAAGAACGACAATGACACGGCAGCTTTGTTTCTTTTCAATCAGGTTATCTCAAGATTCGGTATCCCAAGGGAGATTGTCACTGACCATGGCAGTCATTTCCAAAATTAGCTAATGTCCGAATTGGCTCTTAAATTAGGTTTCCGTCAGGAGCATTCGTCCCCTTATTATCCTCAGGCCAATGGACAGGTCGAGGCGGTCAATAAAACTCTTAAGACGATACTCCAACAGACAATCGATAAAAATCGGTCCAATTGGCACATTATGTTGTATTCGGCACTTTGGGCATACCGAACCTCCGTCAAAACGGCTACTGGTTTTACTCCTTTTCAGTTGGTTTACGGGATGGAATCTATCTTTCCGGTTGAATGTGAAATCCCATCTCTGAAGTTGGCTGTTGAGCTTCTTCCTGAGACTTCTAGTCCCGAGGAGCGCCTAGTTCACTTGGAACATCTCGATGAGCAGCGTCGAGATGCCGCCACGATGAATGAGGCCCATAAGAAAAGGGTCAAAACGCAGTATGATAAGTCTGTCCGTCCTCGAGTCTTTTCTGAAGGTGACCTTGTCTTGGTCTATGACCAAGATAAGGACGCCTTGGGGGCAGGCAAATTCAAGCCTATGTGGTACGGTCCTTTCATTATCAAACGAGTTTTAGAAAAAGGATCGTACGAGTTAATTGATTTCGAAGGAAATAAGCTGGCGGAGCCCCGAAATGGGCTCTACCTAAAGAAGTACTTTGCTTAGTTCAGGCTGGGCAATGACTTCTTTGTATTTTATGTATATATTTATACATATATTGTCGAGCGTTTTCTGATATCAGTGCTTTTTGGTCTGCTGTGGCAGGTGCTGATGGATGATTTGGTCTATTTTGGGTTCGCCGATGGTGCTATTCGGCACACTCGGAATCTTGCTTCCGCAGCTTGGGTACTTTATTACCCAACTGGTCAGCTGATGATATCAAGAGTCATGTGTATCGATCCTGCTTCAAACAATATGGCCGAGTATACAGCTGTTATCAATTTGTTATCCGAGGCAATCTCTTATGGGATCGACTCGTTGGTAGTATATCTTGATTCTCAATTGATAGTGTCTCAGTTAAATAACATTTATCGGATTAGAGATCCATTATTATATCGCCAATATTTAAGAGTGAGGTTGTTGCAAAGATCATTTATTTACATTAATTATTTGCACATTCCAAGATCTCAAAATTGGTTAGCTGATTATATCGCTAATCAAGCATTAGACTGGCATATCAATCATTCATCATCATAAAATCATGCATCAAAAAGTCAAACTGTATATATATATATATATATATATATATATATATATATATATATATATATATATATATATATATATATATCGCAAAGCGTCTCGAGTGTACATATGTGTGTCCAAAAATATACAAAATTGGGACTCAAATGCCCATAATCATGTCAGGCATATCTAACGCCTCGGCTCTGGATGAGCAGCTAAATATGTAACTATAGCATTGGCCACGCGCCGAAAGACGCGAACCCAGTCACGTGGCATCCCAACCACATGACGCTGCATATCTGGAGGAAGGTCCTCTATCTCGGCCATCGGTACTCGGCAGCTCAGTCTCGCCAAGTGTCGCTGGACGTTGTTCAGGGTCCGTTCCGTATCCGCAGCCGCCTCTTCGGCTCCTCGGCCACGCCGTCCATGCCGTGGGAATCCATCTGGTCGTACAGGCCCAACGTCTGGAACATGATCATCATATTAGTCATTTGAATCTCATCAAAAATATTTTTCAAAATTCATCATTATATTTGAAAAATCCAAAAAAATTATAAAAATAAAAAATCTTACCTATCTCGCCCCATGCTGCATCCGGTGGTAACGCTAGATCAGGATCTCCTCGGAAATCCAGCCCAACATAGGGGTAGTCATCCACGGCGATGATCTGCTGCTCCCACCAGGCAAAAAATTCATCATCGAATGCATTCCTTGGGACTTCCCCACCCCCCAGACGTTTCATCAAGTCAGCCCACCGGCCCATGCGTGGATCACGGTAAAACAAGGTCGCGACATGTGCACGCCTTTCCTTCTATGAACCTACATGTGTACATATATGTGCCTTCTGTTATGCTCATCTGCGTGTATAATCACTTTCATCAAGGTTAACCTACGTATACCTCTCTCTTGACCTGCTGTACTATGATCTGTCATCTGATTGAGTTGCCACCTATACCATACCTCTAAGAGAGTTGCCATCAAGGACAACACCTGTATCATAATGCCAACATGAATTTGAGACATAGCTCTTTGTTGCCCAAGAAGCCTTAGTCAAGTATCAGCTTAAAGAAGAGGTAAACCATTCTAGTTTGTCTTCAAATTCCTCTAAGAATACTTATATTGCTTCTTTTGAAAAACATACTAAAGTTATAGGTTCCAAGCTAATGTCCAAGATGGGCTATGAAGGAAAGGGCTTGGGAAAGCATGCATAAGGTATTTTTGAACCAATAATGGTTGAGGAAAGGCCTAAGTATTTGAATCTTAGCTATGGACAGTCTTATGGGAAGTGTTCCAAAGCAGCCATGAAGGCCATTGAAACAACTCCAAGAAGGGGTTGCATTACAAAGTGTGAAGATTGTATTCAAGAGGAATGCAATGGCTTGAAACATTATTTACAGGGTATAGGTGTTCAGAAGCACGCACTTGAACCAGAGAGTTGTGGAGACTATGAAATCTTTGAGGAGATTGATGGTGTTCCAAAGGGAGCCACTTCTTCCTTTGCTTCACCTCCTCATGAAGGCAATAAAGGTGAAAGAGGTAGGTATAAATATGGTTCTAAACATCTTCCTTTTGATTTTTCAAAGCATGATAAATTTCCACATAGATATGGGAAAAGAATTACATGTTCCTTTTGTGGTTTGGATAGCCATAATGTTTCTAAATGTTGGAAGAGAATGGCCACACACATGAAACTTTTGAAGGAAAAGAGGCAAGAAGCCAAAGGTCCATTGGACAAGGAAAATCATGCTATTAAGAGGATGCACATGCAGTGCACTTAGTGCCATAAGTAAGGGCATCTTTCTAAAAAGTGTCGGACTCTGAATCTAGCAATGCTTCCACAAACGCTGAAGAAAGTGGAAAGAGAAGATGGCACAAATGGAAAGGAAGATTCCATGAATGATGTGTCTCAGGATGATTCACATGATGATGATGATGTGTAGACAAAGGTAGTACCTTTGAAAGGGATTGGTAAGAAACAGCTAGGGTTCTTATCTGAATAAGATTTCATGTCTATTGATGCATCTACATTATATTTCATTTCAGCTTCGAAAGTACAGTGTGCTTAAGTGAAAGTTGAAGGATGAAATGCATGCATGAGCATGAGATGCATGAACACAGTGATGTTGATGATTTACTTGTCTTTAAACATGTATGTGTAATTAACTTGCAGGGTTGATTGCTTTGACATGCATGTGATGCCATGTTGACTTGGGAGAAGTTAAATTGGTGTCCAAAATGGAGATAATGATGAAGTGTTTCATATTTTGTAAAAGAGTCCTAATGGTATTTTTCTACATGCTTGACATGAAGGGTCATTTGTTTTAAAAGCATGTTTTTTGGGCTTGGTATCTAGTCCATCATTTGTATGCAGATGTAAGACATGGAGGTGTTCACAAGATGTGAAATTTGTTTCTTTGCTGAAGCAGGAGTTTAGTCCATCCAATTGTTGTCTGTATTTTTGTTGTTATTAACAGTTGTTGTTGATAGCTTGTCAATCAGGTACAAATGAAAGTTTTGTGGAGTAGATGTAATTCACATTTGTTTGAGCCACCTTGGATAAATGATCAAGGCAAAAAATTGCAAACAACCTTCTATGACCATCTGAGTAGAAGTTTTGCATGAAGACAATAAAGAAGGTAGTTCTTCCCAGGAAGACTAGCACATCTAGAAAGGGGAGTGGTTAGAGACTTCGGTTCAGAGGCACTATGCAAGGCAAGTGTGTGGAGGCTAAAAGAAGAGGGTGTTGTTACTCTCATTTACTATTCAGATTAGTATATCAATCTTTTGGAGACCAAAAATTCTTTAGTGGGAAGGCATGATCCAAAATGGATTTTGGATAGACTCCTAAGTCTATGTGATCCTCACATAAGAAAATGAAATTCCAAGGAAGTTCTTGGAAATAGCCCCATTGCAGATATCTTTTCCTTTAGAATCTACTGCAACTTGAATGGGTTAAAATGGACTTAGGGTGCAAAAGTTATCGTAGAAAGAAGATGCCTTGTTTCTTTGGAAAAAGAGGCAAAACTGCCTAAAAATGGAAAAAAACCCTTATAAAGGAAAATCGCATCGAAAAAATGCAAAGGCCGGACTTAAGCAGAGGTGGAAGAAACCCCGATTGGTCGATCTGATCAATCAGGTCAGAGACAAGCCCGCATGCGATATCAGGGCCCTGGACCTGGTGATTACGATCATGCGATACACCGATCGCTGATGATCAGATCAGCGAATCGGTATCGGCGATGGAAAAAACCCCTAGGCCGTGCTAAACATGATATGTGATAATGATCATGATGTGCAATCTTATTCATTGAATTGTGAAAGGAATGGATGGCCAGGATTAAATCGGTAGTCGACAATTGCCAGACCTGACAGATTTCATAAGCGCAATTCATAAAATTTGAAATCCGATAAAAGGGAAATTCTGTGTATTAACGTTTTTCAGTGTAAAAACTGAAATACAAAGGAACGATGCCCGAAGCGGTAAAACAAACCCGAAGGGGAATTATAAGCCTGATTTCATAGACTTTGAGTTCTGTAAAGGTGGATTTCGGGCGGGCCTCAAGCGGTAAACAGTTTTGGGTTGGCTCCGATCGATCCCACAGACTGGTCGACACGTGGCTGGCAGAGGAGAGAGGAAAACCGCCTTTTTGGGCGGGTATCCTTTGTACCCTTAAGCCACCCAAAATTGCATATCGACCATTGGATCGGAGATCCCGTAGATCAATGGTGGAGAGTGCAACAACAGCCAAAGGCGATACCAATGTGATATCAGGGTGGATGCGATAGTATTTGAAGTCCGATAAAAAGGATTTTGAAAGGTTTTCAATGATTTCCTGCGTATTTGGGATTTTCCCCAAAACACTTCTGTGATGCGATATAACACCTAATGGAAAAACCGATAGGGATTTTAGGGGCGATTGAATAGGATTTCAAGTTTGAAAAACACACTCGATAGTGTATTTTCTGGAAAATGCCTATGTAATGAAATTTTCTCTAATTTTGGGTTTCTGCCTATGAGAAGGCCCCGAAACCTCTGTAACTACTCTTGATAATCATGCCACACTAAAAGCAGGTGTTTTTACAGGCAATGATGCATTTAGAAGCCACATAGTTGTAGATCTAGATGGCCAGTCAAATAGACAAGGAGCAGGGAAGCCAAATAGGCACAGAGAGATGATGACACGCAGAGAAATCGCTAAGGTAGTTTAAAAGCCGGAAAAATACCTCAAAGGAGGTAGAGAGCTTAATTGAGAGCAAGTCAGAAGGCAGAGCAGAAGGCAGAATTAGAGAGAGCTAAAAGGCTATTGCGCAGAGCAATTGAGAGAGCCTTTCGAGTCACTTGGAGATCAAGTGAAAAGCTAGAGAGCTGAAGGTTGTAGAAAGCCAAATCCAGAGCCAAAGAAGCTAGAGCTGAAGAGCTAGAGCTAGAGCCAGAGCCAGAGCTAGAGCCAAGAGCCATAGCCAGAGCTGAGAGCCAGAGTGAGAGCCAAAGCACGAGGTAGAGCCAGGAAGTCGAGAGCTTCAGAGCCAAGGAGAAGATGGTGTTCTAAGCCCACTGAGTTCTTTGTAAACCAGTGGAGTTGAGCATGGAGCTTGTAAAAGAACTCAGAACATAATCCTAGAGAGCCTAGTTGAGTTGAATAGAACTCAAGGAGATGTAGCCCAAGAGTTTTGGGTGAACTCCATATTAAACTTGTTGTCTTATGTGTGTGTGTTATTTGCTGCATTGTTTCATTATTATATGTTCTATATCAGTTTAAGCAAAATCATCTTAAAACACATAAATAGTTTAAAATAAACACAAGCATACACCTATTTTTCAAGCATATTTACTTCTGCATTGGTTAATCATTTGTGACTTGGGGATATATAAGCTTTGGAAGTGGGAGAGGTTCTTGTAAGTTAGACAAGAAGCCTAAGTGCCCCATTTTCAGATCAACCAAGAAGTTGTTTTTCTTAGTACACGATGGGTGTTTGTGGCTAAAAGAGTTGATACCCATAAATGACATGCTAATCCATAGGATCATTCAGTTGCCACACTCGGGAGAAAATCTGGCCATGGCGTTTGGCTGGAAGACAGGCGATCGTGACCTCGCTGAAGAAATGAAGGACAAATTAAAACTCGCCAAGAAGTCGCGCGGCTATGCCATCACACATATAACTGACCTAGCTGTCAAAGTAGCAACACAAATCTTGGCAGGAAAGATTATGCAGAAGTGTTGTGTAGACAAAGTGCGGCACTAGTAGTAGCCTCAGTAGCCTAGTGTGTGGAGGGCATACAGTTTAACTAGGCATGCTACCTGTTATCTCAAAATCAGGCCCTGGAAGGCTGCTGACCAGGAAGACTTCAAGTAACTATTTCAGACCTACTTTAGGTTGAGGCTTAGCCTCCTCAACCTGAGAGGGCTCTCTCTGGATGGGTTAATGATTTTGCTTAAAATAAGATGGCTAACTCTTTGTGAAATAACAGTGATAAAATGAATGCTGGAAATACATTAAGCAAGTTTCCATTGGGCCCATGGAGTCAACAAGACCTCAGTAAACAATGATACTGCCTTTACATAGAAGTCAGGGCATTCAGCATTTGAATATTCAGAACACAACTCATATGGAACCACAGTTTATAAATGCATACAGGAAATCAGAGCACAATCAGTGAATTCTGAGTGATTATACATCTATACAACTGTAAAAATTAAGGAAAGGACAAGATCACACATTCTGAACATAGAAATCCTTCATGAATCCTGAGAAGTAAAGCCAAATTATATTACTAAAACTCTGTCTTTACATAAGCCAAATACAATGCTCTGTCATAAAGTTTTCCCAACCCCCTTTACATTGCTGTTTCAGCTATATATAGAGCTCTTCTACCTAACTGAGGTTCCTCCTCCAGCGTGATGGGAACTCCAATTCTGCCTATGATGACACCTGCTAACATTTGAAACTAACTAATAAATACAGCAGACTACAAATTGACAGCTCTTAGAAACCTAAAACAATTAGGATTCTAATTCTACATCATGCTGAATTTAGCATTTATTACAATTAGGATTGATTCCCTGACAAGTGGTCTCTTTTAGTTTGGCTGTGGTAGGTGCTCGAAACTTCTTACTGGTCCTTACTGCCGTATCCATTTACTTCTGCTGAGAAACAGGAAACTGTCCCTGTTTTTATGCCTTTGTTTTCCTCAAAGATATTCGGAAGTAATTAGCCATGTTGATTTTCTTGAATTAGTAATGAGTGCCACGTCCTTCGTGTGTTGTAAGCCTTTCCCCTGTACATGTGTGCTGACACAAAAACTTTTTTAATGCTGATAGGAAAGTCTTCAAAATTTGGTTCACTGATCGTTAATTATGCAGCTTCAGCAGTTTCAATACTAAACTCTGACTGTCTTGAGCTTTATTTTCTCAACAGCCACTCATTGAACGGATCACATCTTGAAGTGCTGTCATTACATCTAGATCACTGAATGCAGCCATCAGCTTTGGATCATTCAAGATGTTGCTCATATCAACATCACCAGGCATTCCTCCTGGGAAGCCACCAGGCATTCCACCTGCAGGCATATCACCTGCGAAGCCACCAGGCATCCCACCTGAGCAGCCACCAGGCATCCAACATGGTTTACACGTAGAGGTTTTCTCTTGCTTTTTTGCTTTTTCATATGCAGCCTGAGCTTCAGCACGTCTGCGTTGCCTTTCACGCTCTTTCTTTCTCTCATCCTTTTCCCTACGTAGACGCTCATACTTCCTATGATGATCTTCAATTTTATGCACATTTGGTTCAACCTTCTTTAGAACAGTTGATATTTCCTCATCATAATCCAGCCTTGAAGCAAGGTGCAAGTCCTTGGCAGCCTCTTCCCAGTGACCAAGCATTGCTCTTGCCATGCCTCGCCATTTGTAACCTTTTGCAGAGTCTGGATTTATCTTGATAGCAGCATTAGCATCCCGAATGGCAGCATTAGGTTTCTTCATCTTCACAAACACACTAGCTCTAGTAGCATAAATGATCGCGGATGTGGGATTGCTTTCAATAGCCTCTGTGAGATGATTTACAGCCTCATCCAAATCACCATCTGCCATTGCTTCCATTGCTTTTGACTTTGCCATTTGGGCTTCATCTCGTTTTTCGTCAGTTACTTCAATAAATGGATCTCCCATTTTTTGAGGAGAATCGTTATCTGGCTCAATGACTCCTTCATTATCTAGTTCCACGTCAGATTCAACTATCTCCTCATCACTGGCAGTTTCCTCGGGCACTTTCCGGGTGGTGCTTGAGGGGCCAAACTGTTCTTTGAGTTCTGGCATGTCGTCATCGCTCTCATCCACAAAACTATCTTTAGCTTCTGTCTTCTTTGCCGATTCACCCTTGCCGTATGCAGAATCTGGTAATTTGGCACCGAGCTTTTCAAGATAGTCCCTGAAAAATTTCAGAGCTGGGTCCTGAAGAACGGTGGGATTGCTGTCGCATTGTTTGATAAAGAGCTTCAGTTGATTTACTTTGCTGGCATCCATGACGCATTCGTTTCCAAAGTGCCTAAATCCTCCCTCAGTTGATGAAAAAAAACAAACCATGCATGCATTTAAACTAAACTATCATCAGAACTTGGGAGAAAAAGACAAACTGAAAGAACCTGAGCTTCAGTATTGTTTATTTGATAAATGCCATTCGTCCAAGATGCAAAATTAATTAGCTGCTCTGATGCATGCCACCAAAGGGTGTGTGCACGTTGATGTCATTCAACATTACTGGAGAAACCTGACTTTCCTATGCCTATATCATATTCCCCAAACTTATCAAGAATCCATGCAGCATTACTTTGTGCAACCTCATATCCAAGCTCAGCAACTCTCAAGTACAATAGCGGAGCTCTGCCTGTTTTCCCTTTCAAGTAACACTCTAATGCCCAACGCAACAAGGATCCCCAAGGTCCTCTCTCTGCAACAAGCTTATAGAATGTAGTGGCCATCCTAAGATCCTTTTTCAGACCAATCCCTTTCTGGAACATTTTTGCTAATTGATAGAAGGCCTTTGGTTGACCAGCATTAGCTGCTGTTATAAAATACCTGGAAGCTACTTTAATGTCTTTCTTCACACCCAGTCCTTTAAAGTACAACACTCCTAGATTGTAATGCCCATGACCATGGGGTCGTCATTTTCAGCTGCCTTTTTGAAGAATTCTCTTGCCTTTGTATAATTTTTCTTTTCTACTCCATGACCCTTCATATACAAATAGCCAATGCCATTATATGCAGAAAAACGCTTTCGCCTAGAGGCAGCCTTGAACCACTCTAGTGCCTTGGTAAAATTCCTCTCAACTCCAGAACCTCTTGCATAAATTTCACCGAGAAATTCCATCGAATTTGAGTCTCCCTTCTCAACCGCTTTAAGAAACCATGATAATGCTTTCGCATTGTCACGGGGAACCCCCTTCAAACCAAAGTAGTAGAATACACCAAGTTTATACATTGCCACTGCATTCCCTTTCTGGGCCTGATATTCAATAATTTGGAAATCATCATCTTCCTCACCACGCGACTTCCTTAATGCTGCTTTGTTCTCTTCAGCTCCATCATTGATCCGTACTGGTTCAACCAATGGTGATTCATTGAAACTAAGAAAGCTAGCTACTGCTACAGATGCAAGTTCTGCATAAAGCTTAACAGATTTCTCATACATCTGTTGTCGATAATAGGTATAGGCCAGTGCCATCTTCGACTGAAAGTTTCCACCTTCTGCAGCAAAATGATGATACAAAAAAAAGCCTTTGCATCACTCTACTCAACATCAAAATCTAGTATATGAACCTACTGCTCATCCTTGAAGGCTTCACAAATTGCACCATTGGCCACCATGCAACCAAATTTGAAATATGGGAAAACTTCAAATAACATTTGCATGGCAGATAAAGTATCAGTGCTTGGTGGCTCTTTACAATTCAAAGCTTTGTATATTCCGTTTCCTGAAGATTCTATTCGTGCAGCAAGACCCTCCACCATGTAAGCTGCAAGTCTTTCCATTGGGTCTCCTTGAATTGAGACTGTCTCTCTCAATTTTGTGATTATATGTGATGCCATTTCTTCTTTACCTTCAGATATTGCAGTTGCACATTGAACTGACAGTTATTTGGAAGAGCTCCCTGTATGAACATTATCTTGCTCTTGACCAGTTGATGCATATGCTTCTTGTTGCAAAGAATTAGTTTGTGAAACAGAACATGAATCAGAGATATTTGCAACACTGGGATAATCTATGCTTCCATTAGAATAATCCTTCAAGGTTGTGCTCTCCATCGGAGAATGCATAGGGGAATCCTCATACAGGAGGTTTTCTATTGTGTCTGCCCATTCCCTGTCAATATATGTGCTTTGAGCGGGGCTAATGATACTTTCTTCATCAATATCACTAAAAAGTTCTCTCTCCAACTCTTGCAGCCATTGCCTGATGTATTCTGGATTTTCATCAAAGATACTACCATGTATAGCTCCTCTTTGGCAATCTGATGTATGTTCCCCTGTGAGATTCTCACTAGATGCAGATTTCTGGAGGGAAGCAGAACTCTGTACAATAGGCATGCTAGGATATTGACCTCCACTGGATACCAGAACTTCGGCCAATGTAGCGGGATTATAGGAAAAACCTTGAGAATGAAACACAGCAGTATTATTTGTATATTGATGATAAGATCCAGCACTGTGACATGTTGAGTCAGATATTCCCACAGAATCCAGAGGAGACAGCTGTGAAATATTGGCTATGGATTGGAACAAATCCCCAATTTCGTAGCGCAGCCAGTGCAAAATATGAATTATGCGCTACGAAATCACCTAGACAATTTCAGCTTTGAAACGAGTTTGGACATATGATATCCATGTGAGATAGGAGGCCAATGATAGACTAAGACAGAGAATTGATCCCTTTATACATACCAAAAATACTCTCAACAAGACTCCTATTCAAACTATTTAGACTCTAAAACCAGATGAAAAGACTAGACCCAAAATTGACACCAACCCTTTGACAAACAATCGAACTGATGTGATCAATTTAAAAAAAATTCTTGAGTGATAACAGTGGCTCCACTTGGGATAGTGTGCTCCTGTGGTACACTAAGAACTCGTAGGTCCAGTGCTTTATCTTTTTTATTACAAACGGAAATCTGCTTGACAAACATCCCCTTCAAGCTTCTTGGGCCTTCACCTCGGGATTAAGCTTAATGATGACTGTAGGAGAAAGAAATCTACATCTACTGAAAAATGCTCAGTTGACCTTGAGCTTATTTACATTTTCCTACCTACCTACCCTATCAATTCAAACTTCCTTCAGCTCAATCAATGTGAAATTTCCAATGTAGCCAATCATTTGTCTTATCTGATATTTGAGTTTTTTGACTGCATCGAAGTTCAGAGCCACTATGATATTGTGATGACCACTGCCACTGAAATTTCCTCTGATCTTCATAGAAAAACTGAAACACTGGAGAGTAAAACTCTTCCATATATTTAGCTATAGGATCCCAGAATACATGATTAGCTTGATGATTCTTGTAACTTTCTGGTTGTGCAAACTGATCTTCAACAACAGCGTACACTTCCTCAATCGTGAAAGAGAAAGGAACCAACACTCTCTCCTTGTGTTCTGCCATAGAAACCTTCTGAAAATAATGATCATGATTATGAAAACTATATGCCTGAATTTGACCTTCTAAACCTTCAATGTCTTTCTCAATGTCTTCAGCAACTTCATCCAAAAATTTCATCTTATCCTCTGCCTTACACTCAAATGATTTTAGATACGAGGACAAGGACAAAGAAAAACTTTCATTTGTATCTCCATTACTATGATCATTATTCCATTGTTTGAAACCTTGAATTGAAGGAGAATTTTCCACCGCATCCGATCTATCTATCCATTCCTCCAAAAACATAAGCCAAAAGTCTTCAAATGACTTAACGGATTTGGTAGGAAAGCTTTCAATCCACTGTTTACATTTCCCTTGAAATGAATCATAGAACAACATAATTCAAACATCCTCATGTTTAACTCTAAGAAGCTCGGTAAAATCACAGAAATCTGATATATGCTTCAAAGTTAAACTCAAATCTTCTCCATTGAATTTTGGACCATTCCTTAGAAAATATGCATCCTTTGGAAAATGATTTGGGAAACCATGAATCCCTGAAAAATTTATGCATGCATACCTTGAAATAAGAATGGTAGCATCTGGGTCCTTCATAACTCAAGTGGAATCACCATGAATCTATGAATTTCGAATTCTTCAACAATGGAGTCGCCAAGGTAGATTTGCAGCCTCAAAAACCTTCTGAGCTCCTACTACCTTCAGAAGTTCAGCTTCATGATTTCGGGAATGAATAATCTTCAGGCTCCCGGCAGACGCACCAAAATGTTATCTCAAAATTAGGCCCTGGAAGGCTGCTGACCAGGAAGACTTCAAGTAACTATTTCAGACCTACTTTAGGTTGAGGCTTAGCCTCCTCAACCTGAGAGGGCTCTCTCTGGATGGGTTAATGATTTTGCTTAAAATAAGATGGCTAACTCTTTGTGAAATAACAGTGATAAAATGAATGCTGGAAATACATTAAACAAGTTTCCATTGGGCCCATGGAGTCAACAAGACCTCAGTAAACAATGATACTGCCTTTACATAGAAGTCAGGGCATTCAGCATTTGAATATTCAGAACACAACTCATATGGAACCACAGTTTATAAATGCATACAGGAAATCAGAGCACAATCAGTGAATTCTGAGTGATTATACATCTATACAACTGTAAAAATTAAGGAAAGGACAAGATCACACATTCTGAACATAGAAATCCTTCATGAATCCTGAGAAGTAAAGCCAAATTATATTACTAAAACTCTGTCTTTACATAAGCCAAATACAATGCTCTGTCATAAAGTTTTCCCAACCCCCTTTACATTGTTGTTTCAGCTATATATAGAGCTCTTCTACCTAACTGAGGTTCCTCCTCCAGCGTGAGGGGAACTCCAATTCTGCCTATGATGACACCTGCTAACATTTGAAACTAACTAATAAATACAGCAGACTACAAATTGACAGCTCTAGAAACCTAAAACAATTAGGATTCTAATTCTACATCATGCTGAATTTAGCATTTATTACAATCAGGATTGATTCCGTGACAAGTGGTCTCTTTTAGTTTGGCTGTGGTAGGTGCTCGAAACTTCTTACTGGTCCTTAATGTCGTATCCCTTTACTTCTGCTGAGAAACAGGAAACTGTCCCTGTTTTTATGCCTTTGTTTTCTTCAAAGATATTCGGAAGTAATTAGCCATGTTGATTTTCTTGAATTAGTAATGAGTTCCACGTCCTTCGTGTGTTGTAAGCCTTTCCCCTGTACATGTGTTTTGACACAAAAACTTTTTTAATGCTGATAGGAAAGTCTTCAAAATTTGGTTCACTGATCGTTAATTATGCAGCTTCAGCAGTTTCAATACTAAACTCTGACTGTCTTGAGCTTTATTTTCTCAACAGCCACTCATTGAACGGATCACATCTTGAAGTGATGTCATTACATCTGGTTCACTGAATGCAGCCATCAGCTCTGGATCATTCAAGATGTTGCTCATATCAACATCACCAGGCATTCCTCCTGGGAAGCCACCAGGCATTCCACCTGCAGGCATATCACCTGGGAAGCAACCAGGCATCCCACCTGAGCAGCCACCAGGCATCCCACATGGTTTACACGTAGAGGTTTTCTCTTGCTTTTTTGCTTTTTCATATGCCGCCTGAGCTTCAGCACGTCTGCGTTGCCTTTCACGCTCTTTCTTTCTCTCATCCTTTTCCCTACATAGACGCTCATACTTCCTATGATGATCTTCAATTTTATGCACATTTGGTTCAACCTTCTTTAGAACAGCTGATATTTCCTCATCATAATCCAGCCTTGAAGCAAGGTGCAGGTCCTTGGCAGCCTCTTCCCAGTGACCAAGCATTGCTCTTGCCATGCCTCGCCATTTGTAACCTTTTGCAGAGTCTGGATTTATCTTGATAGCAGCATTAGCATCCCGAATGGCAGCATTAGGTTTCTTCATCTTCAAAAACACACTAGCTCTAGTAGCATAAATGATCGCGGATGTGGGATTGCTTTCAATAGCCTCTGTGAGATGATTTACAGCCTCATCCAAATCACCATCTGCCATTGCTTCCATTGCTTTTGACTTTGCCATTTGGGCTTCATCTCGTTTTTCGTCAGTTACTTCAATAAATGGATCTCCCATTTTTTGAGGAGAATCGTTATCTGGCTCAATGACTCCTTCATTATCTAGTTCCACGTCAGATTCAACTATCTCCTCATCACTGGCAGTTTCCTCGGGCACTTTCTGGGTAGTGCTTGAAGGGCCAAACTGTTCTTCGAGTTCTGGCATGTCATCATCGCTCTCATCCACAAAACTATCTTTAGCTTCTGTCTTCTTTGCCGATTCACCCTTGCCGTATGCAGAATCTGGTAATTTGGCGCCGAGCTTTTCAAGATAGTCCCTGAAAAATTTCAGAGCTGGGTCCTGAAGAATGGCGGGATTGCTGTTGCATTGTTTGAGAAAGAGCTTCAGTTGATTTACTTTGCTAGCATCCATGACGCATTCATTTCCAAAGCGCCTAAATCCTCCCTCAGTCGATGAAAAAAAACCAAACCATGCATGCATTTAAACTAAACTATCATCAGAACTTGGGAGAAAAAGACAAACTGAAAGAACCTGAGCTTCGGTATTGTTTATTTGATAAATGCCATTTGTCCAAGATGCAAAATTAATTAGCTGCTCTGATGCATGCCACCAAAGGGTGTGTGCACGTTGATGTCGTTCAACATTACTGCAGAAACCTGACTTTCCTATGCCTATATCATATTCCCCAAACTTATCAAGAATCCATGCAGCATTACTTTATGCAACCTCATATCCAAGCGCAGCAACTCTCGAGTACAATAGCGGAGCTCTGCCTGTTTGCCCTTTCAAGTAATACTCTAATGCCCAACGCAACAAGGATCCCCAAGGTCCTCTCTCTGCAACAAGCTTATAGAATGTAGTGGCCATCTTAAGATCCTTTTTCAGACCAATCCCTTTTGGAACATTTTTGCTAATTGATAGAAGGCCTTTGGTTGACCAGCATTAGCTGCTGTTATAAAATACCTGGAAGCTAATTTAATGTCTTTCTTCACACCTAGTCCTTTAAAGTACAACACTCCTAGATTGTAATGCCCATGACCATGGGGTCGTTATTTTCAGCTGCCTTTTTGAAGAATTCTCTTGCCTTTGTATAATTTTTCTTTCCTATTCCATGACCTTTCATATACAAATAGCCAATGCCATTATATGCAGAAAAACGCTTTCGCCTAGAGGTAGCCTTGAACCACTCTAGTGCCTTGGTAAAATTCCTCTCAACTCCAGAACCTCTTGCATAAATTTCACCGAGAAATTCCATCGAATTTGAGTCTCCCTTCTCAACCGCTTTAAGAAACCATGATAATGCTTTCGCATTGTCACGGGGAACCCCCTTCAAACCAAAGTAGTAAAATACACCAAGTTTATACATTGCCACTGCATTCCCTTTCTGGGCCTGATATTCAATAATTTGGAAATCATCATCTTCCTCACCACGCGACTTCCTTAATGCTGCTTTGTTCTCTTCAGCTCCATCATTGATCCGTACTGGTTCAACCAATGGTGATTCATTGAAACTAAGAAAGCTAGCTACTGCTACAGATGCAAGTTCTGCATAAAGCTTAACAGATTTCTCATACATCTGTTGTCGATAATAGGTATAGGCCAGTGCCATCTTCGACTGAAAGTTTCCACCTTCTGCAGCAAAATGATGATACAAAAAAAAGCCTTTGCATCACTCTGCTCAACATCAAAATCTAGTATATGAACCTTCTGCTCATCCTTGAAGGCTTCACAAATTGCACCATTGGCCACCATGCAACCAAATTTGAAATATGGGCAAACTTCAAATAACATTTGCATGGCAGATAAAGTATCAGTGCTTGGTGGCTCTTTACAATTCAAAGCTTTGTATATTTCGTTTCCTGAAGATTCTATTCGTGCAGCAAGACCCTCCACCATGTAAGCTGCAAGTCTTTCCATTGGGTCTCCTTGAATTGAGACTGACTCTCTCAATTTTGTGATTATATGTGATGCCATTTCTTCTTTACCTTCAGATATTGCAGTTGCACATTGAACTGACAGCTGTTTGGAAGAGCTCCCTATATGAACATTATCTTGCTGGTGACCAGTTGATGCATATGCTTCTTGTTGCAAAGAATTAGTTTGTGAAACAGAACATGAATCAGAGATATTTGCAACACTGGGATAATCTATGCTTCCATTAGAATAATCCTTCAAGGTTGTGCTCTCCATCGGAGAATGCATAGGGGAATCCTCATACAAGAGGTTTTCTATTGTGTCTGCCCATTCCCTGTCAATATATGTGCTTTGAGCGGGGCTAATGATACTTGCTTCATCAATATCACTAAAAAGTTCTCTCTCCAACTCTTGCAGCCATTGCCTGATGTATTCTGGATTTTCATCAAAGATACTACCATGTATAGCTCCTCTTTGGCAATCTGATCACGGAAAATTTAGGTAACCTGATGTATGTTCCCCTGTGAGATTCTCACTAGATGCAGATTTTTGGAGGGAAGCAGAACTCTGTACAATAGGCATGCTAAGATATTGACCTCCACTCGATACCAGAACTTCGGCCAATGTAGCGGGATTATAGGAAAAACCTTGAGAATGAAACATAGTAGTATTATTTGTATATTGATGATAAGATCCAGCACTGTGACATGTTGAGTCAGATATTCCCACAGAATCCAGAGGAGACAGCTGTGAAATATTGGCTATGGATTCGAACAAATCCCCAATTTCGTAGCGCAACCAGTGCAAAATATGAATTATGCGCTACGAAATCACCTAGACAATTTCAGCTTTGAAACGAGTTTGGACATATGATATCCATGTGAGATATGAGGCCAATGATAGACTAAGACAGAGAATTGATCCCTTTATACATACCAACAATACTCTCAACAAGACTCCTATTCAAACTATTTAGACTCTAAAACCAGATGAAAAGACTAGACCCAAAATTGACACCAACCCTTTGACAAACAATCGAACTGATGTGATCAATTTAAAAAAAAATTCTTGAGTGATAACACTACCTTTGAAGGGATTTCCTCATGAAATGCAGAGAGGTGCAAGATCACATCAAAACATTCCACTATGCATGGTTACTACTATCCATAGTGTTGGTCACGTGGGAGTTACTAGAGGATAGCCAGTTTCCTCGTGTCGCGCTCGACCTACCGGAAGCAGTTAAGTTCTCTTCGCTATGGGCTACAAAGGACTCTCAAAGGTTCAAGGACAACAAGATCTTTTGGATCTTGATGGAGATGAGTATCCATATGGCCATCAACTACAAACCACGGTTGTCGCTAACCGTTTTTGAGAAGCTGCAAGAGTATGTGGAGTTCAAGGCTGACTTCCACTATGTCTCGATACGCATGCAAAAGGATCCTGAGCAGAAATGGTATGACCTGCCATACCTAGCCACAAACGATGTGATTACAATGGTCCTTGACTACTGGCTGGCAGATTGGTGCACTACCTCGACTTGACAGCTGGGTCTAGCAAGACCGCAGCACAGTGGAAAAAGGAAGAGGCCAAGCTGAAGATGGACCAATTGGTTGCAAAGAGAAAAAAGGAGGCTGAGGACAAGGGCAAGGCAGAGTGCATCACCGCGAAGCAGATGGGATGAAAAGTAGAAGAAGAGGAGCTCAACTCTGACAGGAGTCAAAAGTCACCTTCCCCGGAGACAGAGAAGTAGGACCAACAGTCGGAATAGGGAGGAGCGGACCCAGAGACTACTCTGTTCTGTGTTAAGCATAATAGGGATCTAGAGAAGGTAGGGCCACACAAAGAAGTCTAAGGCTAGTAAAACTTCTCTTAATCTAATCACCTTAACAGAAGGTGATTTGAATGATATCGATGATACAGTAAGGGACTCCACCGTAGAATTGCTGCAAGAGTTCGAGCTTGTGAAGTAGGAAATGTTACCTCTGCGGACAGAGGCAACCCCTCTAGCCCTAGAGTTGGTCTACTCACCGAAAAACAAAACAACAATCAATTTCCTTAAACAGTCATCGTTGAAGGCCTACCTCAAACTAGTGTTTGAAGAAGCTTCCGTTGCACTGTCCCAACTATATTTTCCTTTTCTTCAATGAGCAATCAACCTGAAACAACACAAGAGAACAACAAAACACGTAATTACAAACAACAATGATCTATTTACTTACAGTTTCAAGGAACCATAAGCTATCAAGCATATTATACACAAGACATAGGAAACCATCATTGATTGTATTAGAATAAATCAAAAGCAAAGCTTATAACCAAGCCTTGACATCACAAGCCTTCTCAAAGGGTCTAGTCGGTATGTTTCTTCAAGCATTCACTCTCAAGAATGGATCACCCAAATGGATGGTAACTCTCTCTCTCACTCACAAGCTCTAATAAAAAGCTAAGACACTCCACAACCAATTGCTAAGCTATCAACAATTCACACTGCAAACTCACACCAAAGCTAGCTAATTTGCTTCAATCCAAAACCAAGCACTAGGAACTAAGAACTCAGAACTAGCTAATCATAGCAATGGGGAATGCTTTTATAGGAGGAGGAGCCTCCATGAAATGAGGGAGAGGGAGCTTATCTTCAAGGGATATTTCTCAAAGGGTAGAATTACCATCCCAGAGGAGGAAAGGTGAGCTCCTTTGACCCAACAACCAGCTCTAGAAACACCTAGAAGCATTCTATTTGAACTAATTCACCATATCTGTATCATCATGGGTCATACACTATGGCTTAGCGACAATGTTGCATGGAAGCAGTGCATTCAGGCAAATCGTTGCAAGAAGAATCTTGAGGACTTGCTCCGAGCCCTAAAATCTGACTGTCGCAAGAAACTAATGTACCCCTGTGATGACGGCGCAACATTATAGTTCAACATAGAGAATCATCACAAGAATAATGATGGTTACTCGCAATGATGTAGAAACATAGGTAAAAGGGTCAATCTTCAGGATTAGAGAGCACTTTCTTGATCTTCTTAAATGAATGGGAAGATATGGACATGTTTGTATGATGTATGACACAATGGAGATGTTGCTTGGGGACTGATATGAGTGATGGTGAAAAATTACTATGTAATAGAGCTACAGCAGAAGCAGGCCTTGGGTGCCATTCAGACGAACCTACATGAGTTGCAAATCCAGGTGTCACAGGTCAAGATCAGTGTGGGATGAAGCAGTGTGATGTCCACTAGTTTGGCGCCTGCACATCGGAAGCAGCAGGGATGGTGCGCACACTAGATCCCCAGGCCATAGTGCTGCTAGAGGGAATGCAAACCAAAAAGACTGAAGCTGACAGGCCCAATATCAATGCCCTCAAAGGAGCTGGGCTCAATTTGGACACACTTCCCAGGGAGGCACTTCACATTTTGCAAGATGGCATGATCGCGGAACTTCGAGCCCACAAACAACACACATTATAGGTAATCAGTGAGCCAAAAGTCAACAATGCTCATATGACTATACAAAAAGATTCCACTATTGATCTTGTCAAAGCCATCACAAAAAATGAGCACACGGCCAAGGTAGTGGCTGAGGCATGCAGGTCTGTCCCAGAGCTGGACATTCCTGATGATGAGCCAGTAGATGTGTGGATTTGAAAGCTCACTACCGGTGTGCGTGATGCAAGAATAGAGTTGGCAAAGGTTTAGTTTGACCTGAACCTCAAAATTGCAAAACTGTAATTGAAGGCCCAGCCTTCAACCCCGCCAGAAGTCAAAAAGTAGCACGAGACAGCGTGAAAGACTCCGTGGGAGCAGTGAATAGGGTAGTAAAGGATTGCACTATGCTCTTCGAGCAGTCGCTTGAAGTAGTCACCAACCTACAAGAGGACCCCAACGTATAGAGGTTGGAAATGGAGGCACATGAACTATAGCAACAATATGACGAAATTAAAGCGATGGCGTGCACTATCGCCATCACACAAAGGTTAGAAAAGATGTAGGAGGCAAAGGCATTGAAAGAGCAGGTGGACATAGCTCAGCACAAGGAAGCAGTGCTCAAGTATCGCTTCAAGCCTTGTTTGGATGAGGCATATTTGATCATGGCCACTATTGAAGGAAATTTGGCTAGTCTACAGGTGACTCAGCAGAAGATACAGTCAGATAGTGGAGGGAAAACGACGGAGCAGCTGGTCGAAAGATGAAGCAGGTGGCAACACAGTGCACTGGTGAAGTTCCATTAGTCTAAGTGGAGCTGGGAGGTCTTTGTGACAAGATCTCCTTGCCAGCTGAGTGACTCGAGGGTGAGTCACCATGTTTGTGTTGGGGGCCTGTTGGGAACGGGTCCCCTAGGGTCAATTGGTGGGAAGTCTGTTAAGGGATGAATTCCCCTAGGGTCTTGGGTTGATACCCTAGCAGATCAGAGGTTGTCTATACAGAGAAACACACATTCCATATAGCCATAATGCTAATATAAGAAAAATATATGATAAGGGGTGTACCTGGGGGTCCTATGTTTGGGAAGATCCTTCCAGGGTCCAAACCCTCTTGGAGTTCCTTTTGCTCCTTCAACCTACAAAACAATCAATTCAAGAAAGTACAACAGTATATGGACTAAACATCATAAAGAAATCATCTTCATAGTATATTGAAAGGTAGTTAGTTATGCAATTAAACAACCATTCATATATGAATCATAACATGGATATCATACACATGAAGAAGATTTATGTCAGGAACAAAGACAAGTGTTTCTTTTATTCTAGACAAATAAAGTACAGAAAGGAATAATTTCACTTGATTCGTCCTTTCGCAGGCTCCAAGCAAAACTGTCCTTCGGATTCATCCAGTCTCAAGCCTTTAACAAACTCCTTCCATGACTTACTCCATGATATCTCAAGTAGTAGATGGACATCATCACACAAGGAAACAAGGGTTTCCTGTAAATGGGGGAAGTGCAAGAGGCACTAGGATATTCAAACTTGCTCAGGGAAATCTTAGCATAGTAACCTTTCTCTCTCTTCTTTCCTCCCTTAGGCCTTCCCATTGAAGCCTTTTTATACTTCTCCCGAAGTAGTTTTTTAGTTGGGAATTCGTTGGGAACAGTTGGCCCACGAGCACTAATAGGTAATTAGCAGGTAAAACCCGTGATCTCCACCCGAAATTAAGGAGATTTATTTTTTTAAAGTGTTTCAAGACATATACATGGGTTGGATATACACAGACTTGCGTACACACATGTTTATCTCAGGGCAATGTCACGTATAGGGAAGAAAACACTGTTTTTTAAATTTTGGACTAGGTCAAGAAGGAGGGGTTGCCCTGGGCCATGAGTGCAGCATCGCAAACCTCAAGAGTGATATTTGGAGCTATAATAGAGGCCCCCTAATATATGAGGTCAGAAGGGGTACATGATGGCTGAAATGTATTAAGCAAGTTCATGGAAAGGAAATCTATCAAAAACTGAGAAGGACTTCACCAGTGTTTAGCCTACTAAACCACTAAAGGAGATCAGAAAGAAACATTGTCTGAGGCGGGCATACCCATGCTCAGAGAAAGTAAAGAATGTCTTCATATCAGGTATAATCGGATCCACTAAGTATACAAGTATAAAGAAATGGAAAATACATAATGGATCATCTGATCATGATCAAACAAGTACATGTCTAAATATCACATATAGGAATGTCAATGATGCTGAAGAATGAACCGCATCACTAATATCAAACACTGATCACAAAAGGTACCAAATGAACATGATGGAATAGGATGGTACTACACTGCAAACTCAGGTGCCAGCATATAGAATGTCACCATGAATGACTACAACATATAAGGTGAGGTGGTATCAACTAGCAGCAACAGGAGCAATTGTCAAGCGAACCAATGAATGCTAATGCAACTTGAGGTCGTCACCGACTGCCGTGGTACATTTCTGCACTATGGGAATAAATGATCTGGAGTCGACCATGTGAGAAATTGTTTGATCACCGGCCATTGATGTATACCATTAACAAACACAAGACTACTCATCGATAATGATAATGAGTGTCAAGGTACCCAGTACAATCTAACAAGTGTGAATAGATGAGTTGGAGTCAAACACCTGTAAGAATCTATCAATCAGGGGACAATGATGATTTCCCACTGTTGATAGCAAAGGATCTACCACTAATGACTGCAAACCCCAAGGTACTGCCAAATGGACTCTAGATCTCTGCCCCAGAGCAATGGGTCGTAGTCGATGGGGAAAGATCTGCTGGAAGGAAGGCATTAAGGCATCCTTCATCAATCTAGCATGAGTGTAACCCGTAGGCCAATAATGTGGAAGGAATTGGATGAAAAAAGATGTAGTAACCCAACCGAAGTACGTTTCCGGCGTACACAAGATGTAGCTAGCGCACAACATAAACCCTCTGAACCAACCAATAATGAAAGCTAACACAAAGGAAAGTTATCCACCAAAAGGGTCAAATGGAAACCAAGGTACTGCATGAGTCCCAATGTGTGATAATGTAAGTTGATGTCGAACACAAGGGAAACCACTCAGTCAAAGACCCATGATACTGATCGATGCTGAGCACAAGGTGACCTATCAATAATGAAAATAGGGCCAGGGTGTAGCTCTAGGCCTATCCTCAGAGCAAGATGTCATCATCGATAAGGACAAGACCCGTTAGCAAGAAGTCAATGGGGACCTTCTCAAACCAGCACAAGGGACCAATATAGCTGATGTGATGATAGACATGATACTGACAACCAGGGATGGCCGACTAAAAAATGAGTCAAGAGACACCACAGAGAAGCTGACTCAGGCTAAATTCCCTTGAACAAAAGCACGACTCAATGTGACTATGTGGTAGCATATGATGACTCTATATAAGTTCGTCATGCAGAAGGCACGAACGAACTCTCCATATGATTGGAAGAGATAACCAATCGGGGGAGAACTGACTCAATAACAAGGTTAAGGCGTACCTATGTCAAACTAAATCTTGCCCAAATGGAGGAGACTTTGCTTTGAGTGCTTTGTTCAAGGGTGACACGACTGACTCTAACTGCCAATAATAAATGGAAATATTGTCCCATTCCCGCTCTTTTTTGGAATATATAATTTTTTTGTCTTTTTCTTTTAAGCTGGAAAAATAATAAAATAATGCTATAGTATAATGGAAAGAACGAGTGTCGGTGAAACAGATGATCTAGTTCTTGGGATTGGAACATTCCTATGCTCAATGCAGGGAGGTGAAAACTAGTCAATAACACTCAAAGGTGTGTTCCTTCCATGGGTCAAGGTGTGTCAAGTTACAGAAGTTAAAGGTGTGCAAGTTTGATTTTGCAGTCGTCATGGTCAAAAGTTGGCTTAAACACAAGTCCAAGTGAAGCCGGCTAACATCCAAAAGGTGAAAATGGTCAAAATGCAATGTAGTAGTACAACTCAACACAAAGGAGCCTCTAATGAACAAGGCCAGAACGAAAGCAAAGAAGCAAAGAGGAATGAGTCTTCATCACATAAGTCATGGCAGGACTACAGAGGACTCCTGAGCCTACTCAAACTGGAGCAGCATGGCCAAAAAATGTTAGTGAGGTGCCAACTACGATGCCCATGTAAAGGATGGATTGTACCATCGTGTCATGATTTAAAGAATCGATGAATGAAGATGGTTTACGAACCATAACCCGATGGGATCGACCCTATGGAAAATGTATAGATAGATGGAGGCTAGTATGCATAATGCAACGAAAAAATGGCTTCCCTAACCTATATTCCAGTGAGAAAACGATACCTGCCATGATGAGTCAGCAATCATGGAACCGTCTCGAAACCGTCGAAAAAACGTCCCAAATGTCCTGAAAATCAAACCATTCTCGACATTCTAAGCTCCCAAGTTAAAAGTTACATGAGGCCAAACAAAATAAAATTTTGAAAAAATTTTGCATTTTCAAAACCTATAAAAGAGCTTTTGGACTCACCATTTTCACCATTTGAGTTTGAGAGCAAAGAAGTGGATCAAAAGGAGCAAACTTTTCATATGCCAAATTCAACTTTTCAGATTCTTCCAAAATCCCTAGGTAACTCTTATACTTGTCTTGCAATCAATTGTGACTAGTTTTAGAATTTTTAATTTACGTTTTACCATTGAATATTTTGTCAAAAATTTCACTGCAGCATATACGTGGGTTGGAAATATGAAACCCGCATACACGCGGGCCCTACATGTGATTGTGTGTAAATGGACCCGCGTATATGCCGCGAACATTTCAAATAAAAAAGCTAATGGTCTAAAATCATTTTTCCTTCAGGATGCGAGTCACTTGGCGAGAAAGAGAGCATATCTCAATGGATGATGAGGTCATGAACAATCCTAATGCTGTGGATGCCTTACAAGGATGTGATTTGCTCAAATTCTTTAAATTGCCAAATATGAAAGCAAACACACGTCTGCTTGAAATGCTCATTGATTACTGGAGTATTGATGATGATGCATTTATGATTGACCAGATGCCACTCAGGATAGAAGTGGACAATATTTATTTCATCACAGGCCTTTCCCGAAGGGGAGAGGTAGTACATTCTAGGGGCAGGACACGAGGAAGTCTCTCGATCGAGGACTACGTACATATATATTTCTCGAGACATCCAAAAAAGGTCGGAAGTCAGATTTCAATCACACATGTGGAGAGTTTATCGCTGAGGATAATCATGTTCACCATAGCTAGAGTGAACGGATAAGCTTCTTTGCACCAGGCATCACGTCTAACCATGAGCTTGGCGGTAGATTGTCTCACCACCGTGTTTGACTAGTGTACTCCTCTTCTGGCCAGCTTGAAAAGCCAGCTCACTTCCATCAAGAGAGGGCAAACCAAAAACTTTTGATATGGGACTATTTTGTGTTCTTTTTTTTTGAGAGGGTCCCTGCACTCTGCCCTAGGGTAGCAGTTTCCACTAGCACCCCACGAGATCCACGCATGGGCAGGTGGGCTGACCTGATGAAATGTCTAGGTGGTGGGGACGTCCCATGGACTACATTTGATGATGACTTCTTTTCCTGGTGGGATCAACAGATCATCGCCATATATGACTACCCTTATGCTAGGTTGGATTTCTGAGGAGATCCCGATCTAGTATTACCACCGACCGCAGCATGGGGCAACATTGGTAAGTTCTTTTTAATTTTATGATTTTTTTGAATTTTTCAAATATAATAATGAATTTTGAAAAATATTTTTGATAGGATTCAAATGACTAATATGATGATCATGTTCCAGATATTGGTCCAGTACGACCAGATGAGTTCCCACAGCATAAACGTCATGGCTGAGGGGCCGAAGAGGCAGCTGCAGACACAGAGCGACTACTTCACACAGTCCAGCAGCACTTGGTGAGACTCACTCACGGAGTACCGATGGTGGCGGTAGAGGATCTTCCTGAGGATATGCAGCGTCATGTGGTTGGCATGCCACGTGACTGGGTTTTCACTTTTAGGCATGTGGCCAATGCAATAGCTACCTACTTAGCTGCTCATCCTGAGTTGGGGCATTAGATGTACTACACATGACTATGGGCATTTGAGTCCCAATTTTGTATATTATTTTTGGACAGACTTATGTATACCCGAGATGTTTTATGATATATATATATATATATATATATATATATATATATATATATATATATATATATATATATATATATATACAGTTCGACTTTTTGATGCTTTATTTTATTGTGATGAATGATTGATGTGCCAGTCTAATGCTTGATTAGCGATAGAATCAGCTAACCAATTATGAGATCTTGGAATGTGAAAATAATTAATATAAGTGAATGATCTTTGCAACAACCTCACCCTTAAATACTGGCGATATGGACATGGATCCCTTACCCGATAAATGTTATTCAATTGCAACACTATCAATTGCGAATCAAGATAAACTACCAATGAGTCGATTCCGTGAGAAATTGCCTCAGATAGTAAATTAATGATGGCAGTATACTCAGCCATATTATTTGAAGTGGGACTAATGCATACTCCCCTTGATACCATCAACTGAGCAGTTTGATAGTAGAGTACCCAAGCTGTGGAAGCGAGGTTCCGAGTGTGCCGAATAGCACCATCGGCGAATCGAAAATAGATGAAGTCATCCATCAACACCTACCACAGAAGACCAAAAAGTGTTGATATCAAAAAACTCTAGATGAGATATGTACAAAGAATCCATTGCCTAATTACTACTTAAGCAAAGTACTTCTTGAGGTAGATCCCGTTTCGGGGCTCCGCCAACTTGCTTCCCTCAAAATCGATTAACTCATATGACCCTTTTTCTAAAACTCGTTTAATAATGAAGGGACCGTACCACATAGGCTTAAAATTGCCTACCCCCAAGGTGTCCTTAGCTTGGTCATAGACCAAGACAAGGTCACCTTCAGAAAAGACTCAAGGACGGACAGCTTTATCATACTGCATTTTAACCCTTTTCTTATGAGCCTCATTCATCGTGGCGGCATCTCGACGCTGCTCATCGAGATGTTCCAAGTGAAGGAAGCACTCTTCGAGACTCAAAGTCTCTGGAAGGAGATCAACATCTAACTTAAGAGATGGAATTTGACATTCGATACGAAAGATAGATTCCATCCCATAAACTAACTAAAAAGGTGTAAAACCAGTAGCAGCCTTCACGGAGGTTCAGTATGCCCAAAGAGCTGGATACAACATAAGATGCCAACTGGACTTATTTTTGTCGATTGTTCGTTGCATGATCGTCTTAAGAGTTTTGTTAACTGCCTCAACCTGTCCATTGGCCTAAGGATAATAAGGAGATGAATGTTCTTGCCGGAAACCCAATTTGAGAGCCAATTCAGACATTACTTGATTCTGGAAATGACTGCCATGGTCAGTGACAATCTCTCTCAGGATACCGAACCTTGAGATAATTTGATTAAAAAGGAACAATGCTACCATTTCACTATCGTTTTTATAAGTGGGCATGGCCTCGGCCCATTTCGTAAAGTAGTTTACAGCCACGATAATGTACTTGTGATTCGCCGCTAAAGGCAGATTACAAGTTGTAAAATCGATACCCCATTTAGTAAAAGGACAAATAGTGACAACAGAAAAAAGAGGGGTGTGTGTGCATGTTTTGAGTATAGATTTGACAAGGGTGATAGCGTTTGACCGCTTCAATACAATATTTGAAGAGCGAAGCCCAAAAATAGTCGGCACGCAAGATACGCTGGGCTGTAGCAAGCCCTGATAGATGACCACCACAAGCTCCACTGTGGCAGTCATTGAGCACTAACTCTACTTCCTCTAAGGTTAAACAGCGCCGAAGGATTGAATCAACACCTTGACGATATAATGTATCACCTATGATAACATAGTTCTTGGCTAGGTGACGTAATTTCCGGCGTTCATCCTTAGAGAAAGTAGAGGGAAACTTCGAAGTCTGGAGATAGACAATGATATCTCCATACCAAGGGTCGAGTGAAGAGATGAGGAATAAATGTTCGTCGGGAAAACTTTCCTCATAAATAGTATCCTCTCGACAAGGCAGCTCAGAAATTAGCTCAGTGAAAACCATGGATTTCTTAGACTTGGCGGACAAGAACTCGAGATAAAATTCTTGTAAAATGACTATCCATCAGTTATATTTTCCCCGAATCACTCGCCTACTGAGGACAAATTGAAATGGATTGACCACTACTAAGACAAAAGTTTTGCGTAGCAAGATATAATGATGGAGTCGTTGGACAACATGGACAGCTTCCAAAGCCAACTTCTCAATCGGAGAATAGCAAAGCTCAGGACCTATTAAGCCTCAGCTCAAATAATAAATCACATGCTCCGTGAGAGCATCGTCTTCCTGAACGAGAAGCATACCAATGGCTGATTGTTGTACCGAGATATAAAAGGAAGTCCCTACCATAATCCGGTGGACTCAAAAGCGGGGCAGAGACTAATGCCTTTTTTAAGGCATTGAATGACCGCTGCACAAAGTTGTCCCATACGAATGGAACTCCTTTACGTAGCAAACGCATAAACCCTTTAGTGATCTCGGCATAGTTTACTATAAACTGCCTTAGGAAATTAGCCTTCCCTTGAAGACTTTGAAGTTGTCAAATTGAGGATGAGGGAGGCAACTAAATTATTGCCTCAATCTTGAAGGGATCAACTCGAATCCCTTGATTTGACACGATGAACCCTAATAACCGACCGGACGTAACCACGAAAATGCACTTATTGGGATTCAACCGGATTTTATAAAAATGACATAGCTCAAAAACCAATCAAGATGACTAGGGTGATCAGTTCTCTTTCGAGAAGGAGCAGCGAGATCATCCAAGTATGCTTTGATGATATGTTTAATGTCATGGAAAGCATATGACATGGCCCGTTGGAAAGTAGCTCCAGCATTTTTAAGACCAAAAGGCATCTTTCTGTATGAAAAGGTACCCCAGGGACATATAAAAGTTGTCTTATGTTGATCTTCAGGATGGATAGAGATATAATTATACCCAAAAAAAACATCCATGAAGGAAAAAATCTCATTACCCACACACTCATCAATAAGCTGATCAATAAATGGTGTGGGGTAATTATCCTTGGAACAAGCTTTATTTAGGTCCCTAAAGTTAATGCAGACTCAGATTGTTCCTTGCTTTTTATCCACAGGGACTGGATTAGAAACCCAATCGGTAAGAGGAACAGGGTATATGAAACCCACCTTGAGTAGCTTCTCTACTTTAGCTTTAATGGCTCTTGCTTTCCTAAGATTAACCGGTTGAAGCCTTTGATGAACCGGTTTGGTGTTTTCATACATCTTGATCTCATGTTGAACTATAGATGGATCAATGCGAGGCATTTCTTCATAAGACCAAGCGAATACATCTCGAAATTCCTTGAAAAGGTCGGTGTAAACTTCAATTTCTTCAGGGGAACATTCGATTCCGATGAAGAGATTCTCGATCATGTTAGGGTTCATAGAGATGTCTATAGGTATCATTTTTGAAATCACCGACATGTTATCTTCGGCACGAAAGTGTGCTGGAGCCAAAGGATTTGATACCGTACAAACATCACTAGTAAAGAGCTCGGAGAACCTAGACTCTACTTCCTGCAATGGAGGAAGAAAATATGAACGATGGTGTAAGTCTTCCCAAGGTCGATCTACACCCATCATTACTTTGAGGATTGCTTCTTTAGAAGGTAAAACCGTATCTAAGCAGTCCAGGGTAGAGGTAGAATCAAGGGTTGAGGCCAGGGCCACATCACCATCTAGCTCCTCCTCAGAAAAAGGAGTAGAGTGGTCGTCTACAAAGTTAACGATAGACTAATATCTAAGCTCAACTGCAGACATAGGGAATGCCATTCCATTGACTTGTCCTTCAGCTAATGTGGCCGTTGGTGAAGGCAAGGTCCAAGGGTCCGAAAAATAATGAGTTCGGAAGAAATCTTGTCGAGGAGACTCCTTAGATGATGAAATGACATTGATTCTAGTGATAGGAGAGGGAAAATCAAAGGTACCCATCAATGAGGAATACATCCCAACTCCTAGATTCTCAATAGGCAGACGAGGGTTATCCACTAAAGGAAAACTAGAGTTAGAGATTGGTTGAGGATCGACTGGACAATAATATAATTGATCAACCTTAATGATTTTCCCTTCATGAGGAAAGCAAATGACACGAAGCAGAGTCGAAACAATGGCATCCATTTCATATATCTAGTTCCTTTCTAAGAGGAGATTGTAGTCTAGGTTAGCATCAATGACTTCTACTTCAATATTGACGACCTTCCCCCCAACACATATGGGAAAGGCTGGGATAATCCCATGTGGCTTATCAGAATTTCCATCAAATGCAGTCAAGACGGTAGGTGAAGGAATAGCCGAAGGTGATCCAATAGCCTTCCAGCATTGTTACAGGGAGAAGTGTCTATATAGAACTACTCTATCCCACTAAGGTGTGACATCTGCCTTAGAAACAAACAGATAAAAGCTACTTTCGTTTTTCCTTTATGAATTATAGATAGAGAGGAACAAGAAGACCAACCTTTGTCTTGCGCTAATCTCCTGATTTGATTCCTCTCTTCCTTGATAGTCTTTCGCTACTTTCTCCCTTGCACGCCCAGCTTCACAAAGTACCTATAAGATCACAGTAGCATAGCACTATACAAAGACATGGATCTATAATCATAAACAATCTAGGATCAGATGTAAATTGACCATACAAATGCAACAAATATCAGTGACACAAGAGTATGGAGGAAAACTAGAATAGCTTTTATTGATAAACAAGAAAGAGGCAAGAGGAGTCTTTAACCAATTGCTCTGACCTAGCATCAACCTCTCAGCAAAGAAGCCCCTCTTCACCTCATACAAAGCTTAGATAACCCAACAATCTGATGTTTGTCTCAAGAAACCAACAACAATTCCTTACAATATGCAAAATTCCAGCCTCTGGATCTCTGGGATGGGGGATCCATATATAGATATCTGTAATGGAGATGAGTCAGCTTAAGATTTGATTAGTGTCTTCCATCTGATAGTTCTTGCTTCCACTTGGAGATTGATGATCTCTTACTCATCCTTGGTCGAATTCAGAGAGGCAAGTGCCACAGGAGAAGTTTCTGGAAGCTTCCATTGCCTCTCCACCTCGCGGAATGACACTGCCATTTGTCATTTCTCGCCCATCGCACCCCATAGAAGGGCTTTTTGAAATGCGACACACCCACACAGTGTATTTAGGTGAGATGCAATGCACCTGGCCAGTGGAGCAGCTGAAATGATCCTGTTTTGACTAATTCTGAGCAGTTTTTCATGGAGAACTTCTGGGAGAAGCTGTAATCTGTTGACCTTGTTCCTTTAGGGGTTAGAACAACACTTTTAGGGACTTAGGAGCCCTTGGTTTATGGACATTTCATGCATGGGGTTTTAGTGCCCAAAAATGTCTATAACAGTTGCCCCCTAAAGCATGAGGTCGTTAATCTTTTGATGTCAGGTGAAATGCTTTATTATGAGGATCCGAAGTTCTTTCAATGCTGGGAGGAGACCTGTAATAATATACAATACAATACATTATCTTCATAATATTTTCATGATCTAGCTAAGGCGGGCATTCCCATGCTCAGCTTTATAAATTCATTTTCATGTACATAGGATAGACAATCGTCTGAGTGAAGACTGATGATTCTGATAGAGCCATCATCCCTTTGATTGGATGATTATCTGTGCAGCCATGATGTACATTTGATGTTTTTATTTCCTTGAATATACATCGCAGCCCGGATGGATGAAACTAGATCCGGGGTCTTCAATCTCGTTCGATCTTCACTCAAAGTACAAGTCGATCCATGTGAAGGATGTTCTAGAGTCGAACATGGAAAGACATCGCCTGATTACCAGCCAGTGATGTAAGCTGTTAACGGGCGCGAGAGGAATCACCGATAATGACAATGACCCTCAAGGTACTGCAGTACAATTCACATGGTGTGAATAAAGGACTTGGCGTCGAACACCACGCAAAATCTTTCGGTCGAAGGCCATTGATGTAAACATGTCGCCGGAAGTGAGAAACTTGCCATTGAGGCATGCAAGCTTCAAAGTACTGAATGGGGTGTTCCTAGATCGACTTCCTGAATAATGAGCTGATGTCGACAAGAAGCGATCCGTCATAGGAGGGCCTTAATGAATCCCACATCAATGACACGGAATGGAGCAAATGATTTTAATGGAGGTGAAAACGATCTGGTGATATAAGGTTCAAGGTGGTGGTCATGAAAGAATGGAGTATAAATGTATGGTAGTGGGTGAGACACAGGTGAATTCTCTGAATGACTTCTCTTGAACATATCGGCGACACTGATGTGATGGATTAGTAGCATTAACCCCAAATGTGGATGGTATGATGGGACCATGGTGATGTGACCGGTGAATGAAACAACCCAACCTGACTCGGACGCGGAGTGGAAGTGTCATGTTCAAGAGCGACTTGCTACCAACAAAGTTTCTTCAAGTTTTCTTCCCAATTTTCCCTAGTCATTGCTGACCAGTACCTCTTATTTTTGTCAAGCTTGAGGAGGATAACATATGCTTGTTCTATAATTTTCCCTTCAGGCAAACCCAGCGCTATGTTTTAACGAGCCTAGTGATAGTGAAACTCGTTCTCGTCTATAGACAAGTTTGTCGCTATTAAAATTTTAACGAGTTTAATGACAAAGATAACTCGGTCCTTTTCAATTTTAGAGAGTCTAAAAAGGAACATAAAGGTAACTCCAAAATTCCTTTTTCGTCATCTAATCCCTTAAGTCCAAAAAAGTATAAAACAATACAGAAGGGATGAATTTTCGATACTTTTAACGATCTAAACAAAACAAGCGCTCAATCTTTTTGTGTAATAATCCCACAAGTCCAAAAAGATTAAAATTTAGAGGAGGGATAGCACTTCCGGTCCCTTTAACAAGCTGGAGAGGCCAATGGCTCGACAATCTTTTCATATTTTACGAGTCATTTGAAAAGAGATTAAAGGAGACTCGTCTTTTGAGGAATGAGTGATAAAATGGGTAGCAGCTGATTCTAGGTAAGGTTTGGAATTTTCCAATCACGGCAGTGTTACAAGGATGGCTAGTGAGATCACTCTTCGCAGTTGTTCCTCAAAAAGGGTAAACAATCAAATGGAGGTGAATGATTGGCCAATGCAAAAGTGGAGGTGATGGTGCAAACACGACCAAGGCATTAAAGGCTGAAGTACTACATTCACGATGGTTATTTACCGGGGAATAGTTCATTTTTTAATGAGCTTAAACGCGGGGGGAAACATTTGCTCATGTCTTATGTTTATTTTTTAACGAGCTTGAACTATGTGCTAAAATTGCTCGATGAAATGGTCTCTTTTTTATTTTACCATAAGTATCTTTGTTCTTTGCAAAGATTGTACTGTATTTTCAATTGCTTCGTCAAACTAGTCATAAATGAACAATATATGCTTGAAAAATGAGTTAGAACACTAATATTTTACTTTGAACTACGTAAAAAGTAATTGAAAAGTGCTTTTACCTCTCATTTTACCATTTCATTTGAACTTTGGTTTGTTGGAGCTTTGGAGGTACTTTCCCCCTTTGATTTTCATCAGCTGATTTCGAGAGATTCTGTGGACGATTCTCGGCGCCGTCTAGACTAGGTAGGAGCTAAACTTGAGCTCTTTCATTTCATGATTTCCATTTTACATTCTAAGCTTGATTCCTGGTTTTTCTGAGCCTCTGGGGTTTGAAAAACTCGTTCTGCCTTCAGCACACCCTCTGTGTATTGAAAGGTGCGTTGGATGTTGGCCTGTCCAATGGCCATCTGACATGCAACGCACCCAGAGCACTACTGTAGGTGCGATGGGCGCAGAGAAGGAATTTTATGCACACTTTTTGATGGAAATTTTACCTGTTTCTTACCAAAATCAAGATCTAACTCTTCTCTTGTTTGTTTTTCAGAGATGACTATTACATGGCGAGAACGTGAGCATGAAGAAGAGGACATGCTTGCCCTTCATGATCCGGTTACAGTAAACGCACTGCGGAACTGTGGCTTGCTAAAGTTTTTCCGCATTTCTAGCATGAGACAATAGATCAACTTACTGCAATATTTGCTCGATGCTTGGGATCCTACCAACCAGGTGTTCCAGATCAGGGTCAAATCTATCCCCTCAACTATAGTAGACATCTATTTCTTGACTGGCTTGTCAAGGTGGGGTGCCCCCATCTCTTTATCAGGTTCGGCCAGAGGAGGTGAATCTGTGAGAGATTATGTTCGCCGGTATTGCAGAGAGGGATCTCAGCCGATTAAAGACGGCAAGATCATCATCTATGATGTCACTAACAGGTCCCTCAGGACTATTCTGTTTACTTTTGGTAGGATGGCTGGTGGTGCGGCTCTTCATGTAGCCAACCGATCTTATATGCAGTATGCCTTGGAATGCCTCCAACCGAAGGTGTTCAACTGGTGCGACGCAGTACTTCTTGTGATGAAAGAACAGTTGACCAAGGTAAAGAGCAGGAGGTTGAAGAACTTTGAGTATGGTTCTATTTTTATCGCCTTTGCCTTGGAGAAGATACCATTGATGCAGCCACAGTATATTGCACTCGATTTACCTTCACCTACTGAACCACGTATGCAGAGATGGGTTGACCATATGTCTAGGCACGCTGGTCAGTCTCAGATTTCATTTTCTGATACCTTCTTCAGGTGGTTTGATCGTCAGGAGATGGTTTATTCCGAGTATCCATATGCTGGCATGGACTTCCGGGGTGATCCAGATTTAGTACTGCCGGATGGCGAACAGTGGGGCGCCATTGGTAAATTCTTTGACCATATTCCTATTTATCGTTTTTCATTTATAATGTCCTTGTGCTTTATTCTATCAAGACTTTAATCAAACTCATGTGTTCATGTAGATGTTGGTCCTGTTCAGCCAGTAGCACGCCTGAGAGTGCCAGCTGCCGCCCCAGCAGGAGAGGCTGTTGGAAGGGCTATCCTTCGTGACCTCGATGTGGCCGAGACTCTCACAGCATTACAGGAGCAGGTTGAGGGCCTCACTCTTGGTATTCCAGATGTGAGGACTGACGAGCTGCCCTTGAGGTTGCAGCGGCATACTACTGGTGTGCCAAGACGATGGACTCGTCTCTTACGCATGATCGCACAAGCTGTGACTTGGTATCACGAGCATAATTAGACTAGGGTGCCCCCTAGCATTTTTGAGTTGTTTGGTCATTTGACCAATTTTGTCTTGGTTACAGGACATTGTGTGTAAACCATAAACAGTTATATATATTTTTGATTTTCGGAGTTTTATTTTGGTTAAGTTACATGATCCAAATGCAAACATCGATGGTATGCTTCTTTTTATAAATGTTGCAAATGTCTATCTAACACATAATTTGCCGATGAGTCAGTTAATGTGTTTAAGTTTCTGGAAATATGTTGATATTGAATAAAATCAAATTGTCTTTCCAAAATCTTAACCCTTAGGAACATGCGATAAATAGCTGGATTTCGGACAGAATAGATACCAGTGAGTTGTAGTATGACGAGTTGTGAGTCTAGCCTGACAATCAGTCAGCGTATACCATGTGTGATGGCATCAGAGAGAAGTTCTATCAACGTGCTATATTCAGCGATGTTATTTGTTGATCGACCAATACATACCCCTCTGAAACTTACTAACTCGCCGCTTGGATCAAAAATGGCCCAGGCCACGGAAGATAGGTTCTGCGAACTACGACTTGCTCTGTTGGCATATCCAACACATGACTCCAATAGGTTTGACATCTGCAATAAATGTAAAAAGTGGATTACTTGACCAAAATAAACACTTTAGCGAAAAAAAAACATAACAAAAGCATACAGGTTACCATTACGCATAGTAACGCTTGAGGTAACAACCTGTTACGAGGTTGCGCCAGTGGAATTCCGTCATAATCCATTAACTCGTAGGCTCCTTTTGCTAACACTCGTTTAACAATATAGGGGCCCATCCATAAAGACTTAAATTTACCTGCTCCCAATTTATCGGATTCTTGGTCATAAAGTAAGACCAAGTCACCTTCTGAGAAGACACGGGGTTTGACATTTTTGTCGAACTGTGCTTTGACTCGTTTCTTATGGGCTTCGTTAGCCAAA
The DNA here is from genome assembly GCA_031772625.1 of Pinus tabuliformis. Taxonomy (NCBI): domain Eukaryota; kingdom Viridiplantae; phylum Streptophyta; class Pinopsida; order Pinales; family Pinaceae; genus Pinus; species Pinus tabuliformis. Next base: position 90,912,611 of record CM062816.1, on the reverse strand, counting down.
GCGGCATCACGACAGGTTTCATCCAATTAGATTAGTTCCAAGAAACGAGCTTCTTCTTCTGAAGTTCCAGGGAGGAGATCAATTGCGAGTTTGAGAGACGAGATTTCACACTCGATTGGTAAGACTGCTTCAAGGCCATATACCAGTTGGAAAGGTGTAAACCCGATTGCATTCCTTACCGATGTACGATAAGCCCACAAAGCTGAGTACAAGATTAGGTTCCATCTTCTTTTGTGCACTCCAATCATCCTTTGCAGCATGCGTTTCAGGACCTTGTTGATTGCTTCAACTTGTCCGTTGGCTTGCAGATAATACGGAGTAGAGCTGTCGTGAGACAACCCTAGTTTGGCAGCTAACTCGATCATTATGTGATTGCGAAAATGCGATCCACGATCTGTGACTATAGCTTGTGGTACGCCAAATCTGGTGACTACATGATTGAAAAAGAAGAGGGCAGCTGTTTCACCAGTATTATCTAATGTAGGCATCGCCTTGGCCCATTTGGTAAAATAGTCAACGACGACTATGATATACCCATGCCCCCCAGTCAAGGTGGGGTTACATGTCATGAAATCGATGCCCCATTTGGCGAATGGCCTGACAACAACTATTGGCTGCAGAGGTGCGGGTGGTCTTCTGGTTTTGCTATCGAAAATTTGACAAGCATGGCAACTTCTGACTATGTTTATGCAATCTTTAAACATTGTTGGCCAGAAGTATCCTGCTCGTAAGATTTTCTACGCTGTAGCAAAACCGGATTGATGCCCCCCACACGTGCCTGAATGGTAATCATTCAGGACTTTTTCGGCCTCCTCATGCATGAGGCACCTTCTCAGAACTGTATCGATACCGCGACGGTAAAGTGTATCACCGATGATCATGTAGTCTTTTGCTTGGTATCGAATACGTTTTTGTTCAGAGTGGGTGGTGTTTGGCCTATACTTTTGGGTTTGGAGATAAATTATTATATCTCCATACCACTCATTGCTTGAAGATATCAGAAACAAACTTTCGTCCACGATTGTTTCTTCGGATGTTTCATTGTTGGACGACGATGGGAGATCGCATAATAATTCTACGAAAACAAGAGCTTTCTTTGACTTGGATTTTACAAATTCCAGATAAAACTCTTGTAGGATTGCTATCCATTTTGAATATTTGCCCCCCAGCAACTGTCGTGACAATATATAAGTCATGGGGTTGCAATCTGACAGAATGGTAGTTTTTCGAAAGAGGACATAGTGTCGAAATCTCTGTATCTCTTGAACAGCTGTGAGCGCTAGCTTTTCAACATAAGAATATTTGCTTTCTTTATCATTTAATTTCTTACTTAAATGATATATAGGATGTTCAATTCCATTGTCTTCTTGAACTAAAACCATTGCGATGGTTGTATCCGCTGCAGCCAGATATAAGTTAAAGTCCTTTTGATAATCAGGAGTGTACATTAATGATTCTTTCATTAGGGATTCTTTTAAAGCATCAAAGGAAGCTTGTGCAACCTGATCCCAAACAAAGGGTACTCCCTTTTTCAAAATATGTGTATAACCTTTAGCAAGTTCGGCGTAATTTGGAATGAACCTCCTCAAAAAGTTTGCTTTCCCTTGGAGTTTCTGAATCTGAAGCAAATTTGAAGGTGGAGGCAAATTTATGATTACCTGAACCTTACATGGGTCGAGATGAATCCCGTCTTTCGAGACTATAAAGCCAAGTAAACGACCAAAACTGACACAAAATACACATTTGTGTGGATTGAGTCGTATTTTGTAGTGTCGGCAACGTAGAAATATCGCTCTTAAATGCTGCGGATGATCAGTCCGCTTTCGCGAATGAGCCAGAAGGTCGTCGAGGTATGGTTGAATGATGTTTTTGATGTCATGGAAGGCATAATTCATTGCCCTCTGAAATGTTTCCCCTGCGTTCTTTAAACCAAAGGGTAATTTTTGATGTGCGAATGTACCCCACGGACAAATAAATGCAGTCTTTGACTGGTCATGTGGGCAGATATTTATTTGATTATACCCGGAGAATCCATCCATGAATGAAAAGATTTCGCATCCGGTGCACTCATCAATTATCTGGTCGATGAAGGGTGTAGGGTAGTTGTCTTTTGGACAAGCTTGATTTACATCCCTATAATCGACGCACACTCTAATTGTTCCTTGTTTTTTCATAACAGGGACAATATTCGATACCCAATCGGTTAGAGGAACCGGGTAAATGAAACCAGCATGGAGAAGTTTCTCAACTTCTGCCTTCATGGCAACGGCTTTCTTGGGGTGCACCTGCCGTAGCCGTTGTCGTACTGGTTTGACATCTGGATACATCTTAATTTCGTGTTCAACGATACTCGAGTCAATGCCTGGAATTTCACTATATGACCAGGCAAAGACATCTCTGAATTCGTGAAAAAGAGTGTCATATATTTCCAATTCTGAAGGAGAACAACATTTGCCAACATAAATATTCTCTACAACATCTGTTTTGGTCGAGATATTTATGGCAATAGTCTCTTCAATGTTGGACAAGTTTCGCTCGGAATCCACAATGTTTACAGTATTTGATAGAAAATCAAAAACTGAAGGATGATAAAGGTCATCAGGAGTATCTTCTCCACAATCTGAAAGAAGGGAACGATGGTGGGAATCATTCCATGGTGCCCCTTCAATTACCATTGATTGGAAAATTCCTTCGTCAGTGACATGCACTCGTGACCAAGGATCTGAAGGTGTACCATATTCTTTAGACCTATCTATCCAAACGCTTGATGAGCGTTGATTTTGATTTTCCATCCAGGCTAGGAACATTGATTGCTACAATATTTCCGTTGGGCTTGGGGGCAAAACCATTGCATGATCCATGATATCATTTTCTGATATCTTTTTGGAAGATATCATATTGTAGGTTCCTACCGACGCTACTTCCACCAGATTGATTGGAGGTGGAAGGGCGAAAGTTCCCATTAATATAGGATCTTTTAGTAGGCCTACTCTGATATTTTGAAGCGAATGGGGGCTCCCATGGATCATAGGGATGCTTCCTGTAACTTGAGAACAATTGGGGAGGAAGTTTTTTTGATCGATGATTGTAATCCCTCCTTGGAAGGGAAATGCAATCTTCCTAAAATAGGTCGAAACAATGGCAGCCATAGCATATATCCATGGTCTTCCTAGTAGGATGTTGTAACTGAGATTTCCATCGATTACTTCAACATCTATTTCTACTGTTTTCCCTTGTAATTCAACCTTTAAGTTACTTAGAATACCATATGGGGTATATGTTCTTCTGTTGAATGCTTTTAATGTCGTCGAAGATCGCGACAAGGTTGGAGAACCTAAATTTTTCCAGCAACTCATCGACATAATGCATGTAGATGCTCCCTCGTCAATAATTGTTCGATGAACAATTTTGTTGAGGGCTTTCACTTGAACAAGGAAAGCTAGTTGAGCTGGTAATTGAGGATCGTATCCTTTATGATCGAAGGATACAAGATTTGAATCCTTTAGGTCTATCCCACCGATGGCTGATAATAAAGCCTACTTTTGGGATGGGCAATTTTGTAGTACTTCAAGAGTCGACATAGCGGATGGCGATTGGGCCAAATCTTCCACTATATTATAATGTTGTGCCGCTCTAGCGCGGGGATTAAACGTCAACTTGTGTACTACTCCCTTTGGCAGTTTTATTGTCAATTCAGGAATGATGGGCGGCACAACTTCTGTTGAAGTTGTTGTCGAACTACTAGGTTGATCTTTATCCTTGTTGTTCGACAGCTGTGGATTCCCATAATCTTTGTTCCTTGTCGATATCAAAGCATCATTTTGCTATTTTGAAACTGAAAACATTAGCACTTGACACCGGTAAGCATCTTCACTCTCAACCAGATTTGTTCCTGGATTTGGAAATGGATCAGTTAACACTACGGAGGTTTTTGAATTCTTGAAGAATTTTTTAAGCTCAGCTCTATGTGGACAATCTGCAGTCCGATGATCCTCATCGCATATAAAGCATGGATTTTTTGGTTTCCTATTTCCAGGAGGGTTTGCAAAAGATTTTTCAGGTGATGATTCTTCCTGTTTCTTCTTCTTCCCTTTGCCTTTCTTCTTGCCCCCTGGTTGTTTGGTTTCTTTGCCTTTATCTGTCGATACAGCATTTACTTCCGAGGCAAGAAGTTCATCTTTTGCATTTTGACCTGAAATCTTACGGGCCTTTTTGGATGTAGCCTTTATCGATTTCGTGTCTGTTGTGCCAATCATGCCATCGTCGGCATGAGAGTCATTGTTTGATTTAGGAGGAGGAGGAACTGAGAATTCTGGTCTAGGGGCGTCAGGTATTTTATCGTAGAGCATGCCAGACTGAGTGTAAATCAAGTCCAAATATTGCGCACGAGCAATAACTTGCTCTTCTGTTACGACCCCCCCCCCCCCCCCCTTTGCCACATCTTCTGTGATGGAAGGTAGTAATGACTTGATAAACCATTTAGCTAAGAGCTGATCGGGAACATACGTTTTTACCATTCTACGACGACATCGCCACTCATGTATATGATCAGATATGTGAGTGGTCGTCGTCTGTTTAAAGTTGGTAAGGAGATCCATTCCCGTTTCGTACCTTATCGGTAATTGAAAATGGGTTAAAAAGGTTGTGGCTAGGGTACTGAAGTTGTTGAATGAAGCTCTAGGCAATTCAATGTACATTTTGCTGCCGGACCAGTTAACGTCCTCTGAAAAAGGCGAAGCCTTATCAAATCATCATTTAGGGTGTTTGATGAACACCACAGATGAAAGGTCATCACATGATTCGACGAATCTTCACCCGGATTTCCATTAAATTTAGGAATATCTGATGGAAGTTTATGTGGAATTGCTGGCCACCAAGGGGCGTAAGCGATTGGATCGTTTATTAACCGATTTAAATCAGGTAACTCTAAAGTTTCCACAAAGGGTAACTGCTGATTCAGGTTAGGTGAAGCATACCTAGGATAAGATGGGATTGCCTGAGCAGTTGGTCTTTGCATACCGGCATAATGCATTTGATGCTGATAACTTTGGTAAGGTTGGTGGGCATGACCACTGTAAAATGGTTGATTTTGACTGTTTTGAATATACGGCTGTCCACTATTTGCAAAGATTTGTTGCTCAAAACCTTGGTATACTTGTTGGAATTGTGGTTGTTGGTATTGTACTAGCCATGGTTGTGAAGCCATGTGCTATTACCCGATACTAATAGTTTGACCAAGATGAGGGGTAATTGTACCCATCTAAACCTGTGTCATTCCACCAGTCGGTGATTGTGGTTGAGTTGTAGGGTCAAGGGGCTGTTGCATTACAACCTGAGAAACCTGAGGTTGGCATACAACAGGCAGCGCTTGAACTTGCGACATTGTCATAATAGCTGGCATAGTTGGTATATTTTACGTAGGTAAGCATTGTTGCATCGAGTATACAACTCTTGGTTGTCGAGGTAGTATTGGTACCCAACCGCTAGAAGTAATTCCAACATAACCTGAATTTTGTTGTGAACTCCTGTATCGTTGTCCTCTCGGAGGGGATAATGAAAGGGCATACTGCCCCCCATACGGTGGTAATCCAGAACTCAAGGGAATGGTTTGCCCTTGAGTACCGGACTGCCCAAATTGACCTCCAAATGGATCAATTTGTTGAGACTCAACATAAGAGTTACCGGATATTATTCCAGATGAACAAACATGAACAAACCATACTGTCAAAATGGCCCCTGAGTGGGCTCCTTCTAACGGTTGAGAGCTAGTTGGGATAGATGGTATACCGGCGAACATTGTTGGAGTGATAGCAGGGAGTTCTATCGTCACTGTGTCAGACGACACAGTCCTAGATGTTGAAGGTTGTTCAGACATTTCTAGTCTATCCAAAAGATTACCTAGCGATTCTACAGGAGCTTCTGCTGGCGGTAGACTAACTTCTGATGAAGAAGGATATAGAGTGATCCCGACTCCAAATTGCGATGGAGTACTAGTTGGAGGATCTTCCACAATCTCTTCTATGGAAATCAGACCAGGTGGAAGGGGTAGACCGTCAGGTCCGTAGAATATTTCTGGTGCCAAAGAAGGTATGGAATCGGCAGCGACAGATGTTTGAGGAGCAAGACTCTTCGAACCGTTTGTAAATGGAACTAGTTCTGTAACACAAGTGTTTACTCTCAGGCTAGGATCAGTAGTATTGTCCTTCTGTGGCTGCTGAACTTCTTCTGTAGAGGCAGGGATTCCAGAAATGTTTGGAGCAACCGGAGTCTCTGAGGTTGTTGGAACACTTGTTCTAACTTTAACAGGAGATTTGGAACTGGTTAAACGAGTTTGCTTTGTCCGTACTAGCTTCGATTCTGGAGACAAAGACGGTTGACTCGTAAGCCTCCACGAACGACGAGGTTTCAATTGACTTTCTTCCACGATTGCGGATTACTCGATCAACTAAAAATAAAGGGGAAGTATGTTTTCGAATTAAATGAATTTTAGATGCTTTGACACAACTTGTTTTTTCAATTTTTAAGAGTCGAGAAAAAACAAAAGATGACTCTAGTCTCCTTCGATTTTTAATGAGCCTGAAGTGACAAGTGCTCAGATGGACCTTTTCTGTTAAGGAGTCTGAAAAGGAACGAAAGGGACTGCTCTAGAAATCTAGGTAGAGGGATTACCAAACCAATCACAAAATTGCAGAATACTTTTTATGGTACAGCAGTCAATCTTCTCGAATGCTCTGTTTAGTGCATTGTGATCGATAGGGCGGCAGACACGGATTCCTATGGATAAAGGATTAAGCCTATTGGGGTCTCCCAAAATACACTCGACGGTACATGGGAGCACAAGTCCGTACTGGCACTTATCATCTCAAAGTGGAGGAATCACCCAACCATCAGTGAGAACAACAGTTACCAGGCTTTACGACGCCGGAATACGTCTCTAGCCTAGACTTCTAAATGTTGTGCGTTAAGTTCCAAAGCGTTGTTAGATTCATTGAATTTATTTTATAGTTGATCTTGTTTATGAAGTTTTCCTTTCAGGTTCACCACGAGATGTAGATGTAATTCCTAAAATGCAATCTAAGATGATAAACAATCTTTTTATCTTCTTTGTGCAATGAAAATCCTAGCTACTAAGGAAAGAAAGACAGAATATTTTCACAAAGAGCAAAAAGCACACTCTAGATGCACTTTCCTAAATCAAACCAATCAGACTGTCTATATGCAAATGCACATGCATGTATTTGTTTTCGACTTTCCTAGTATATGAATGATAAAAAGAAACTTGATGCACAAATCTGAATTTATTTTCAAGCGACAAATATCAACAAGTTTCTTTTCGAAATAAAAAATGGAGACGATCACAACACCTTACAATTTTGAAATGAATACTTGTTCTTGACACTAGAAAATTACAAATTCAAACCAAAAACAATAGTAACAGAATAATCGACCATCAACAACAATCAAACTCTTTCCTATGATTGAAATCAACACTTGCGACAGTTTCAAATCAAAGGACGACAGTACGATTATGCTACTTTTGCAAAGGAGAACTGAAAATGACTCAACAAACACACAAAAACATTTACAGTTCTGTTGTACAAAGGAGGTAGAATAACAGCAAGGAAAAGGGGTTTTAAACAGACATATACTAATCACAGACAGCAAAATTCAGGAATAGAACTGGAAAGAATGAATCAAAAAAACCAAAACTGCACAGAGCCTAGTCTGATCAGCGCACCTGTAACACAGAGAATTTGAAATGCAGTGCACCTTCTCCACTCGGGAAGTGCGCTGAAGTTCAGATTCTCTGAACAGTACCTGCACTAGGCTAGAAACGAGACTCTGTTTGGGTTCCGGGTCACAATTTGCAGTTCAATTCATGGGTTTTGGCCAAGCAAAAGGTAATCAGTAATGCAACAATCAGGGGTAGATCTAAGGAGGATCTAAGAGCTATCACAAGGGCAATCAGAGAGTTTGTGAATCAGTTGTTTAAATCATAAACAGATCCAGTAGATGGACTGAAGTAGCATTTATCTACTTTGCATTTGCTATGGCAAATGCAGTTCGAATGCTACCTGTAAGTTTATGAAATAGACAACAAGGAATGATAAACAAACAAACTAATTCTTCCCCAGCGAAGTCTCCATTTTGTTACAGGGAAAAGTGTCTATATAGAACTACTCTATCCCACTAAGGTGTGACAGCTGCCTTAGAAACAAACAGAGAAAAGCTACTTTCATTTTTCCTTTATGAATTATAGATAGAGAGGAACAAGAATACCAACCTCTATCTTGCGCTAATCTCTTGATTTGATTCCTCTCTTCCTTGATAGTCTTTCACTACTTGCTCCCTTGCACTCCTAGCTTCACAAAGTACCTGTAAGATCACAGTAGCATAGAACTATACAAAGACATGGATCTATAATCATAAACAATCTAGGATCAGATGTAAATTGACCATACAAATGCAACAAATATCAATGACACAAGAGTATGGAGGAAAACTAGAATAGCTTTTATTGATAAACAAGAAAGAGCCAAGAGGAGTTACAACCAGTTGTTCTAACCCAACATCAACCTCTCAGCAAAGAAGCCCCTCTTCACCTCATACAAAGCTTAGATCACCCAACAATCTGATGTTTGTCTCAAGAAACCAACAACAATTCCTTACAATATGAAAAATTCCAGCCTCTGGATCTCTGGGATGGGGTATCCATATATAGATATCTGTAATGGAGATGAGTTAGCTTATGATTTGATTAGTGTGTCTTCCCTCTGATAGTTCTTGCTTCCACTTTGAGATTGATGATCTCTTACTCATCCTTGGTCGAATTCAGAGAGGCAAGTGTCAGAGGAGAAGTTTCTGGAAGCTTCCATTGCCTCTCCACCTCGCGGAATGACACTGCCATTTGTCATTTATCACCCATTGCACCCCATAGAAGGGATTTTTGAAATGAAATGCACCCACACAGTGTATTTAGGTGAGATGCAACGCACCTGGCCAGTGGAGCAGCTGAAATGATCCTGTTTTGACCAATTCTGAGCAGTTTTTCATGGAGAACTTCTGGGAGAAGCTATAATCTGTTGACCTTGTTCCTTTAGGGGTTAGAACAACACTTTTAGGGACTTAGGAGCCCTTGGTTTATGGACATTTCATGCTTGGGGTTGTAGTGCCCAAAAATGTCTATAACAAGCATGACATCGACATGACGCATGTGGAACCTCCTTCATCAATAACAGTATGAAAAATGTTAATTTTCCGGTATGTAGACTTTATTTGGAAAGCCATATGATGAGGGAGTCACTTTTTGACATTTAACATGTCGAATGTGAGCACTAAAGAGTTAGTTGGATCAACTACCCCAATCGCTAAAAGTAAAGCACTTCGTTAAGCTAGACATGAATGGAGAACCTCTAAAGCAGACATGGCACATGGACTCTGAGCTAGATCCTCAACGATGGAGTAATTCTAGGCGGCCCTAGTGTTAGGATTAATAGTCACACGTTTAGCGGAATCTTTCGGTATCCGTGGTATAGTCTCGACAGGGGGTCGCTCAATATGAAGGTCAGTATTTCCGAGAGTAGTTTTTTCCTTGGAATTTTCGGCTTCACCATAATCACGTGACTGAGTGGCCACATGAACATTGGAACCCATCATGAAAACATTTGATGACTTTTCCCCTTCCTGGTTGCCCCCTACGGAGGTACTAGGATTTGAACTCGCGCCAGTAAGAAGTTGCTGCCCTTGGGGAAAAGGGTTGGTTAACACAACTTGAGAACTAGAAGTCCCTTGCTACCCTAACAAGCACTGAGCATCTTCAATCTTGTGGCAGAGATGAGTTAAATGGTCTCCACCGTATAACTTGCATGGAAACTTGACTTTCTTTCTAGACTCATTTCTACCACCACCAGCATTGTTGCTAGGATTATTTGCATCGGTCTTCCAATCTTAACTCTTTTCCTTACCTCATCCTTTCTTTTTCCCATGGGAATTTTGATTTCCTTTGGGGTTGGTAGATTGGACGACATTGACTGAAGAGGGTTGGGAAGATGAAGGGTTAGATGATGTGACTTGGTTGTTAGGAGCAGTTTGCAAAGACAACTGTTGCAATTGGCTCAACAAGTTCACCGCATTTGTGTCTACCGATCCAATGATACCATCCGCATGGGGACCTGGCTTTGACTTGGCTATATCAACCTTAGACCTAGGAGCATCTGGCAAGATTTTTTGTAGGATCCCAGACTGAGAGTAAATCAATTCTAATTGTTGGGCCCTAAAAATAGCTTGCTCCTCAGAATAGACTCCGGACATGGAGACATCCTTAGAGATTTCAGGTTGTAAAGATTTCAAAAACCATTCGAGATGGTATTCTGGAGGGATTTCAGCTTTAATGAGCCTCTTTCTCCATCTCCATTCCTAAATATGGTCAGAAATGTGAGTTGCCATGTCCTAACAAAAATTGGCCAGAAGTTCAGTTGCAGCATCATAACGGACGGGAAACTGGAAATGATTTAAGAAAATATTAGCTAAGTTAGCGAAATATGTAAAGCTGCCCCTTGGCAACTCTATATACCACTTGGCTACATTACCAATCAAGGTGCGTTGAAAAGGTCTCAACCTAATTGAGTCATCAATTAGGGAGTTCATGAGCACCACAAATGGAATGTGGTTACATGGTCGCCTGGGTCTTCACCACCCTTCCCTTCGAATTTTGGAATGTCCGAAGGGAGTTTGGTTGGGACTGGAGGCTAGGCCGGGTTGTATTTGATTTGATCGTTTGTTAATTTCGTGATATTTGGCAAGTTCAAAGTTTCCATAAAAGGAAGCCTAGGAGGACCTTAGGGGTTCCACCCTGACTAGGCAGAGCTCCCAAAGTTATGAAAAGATTGGCCTAGATTTTGAAAGGCACCAGGCTGCCCGAAGTATCCAGCAGAACTAGCTAAATCGAAAGGAAAGCCTTGTGATCCAGCAAAACTTGGAGTTTGACCAACTCCGGCTGCAAAACCTCCATAACCGGCGAAGCTTCCTCCTAAATGATTATAAGGAGTGGATAAACCCTGATAAGGATTCCAAGTAGTAGCTAAGGGAGGAATACTCCGAAACGAACTAACTGTGGAGTACGGCCCATTCCCTTGTTGGCTAAACAACAGATTCCTAGTTCCCATGCCACTAACCGCAGGGTTAGTCCAACCTTGGAAAGGATTGCTGATTTGTCCTATAGAAGAAAAAGGCATAGATCCTACTGTTGGGTTGGAATGTGGTATATGACCACTTTCGAAAGGAAAACCTTGGAATGAAGTCGATCCACCCATCATGGATGTGGAGGCATTAAACGGAACTGATGGAATACCCTGTGAATGGGTGCCAAATGGGAAGAATCTAGTACTAAAGGCATTGGCTTGGGAATTTCCACTCGTAGAAGGAATGGAGGTAGAACCAACAAAATATGTGCTAGCAAAAGACCCAAATAAATATGCAGAGGGGATGGAAATGGTTCCTCCCCCTTGTACTGATGTTGGAGTCTGCATAGTTGTAGCACTTGTAGTAGAAGCCATGCTTTCAGTAGTGGTCATCGATGGTAAGTGCGTAGTGTGACCTGGACCTGATGGTCTATGCATTGGAGTCCCAACGTATCATAATACTTCCGGATAGCTAGAAGGTAAGGGAGAATTCGGAGCCGCTAACAACTCTTGAAATTCTTCTACTTCTATGTTATCTTTTGTCTGAAAGAGAACTCGAGAAAGAACAGGAGTGTTCCTCTCTTGTTTTGTGGAAGTACTAGGCCTATTTTGAACACTAATGCCCCTGAGAGGAGGATCAGTCCCCGATGCATTAGCTGCCAAGGGATGAAACCCACCGCCAGTATTACCTTTGCACCTTCTAGGAGAAGGCTCTAAAATTGGTGGTGAAAGACCACGAAGTCTTCGAGACCGTCTAGGTGATCGGTCAACAACTTTGAATTTTTTATTAAGATCTAGCTAAAGACTCAAAAAATTGAAAGCTAGGCCAACTAGGAGCACAGAGAACACACTAAAAAGTCCCTAAAAGATATCAGCCAGTCAAACAACTTTCGAGTATTTCCGCTCCGGGTGATGAGGACCAGACACAAAAATACAAGAAAGTGAAGTAAGGGGCCTTCCAAAGATAGCCTGGGATAATGACGACCCAGTCCTATCAGCGAAGGTAGCAAAGGAAGTTACGCTGACCTCCTAACAACAACCTGCGCTGGCGCAAGCCCCCAAGCTTCGCAAGGGTGCCCTCCAGTAGTAACGTTGAGAGTGATACAATGTCGACCTCAGGTGCCATGGGATTCCCTTCCACAGCCACCTGTGTAGATCCCTAGGAGTAGCAACTAAGGTTACCAACTCGTATCAAAAGCTAGGCGGAATAGTCTTGAGGTTAGATCCGACAAGTAGGAGAGGGGGTATATCTCTTCCCTGTCTTCAAAAACTCTTGTTCTTAACTCCCAGATCTGGAGCTTTCCTGGTCTCCCTAATGCTATTGGATTTTCACTCACTATTCAGACTCCTATGTTTGATAGTTTAAATGGCCTTGGAGAGTTATCTCTCCACTCGCCTAATCCAAGGCCCTAAAATATCCTAAAACTTGTTGGTGTGTCTAACTTGACAATTATAAAAAGTTCTAGTATATTTTAATTAGCGCTTGTTTTTAAATGGGTTGTTCTTTAAGTCAAGGGATAATCGGAAGTGAAACTAGTGGTGGTTTGATGCAAAAGAAATTAATAAAAACCAAACTACATGCAAATGCACTTGTTTTTGTTTTTCGATGAAAGAAATTTCTACAGGGTTCAAAGGAACTTCAACAAAAACAACAAATTTTTCTTTTCCTTTCTTTTACTTATGCTCCACACTCACAAAAGTTAACAAAACTATGGATGCCTAAAAAAATGTGCAACTCTATCCTAATGCAATGAGTACATGCTGATGCAAGACTTAAGAATGCTCTAAATCAAGAAATGAAAGCTACTTGTTTATGAATTTTTAATTTTCCACTTAAAATGTTTAGATGGAATATGAGTTGCTAACGTTCATTTTGTCTAAACACTAAAAAAAAGTTTCAAGACAAGCAAAAATGCACCTTCATTCACTAAAAGAAACTAAATCGAAACAAAGTTCAAGAAAGAAAAACCAAGTTTTTCAAAGAGTTTTCTTCAAAAGCAAAAGCAAAAACGTCTTTTGAAAAGTGCTCTCAACAAGACTAAAAGTTTGTGATTGAAAAATCGGCACCAAACACTTTGCAAGCTAACAACACGAAATGTATGAAAACTCAACAACAAAGATGTGTTTCGAGATGCTTTTAACAATCAAAAGTAGCAATGAAAGGTTTGGCAACAAAGACCAAAAGATCAAAAAGACAATTTTTCAAGAAAGTGTCAATCAACAACTTTCGAAAACAAGAAAAGTAGATGGTCACAAAAATGTAGTTTTAACAAGCAAACACAAAAGGTCACCAAAACAAGATTTGACACAAAGACTGAGATCAACCTTTCTGCTCTGACCCAACAGAGCAGCCAAGACTCCTAACAAGAAATCTTGTGTGCTTAACAAAACGATGATGTTTGCAATAAAACAAAAAAGACAAACACCTTCCAAAATCAGAGAGAATTTGAAATCAAATACTTGCTATAAAACTAAAAAATGACACAGAAAAGTAACTTTTCAGGACTAAATCAAACCAGCAGATAGACCTTTAGAAACAAAAATATTTGAAAAATCTTGAAAATTATAAAATATACGTGACTGTACCGATGTACAGCTATGTGTATATGCGACTGAGCCTAAGGAAACCTACATATACGTGTTTTACTTAAGGAAACATGCGTATATACGCTTCTGTAAACAAGAAAAACAACGTATATAAAAGATTTCAAGAAAAAACAAAAAATAGTCCGAATAAACTGACCAAACTTACAATTCAACTTCCTACAGGAACAGACTACACAGTAACAGCAAGCAAACAGACAGTTGAGCCCTGATTGGCTTGAATAAACCCAAACTAGGAACAAAAATACTATTGTCCCCAATGGAGTTTCCAATTCTGTTAAGGGATGAATTCCCCTAGGATCTTGGGTTGATGCCCTAGCAGATCAGAGGTTGTCTATACAGAGAAACACACATTCCATACAACCATAATGCTAATATAAGCAAGCTATATGATAAGGGGTGTACCTGAGGGTCCTATGTTTGGGCAGATCCTTCGAGGGTCCAAACCCTCTTGGAGTTCCTTTTGCTCCTTCAACCTGCAAAACAATCAATTCAAGAAAGTACAACAGTATATGGACTAAGCATCATAAAGAAATCATCTTCATAGTATATTGAAAGGTAGTTATTTATGCAATTAAACAACCATTCATATATGAATCATAACATGGATATCATACACATGAAGAAGATTTATGTCAGGAACAAAGACAAGTGTTTCTTTTATTATAGACAAATAAAGTACATAAAGGAATAATTTCACCTGATTTTTCCTATCGCAGGCTCCAAGCGGAACCATCCTCTAGATTCGTCTAGTCTCAAGCCTTTAACAAAATCCTTCGATGACTTACTCCATGAGATCGCAAGTAGTAGATCGACATCATCACATAAGGAAACAAGGGTTTCTGTAAATGGGGGAAGTGCAGGAGGCACTAGGATCTTCAGACCTAGTTAGGGAAATCTCAACATAGTAACCTTTCTCTCTCTTCTCTCCCCCTTAGGCCTTCCCATTGAAGCCTTTTTATACTTCTCCCAAAGTAGTTTTTTAGTTGGGAATTCGTTGGGAACAGTTGGGCCATGGGCACTAATAGGTAATCAGCAGGTAAAACCCGCGATCTCCACCCGAAATTAAGGAGATTTATATTTTTTAAGTGTTTTAAGACATATACATGGGTTGGATATACACAGACCCGCGTACACACACGTTTATCTCAAGGCAATGTCGCATATAGGGAATAAAACATTGTTTTTTAAATTTTGGACCAGGTCTGGAAGGAGGGGTTGCTCTGGGCCATGAGGGCAGCATCACAAACCTCAAGAGTGAGCTTTGGAGCTATAACAAAGTCTCTGCATTTTGTGGTCACAGATTGTGAAGATATCAAGAGTCAAAAAGGGTTTACGCCCTCAGTTTAGATAGGTTGTGTCGGCTTGATGAGATCCGCCCTTGGTTCGCGGACCATGGGATTTTATAAAAAGGAGGTCTTAGAGGAGTCTAGGAGGAGATAGTTCATAGTTGGAGTCATTGATGAGTCTGTGAAGAGCTAAGAGTGAGAGTCTTAGTGTAGGAAAGAGGCTCTACAACTGAGTGCGTAGAGGCCTTGGGTAGAAGTCTATAGCTGAGTGTGTGTATCCCTATAGTTGTGTGTGCAGGGCAGTTAGAGTCTGTATTGGAAAATCTG
The DNA here is from genome assembly GCA_031772625.1 of Pinus tabuliformis. NCBI lineage: Eukaryota > Viridiplantae > Streptophyta > Pinopsida > Pinales > Pinaceae > Pinus > Pinus tabuliformis. Next base: position 90,897,211 of record CM062816.1, on the reverse strand, counting down.
AACCATCAATAAAGAGAAGTATTCTAGAAGTACTATGCATTTTACTTCTATCAATTGCATGTGATTATGTTATGTTAAGCACTGGGTTTAAGTTTTATTGCTAATTGGATGCGCTAATATATATGTTTCCCTCTATTATATGAACACAGGTAGAGATATATGTTTATGTGAAGACAATCTTAATTGCATAGTAGAATTAATGAACACTTAAGATAATTTAGGAAACTATACAGAAAAGTAGTTAAGGAGGCACATAAGTGTATGAATCGTTTGTTAGGGTTACGCGAAGGATGATCGCAAACCTTCGCGAAAGTTTTGAAAGACTAATAAAGGATTACTTCAATAAGCCATAAAGGCTTATCAATCTATGTGAAGGCAAAGTTAAAGTGTAAAACCAACATCACAACCATCTCAAGGTGCAGAAACTTGGTTCCTACATCCCCCCATACTGCTTTGGGTGAGACTTCAATCCATGCTCTACGGGCTGATGTTGAAAGGGCCAATAGTGTAGGGATTTTCTTGGCTGATTAATGCTGAAATTGGGTCAGGGCCTATCAAGATAACACTTGATATGCTTACCCTTTTCCTCGTGTGCTTTATCCCATTTCAATACCATGTCTCTGAGTTGAAAGGATTTTGTACTTACATAATTAGCATCAAAAGAAGCTTTGACTAACTGTTGATCATGTGCATGTGTAATTTTTCCCTTTTTCCTTTCTTCTTCAAGCTTAAGGATTTGTAATTGTCTTACTTGCATAGAAGAGGAAGGAGTTTCTTCAATAAATTGAATTAGGGCTAGCGCGGGAATAGCTACATTTGTTGGAAGGAAAAATTCTTTCCCATAGATAAAATTAAAAAGAGAAGTGCTTATGGAGGCCTTGTGTGTTATTCGACCTGCCCATAGAGAAAATATTAAAGACTTATGCCAGTTTTTCTGACTTCTATGAACGGTTCATTTAATAATTCTTATGAGATTTTTTTTTTGTAGATTTGGCTAAGCCATTTCCTTGAGGATAATAGTTATTAGAGTAATTAAGTTTAAAACCTCTTTTAAGAGAAAATTCTGTGATCACATTGCCTGAAAAATAAGATGCATTATCAAACATAAAGGCAGATGGCAGACCAAATCTGGTAATAATAAACTAGTCGATGAATTCAATGATGTTTTCAGAATTGGATACCTTAAGTGGAATTGCTTCCACTGATTTTGTGAAGTAATCAGTTGCTGTAAGAATGTACCTATGCTTCTTAGAGGAGTGAGGAACGACCTCACCTATCATTTCCAGTTCCCATTGTTCAAAGGAATGTTTAATGTTGGCTGGTTGCAATGGTAATGTGGGTTTCCTCTGTCTTCCAAGACCTGTTTGAAAAACTTTACATTTCCTTACATAACTGTATGCATCCTTGAGTAAGGTTGGCCAATAATAGCTAACATGCAGGATTTTATGTGTGGTTGTATCCCCTCCAAAATGTCCACTAGATGGTCCATCATGGAGTTCTTGCAAAACCTTTTCTGCCTCAGATTTTTCAAGACATCTAAGCAAAATAGAATCATAATTTATTCTAAATAACACATTATTGATGATTTGGTATTGCCTGGTTTTTAGCCTCAAAGCCCTTTTCCTTTGGTAACTTAGTTGTGGAGGGGCATACCCAATTTTTAAATAAAAGATGATATCAGCATATCTAGATTCAGTGTCATTAAGGTTACCTCGTATACTTGTATATCGTCACCTGAATCCTATAGTGCTGATAAGTTGGATGCTCCTGCTAACATTCTGCAAAAACCTTCACCTTTTACAATTTTAGCTGGTCTGATTTCAATGTCATACTCTTGCAGTGTCATTACCAAATTAGCCCTCTTCTCACTTACATCCCTTTATATTAATGTATTTCTCACTGTTGAGAATGGTACTAGTACCTTTGTGTGGATTTTGAGGAGGAAGGGTCTAAAATGCTTTATGGATTTGAAAACTACAAAGGCTTGTTTCTCAACATATGAATAGTTCAATTCAGCCCCCTGTAAATTGGAGCTAAAGAAAGAAATTGGTGCTTTGGCTTTATCATCATTGACCTGTGTTAATATAGCTGCATATGATTTCTCGAAAGCAAAAGTATATAAAATGAAATGATTAGAAAAATTTGGAGTTGCCAAAGAGGGAGCATTTATGATCTCTTGTTTAATCAAATCAAAGGCTTCATGCTCGGTGTGTCCCCACTTAAAAACATAATTTTTCTTAATCATGGATTGAAGAGGTAAAACAATTTGTGAAAAGTGAGGGACAAATATTTTGACAAAATTTATCTATCCTAGGAAAGATTGCATAGACTTTTTGTTATGAGGTAAAGGAATTTCATAAATTTCTCTTATTCTATCAGGGTCAATGTGAATCCCTTCATTAGATACAATGAATCCAAGGAGCTTTCCTTCACTTATCGCAAAGAAATATTTCTTGGGATTAAGAGAAATTTCGTACCTCTGACAACATTCAAAGATTTGTTTTAAATCTCTCAGATGATTACTGCACTTTTTGGAGTATACAGTTATGTCATCTAAATAGGTTACCACTGATTTATTTACCAAACCTTTGAAAGCTATGTCCATGGCTCTTTGAAATGTTTCACTGGCATTGATTAGTCCAAATGGAATCTCTTGATAGGTGTAGGTTCCCCATTTGGTTCTAAATGTAGTCTTTAGCTGGTCATTTGGATGTACTAGAATCAGATTATAACCTGAAAATCCATCTAGGAAAGACATTAGCTTTGAGCCTGCAACTGATTGCACTATCTTTTCCATAGGAGGCAATGGAAAGTTTTCCTTTTCAAGCTTTATTGAGATTTCAGAAGTCTATACATATTCGAATATCACCATTCTTTTTCCTGACTGGGACAAGGTTGGAGACCCACTTGGAATGTCTGACTGAGAAAATAATATTGGCTTTGAGCAGTTTATTTAATTCAAATTTAACCTGATTTTCTAAAATGGGATGAATCTTTCTCAATTTTTGCTGCACAATCTTTTCATCAGATGTCATGGGGATGGTATGTTGAATTATAGAAGGTTCGTATGTTTTAAGATCTTCATAGTTTCAAGAGAAGACATTCTTATATTTCTTCAACAAATGTATGAAGGCTAATTTTTCATCTGATGTAAGACCAAGTCCTAGATTGATATTTTGAGGTGTAAGGTCAGTTCCAAGATTAACCAATTCAAACCTCAGAGTTGAACTCTGAAGTTTTGAATTTGTCGGTCTTTTGAATCTATCATGTTACACAAAATATTGTCACCATGACTTTCTGCAGTTAGTGTGAGTCTATCACCACTCATATTGTCGTCCTTTGCAAGTCTCAAACCTCAGCTCTTCATGTCAAAGCCTTAAATGAGAGAAAGCCTTTGAAAATCTCTAAAACTTTGGTTCCGCACTTTCTCTTAGCATTACCTGCAGTCCCGCACCCCTTGGTCATGTTACCTGCGGATCTTCCCACCCTGTCTCTAAAGGAATGGGTGAGGACCCCTGTAAAAGTAAAAAAGGCGCAAGTTTATTATTAAAAATTCACTTTGAATTAATTCTGGATGCTTCTAGAAAGAATCTTGAGGTGGCAAGTTCGCTCCTAGGTGGTTCATGCATCCCATAACTAAAGGAGTTAACCCCTTGATAAGAGGAGCTTATCCCTTTGAAGGAGGACTCTATCCCTTTGAAGGTGGACCTAGTAACTTCCTTCCTCTGCACTATAAATTGAGGCATTGGGCTGGTTGCTAGGGAGGTTAAAAACTGAATATTTTTTAGGGTAAATGCTATTGGAATTAAGACTTCCTAGTTGAGATTGAGAGGAGAGATTACATACCTTTTGGCTTCATTGGGAAGAGAGTGAAACTTTTCAAACTAGAGGAGATTCTTGCTGGACCCTAGGAGGAGCTTCTACAGCATCAAGGCACCAAGATTGTAAAGTTCTTCTTTGTTTAAAGTTAATACAATCAGATTCATTTTTCTCAATAAATTGTCTCCTATGGTTTATTTCATGAATTCCTTGATCATCATGATAAATATGGTTCATTATATTGGCTATGCAGGTGTTATTTGATGTGTTCCTGTTTGTGTTTGCAGTTTCTTTAAAAGGAAGCTCATTTGGACGAACGGAGCGTGGCTTCCACAAACTAGCACTGGACTTGAGGTAGGGTCTAAAACATCTCTTGGCTTTTATTTATAAATTACAATATTTAGCGAAAGATAGAATTTGTTTGGTTTGCTTGTCGCTAGATATCCATAGATACTAGGGAGATCGGTCTTGTCTGCAAGAACGATTTATCCGCCCGACAAAATGGCGACTCCGCTAGGGACTTGAATTTTTGGTTTTTGCCTTTGCTTTTACTTTGACTTGAGAAATTGTTTCTCTATTTCTAGTTTTTGCTTGATGTGTGTGGGATTGGGTAGGTTCTTTAGATTTTGAATTGTTTTTGTTTTTCACGCTTTTGGAAGAGGACCGCACATTTTGGTTGTAACACAGTGTGGACATCCCCGCACTGTTGCTTTACCACACAGAGCGGTACCGCACCTGGTTATACTGGGAGCCTGTGGACTCTATCAAAATTTTGAAAAACTTAAAATCTTTTCTTTTAGTTAAGCTTAGGATTTGTTTATGTGTTTTAGCCTCTGCCCAGATCTACACGTGTCTTGTCAAAAACTTTTCATAGGTTAATTCCATTGGCATTTAGCGTTTAGGTGAATTTCTAGAAGTTTTGTGTGCCTAGCTTGATTTTCGTTTGGTTTTTCTAGTAACTCAGAGCTTAGAAGCATTAGAAACCTCAGATCACCCAGGTTTTTGTTGGTCTTCTTGTGAGTCTGACCGATTTGTAAAATCTGCCTTTGGTGAGGAATACATCTCGTTTTTCTCTTTGCAAAGCTTTGAAAGAACTTGTTTTGAAAGTTTTGGATTTCATTTTTAAAAAGAAGACAAAAGCTTGTTGTTTTTTGATTAATTTGTTATTTTGAACAAGTTAGTCCTTAGTTTGCTAATAACTAAGTAAAACATCCTTGAAAAGAAATTTTGTAAGCTTTTACTTCAATTAGATTTTTAGAATTTATAGATCTCAATATTAGATTTTTTTAATAGTTTTGAGCGTTTTATAAAAATTAAAGAAAATCTCTTTTGAAAAGGTTTGTTTTTGTAGTATTTGAGTGTTGAAAAGAAAAGGAAATTTTCGTGAGAACAATTAGTAGTCTCGTTTTTGAGTTTATTGAAAAAGACAAAAAGTTTTTCTTTTCATTTGTTTGTTAAGGAAAGATTTGTTTTTTCAAGCATTTGCATTCTCAACTCTTTCTTTAGCTAGAAATTCATTGAAAAAAAAAAAATTGTTTATCATCTTAGGTGCATTTTTAGTGTTTTGGAGTCAAGTCTTCACACCATAAAGTTTCATCTCCACACCTTTTGACCTAAGAAACAACCATAAAAATAACGCTTAAAGTAAAATCTATCTAGCAATATTTTTATTTCTAGGGCTTTTTATCACCAATATAGCTTAGGCTAGTATCTTGGAGAAGGGAGTAATTAACTCTCCAAGATAGTAAAACAAACAAGTGGCTGTATCTTGCGGTAGGAGATAAATTCCAATTGTTACATCTATGCTCTGGGAAGCTCCTCTTAAAGGAGTCAAGCACGAGGTCATATCCGAACAAGTGGGGTAATCAATCCTTCCTTATTGGGAACGATAGCAGATATATAGGTATTAAAAATGGTAAACCTCGGATTAACCATTGTCGAGGAGCCTGCGGTCACTTGTTGGTAAACCTTGGATTATGTCAAGGAGCCTTCAAGGGGATTGAGCTTTGCTACTCTGCCATTGCATGTGTATCGGATCACAGACTGTTCCCCCAGGTATATTTGTTTCCGTTGGTAATAATAGTGACCATAATCTATAGGATTCTTTCCTAAGGTGACGGTGGAGGGAAGATCCCACTGTACTTGGAGCAGACGTCGACTAGACTCACTTGAATTTTATGGGGGGTTCTCTTCACTCGAGACGGTTTAGTGGAGAAACTTGTGCCAGTCTATTCATTAAGCAGGTTGTCAGGGTAACTATTCCAACCGCCATTTCTGTATTGAATTCTGCGACGTTGGATTTCATCACCAACTAGTATTTTCAGTACGGAAAGTTACTGTTTGTGTGTGGTTTGACCTCCTAGATTCTTTAGGCGCGTGATTCAAATTGTTTAGTTATTTAGAGACTTTAGGTGGTTTTCATTGAGATTTTTCTTTGTTTGCATGTGAAGTAATTAAAATATTTAATCGTGGCTGAATTATCGAGATAGTCCCGTAGACTTCAGGGCCAACCTCCTAAGTTTTCACCAAGCTAGCTTGAAGGGATATGAACCCTTGTAACTACTAGTGACAGTAGAGTTGGGTCACCCGAAGAAGGAGAATCTTCTTTAGTTGTGCATCATGACTATCAAGTTCAAGCACCAGAGTATATTATTTAACCTATTTCATTTTCCGAAGTTACTGGTAGATTTTCTTCTACAAGTGAATTAGCCAAGAAACCTGAAATTTCTGAACCTGAAACTGAACCTGCTACTACTCCATCATCAGGATTTGCTTCTCCAACATCTAGTGGTCCTGGTTCACCCACGGTAGAAAGAGTCATTACCCAAAATCTTCCTTCTGGACTTATTGCTATTGAAGAACTTGTTACTCCAGAAGAAGGTATATCTATCTTTGAAAATCAACCAACTAGAACTTAGGGAGCATGAATTGATCTTTTACAGTTCGCCTAGGAGGGACGCTTGGTATCTTTCATTGACCAATTTTCTAGAAAATCTGGGACTAAGTTTTTCACCACCTCGTATTCCTTTTCATCCAACACCTAGAGCTTATTATCCTCCTTTGAATATGTCGAGACAGTCATCGATGTTTTTGAAATCTCTAGAAACATTTTTATATGGCGGTCCTTCTGTTCCTTCTGGGTATCAATCACTTACTGGTACTTTTTCGGGAGCATCTCCTCAACCTGTTGAACAAGGGTTTTTAACTGGTAATAACGGAACTAAGCCCTTGAGTGTAGAAGATATTCATATGATGTCAGGTACCATTCCAAATCTGCAACCTCAAGGTAGTCAGTTACCACCTGGGGGGCAACCTCAAGGTCCTCAATTATCGCCTGGGGGGCAACCTCAAGGTACCCAGTTACTGCCTGGGGGGCAACCTCAAGGATAGTACATACCTTTGGGATAGTACATTCCTCAAGGTCAACCCCAGACTTAGTACGTACCTCAAGGTCAACCCCAGTATCAATATTTACCTCAAGGTCAACCCCAGTATTAGTACGTGCCTCAAGTTTATCAACCTCAAGGTCAGTACCCAACCCAAGGTTACCAACCACCTTTAGGTCAATCATTTGTCTAAGGAGCTAGAAATGTACCTTTGAATTATCAACCCTACCCTCAACCCGGTTATGGTCCTCAATATGCTCAACCTTCTATGGGTCCATACCATGGAATGAACATAGTGTGGGATCCATCTCAATCTCAACAGATCTTGCAACTGAATGTGCAGTTGTCATCTCAATCTAGACAACCCTTGGTTTCTAGTTCAATCCAGCGACCTGTCCAGCCTACTATTTGTTGGGTGTGGAGCATGATTATCTTCTATATTCAAAGGTGTCGCCACATAAGACCCCAGTTCGGAATGGGGGCGGCAACGCCGCCCGTAAAATTATAGTAAAAGTATAGTAATTTCTAGTCAATCTGGGCCATTCATTAGGCGGATGATATGACGGTAGAATTTATGTTTAGTTTAGGGTTTTTTTTGCCCTAGAAGGCAACCCCTCTCTTTGTATGAGGGTATTGTATTTGAGGTTGTGAAATAGATGTGTATTCTGTGAGCGAGAAACAGAGAGGTGACACTGTGAGAGAAAACAGAGGATATTACAGCGGATTTGCTGTAGGTTGTGTCTCTTCATTTTGCTGGATAATAGAAAGGAAGGACTGGCTGTTCGGGGTGGACGTAGCCCAAACTGGGTGAACCACGTATTCATCTTAGGCGGATGATCTGACGGTAGAATTTATGTTTAGTTTAGGGTTTTTTTTGCCCTAGAAGGCAACCCCTCTCTTTGTATGAGGGTATTGTATTTGAGGATGTGAAATAGATGTGTATTCTATAAGCGAGAAACAGAGAGGTGAGACTGTGAGAGAAAACAGAGGATATTACAACGGATTTGTTGTAGGTTGTGTCTCTTCATTTTGCTGGATAATAGAAAGGAAGGACTGGCTGTTCGGGGTGGACGTAGCCCAAACTGGGTGAACCACGTATATCTGTGTCTCTCTTGTTTTGTGTGTTTTCTATGTTTATATTTCTGCAATATTATATGTGTTCCATTGCTCCGTAATATATAATTTTCTAACAACTGGTATCAGAGCCGAAGGTCTATTTGGCTGATAAACTCGCAGGAAAGAAGGGTTCCTGGTTCGAGTGGGAGCAATGGCAGAAGATGGTAAGTTTAGGGTTGAGAAATTTAACAGCCAAAACTTCTCGCTATGGAAGATGCAGATGGAAGATTATCTGTATCAGAAAGATCTATACCTACCATTGGGTGGAAAAACAAAGATGCCTACGGGTATGAAAGACGAAGAATGGAACCTTCTCGATAGAAAGGCACTTGGAACAATACGGTTGTGCCTTGTTGTGTCATTCGCCTTCAACATTTCGAAGGAAACCATGACAGAGGGTTTGATGTAGACGTTGTCGAAACTATATGAAAAACCCTCGGCCTCAAACAAGGTATTTCTTATGAAACGGTTATTTAATATGAATATGTTGGAAGGTGGATCTGTTGCAAACCATTTAAATGATTTTAATACAATTACAAGTCAGTTAAGTTCTGTAGGGGTAAACTTTGATGATAAAGTTAGAGCTATGTTATTCTTGTGCTCATTACCAGAATGTTGGAATGGTTTGGTAATGGCCATTAGTAACTCTGTTTCTAGATCTAGTACTTTAAAGTTTGATGATGTTGTCGGTGCTATCCTTAGCAAGGAAATGCGATGGAAAAGGTCTGGTGAGACATTGGGAAATGCTTTGAGTGCAGAGTCTAGAGGAAGAAAAATGGAAAGAGGAAAGAGCTCAGGATATCGCAGTAAATCAAGGAAAGGCAGATCCAAGTCCAGATCAGGGATAGTGTGCTGGAAATGTGGAAAGAAAGGACACCTAAAGAAGGACTGTAGATCTCGGAAGGGAAAAGAAGGAGATGCACAGCAAGAAAACAATCATGAAGCAAATGTGATAGGTGAGGTGTTACAAGATGCTTTGATTCTTTCTTTCGAAAATATTACTGATTCCTAGGTGGTAGATTCAGGGGCTTCATTCCATGCCACACCTGATAAGAAATACTTTCATGACTATGTTCAAGGAGATTTTGGACAAGTTCATCTGGGTGATGATAAACCCTGTAAAATTGTTGGAATGGGTAAGGTTCTTGTAAAACAGCAAAATGGAAACCAATGGCTATTAAAGGAGGTAAGGCATGTTCCAGATCTAAAGAAAAATCTGATTTCAATAGGGCAGTTAGGCGGTGAAGGTTGTGTGACAACTTTCACAGATAAAGCCTGGAAGGTCACCAAAGGAGCCCTGGTAATAGCAAAAGGTGAAAAGATTGGTACATTGTATTTATGCAATGGTATTTCTAACTATGTTAATGCTTTAACTTCCAAAGGAGAAGATGCAGCATTATGGCATCATAGGCTCGGACACATGAGTGAAAAGGGGATGAAGATTCTTCACCCAAGGAATTTGTTGTCAGGTTTGAAGAATGTTGATTTGGACTTCTATGAGAATTGCATTTATGGAAAACAGAAGAGAGTCAGATTTCTCAGAGTTGGGAAAGAAAAGAAGAATGAAAAATTAGAGCTTGTGCATACAGATGTATGGGGACCTGCTCAGGTATCATCTCTCGGTGGCTCTCGTTATTATGTTACTTTTATTGATGATGCAACCAGAAAAACTTGGATTTATTGTATTAAGAATAAATCTAATGTATTTGATACTTTAAAGAAATGGAAAGATTTGGTTGAGATTGAGACAGGAAAGAAATTGAAGTGTCTTAGATCAGACAATGGAGGTGAATATTGCAGCAAAGAGTTTGATAGGTACTGTTCAGAGCATGGAATTCGCAGAGAGAAGATAGTTCCAAGAACACCACAAGAAAATGGTGTGTCAGAAAGGATGAACAAAACAATCATGGAGCGTGCAAGGTGCATGAGATTGCATGCAGGATTTCCTTTACAGTTTTGGGCAGATGCTGTAGATACTGTTGTTTATCTAATAAACAGAGGGCCTTCAAGTTCCTTGGATGGTGGTGTTCCAGAGGAAGCATGGAAAGGTAAAAAGGTAAACTACTCTTTTTTAAAGCCTTTTGGTTGTGAGGCCTTTGTCCATATTGATAAAGAAAATAGAACAAATCTTGAGGCAAAGTCAAAGAAATGTACCTTTATTGGATATGGTGTTAATGATTTTCGTTATCGCTTATATGATTACGAAAATCAAAAAATCATTAGGAGCAGAGATGTAATATTCAATGAAAAGTTCTTGTATAAGGATCAGTTGTAGGAAACGAAACAGGAACAAGAAAACAAGGAATACGCATTTCTTGATGAAATTAGTGAAAAGGTAAAGGTGCCTGAAAATAATAATAATCAACAACAGCAACAGGCACCCCAAACACCTGAAAGTGGTGTTAGAAGATCTACTAGGATGAGTAGACCCCCTGAACAATACTATCCTTCATTATATTATTTATTGTTGACTGATTCTGGTGAACTCGAATGTTATGAAGAAGCAATGCAGGTTGAAAGCAGGAAGAAGTGGGAGGTAGCCATGGAAGAAGAGATGGACTCCTTAATGCATAACCAGACTTGGGATTTAGTCAGGTTGCCTACAGAAAAAACTACATTAAAGAATAAATGGATTTACAGACTGAAGGAAGAAGATGGAGGAAAACAGAGGTACAAAGCTAGAATTGTGGTGAAGGGGTTTGCACAGAAGAAAGGTATTGATTTTGATGAAATATTTTCTCCTATTGTTAAAATGACTTCAATCAGAACTATTTTAAGTCTTGTAGCAGCTGAAGATTTGCATCTTGAGCAGTTAGATGTAAAGACAACCTTTCTCCATGGGGATTTGGAGGAAGATATATATATGCAGCAGCCACAAGGATATGAGGTGAAAGGGAAGGAGAAACTAGTGTGCAGGTTGAAGAAGAGCTTGTATGGCTTAAAATAGGCTCCAAGGCAGTGGTATCTAAAATTTGACAAGTCTATGTCTGAACAAGGTTATACTAGATGTCACTCTGATCATTGTGTTTATTTGGAAAAGAAAAATGATGGCAGCTATATTATATTGTTATTGTATGTAGATGACATTATTGTTGTAGGATCTAACATGCAAGAAATAAATGTGCTCAAAAGAAAATTGGCAAATTCATTTGCAATGAAGGATTTGGGAGCTGCAAAACAAATCCTTGGTATGAGAATAACTAGAGACAGGAAAAATCGTAAATTAAAATTGTCTCAGAATGAGTACATACAAAAGGTGTTGAAAAGATTTAACATGCACAATTCAAAACCAGTTAGTACACCTTTTGCTAGCCATTTCAAACTTAGCAAGGAAATGTGCCCAAAGACCCAAGAAGACATGGATTATATGTCTAAAGTTACATATGCATCAGCAGTTGGAAGCTTAATGTATGCAATGGTCTGCACAAGGCCTGATATTGCACATGCAGTGGGAGTTGTAAGCAGGTACATGAACAATCCAGGAAAGGAACATTGGATGGCAGTGAAATGTATTCTCAGATATTTGAAAGGTACCACAAATCAAGCATTATGCTTTGGTGGTTCAAACATCTCCCTACAAGGATATGTTGATGCAGATATGGTAGGTGACAGCGATAACAGGAGGAGCACTACAGGATATGTATTTACTGTTGGAGGAACAGCTGTCAGTTGGGTTTCAAAAATCCAAAGTGTTGTTGCACTTTCAACAACAGAAGAAGAGTATGTTGCTGCTACAGAGGCTAGTAAAGAAATGATTTGGTTACAAAGGTTTATGGGTGAATTGGGTAAGGAGCATGATATAGGCACGTTATACAGTGATAGCCAAAGTGCCATTCATCTTGCAAATAACTCAGCATTTCATTCCAGGACTAAACACATATAGCTCAAGTACCATTTCATACGATCAGTGTTGGAAGATGGAGTGTTGAAGCTGGAAAAGATACACACTAGCCAGAATCCTGCAGATATGCTAACAAAAGTTGTAACCCGGGAGAAACTGAGAATATGCTCAGTTTCAGTTGGTCTTCAAGGATGACGATGAATATGAGAAACAGCCAGGTCCAAAGAGGAGTCATTGTCCAGCAAATGGAGCAGCGGTGGAGTTGCTACAATCAGTCTCCAAGTGGGAGATTGTTGGGTGTGGAGCCTGATTATCTTCTATATTCAAAGGTGTCACCACATAGGACCCCAGTTCGAAATGGGGGCGGCAACGCCGCCCGTAAAATATTTGCTGCGGGCGGGGTCCAGGGGGGGCGGCTGCCACCTTTGGGAGCCCCCCCCTGGCGGGGGGTTTCGGGGGCAGCGCCCCTGAAGCTAAAAACAGCTGTAAAATTGCCTTGTAAAAGTATAGTAATTTCTAGTCAATCTGGGCCGTTCATTAGGCGGATTATCTGACGGTAGAATTTATGTTTAGTTTAGGGTTTTTTTTCCCTAGAAGGCAACCCCTCTCTTTGTATGAGGGTATTGTATTTGAGGCTGTGAAATAGATGTGTATTATGTGAGTGAGAAATAGAGAGGTGAGACTGTGAGAGAAAACAGAGGATATTACAGCGGATTTGTTGTAGGTTGTGTCTCTTCATTTTGCTGGATAATAGAAAGGAAGGACTGGCTGTTCGGGGTGGACGTAGCCCAAACTGGGTGAACCACGTATATCTGTGTCTCTCTTGTTTTGTGCGTTTTCTATGTTTATATTTCTGCAATATTATATGTGTTCCATTGCTCCGTAATATATAATTTTCTAACAATAACCTCTCATGCAGCCAAAATTGCTGCCATATACTTGGCCTCTAGTGAACTGAGTGCCACAGATCTCTGCTTCCTGCTGTACCAAGAAACTACTGTTGACCCGATATTGAAGATCCCTCTAGATATGCTCTTTCTGTCCTTTGAGCTCCCTACCCAATTTGCATCTGTGAAGCCACATAGCTTCACCTCATCCTCCTGTCTATACCACAATCCATATCCCGATGTGCCTTTGAGATAATGCAATACATGCTTGCCTACCTTCCAGAAGAGCTTGGTTGGCTTAACCATAGCTTGTGAAAGCTGGTTAACAGCATAGCATATATCGGGTCATGTATTGGCCAGATACATAAGCGACCCCACCAACTGTCAATAAACAATGGCATCCACTACCTCCGCTGAAGTAGCATCCTCCTTCCTCCAACCTCCAGGAAGAGGAGTATCAACAGGCTTGCAACCATGCATGTTGAACTTCTCTAGTATCTCCTAGGCATACTTACCCTGAGAAACAAATATTCCATCACTGCGCTACCAAATTTCCAATCCTAGGAAATAATGAAGGAGGCCCAAGTCCTTCATCTCAAACTGTCTAGCAAGATCCTCCTTGCATGAAAGTATCAACAACTCATCTCCCTTCAAAATCAAATCATCTACATAAAGTACAATGATCAGTAACTTACCCTCCACCACAATCTGGTATAGGTTAGGATCTACCTCACTCTTGGAGAATCCAAGTCTGGTGAAATAACTGTCTATCCGTGTGTACCAAGCACGAGGTGCTTGTTTCAACCCATAAAGCACTCTCTTGAGCCTGCACACATGCGACTCGCTGCTAAAAATCTCAAAACCTTCAGGTTGCTCTATGTACACCTCCACCTCAATGACTCCGTTGAGGAATGCAGTCTTGACATCCATCTGATGGATGTGCCACCCCATCTACGCTGAGAGAGCAAGAATTGTCCATATGGAAGAATACCATGCGACAGGTGCAAAGGTCTCCTCATAATCAATCCCCTCTATCTATGACAAGCCTCGGGCAACAAATCTTGCCTTGTACTTCTCCACACTCCCATCAGCTGCCTTCTTCACTTTGTAGATCCATCTTGAACCCACCACTGACTTCCCCTCCGGTCTTGGGACAATCTCCCATGCACTGTTTCTGACAATCAAATCATACTCTTCCACCATGGCATCTACCCATGCAGGATCCTCCACAGCTTCCTCGAAAGAGGATGGCTCAGTCACAACACATTTTCTCACAAGAGCCATGTATCCAGTGTACCGATCAGGTGATTGTCTCTATCTGCACAGTGTTGTAGGTGGTCCTACAACCTTCTCTGCATATTGAGCCAGTCGCTCAGCTTCTATAGTGCGCTTTCGCCCTCTGATGGTTGGCGCTGCATGAGTCGTCTCTTCCACTCCATGAACTTCATCTTGTGGCTGATCCACATCCTGAAGCTCATCCTTAGGAAATAATAGCTCCTCATCTGCATGCAAGTGTGGCTCCTAAAATTTGATATCCTGTCGCACAACAGTCTTGCGACTGTCTGGAAAATACACACGATAGTTGTGGGGCGTATCAGTGTACCCCACAAATATCCCAACCTCTACGGTCATATCCAACTTCTTCCTGGCATCCTTTGTCACATGCATGTAAACAGGAGAACCAAAAATCCTCAAATGGGAAATATCAGGCCTCTTACCAGAATAAGCCTCCTCGGGTGTACTCATGCCAAGTATCTTGTGAGGACAACGGTTCTGCACATATACTGTAGTATTGCATGCCTCCACCAACAAGTGAAGGGGTAGGCCCTAATCATGCAACATCACCCGTGCAGCACCCACAATCGTTCTGTTCTTCTGCTTAGCAACCCCATTCTGTTGTGGGTTATGGGGAGCTATGATCTCTCTTCGAATCCCTTCTGCACTGCAGAAGTCCTTGAACTCGCCAGAGATGAATTCACCACCATTGTCTCTCCTAAGAGCCTTCACCTTCTTCCCCAATTCCTCGACCAGTGCTTTGAACTCACAAAACTTTGAGTATGTCTCGCTCTTCTTCTGCATGAAGAAGATCCAGCACTTTCTAGAGAAATCATCAACAAAGATCACATAGTACTTGTGCTTTGCTGTCGAAGCTACTGAGAAAGGTCCACACACGTCTGTTTGAATTCTCTCAAGGATCGTCGTGGCATGACTATCCTTCTCATGAAAGGTGGCTTTCACAAATGCTACCAAAGTACACCCCTTGCACTGATCTGACTGCGCAAGAGTGCCTTTAGGAAGCCCAGTAGAAATCTGTTGCAGTATCTTCAAGGCTCCATGGTGAAGGTGGCCCAATATCTAGTGCCACAGCTCGCCATCATCCTAGCTCACCAATCCTTCTACCTTTCATGCCATTGCTACACAGTCATCTACATGTAATTGATAAAGGTTCTTGACTCAAACCCCTATCTTCCGGGTTTCTCCAGTTGTCTTACTGTGCAGGAAAGCCTTTCCCTCGCTGAAGACAACATCATATCCCTTGTCTTCTAACATCGCCACAGAGATAAGATTCTTCTTCAATCCTGGAACATGCATCACATCCTTCAATACGAAGGGTTTACCAGACTCCCTCTCAAAGGAAATGGTACCGATGCTGGTTGCACTGTATCTACCATCATCGTCCATCTCGATGTGCACTCCAAGATCTTTCTCATCCAGATTAGAAAACAAATATCGATCTCTTGTCATGTGAAAAGACGCACCACTGTCCAAGAACCATACCGATCCCATCACAATTGATACCAAGCATGTGATCAACGAAAAATCCAGCTCGGCTAAGGCCTCTCCCACTACATATCCAACAACTTGCTTATTTTTCTTCTTTTGTGGACAATTTGTGGCATAATGTCTGTGCTGGTGATAGTGAAAGCACTTCACCTTGGACATGTCATGCTTCTTGCCTTTCGCACCAGAATGAGAAGCTTTCTTGTTCTTCCCCTTCTTTGCTTTGGCAACCAAAGTGAAAATTTCTTCATCAGATGTCTTTGATGAAGATCCGTCCCTGGTATTCTGCCTGATCTCCTTTTGCACAAGATCAGACCAAAGTCTCTCCCATCCTGGCAATTTCTCCTGACCATTGATGGAGTCCTGATAGGAATGCCAAATCTTTGGAAGACCAAGGAGATCCAAGCTCACTAAGTCCTCATCATCGACAGTCACCCCCACACTTCCCAGCTCATCTCGGCATTGGGTGAACTTCGTGAGATACTTGGGCATACTATCTCCTTTCTCACACTTAATGTTTTTGAGTTTATCCTTGAGCGCCAACTTCCTCTGGTTGCTCTTGCTTTGGAATAAATCTGTCAACGCTTTCCACATCAAGTATGGAGAAGCCTTTCCATGCAGGCTAGATACAATGTGATCCTTCACGCCCTCCAACAGAATCCTTCGACACTTTGTTGTCTTCTTTTGCAAAGCCTCAAATTGAGCAGCATCAGCAGGCTTTGGGACCTCAGCATCTATGAACTCCTTCAACCCATTGTCATCTAACACCGCCTCCATCCTGTCTTTCCATGCAATATAATTCGAGCTGCCTTTAAGGGCATACTCCAATCACAATCCGTTGAAAGGCATTTCAACTTCGACACCAAGAAAACACTGCTGCAAATTTGAATTCCACCAGTTGAAAAATCAACTGCTTCTGATCTAAAATTCGTGAGAACAAATTATTTCTCATACAGAGATTGACTATATGGGCATTTACTAGATATCTCACCTTCCAAAAGAAGGATGAATCCAGAGGCTACCTGGCCCGATTACAGACTCTGCTTGAAGAAATAAAATGTAATCACTTTCTGAATAATAGATCTGATGATCAACTTCGCTCCGATACCATGTAGAAATTTGAATAATATAACACTTATTCACAGATATTATCTTGATTATACACTATTTTTGGAATGCATGCATAATACATAAGCTCCTCTACCATTGATAATCAATTTGTGGAATTAAAAAAACAATTGCATGAGCACATTGAAACATCAATCACACATATCACCACAGTATGTAATGGGGAAAGCATACAGCTGAAAACCCCCATCTATCTGTATATTATAATGATAGAGAACATGTAACAATACATAGTACAATACTCCTCACAAGTACTCAGTACTATCTCCACGTGCTACACACAAACTAGCTCAGATCTGAACAAGTCATGGGTTCAAATCTCCTCCACTGTTTGCCTGCCTCTACTGCACAATCCAAGTTGAGAATAAATCAAATCCAAGTTCGAATTCCCTTGGCTTGTACTGCACAATCCTCATTGGCAATCTCAATCAATGATTGTGCAAAATCTCATGCACAGCTATAGTCACAATTGATAGTAGTCTCACCCTTTCACCCACCTCTAACACTTGTCTCCATTGAACTGTCCATGCACTGAGTTAACTGATGTATTATTTAGTTGATTTATGAGTTAACAATTAGTGAATTAATTAATAATTAATTTACATCACTCATCACTAGTGTATTTGGCAGTTAGACTAAATACAACTAGTTCAACTAAGTCAAACTAAACACAACTCCATCAACTCCTCAATCAACTCCACCAAACTCAATCACTTGAGTTATAACTGAAGTCCATCATGCAATAGCTCAACTAACCCATAGGAAAAGCGTATTTCCTTCTGGAAGTTGCATGTGCCACATCCGTAGCTCGAACTGAAGTGCTGCAAGAGGATAAGATAATGTTTATAGTCCAAATATTATTAAGAGCTAATAATATTCGACTGTTCTATTTTTTGACCGACAGCCTAAAAATAGACTCCGCCCATATGTCTAAAAATAGAGGTCCATCTATTTTTACCAACATGACTAATCATCCATAAACATCATCTTGCAACTCATAGACCATGATCCATATGTCTAAAAATAGACATAGTCTAAAAATAAAATTTTCACCAAAAATAGCCTGCGGACCCACTTAGTGAAGGCGACTTCTTTTCACTAAGCTCCATCATCTTGTTGCATTTTCAACAGACTTTTAGGTTCTTGAAATAGTATATCATATTCTGAAACAACTTTTTCTAAATCAGCTTGCTGTTTATCATTACAACCCTCAAATATATTGGTTTTATCAGGTTTCTTTTCCTTTACAACCATTACTAATAATTGTTTGCATGAATTTACAATTCTTTTCATCTGCCCTGAGTTTATGAGAGTATAATTATTATTGAGTTTATCAACTCTTACAATATATTCAATTCCATCTTTAATGAGTTGATACTTGTTCTCAGCTCTATAGAAAATGGCTTTCCTATCACATAAGTAAGGGCTTCCTAAAACAATTCCACATATATCCAAAGGAGCTATATCTAACTCAACCTCATCTATAAATGCTGACCCAAAAGAAAACTTAAGTTTACATTGTCTAGTCACTTGTAGCTTTTATCCATCACATAACCAACCTAATGGATATGGTTTCTTGTGAGGTGATTAGTAATCCCAGCTTCTTTACAATTTCTTCAGAAATTAAATTTACTTGTGAGCCACTATCAAACAAAGTATCAATCTTTTGATGCTTGGAAATAACTCGAATATGAAAAAGCTCATGCCTTTTCCTCTCATTTTCTTCATTATTAGTAGATTGTGCAGAATTACTAGTAGATGCTTCAAAATCTTTACCTTTTATACCTGTGGTTGCGATTATTGTTTCATCCCCTGAGTTTGACCCAAAATCTTTTTAAATAGCTACAATAGTCTTCTTTTTTTGGCCATCAAACTTCTTGGGTCTCAAGTCTGAATGCAGAATCCAGCAGTGTTCATCATCATGCCCATCCTTCTTGCAGTGAGTGCACGAAGGTTTGGTCTTTTGTACGGAATTTGTCTTCCTCTCTTTCCATTTCTATTTTCTCTTTTCCTTGTTCTTGCTTGCAGTGGGTTTTGATGATCCCCCAACTTCTGGCTTCACATTCTTGCCTCTAGCCTCTAGATGTGTAGCCTGAAGAGATACCTCATCTATGCTAGTGGGATTAAACATGAGAATGGTGTGCTTTAAATAGTTGTGTAGACCATCTATATACTTTAGCAGAGTTTTAGGTGAGTCTAAATAAATTCCTAGAATCAAAGCTCTTTTTATAAATTCTTGAGTGTAGCCTTGTACACTTTGCCCCTTTAATTGTTGAAGAGTTTTCCAGCTCATCATGGCTTGCTGCATATAAGCTAGTGGATAGAATTGCTTTTTAATTGCAGAAACAAATTCACTCCAGATAGAAAGACTTTAACCATGCCTCTTCATGTTAGCTTGTGTCCTGCCTTCCCACCATACCAAGGCAGTGCCTCCAAGGCATAGGCTGGCCAGCTGAATCTTACTTTTGTCTGAATCAATGCTCTGCACCCTGCAATACACATCAATCTGTCTAATCCAATTATCCAACTTCTCTGCATTCAATTCTCCATCATATATTGGCAAATCAAATTTAACATCTAATTTAATCAAAGATGTTTTCTTTTTATTTTCAAGGCTATTAGGAGGTGTGGGAAGCTTTTCTTCTTTCCCTTTGCCTTTAGAATGGTCATGGAGGAGATATTCTTCTGCTCCTTTATCTCGTTTTGAGTTTGATGAATATTCATCTATACCTTTCTTAAATTATCTATACATTTCCCCTACCATGGTTCTCATGGCCATGAAACTATTCATGGACTAGGAGTCTGATTCCAAGGGACTTTCTTCTGCCATTTTCCTCTTAGGATAGAATCTTCCAATTTCTAGGTTATCTTCAACCAATTCTCCTTCTCCTAATTTTAGCTTTGTCCTAGTTAGCATTCAACAAAAAAATCCAGCACAGGCTTGTCTAACCTTAACAACCTAGAGATCTGATACTACTTGATTCGAAATTGATCTAACAATTAATAAGGTATTACAGACTCATATGCATGGATGTACCTATGTGCCTATGTTACTTTATGCAATGAATCAATAAGATTGTGAAATAGACAGACACTGAAGCAATTAAAGAAAACACAACAGGCAAACGTATAAACACAACAAGTTTAATAAGGAGTTCACCCAATACTCCTAGGCTACGTCTCCTGGTGCAGACTTCAGTGGTGGCCTCTCTATTATGTTTCAAAGCCAAGTTTTTACAATAGTGAGCTCAATTCAAGTCTCACTCAAAAGATATAAATCAACAAGACTGTACTTGGATTCCCCAAGTCTCTAGAGTACACAGAATCTCCTCACTAAATCTCGACCTCAATTGGTCACAATAGTATGAGTCCAATCTGAGATTCAATACATGACAGGCATATACAGAGGAGTTCGCTTGAACCTCTCAAGCCCTTTCTAGAGTACATAGACTCTCTGACTCTCTCTGTCTCTGTCTTGATGTTGCCTTTGCTTCTGCAGGTCAGCTTGACTTCTTCTCTCTATTCTCTGCTCTTAGCTTTCTTAACTCACTTACTGATTTTCTTGCTCTTTTTTAACTTGCTTACTGCTTTCTCTTTCAGTTCGTGGCTTTAAAGCCAATCTACTTTCTAACTGTTTGTTTCCACATCCAAGATTTCTGGTTCCCCTGCCTCTGTCCATTTGAATCCCTTTGTTCTATGTAATCATCATTGTATAATGCCTCACAGGAAGGTGGCCACCTATTTCATAACGAACTAAGTGTCAATTTCTCTTGGATGTTTTCAAAACGACTGTTTATTCCATTAACACCAAGAATGCCCATGAACACGACCTTCTACCAATGCATTTTCCACGTCGGACTTCAAATCTAATACAACTCTATCTATTTACCTCGTCAAGTTTGGTCACCTATCGAAACACATCTCCACCATTGATCTAGGGGCCCTAGATCCTATGGTCATCGTCCATATCGAGCGGGTAAGTAACATGATGTTTACACGTCCGATGTGAATGGTTTTCTCTCTCTTTCACCGAATGCGTGGCACCCATTGTGTGGCATTGGGCAAGACTTGGTTGAAACTGCTTACCACTCGAAGCCCTTCTAATATTCTATTGGTTTTTGTGGGACCCCGCTTCTAATAGAATCAGAACGGTACTTTTCCGCAATTTACAATTATTTCAGGTCTGGGCGCTTGGGGCTTTTCTTTCTTTGAGGGGTTTGCCCTGTGATATGTGATTAGTGACTTGTCGCTAATCGCATATCAGAAACCACCCCCATTTCTTGAATTGACTCCTAGTTTTGCTAATTTGTGGCAGCGCACATTACCATGGGCCAACAATCTACGTCCTTGACTGAGGGTCCTCGTTGCTCCGCACTGATAAAAAATTGCAACTGTTACAAGGATATATCTAATAAGCTTGATCTTTATAAGACTTTAAACTTCGCCATGAATTTTACAGAGTTCATGAAAACTTAGAGAGTGTTCTAGGATCCAATTTGGATCATCCGTGACCTTGACCATTCTGTCGCGTGCAGTCATTTTAAGGGTGAACATGTGGTGCTTGGCTCCACACCTTCCATCACATTATCCATTTCCAGCTCTGTGGTCACATTCAGGCCTCTTTCATCCTCTGTTGTAGCAGCCCCCTCCATGCTTTGTTCCATCAGTTCACTAGTTTCCAAATGGGGAAACTTCTCAGTATCCACAAGGTCCCAGTCTTCAAATTTCATAGTGGGAATGCGGCCAATCGTCGTTCCTTCAAATAGAACCCCTTTGGGGAGGGATGGGGTTATAAGTGTGCTTTTAATAACATCCAAATATTTAGGTACCTTGACCCTCCCTTTCCATGGAGGGACACACTTAGGTCGTTTTGCTAGAGCCCATACTGGCTAGATATCTTCTTCCATCTCTTCCTCTAGTTCCTTCTCTTCGACAAAGGTCGAAGGATCCTCTTCCTCATCATCACTCTCAATAGTAACCATTTTTCCCTTTTCTTCCATCGATAGTTTGCTGAATCATGGATTTTGCAGAGACATCTGGACCGGTCCTGCTACTTGTGGGTCCTTCTTGGTCTGCGGCGTTCAAGGTAATTTAGGGATCTCGGCTATAACCCCTACCTACGGCATAGGGTTCTGCATAACGTCCTTGGTTATGGATATCATCCTAATTAGGGACTCTTGCATATCCTTTGGTAGTGCTTGAAACCACGGACTTTCTCTCACGACTTCCTCATTCATCATGCTCCTGTCTGCTTCATAATGGAATGACTTAATATGCAAAGTGCCAAGAGTTGTTTGATGACAAGCCACCTGTTCTTTATATGCCTCTTTGAATTCAAACTCGACTGTTCCCTCCTTTTGTGGCTCATTAATGTGATTTTGGTGGTAGATCTATTCAACTCTGTGTCTTAATTACCCATCATCCACTCATCGATGTATTAAATGGGACATCTTGTCATGAATAGTAGTTGCAATAGTCACCTTCCATCCTCCCCTCGTGGCAGCGCGATTCCTTGTACGTGGACATGTTCTGTGCTTCATATTGATCTTTTCGTGCCACGTCCGAGCCGTGCAACCCCCCTACAAGCTCCTTTATAGTCCTGCGCCCTCTTCCAACTACGTGGAGTGCTGAGACTGGGCCTCCTACGGATATTTAGGTGGTTGCACCCCTGGTGCAGGATTTCAATTTTCCTACTAGCCTGAGCTGCGGGCACCTTTCAAGTACCTTTGTATTCGGTAGCGCCTCGTGCTCTGCTATATATGGTACACTCCCCCATTGGTGTGGTCACAGCCATGATAGCAGGGTCGCAGCTCATTCTAGTACCATAATATTCCGGTCAGGTCTGGCCCCCTTATTCTTAGATTCGCATGACCCACTTGTGTGACTCCAATTTTCATTTTGCTGATTTCTTCATTCAACATCGCACTTTTCCTCCTTGGCTGTGCCCATTCTTCATCAAGACCGTGAAGTTTCAAGCTCGTGCACCAAATGGCTTCCTGTAACCACCAAATTCCTTTACCCAAGTCCTTGCATTTAGTCCGAACTGTAGGGGTGGTGGCCGAGGAAATTCTCTCTGCCTTCCTAGTTTCATCGTGTCTAACTGTAGATAGGGTCATCTTCACACACCCTATTTTGTTTATGGTCCTATAGGCCCATTGAGCTCCTTGTACGCGCAGATTTAGTTGGGGCGGTGGTTGCACAGCATATGGTTAAATCCCTCGTCGTAGGTGGTTGCCCAAACCACTTCATCCTGGCTACCTAGATGACATTTGACACTAGGGGCCTCCAACCCATACACACATCCGCCTTCTACATTCATGCCCATTCCACCCAATATTCCAAGGTGTACTCCATACTTACTTAGTTGTCGCGTGCAGTGTTATCACTCAGGTTGTCCTTAAGCTCCGGAAAGGATACGGCCAAGGTAACCACAGACCAACTTTGGACTGCAAGTTCTAGCCAACCTGCAATCAGAGAGGGCTCTCTCTTTTAGATTTAACTTTGTTTGAAAAGGATTTTAGGCTAGGTCTCGAGTTCAGAGGGCTTTTGTTTTGTTTTTGGTGGGAAAATTGATGTTTTCAGACAGAGAGGCAAGGCATAGTCTGGAAGTTTCAAACCATTGGGCATGGAGTCAAGGATAAAAACTGCTGGTGCTTTTCCTTAATAATAGTGAGGGAAAATGGAGCAAGATAGCTGAGCATGAAACAATGTTCCAGGTTTAAGGGATGGAGAGAAATGCTAAGTAATGAGAGGCAGTTAAGAATCTCCCAATTATGCTTAACAAGGGAAAATGACAAGGCGCTACCTAGGGGCAGTTAAGAATCCCTAGATAAATGGAAAACACAGGTGAATTGGGGTAAACATGAGCCGAAAGGAATTCATATTCATAACCAATTCAATCAGACGAAAACATAAAGAAACAACAGAAATTGAGCATAGAGAGTATTTAAACTAATTCTAGGCTATTCTTTCTTTCTACTATTTAGATAGTGATAACAATAAACAGAGGTAAGATGCACTTATTGCTTCAGGTTGCAGCACAAGAATTCCATCTTCATATCTCCAAAACTTTCATTTACAACAGACAGTTTGTTATCCAAGCATTCTGCAATCTTTGATTATAGAAACAGTGAGGTATACAGTGCGAGTCTCTAGTGAAAATTCTCAATTGACCAACCCTTAAAACTATGCGGAGGGTGGTATATATAGGGAAAAACTATCTATAGAGTTCTTTATTACATCTTGACCTAATTAGGTCATAAAGCATAATTAATTTACCTACTCCTATCTAAAATAAATGCATGAAAATATCTCAGGCTGCGCTGGGGCGGCCATATCAAAACTGAATAACTTATGTAGTCCTTGGTGGCTTGGTGCAGGTGATTCTGAAATAAATGTGCATGGGTTTCTGCTTCTTTGCTGTCCTGTGGCTTTGAATGCCTTAATTGTGATTTGAAGGTAAGGATGGGCTGATGATGCCTGATTTGACTTTTTGGGGGCTTCATTAATGTACAGGTGCTTTGAGCCACTGAACAAAATCTTTGTTGATACTCTTTGGTGTCCTTTCTTCCTCTAATACTCTTTGGAAATAAATTGATGCTGTTCTGACGTACTGTAGGTCTTATTCACAAATTAATGGCCGTTGTTTAGCCTCTATTTCTTTCAAAACTGTTTTCTGCTCCTTTCGGTATGCTCTGCGAAGAAAACGGGTCATTTTTGTGCTTTTCGGGCTTCTTGGGGGCTGCATAATGAAAAGATTCCCTGAAGATTCCCTAAAGATTCTCCATTTCGACCTAAAAAATTCATCAAAAACTGCCTCAAAATTGGATTCCGAGGCTCCGAAGTGCAACTTTTTCTCCTTCACACCAAAAAAGTGCTGATGACGTCAGCATGATGTGACGTTGTACGGCGGGTGATGTCAGCAATGATGTTAGCATGATGATGTGGTAGGATGACATCAGCATGACATCATCATGTATGGACAGTGACGTGGCATGACACGTGGTAAGGGGGCCACGCAAGCAGATGACTCGACGACAAGGTGGCAGGAGGCCACGCAGGTGGTTGACGTGTCGCGGTGACTGGGCAAGGGGTGAAGTAACTGGGCAGGCGGGTGACGCAGGCAGGGGTGGTTTACGGTTTTGGGTGCACCACCTTTGGGGGAGAGCGGTTTTGGGGGAGGGGGCTCCGCCACAACCCAGGAGCTGACGCGTGGTGGGAGTACGACGGTAATACTGCCCATCTCCCAGATGTTAAAGCTCGGGCGGCTCGGGGATGGGACGGCCCGCAAGCCGTTGATCTGCGGGGCGGGGAAACGGACGGTTGGCGGCGATGGCGAGGTGATGGCGGGTTAGGGTAGGGAATATTCGTAGGAATATTCCTTTTTTAATATGCGCGCGGGTGGGTTTAAACTATGGGAAATGGGTTTAGGAGGCTAATAAGCGGCGGGGTTGATATTTAGTGCCAAAACTTTGGGTTGGGGGTAAAACATGGGTTTTGAGCATGGGTTTTAGCAATTTGCGCCCGAAAACTTAGTATATAGGGAAAAAGTGGGTTTTTGAGGGTTTTAGGGCGAGGAGGTTATTAATCTGGCCAGGTGTCAGATTAATCCCTTTTATGACTCGGATGGGCTAAAAACAACCCCAGATGGACTATTTTTTCCCCAGACTTAAAAAAAATATGGCTATATTGCCAGGGAGGGGATATTTACATAGGGGAATTTTATGTACATAGCTTTAGTAAGGGAATGGGAAAACTGATAGGGAGTTATATAATATTGTTAGTGGTTAATATGAAGGTGACTAGCAAGCACTAAGGTCAGGGACCTTAGGCTAAATTTTGGGGAAAAGAATTTGCAAAGAGATGAAGTCCTTGAGTGAAGCAGATCTTCACCAAGGTGACTGATATGGATGATGATGAAACTAAGAGGAATCAAGCAGATCTTGACCTCTTTGGGGAGTTAGTAAGTGACTTGGGAATTAGAAGAAGGGGAAGTTAGTAATGTCCAGTTCTGAGCTTTTCTGAACTTAGAATTTTGTCAGCAGTGGAATTCCAATATAGATGTCCTCCACAGTCTCCTGCATGGAATTCTTTCATGACATTGTTAGTTTCATTCATGGTTAGACAATTAAGTAATATACCTTCATGATTTCTCCAAAATAATGCACCATCTATAAAACAAAACTTTAAAGCCTTCATTTTCAAAAATCTTTTCTTGGTTCTGGACAATCCTGGGGGAGCACACAGGTTTAACAATACAAAGAATATATCAGCGTACCATGGGGATTGTAAAAAGATCTCACTGATCTGTGGAGTCGCCAGCTCTGGTTCATTGTCTAGCTGGTTTATGTCTAAGGCCTAAAAGTTTGTTTCGGACATCAGTTTAGCTAAACCTTGTCCCTTATCAGCTTGGTTGGTTTTATTTCTATGTCATATTCAAGGATGTTTGCAATCCACTTACCTCTTTTGCCTTCTAATCCTTCTTGGGTCAACATGTCTTTAACAACGGCGTGTGGGACGTAGGCAATTACGTGTGAATACAGTATGTACACTCTAAAATCCTTGATGGCCTTAACAAGTGCGTAGGCCTGTTTTTCCATGATTAGGTACTTCAAAGGGGCGTCTCTTAAGGCTCGGCTGAAAAAAGCAATTGGCTTTTCAGCTCCCTGCTCATCCTTTTGTAAAAGGATAGCGGCTATGGTGTGATCAGATGCAAATGAAAATATGATAAAATCTTTATCAAACTGTGGGCTAGTTAGAACCGGGGTTTGTGTTAAGGCTGATTTGATACTCTCAAATGCTTGCTTGGTTTCAAGAGACCATTTTACCTTGGCATCCTTCTTTAACATGTTACTCAAAAATCTTATCATCTCAGCTAGATTTGGAATAAATCTTCTCAAGAAGTTGATTTTCCCAAGGAATGCTTGTAGCTCTTTAATGTTTCTTGGAAATGGGATTTGTAGGATGGCTTGTATTCTTTCAGGATCAATTCTGATCCCATCCTTTGATATGATGTGGCCAAGTAATTTGCCTTCTTCGAGGCCAAACAGAGACTTCTTGGGGTTCAAGGAAATGCCATATTTCCTGCATGTTATGAAAATTTGCCTGAGATGCTTGAGGTGTTCTTCATCAGATTTGGAAAATGGGGTTAAGTCATCAAGGTAGACAACTAGGAAGTCATGTATTTCTTT
Organism: Pinus tabuliformis; assembly: GCA_031772625.1. NCBI lineage: Eukaryota > Viridiplantae > Streptophyta > Pinopsida > Pinales > Pinaceae > Pinus > Pinus tabuliformis. The sequence goes on along the minus strand of CM062816.1, from coordinate 90,870,063 downwards.
TGCAAAAGCAATATCCATTGCTCGTTGAAAGGTAGCACCAGCGTTTTTAAGACCAAATGGCATCTTTACATACTTGAATGTTCCCCAGGGTGTAGTAAAAGCAGTTTTGTCTTGATCGTCTGGGTGAACAAGTATTTGGTTAAAACCTGAAAAACCATCTAGCAAAGAGATTCTAGATGATCCCACTACTCTCTGCAAGATGTGGTCCATTTTAGGCTAAGGGTAGTGGTCTTTTAGGGAGACTTGGTTTAAATTTCTGAGATCTACACAAATTCTGATTTCACCTGTCTTTTTTCTTGTAGGAACAAGATTGGACACCCAATCGAAGAATCTGATGGGTGCTATTATGCCTGCTTCAAACATCCTCTTTACTTCCTTCTCAATCGGGGGAAGAAGGATGGGGTTAATTCTTCTAAGTTTCTGCTTGAAGGGTTTCTGGTTTGGTTTTAAAGGAATGGTGTGTTGGATCACCGAGGTGTCATAGGATTTCAGATCCTCATAGCTCCAAGAAAATACATCTTGGAATTCTTTGAATAAGTCAATGTACTTGGGCTTTTGATCGAGTGGTAAATTTTTGGACAGTTTGATCATTTTCGGATTTTCTGGTGTCCTCATGTTGTGTTCTTCTATTTCAGTGTTTATGGACTACAATTTCGGCTTTCTGGGCACGTCATTAGCATCAAACATATCTTCTAATGGGGTTAGGCCAGCAGGTAAAAAATTATCTTTCAAGTCAATGACCTCTGCCTCCGTTTTGTCTATCTCTTCTATCTGTGTTTGTTTCAACTATTCTATGTTTTCTTTGTCAAAAATAGTTGGTTTTGTGATTTTCTTGACTGTTGCAACTGTTATATCTTGCTGATTTCTAGTTGTTTGGTGTTCTGTATCTGTCATAGCATCCATGTCAATGTTAATATTTGAAAATTCATGCTCAAGGGTAAGGAAACTGTTAATTTGGGCATCCTTTTCGAATACTTGCCAATCTCTAACGTTGTTTGGGACAGTAGGCCTATGTTTTATTTCAGCCGTGAAATGATGGTTTGGATCAAAAGGAAGCTTACATTGTTATAGACATTTTTGTGCCTCGCGTCAAGGAGCAGGAAATGTCGATAATTACAGGGATCCTCAGTCCCTAAACATGTTGTTCTTACCCCTAAAAGAACAAGGTCATCAATCAACAGCACTTCCAATCAGTTCTCCACCTGAAAACACTTCAGAACAGGCTTATTTTGGATCATGTCAGCTGCTTAACTGAGCTTCTGCGCTGTATTGCAACTGTCCCACTCTGTACCTGCGCTGGAAGTCAAAAACAATGAAGGCTACCTGCGCTGGGCGAGATTGGCCAAGTGGCACAGTCCTCCTGCAAGGTGTCAATTGCCCAGGAAGCTTCCAAACTGACACTTGGTTCATCAAATTCGCCTTGTGATGAGTAAGAGGTACTTGATCACCATGTGTAACCAAGGATCTCCAAGTGGACTCAAGAACTGAAGATTAACTGAAGAGGGAGAGGACACTAGTCAGCTCTATTTCAGCCTCAAGCTGACTCATCCTCTCTTCTTCTCTCCTATATATAGAGCTCTTCTATGAGGTCTAAGGAGGCTGGAATTTTGTATAAGCAAGGAGGTGCTGTTGGTATACTGCCAGGATTATTGGGTGATTGTTTTACTAGAGGTGAAGAAGAGAGTTCTTGCTGCCGAGGAGGTGCTGCTGGATTGGGGCCAACATCATTGGTTGTAACTTCCTCTGGAACCCTGTTACTTTCTATCAATAAAGTTTGCATGTTCTTCTATATACTTGTTTTACATAGATGCTTTTGTGTTTACATGTATATTTGATGCAACCTAATCCATGCTTCAATTATGATTGCTTGTATCTCGTAGTTTGCTCCCTTTTGTTGTGCAGATTCTGTGTGTAGCTGGATCGGCTTGGAGAGTAAAGAGCTGGGAACGGGATACAAAGCGAGAAGGACAAGGATCGACTAAGCGCAAGACACCAGGTTGGTTGATCCTCTTTCTATTCTCTCTGTGCTTTCATAAAGATGAACATGAAAACTTTGTCATTCAGTTGTTGCTAAAGTCTGTCACCTTTAGAAAGGGTTAGTGTCATCCGCATCGGATACTTTTCCCCACAACAAACTGGCGACTCCGCTGGGGAGATCCTAGTATCTTGTTGTTGTAGTATTTTGCTATTCATTTCTTGAAGAAAGGAGTACCGAATCGAAAAAGCTTTTGACTCTATCAAAAGCGAAGTAGAGGGTTTTGCTACTCTTGCTCCTTTGCTGAGCAAATTCAAGATTTAAAGAGCTAATCTACAGATGAATCCTTACTCTTTGTGATAGATCTTTATCCTCTTGATCATCCCTTAGCCTGTACTTAACCCATAGCATTTTATTTCAGTCAAAACAGTACATTTTTGAGCTTTTTATGACCCGGAATTCTTAGCAGACGTAACTCTCGTAAGTCAGTGCAGGCTGTCCACAGGCAGTCTGCATTACAGCGCAGGTGCTCCCTTCAGGAACTGCGCTGAGAGTGAAACTGACAGACCAGTGCCTGCGCTGGTCCAGTTGGCCTTAGTCTAGCTCAGCTCTTCCTTTGTGTCTTGGCCCTGTTTGCGCTTGTTTTTTGGCTGATTGCTTGCTGGTTATTGTATTTGCTGTAGACCTTAGCTCCTTGACATTATTCCGCCTCAGTTGTGTGATGAAATTGTAAACGTTCTTTCAGTATTTCTTGTTTCAGTTACAATTTCCCATTGTGAAAAGCGAACCTAGTAGTTGTGGCCTCTTAGATTGCGATCTTATGAGTTAGTGTTATTACTGTTCATAGCTGTTTAAGTTGGTTTGTTTTCACTTTATGGTTTGAATTCATATATTTTTGGTGTAAAACAAGTACCTGTAAAGCGTCTTTTCATTTAGACAATACTTGTTTGTTTACGCTTCAAATTGAATTCGAAAGTCATACAACAGTTTTCCTTTTGTTAAGCATCAACATTAAAGGAAAAGAAAAGAAATACATGCATCTTGCATTTGCATTTTTGATAAGTTTGGGTGTCTGATCTAGGAGAAAGTGCATTAGTTTGTGCTTTGTGCTCTGTGTGGAAAGATATTGTTTTTCTCTCCCCTCAGTAGTTAGGATTTTCAAAGCTAAAAGGATTGTGAAAGCTTGCTTATCATTTTAGCTGCATTTAGGAATTTGTACCAATACATCTCGTGGTGATCCTGAAAGACAAACTGATAAACAAGATCAACTTAAAATATATTGAATGAATCTAAAAACGCATTGTAACATAACGCTCACAATAGAGGTCTAGGTAGAGACGTGTTCCGGCATCGTTAAACGTAGTGACTGTCGATCTCTACGAAGGTGGGTGATTCCTCCTGAGGGACGATAGCACTAATACGGATTTGAGCTCCCGCGTACCGTCGCGTATATTGGGAGACCCCTATAGGCAATTATCCTTTATCCTTAGGAAGCCGTGTCGACCGCCCTACTGATCGCGATGCAGTGAACACAGCATTCACGAAGATCGACCACCCGTACCGTAAAACGTATTCTGTGGTTTCGCGAAAGGTTTGGCACACCCTCTGCCTAGATCTCCAGAGCAGTTTCTTTTGGCTCTTTTCAAACTCTATAATTGAAAAGGTCCAACCGAGCATTTGTCACTTCGGGCTCGTTAATACATCGAAGGCGACTAGAGTCATCTTTAGCTTTTTCTCGACTCTTAAAACATGAAAAAGCAAAGTTGTGTCTAAAAGCGTCTAATAAAATTCATTCAATACGGAAACATAATTCCCCTTTTTGTATTTTAGTTGATCAAGTAATCCGCAATCGTGGAGGAAAGTCAATTAAAACCCCGTCGTTCAGGGAGGCTTGCAGGTCGACCATCTTTGTCTCCGGAACCGAAAGTAGTACGAGCAAAGCGATCTCGCTGGACCAGGTCAAAATCTCCTTTTAAAGTTAGAACGGAAGTTCCAACAACATCTGAGATTCTGGTCACTCCCAATATTTCTGGAATCCCTGCCTCTATTGAAGAAGTTCAACGGCAACAGAAGGACAATTGTATTGATCCTAGTCTGAAAACAAGTACTTGTTTAACTGAACCAGTTCCATTTGAAACCGGTCCACAGAGTCTTGTTGTTCAAACAACTGTCGCTGTCGAAACAACCCCTTCTTCGGCACCAGAAATCTATTACGGACCTGACGGTCTGCCTCTTCCTCCTGGTCTGATCGCAATAGAAGAAATCGTAGAGGACCAGCAAGCAAATACTCCAATTCATTTTGGAGTAGGTTCCACTCTTTTTCCTTCTGCATCAGAAGTTTGTCTATCGCCACAAGAAGTTCCTGAAGAATCGTTAGGAAGTTTATTGGATAGACTTAAAATGTCTGAACAACCGTCGACATCTAGAACTGTGCCAAACGACACGGCGACAGCAGAAGCTCCTGCTGCCATTCCAACGATGTTTGCCGGCATACCATCTGTCCCAACTAGTTCTCATCAACTAGAAGGAGTCCACCCAGGGACTATTATGACAACTTGGTCTGTTCCAGTTTGCTCTTTCGGTATAATACCCGGTAATTCTTATGTTGAAACTAGACAAATTGATCCCTTTGGGAATCATTTTGGGCCATCCAGTCCTCAAAGGCCATCTATACCCTTGAGCTCCGGATTGTTACCGTATGGGGGGCAATATGCCCTTTCACTTCCTCTTTCGGGAGGATACCCATACGGCAGTTTTCAACCACATTCAGGTTTGACTGAAGTAACGACGAGTGGTTGGGTACCTATGTTACCCCAACAACCAAGAGTTGTATATTCTATGCAACAAAGTGTACCTATGTCTCATATCCCGACGACGCCAGCAATTGTAACCGTGTCGCAAGTTCAATCGATGCCTGTTGTATGTCAACCCCAAGTTGTAATGCAACAGCCAATTGACCCTGCAACACAACCACAATCGCCAACTGCCGGGACGACACAGATACAAACGGGGACCATAACCCCGCATCTTGGGCCGTCGGTTAGTGTTGCACAACAAAACATGGCTTCACAACCATGGATGGTGCAATACCAACAACCTCAGTTTCAACAGGTATACCAGGGATCTGAGCAACAAATCTTTGCGAATAGTGGGCAACCCTATATTCAGAACGGGTTAAACCAACCACTTTACAGTGGCCAAGCCCACCAACCATATCAGTCATATCAACACCAGTTGCATTATACTGGTATGCAAAGACCTACTGCTCAGGCGATTCCATCGTACCCTGGGTACGCCTCGCCGAACCTGAATCAGCAGTTGCCATTCGTGGCGACTTTAGAATTACCAGATTTACATCGATTGACGAACGATCCAATCGCCTATGCCCATTGGTGGCCAGCGATTCCTCACAAACTTCCTTCGGACATTCCTAAATTCAATGGAAATCCGGGCGAAGACCCGTCGAATCATGTGATGACATTCCATCTGTGGTGTTCGTCGAATACCTTGAATGATGATTCAATAAGGCTTCGTCTTTTCCAGAGGACATTGACTGGTCCGGCGGCCAAATGGTATATTGAATTACCTAGAGCCTCTTTCGACAATTTTAGTTCCCTAGCCACGACTTTCTTGACACACTTTCAGTTACCTATAAGGTACGAAACTGGAACAGAAATCTTAACTAATTTCAAGCAGACAACCGCCACACATATATCTGATCATATACATGAGTGGCGTCGTCGTCGCAGAATGGTAAAGACCTATGTTCCAGATCAGCTATTAGCTGAGTGGTTTATAAAGTCGCTTCTGCCGGCAATTACAGAAGATGTGGCCAAGGGGGGCGTCGTAACAGAGGAGCAGGTTATTGCTCGTGCTCAGTATTTGGACTTAGTGTATACTCAGTCGGGCACGCTCTATGATAAGATACCTGATGCCCCCAGACCGGAATTTTCAATCCCTCCTCCTCCTGGATCGAATAGTGACTCTCATGCCGGTGATGGCGTGATTGGAACTGCAAACGCTAAGTCGACAAGGGATTCGAATAAGAAAGCCCGTAAGACTTCGAATCAAAAAGCAAATCAGGAGATTCTTGCTTCGGAGGTAAACGCTGTATCTACAGATAAAGACAAAAACTCCAATCAACCAGGAAGCAAGAAGAAACAAAACAAAGGGAAGAAGAAGAAACAAGGTGGATCATCCCCTCAAAAAACTTCTTCAAACCCTCCTGGGCAAAAGAAACAATTTCCTCCATGTCAAATATGTGATGAAAATCATTCAACAAAGAACTGTCCGTTCAAAGCTGAGTTGAAGAGGTTCCTGAAAAGTTCCCAAACTTCAGCTGTGTTGACTGATCCGTTTCCTGCCCCAGGTCAGAATATGGTTGATAGTGGAAATGCTTCCCCGTCACAAGTGCTTATGCTGTCGGTTTCTAAGCAAAGTGATGCTTTGATATCGACTAGGAATAAAGATTATGGAAATCCGCCGGTGTCGAACGACAAAGGGAAAGATCAACCCAGTAGTTCGACAACAACTTCGGCAGAAGTTGTACCCCCCCTCACGCATGAATTAACAATAAAGCCACCTAAGGGAGTAGTCCACAAGTCGACATTCAACCCTCGCGCCAGAGCGGCGCAACACTATAATGTAGTGGAGGATTTGGCCCAATCGCCATCTGCTATGTCGACTCTTGAGGTACTACAAAATTTCCCATCCCAAAGACAGGCATTGTTATCAGCAATTGGTGGAGTGGATCCTAAAGATTCCAATCTTGTATCCTTTGATCACAAAGGATATGATCCTCAGTTACCAGCGCAATTAGCTTTCCTTATTCAAGTGAAAGCACTCAACAAAACTGTTCATAGAACGATTATTGATGAGGGCGCATCGACATGTATCATGTCGATGAGTTGCTGGAAAACTCTTGGATCTCCAACATTGTCGCGATCTTCGACGACATTGAAAGCATTTGACGGTAGGACGTACACTCCGTACGGAATCCTAAATAACTTTAAGGTTGAACTAGGAGGAAAAACAGTAGAGATTGATGTTGAAGTCATTGATGGCAATCTTGACTATAACATTCTACTGGGAAGACCATGGATATATGCCATGGCAGCTGTAGTGTCGACATATTTTAGGAAGATCACATTCCCGTTTGAAGGAGGGATTACGATCGTCGACCAACAGAATTTCCTCCCTAATGGTTCACAAGTTACTGGAAGCATTCCCCTGATCCATGAGAGCGACCATTCAATAAAAGATATAGGAGTAGGCTTGCTAAAAGATCCCACAATGATGGGAACTTTCGCGTTGCCACCTCCGTTCCATGAAGGGAATATCCCGCTTGTAGCAACATGCAACATGGTATCTTCATCAAAGGTCGCAGAAGACAAAGTCGTCATGGATCATCAAATGGTTTTGCCCCCTAGCCCTATTGAAATATTGTAGCAATCAATGTTTCAGGCATGGGAGGCGAGCCCAAAAGAACGCTCGTCAAGCGTTTGGGTAGATAGGTCCGAAGAATATGGTACCCCATTAGATCCATGGTCAAAAGTTCATGGGACTGACGAAGGAATCTTGCAATCAATGATGATTAAGGGGGCACCATGGAATGATAACCACCATCGTTCCCTTCTTCCAGAGTGTGAAGAAGAAACTCATCACGACCTATACCACCCTTCAGTGTTTGAATTCCTAACAAATACTGTAAATACGGTGGATTCAGAAAGAAACCTATCCAATATTGAAGAGACCATAGCCATAAATATCTCGACAAAATCTGATGTTGTTGAGAATATTCATGTCGGCAAAAGTTGTTCCCCTTCAGAACTAGAAATATATAGTGCTCTCTTTCGCGAATTTAGAGATGTCTTTGCATGGTCATATGATGAAATGCCAGGCATTGACTCGAGCATAGTTGAACATGAAATTAAAATGTATCCTGATATCAAACCAGTAAGACAACGGCTTCGGCAGGTACATCCGAAGAAATCCGCTGCCATTAAGGCGGAAGTTGAAAAAACTCCATGTTGGATTCATCTACCCGGTTCCTCTAACCGATTGGGTATCGAATATTGTCCCTGTTATGAAAAAACAAGGGACGATAAGAGTGTGCGTCGACTATAGGGATGTAAACAAAGCTTGTCCAAAGGACAACTACCCTACACCCTTCATCGACCAGATAATTGATGAATGCGCCGGATGTGAAATCTTTTCATTTATGGATGGATTTTCCGGGTATAATCAAATAAATATCCGCCCACAGGACCAGTCTAAGACTGCATTCATCTGTCCGTGGGGCACATTCGCTTATCGAAAATTACCCTTTGGTTTAAAGAACGCAGGGGCGACGTTTCAGAGGGCAATGAATTATGCCTTCCATGACATCAAGAACATCGTTCAACCTTACCTCGACGATCTTCCGGCTCATTCGCGGAAGCGGACTGATCATCCGCGGCATTTGAGAGCAATATTTCTACGTTGCCGACATTACAAGATAAGACTCAATCCACATAAGTGTGTGTTTTGCGTCGGCTCTGGTCGCTTACTTGGATTTGTGGTTTCTAAGGACGGGATTCGTCTCGACCCCTGTAAGGTTCAGGCAATCATTAATTTGCCTCCACCTTCAAATTTGCTTCAGATTCAGAAACTCCAAGGGAGAGCAAACTTTCTGAGGAGGTTCATTCCTAATTACGCAGAACTTGCAAAGGGTTATACTCGTCTTTTGAAAAAGGATGTACCTTTTGTCTGGGACCAGGTTGCGCAAGCTTCCTTTGACGCTCTGAAAGATTGTCTAGTAAGAGCATCATTAATGTACGCCCCGGACTATCAAAGAGATTTTAACCTGTATCTTGCTGCAGCAGATACGACCATTGCGATGGTCTTAGTGCAAGAAGTCGATGGAATAGAACATCCTATTTATTATTTAAGTAAAAACTTAAATGACACGGAAAGTAAATATTCCTATGTTGAAAAACTAGCGCTTGCTGCTGTTCAAGCGATTCAAAGGTTTCGACATTATGTCCTCTTTAGGAAAACTACCGTTTTGTCAGATTGCAATCCCATGACATATATACTGTCGCGACAGTTGCTTGGGGGCAAATATTCAAAATGGATAGCCATCCTTCAAGAGTTTGATTTAGATTTTGTAAAATCCAAATCGAAGAAAGCCCTAGTTTTCGCGGAATTATTATGCGATCTCCCATCGTCGTCCAACGATGATACATCAGAAGAGTCAATCGTGGATGAAAATTTGTTTCTGATATCAGTAAGCAATGAGTGGTATGGAGACATCATTGTTTATCTCCAAACCCAAAAATTTAGGCCTAATACCTCACACTCAGAACGAAAACGTATACGATACCAATCAAAAGACTACATGATCGTCGGTGATACACTTTACCGTCGTGGCATCGATACAGTTCTGAGGAGGTGCCTTACCCATGAGGAGGCCGAAAAAGCCCTGAATGATTGTCATTCAGGCGCGTGCGAGGGGCATCAATCTGGATATGCAACAGCACAAAGAATCTTACGAGCAGGATACTTCTGGCCAACTATGTTTAAAGATTGCATAATAGCTGTCAGAAGTTGCCATGCATGTCAGATCTTTGATAGCAAAACCAGAAGACCACCCGCACCCTTACAGCCGATAGTTGCTGTTGGGCCCTTCGCCAAGTGGGGCATCGATTTCATGCAATGTAACCCCACCTCGACCGGGGGGCATGGGTATATTATAGTCGCTGTTGACTATTTTACCAAATGGGCCGAGGCGATGCCTACATTAGATAACACTGGTGAAACAGCTGCCCTTTTCTTTTTCAATCATGTAGTCGCCAGGTTCGGCGTTCCGCAAGCTATAGTGACGGATCATGGATCGCATTTTCGCAATCACATGATGATCGAATTAGCTGCCAAAGTAGGGCTATCTCACGACAGCTCTACTCCGTATTATCCACAAGCCAACGGACAAGTTGAGGCAATCAACAAGGTCCTGAAGCGTATGTTGCAAAGGATGATCGGGGTTCATAAAAGAAGATGGCATCTAATCCTGTACTCAGCACTATGGGCTTACCGAACCTCGGTAAAAAACGCCACTGGGTTCACACCATTCCAATTGGTGTATGGCCTGGAGGCAGTTTTACCGATCCAGTGCGAAATTTCGTCACTTAAACTCGCAATTGACCTCCTCCCCGGAACCTCAGAAGAAGAGGCTCGTTTCCTGGAATTGATCCAGTTGGATGAAAACCGTCGTGACGCCGCTTTGGCGAACGAGGCTCATAAGAAACGAGTCAAAGCACAGTTCGATAAGAATGTCAAACCGCGCAACTTCTCTGAGGGTGACTTGGTTTTGCTTTACGACCAAGAATCCGATAAATTAGGAGCAGGAAAATTTCAGTCCTTATGGATGGGTCCTTATATTGTTAAAAGGGTGTTAGCAAAAGGAGCCTACGAGTTAATGGATAATGACGGAATACCACTGGCGCAACCCCGTAACGGGTTGTACCTCAAGCGTTACTATGCCTAAATAGTAACCTGAGTGCTTTTGTTGTATTTTGTTTTCGCTAAAATGTTTGTTTCGGTAGTAATCCACCCTTCTCGTTTGTTGCAGATGTCGAATTATTCTGAAACATATGTGGGATATGCCGACGGAGCGAGTCGTAGTACGCGGAATTTGTCCTCCGCTGCCTGGGCCATTTTTGATCCAAGCGGCGAGTTAGTGAGTTTCAGAGGTGTGTGTATTGGACGGTCGACAAACAATATCGCTGAGTATAGTGCGTTGATCGAACTCCTCTCTGATACCATTGCTCATGGTATACGCCGACTAATTGTCAGGCTAGACTCACAACTTGTGATACTACAGCTCACTGGTATATACTCAGTCCGCAATCCAGCTATTTATCGTATGTTTCTAAGAGTTAAGATTTTGGAAAGAGAGTTTGATTCAATTCAATACCAGCATATTTCCAGAAACTTGAACACATTAACAGATTCATTGGCAAACTATGTATTAGATAGACATTTACAACATATATAAAAAGAGATGCATCGGTGCTATGTAAGTGGATCACAAATAAACTGAAATAAACTCCGAAAATCAAAATATATAAAGCTGTTTATAGTTTGTACATAATGTGCTGTAATCAAAACAAAATTGGTCATACGACCTAGAACTCAAAAAGATGCTAGGGGGCACCCTAGCCTAATGGTGCTCATGAAAGTACGTCACGGTCTGTGCGATCATGCGCAAGAGACGAGTCCATCGTCTAGGCACGCCGATGGTGTGTCGCTGCAACTGTAAAGGTAACTCGTCAATCTGTACATCCGGAAGGCCACGAGTAAGGCTCTCAACCTGCTCCTGCACAGCTGCAAGTATCTCAGTATCACCAAGGTCGCGAATAACAACTCTCCTAGCAGGCTCTGCTGCTGGGGCAGCAACTGGCGACCGTGGACGAGCTACTGGACGAACAGGACCAACATCTGCATGCACCCAAGAGTTTGATCAGTTTTGAACAGTAAACATCATGAATGAAAACAATAAACAGTGATATGGTCAGAGATTTTACCAATAGCACCCCATTGCTCGCCATCCGGAAGCACCAAGTCCGGATCACCTCGGTAGTCCATACCCACGTATGGATACTCAGAAAATGCCATCTCCTGACGCTCGAACCACCTAAAGAAGGACTCAGTGAATGTAATATGAGGTTGACCAGCATGCCGGGACATATGGTCAACCCACCTCTGCATGCGTGGCTCGGTCGGAGAAGGCACATCAAGCAAGATGTACTGAGGTTGCATCAATGGGATTTTCTCCAAGACAAAGGCAGTGAGAATAGAACCAAATCCGAAGTTCTTCAGCCCCCCGTCCTTTACCTTGGTCAATTGACTTTTCATCTGAACAAGTACTGCATCACACCAGTTAAACACTTTCGGTTGGAGACACTCCAAGGCGTGCTGCATATAAGATCTGTTGGCAACATGCAAAGCTGCACTACCGGCCATCCTACCAATAGTAAACAGAATGGACCTGAGAGACCTGTCAGTGATGTCACGGATATTGATCTTGCCGTCTTTGCTCGGCTGTGAACCTTCCCGGCAATGCTGACGGATATAGTCTCTGGTGGAAGTAGTCCCTCGAGCCGTACCTGACAAAGAAATGGGAGCACCCCGCCTTGACAACCCAGTCAAGAAGTACATGTCCTCTATGGTCAAGGGGAAGGACTTCCCCCTAATCTGAAATACTTGGTTAACAGGATCCCAAGCATCTAGCATATACTGCAGTAAAGAAATCTGTGCTCTCATGCTAGAGATACGGAAGAACTTCAGCAGGCCACAGTTCCGAAGCGCGTTCACCGTGACTGGGTCATGGAGTGCAACCATGTCCTCTGCTTCATGTTCTCGTTCTCGCCATGTAAGGGACATTTTGTCCAAAGTTCCCTACAATCAAACAAGAGAATGAGTAAGTTCCTGAATTTGATGAAAATCTGGCGAAAAAACATCAAAAAACTCATGCAAACTCAGTCTTTTTAGGCCCAGCGCAGGCAGAGATTGTTCCCCCTGCTCTGTAATTCAGTTTGCCTCAAAGCTGACTGGAATACAGCGCAAGTTTCGAAAGGGGAACCTGCGCTGATGCCAGGGCGCCCTAATGGAACCCCTGGGGCCCAGAAACACTGAAAAACAGGCATGAAACTGAAAAAGGAAACCATGAAAGTGAAGGGCTAAAGTTTAGCTCCTACCTGGTCCAAACGGCGCCGAAAATCGTCCACAGAATCTCCCAGAATCAGCTGGTGAAAATCAAGGAAGAAGAGGCACCTCCAGAGCTCCAACAAGCAAAATGCAAATGAAATGGTAAATGAGAGGTAAAAACCCCTTTTTATGACTTTTTACACCGTTTAAAGTTAAATATTAGGGTTATATTCTCGTTTTCGTGCAATTATTATCCATTTCTAACAAAATTTGTTGCAGCAATTGATAATGAAGTACTACATTTGAAAAGAGAAAAGCTAATGAAAGTAAAAAATTAAATTTGACCATGAAACGAGCAGTTTTACCACGGAATTTATACTCGTTAAAAAAAATAAAAAGTGTGAGCAGAGTTTTTCCGCCAAAGTTCAAGCTCATTAAAAAATGAACCTATCTAGGTAAATAACCATTGCGATCGTAAATTTATAAGCCTTAAAAACCTTGGTCGTGTTTTCATCCGTCACCTCCATTTCATTTGGCCGATCGTTCACCCCCATATGTGTGTTTACCTATTTTGAGGAACAGCTGCGAAGAGTGATTTCACCTAGCCCTCCTTGTGACACTACCGTGATTGGAAATTCCAATTTGTACCTGGAATCAGTTGCTATCCTTGTTTATCACTCGTTCCTCAAAAGACGAGTCTTCTTTGAGCTCTTTTCACTGACTCGTAAAATATGAAAAGTTTGCCGAGTTTTTGGCCTTCTAGCTCGTTAAACGACCGAAAGCTATCCCTCCTCTAGATTTTAATCTTTTTGGACCTGAGGGATTATTACACAAAAAGATCGAGCGCTTGTCTTGTTCGGCTCGTAAAAATACCGAATAGCCATCCCTTCTGTATTGTTTTATACTTTTTCGGACTTAAGGGATTAGATGACGAAAAAGGAATTATGGAGTTGACTTTCTGTACCTTTTTAGACTCTCTAAAAATGAAAAGGACCGAGTTTTCCTTGTCGTTAGACTCGTTAAAATGATTAAATAGCGACAAACTTGTCTTTAGACGAGAACGAGTTTCCCTATCGCTAGGCTCGTTAAATCTTAGCGATGGGCTTGCCCGAAGGGCAGGTTATAGAACAAGCATATGTTATCCTCCTCAAGCTTGACAAAAATAAAGAGGTACTGGTCAGAAATGACTGGGGAAAAATTGGGAGAACATCAAAGTTTAGAGGTAGCAAGTCACTCTTGAACATGACACTTTTCCTCCGTATCACATCGGGTTGGGTCGTCTCATTCACCGGTTTCATCACCATGGTCCTCGCCACACCATCCATTCGGGGTAATGCTACCGATCCATCGCATCAGTGTCGTTATATGTTCAAGAGGGGTCATTCAGAAAGTGTCAACCGTGTCCCATCCACTACCATACATTATCCTTCATCCATTTCACGATCGCCACCCTGAATCATATGTCACAGTTTGTTTCCACCTCCACTAAATCATTAGCTCCGTTCCGTGTCATTGATGTGGGATTCATTAAGGCCCTCCTTTGACGGATCGCTTCTTGTCGACATCAGCTCATTATCCAAGAAGTCGATCTAGGAACACCCCCATCAGTACTTTGAAGCTTGCATGCCTCAATGGCAAGTTTCTCACTTCCGGCGACAGGTATACATCAATGACCTTCGACTAGAAGATTTTGCGTGGCGTTCGACGCCAAGTCCTTTATTCACGCCACGTGAATTGTACTGCCGTACCTTGAGGGTCATCGTCCTTATTGGTGATTCCTCTCGCGCTTGTTAACGGTTTTCATTATTGACCGGTAATCAAGCGATGTCTTTCCATGTTCGACTTCAACGTAATTCTCACATGGATCGACTTGTACTTAGAGTGAAGATCGAACGAGTTTGAAGACCCCGGATCTAGTTTCATCCATCCGGGCTGCGATATATATTCAGGAAATATAAAAGCATTTGCCATGTACATCATTGCAGCAGATGATCATCCTCCTCAAAGGATGATAATTTTAGCGGAAGATTATCAGTCTGTCTTCAGACGATCGTCTGTCATATGTACCAAAATGTATTTATAGAAAGCTGAGCATGGGAATACCCGCCTCAGCTAGATCATGAGAATAATGATGAATGAAAGATAATGTATTGTATTGTATTGTATTACAGGGCACTCTCCTCAGCACTGGAACGAACTTCGGACCCTCTAGCTAAAGCATTTCACCCGATTAACGGCCTCATACTTTAGGGGGCAACTGTTATAGACATTTTTGTGCCTCGCGTCAAGGAGCAGGAAATGTCGATAATTACAGGGATCCTCAGTCCCTAAACATGTTGTTCTTACCCCTAAAAGAACAAGGTCATCAATCAACAGCACTTCCAATCAGTTCTCCACCTGAAAACACTTCAGAACAGGCTTATTTTGGATCATGTCAGCTGCTTAACTGAGCTTCTGCGCTGTATTGCAACTGTCCCACTCTGTACCTGCGCTGGAAGTCAAAAACAATGAAGGCTACCTGCGCTGGGCGAGATTGGCCAAGTGGCACAGTCCTCCTGCAAGGTGTCAATTGCCCAGGAAGCTTCCAAACTGACACTTGGTTCATCAGATTCGCCTTGTGATGAGTAAGAGGTACTTGATCACCATGTGTAACCAAGGATCTCCAAGTGGACTCAAGAACTGAAGATTAACTGAAGAGGGAGAGGACACTAGTCAGCTCTATGCCAGCCTCAAGCTGACTCATCCTCTCTTCTTCTCTCCTATATATAGAGCTCTTCTATGAGGTCTAAGGAGGCTGGAATTTTGTATAAGCAAGGAGGTGCTGTTGGTATACTGCCAGGATTATTGGGTGATTGTTTTACTAGAGGTGAAGAAGAGAGTTCTTGCTGCCGAGGAGGTGCTGCTGGATTGGGGCCAACATCATTGGTTGTAACTTCCTCTGGAACCCTGTTACTTTCTATCAATAAAGTTTGCATGTTCTTCTATATACTTGTTTTACATAGATGCTTTTGTGTTTACATGTATATTTGATGCAACCTAATCCATGCTTCAATTATGATTGCTTGTATCTCGTAGTTTGCTCCCTTTTGTTGTGCAGATTCTGTGTGTAGCTGGATCGGCTTGGAGAGTAAAGAGCTGGGAACGGGATACAAAGCGAGAAGGACAAGGATCGACTAAGCGCAAGACACCAGGTTGGTTGATCCTCTTTCTATTCTCTCTGTGCTTTCATAAAGATGAACATGAAAACTTTGTCATTCAGTTGTTGCTAAAGTCTGTCACCTTTAGAAAGGGTTAGTGTCATCCGCATCGGATACTTTTCCCCACAACATACATGTACTAGCAAAGGTGGCTAGGCTGTGTGCATGAATGTTGTGATTTCTGGAAATCTTGTCAAGCTTGAATTGAGTGAATGCCTGGAGTATGTTAGTAGCAGTAATCCTATAGGCTCTCATTCTATTGTCGTTGGTAACAAAATTACCTTTCATCTGTTGTATAACTAGATCAGAGTCACCTAAGATAGACACTTTTACAGCTCCTAGAGTTTTAAGCAGTTTAAGGCCTAAAAGCAGAGCCTCATACTCTGCCATGTTATTTGTGCATTTAAAGTTCAGTCTGTAGGCATGACCTTATGCATGGTTATTGTATGTGTTGTGAATCCAGACACCTGCCCCTGCTCCTAACTTGTTGACAGAGCCATCAAACTGTAAGTACCATGTGATTTCTTGCTTGTGGTTCGTAGTAAGAGTTTGAGCTATCTCAGGATTGGGCAGATTTAAACTTTCTGTTTGAGGATGTTCTTCTAGTAGGCTGGTTGCATCAGCTGTTGTGACAGTTTCATGGGTATGCACAATCGATTCTTCATTGATGTGTGATTGTTTTTCTAAAGCGAAGGGCTCATTATCAATTGAAACATTTGTATCATGATTAAACAAAATAAATGAATCCATATTAGAGTGGATTGAGTAAATGGGAAAATTTTCAGGCCTGCTCTCACTACTCACCACATATTTCATCAGCGTTTCTCTGTATAGTCTCTTTGGTTGCCCAAAGACTGAAATAGTGGCGTACGAAAGGTCTAATTGAAGGGATCCTTGTAACTTTGCTCCCCATAATCTTGAGAGGAGCATACCATACTTTGGTGGAATGTCAGCCACCACTACATCCATGAGGATAGTCTTGTTGGGATATTGGACTAAGGAGACACGCAAGTCTTTGATGAGGCCTAAACATTTCACTTGACTTGAGTCAAATGAGTACAAATCTTTGTAAGGTCTTGTAAAATCAAGATTTAGTTTTTCCATAACTGCTTTGGGCATTAGATTGTGCGATGCCCCTGAGTCAAACATAGCATTGTGCAAAACTTTGTCATGTATATGTAAACTGACATAAAAGGGTGGGATAGGTCCATGTGTTGATTTTCCGTTAACTTCTGGGCCAAATAGCAGCTCTGGGGTATCGTCTAAAACATTTACATCATCCTTGTTTTCTAGAATTTGAAGTGACTTTTGAATTTGCTGCCTATATACATCGTGTTTAGCCAGTTCTGAAAGAGGAATGGCTATCTTGAGTTTTCCTATCTCTGCCTCTAAGTTAAATGGCTTTTCCAGTGGAGTCTTGGTGTTAACAATGGCAGTTTTTTCTATTTCCTTTGAATTCTCAGTGATCTGCTCTTGTTTATCAGCGTTATGGGAAGTTTTTGCTTGCGGTTGTACAGTTTCAGGAGTGCTTTTTGGGCTACTGCTTGAATTTTCTTTTTAGGAATGGGGTGGCAAAGGCTGCTCAACCGAAGGCTGCGAATCTGTTATGTCTTCTACAGTCACTTGATGTGGGTTTCGAATAGGTATATCAGCTGGTTCTGTTGTGACAACCTTGCCTTTGATCTTGTTGGGATGTTTGCTATCCTTTTTTTTACTAGGTTCGGAAATGTCAATGGTCCTAGTTCTCAGCTTATATTGTTTGTGTACTTCATACACAGCGGTATCATAACCTTGTTTAAAATCAAAAGACTCACCAGACTTGGTCTGAAATTGATTGTAATCGGGTTCATTTTGGTCTTCTTGGGACAGGATAGTTTGATGCTCACCCTTTAGATCCATTAAGTTCATGTGATCATCTTCTGTTTGATTACCAGAGGTGGATCCTTCTACATAGTTGTCTTGGAAAGGGGGTCTTACATCATCGTCTTGGTTAGGCCTACCATCATTTGTGTTCTGTGTTTTTCTAAAATTTGGGTTCCTTATGGTATTAGACTGTTGTCCTTCTCATGATGCTTTTCTCTCAACATTTTCTACTCTTTCTCCCAGTCTTTGCAGGCCATTGATGATAGCATCAAGCTTCTGGTCAAAGGCTGAGGGTTCTTCTTTAAAGGTAGTTCTTCTTTCGGCTCTAACTCTATTTCTCTTAGCAACTAAATTGGCTTCTACGGTGACAACAACATTTTGCATGTCCGCAAGGGTTTGAGGAGCTCTTTTTTTTAATTGGTATGCCATATCCGGGTCGAATCCATCGGGAAATTAGTACAAGGCCAGATCAGGTGGAGGCCTTAAATTATGTGGTATTGCGTTATATACATTATTGAATCTTGCACAGTACTCCAGAACAGTCTCTTGAGGACCTCATTTGATCGTATCATATTCAGCTAGTATGTGCAAGGGGTCTTTCATTTTCTCCCATCTGTTGGTAAAGGATTGATAAAGTTCATCTGGGGTGGTTATAGAATTTGCAGCAAGTGATCTGAACCAAGTTCTTGCATCACCTGTCAAACTCTGAACAAAAATTCTCATCCTAACACTATCATCGTCTATCTCATAGTTTTCAAAATAGTCTTGCATCTTTTTGGTATGCTGAATGGCTGTGAAAGGACCGGCGCTGTCAAAATATGTGATTTTAGATTGGTACTCTTGAGGTAAAGCCCCGGCATTAGCAGGTAATTGCAGGCGTGCATATCTATTAGCCATATTGGCAGGTATAAGTGGAACAACAGGGATAAATGGAACAACTGGAGTGATGGGGATCACAGGAGTAACTGGAACGCTGGAAACAACAGTGGTGTCAGTATGTGCGGTGAATGAAGGAGTGGAAGGAGTACTACGGGATATAGATGAAGAACTGATGGAAATGAGGTTTGAACGGCACAAGACTTTGACAGGAGTCGGAAAACAGCTAGGGTAAGTTGTTTCAGGGCTCAAATCATTAAAATTTTCCTGTCCTTCTTGCTTCCTAAGAATTTTCAGGATTATATTAGGGTTTTCAAAAACAGCTGGAGGGTTGGGATCTGGATTTGACCTTGTATATCGTGGATTTTTCTTGGGAGCCAGCTTCTGAATTGTTTTTTGGGTATTTTTCCTAGGAGTGTTTTTTGTAATCGACAAGGGACTAATTAAAATATGGGACAACTTGTTTGTAACTTAAAACTAGCATGAAGATTGATTGAAGCAACATTTATTTACTCCTGTTAATGCAAAGCAAAAAACAGTCTCAAAGGCTTCCTGGCTGATATTCAGGCTTCATCTGTAGCTTTAAGAGATAAACAGCAATTGGAAAGTTTGATTTATGGTCTCAGCAGAGCTTTCTTACCTTCTTCATGACACTATCTGAGGAAGTTCCCAATGGAGCTTTCCAACTTAATCAATAAAACTTTCTGAGGATTAGAATCCCCAGTGGAGTCGCCATTATGTTATCACTCAGGTTGTACTTAAGCTCCGGAAATGATATGACTGAGGTAACCACAGACCAACTTTGGACTGCAGGTTCTAGCCAACCTGCAATCAGAGAGGGCTCTCTCTTTTAGATTTAACTTTGTTTGAAAAGGATTTTAGGTTAGGTCTCGAGTTCAGAGGGTTTTTGTTTTGTTTTTGGTGGGAAAATTGATGTTTTCAGACAGAGAGGCAAGGCATAGTCTGGAAGTTTCAAACCATTGGGCATGGAGTCAAGGATAAAAACTGCTGGTGCTTTTCCTTAATAACAGTGAGGGAAAATGGAGCAAGATAGCTGAGCATGAAACAATGTTCCAGGTTTAAGGGATGGAGAGAAATGCTAAGTAATGAGAGGCAGTTAAGAATCTCTCAATTATGCTTAACAATGGAAAATGACAAGGCGCTACCTAGGGGCAGTTAAGAATCCCTAGATAATTGGCAAACACAGGTGAATTGGAGTAAACATGAGCCAGAAGGAATTCATATTCATAACCAATTCAATCAGACGAAAACATAAAGAAACAGTAGAAATTGAGCATAGAGAGTATTTAAACTAATTCTAGGCTATTCTTTCTTTCTGCTATTTAGATAGTGATAACAATAAACAGAGGTAAGATGCACTTATTGCTTCAGGCTGCAGCACAAGAATTCCATCTTCATATCTCCAAAACTTTCATTTACAACAGAGAGTTTGTTATCCAAGCGTTCTGCAATCTTTGATTATAGAAACAATGAGGTATACAGTGCGAGTCTCTAGTGAAAATTCTCAATCGACCAACCCTTAAAACTATGCAGAGGGTGGTATATATAGGGAAAAACTATCTACAGAGTTCTTTATTACATCTTGACCTAATTAGGTCATAAAGCATAATTAATTTACCTACTCCTATCTGAAATAAATGCATGAAAATATCTCAGGCTGCGCTGGGGCGGCCGTATCAAAACTGAATAACTTATGTAGTCCTTGGTGGCTTGGTGCAGGTGCTTCTGAAATAAATGTGCATGGGTTTCTGCTTCTTTGTTGTCCTGTGGCTTTGAATGCCTTAATTGTGATTTGAAGGTAAGGATGGGCTGATGATGCCTGATTTGACTTTCTGGGGGCTTCATTAATGTACAGGTGCTTTGAGCCACTGAACAAAATCTTTGCTGATACTCTTTGGTGTCCTTTCTTCCTCTGATACTCTTTGGCAATAAATTGATGTTGTTCTGACGTACTGTAGGTCTTATTCACAAATTAATGGCCACTGTTCAGCCTCTATTTCTTTCAAAACTGTTTTCTGCTCCTTTCGGTATGCTTTGCGAAGAAAACGGGTCATTTTTGTGCTTTTCGGGCTTCTTGGGGGCTGCATAATGAAAAGATTCCCTTAAGATTCCCTGAAGATTCTCCATTTCGGTCTAAAAAATCCTGCGATGAGCGATTTGCGCGCAAATCGCTCATCAAAAACTGCCTCAGAATTGGATTCTGAGGCTTCGAAGTGCGACTTTTGCTCCTTCGCGCCAAAAAAGTGTTGATGACGTCAGCATGATGTGACGTTGTACTGTGGGTGACATCAGTGATGACGTCAGCATGATGATGTGGCGGGATGATGTTAGCATGATGTCATCATGTACGGACGGTGACGTGGCATGACACGTGGCAAGGAGGCCACGCAGGCAGATGACTCGGCGACACGGTGGCAGGAGGCCACACAGGTGGTTGACATGTCGCGGTGATTGGGCAAGGGGTGACATAACTGGGCAGGCGAGTGACGCAGGCAGGGGCGGTTTACGGTTTTGGGTGCACCACCTTTGGGGGAGAGCGGTTTTGGGGGAGGGGGCTCCGCCACAACCCAGGAGCTGACGCATGGCGGGAGTACGGCGGTAATACTGCCCATCTCCTGGACGCTAAAGGTCAGGCGGCTCGGGGATGGGACGGCCCGCCAGCCGTTGATCTGCGGGGCGGGGAAACGGATGGCTGGTGGCGATGGTGAGGTGATGGCGGGTTAGGGCAGGGAATATTCGTAGGAATATTCCTTTTCTAATATGCGCGCGGGTGGGTTTAAACTATGGGAAATGGGTTTAGGAGGTTAATAAGCGGCGGGGTTAATATTTAGAGCCAAAACTTTGGGTTGGGGGTAAAACATGAGTTTTGAGCGTGGGTTTTAGCAATTTGTGCCCGAAAACTTAGTATATGGGCAAAAAGTGGGTTTTTGAGGGTTTTAGGGCGAGGAGGTTATTAATCTGGCCAGGTGTCAGATTAATCCCTTTTATGACTCGGATGGGCTAAAAACAACCCCAGATGGACTATTTTTTCCTTAGACTTAAAAAAAATATGGCTATATTACCAGGGAGGGGATATTTACATAGGGGAATTTTATGTACATAGCTTTAGTAAGGGAATGGGAAAACTGATAGGGAGATATATAATACTGTTAGTGGTTAATATGAAGGTGACCAGCAAGCGCTAAGGTCAGGGACCTTAGGCTAAATTTTGGGGAAAAGAATTTGCAAAGAGATGAAGTCCTTGAGTGAAGCGGATCTTCACCAAGGTGACTGATATGGATGATGAAGAAACTAAGAGGAATCAAGCAGATTTTGACCTCTTTGGGGAGTTAGTAAGTGACTTGGGAATTAGAAGAAGGGGAAGTTAGTAATGTCCAGTTCTGAGCTTTTCTGAATAAAACTGCCTGCACTGATCTGAAAAGATAAAACAGTTTGAAACACAAAATTGATCATGAATCACCATTCTGCAACCACAACTACCTACCCATCCTACTTTCCTAACATTTTTTCTTCTTTTCTGATTTGGGTGCACTTAGACTTGCAGACCCAGAATTACAATTTTTTCTTTTGAATTTTTCCTATCTAAATCTACACTTATTTCTACCAGGGCCCAGATTAAACAGTTGGGTCCCTTTGATTCTCTACCTATCTACAAAATCTGCCATGGTTAAACTGTTTGGACAGATGTATTCTCTATATTCTACAACAGGAAATTGAAACCTAGGGAGACCAAGATTAGACTGTTTGGACCTCCCTTAAATGAAAATTCTTCAAAACTGGAACAACTCATCAAAATGGAATCTCAGCAGTGGCATTTGGACTAGCACACTCTCATGGTATCTTCTGGAAATATGGAACACTGAGGTTTGCCAAGTATGACATATTTGGCATGTAAAAATGTCAATCATGAAAGATGATACTTGTTGCAACAAGAGGCTAACATGCAGCACCCCTTTTTGTGTACCATGCCACTTCTACTCCATGATTGTAGTTCCATAGTGGTCTACAAATTCCTCCCCATTTGTTGCACTATCATCTATTGGTAGTTTCCTTACTTCGGTTTTCACACGTCATAGTGATTTAATCATCATATTACAATTTAGTGTTGTTACTGTTATCACTCAGGTTGTTCCCCAGGAAATATCTAAAGGGGGAATACGGCCAAGGTAACCACTAACCAGTCTTTTAGCTACAGATTCTAGCCAATTTGCAACCAGAGAGGGTACTCCCTTTGTAATTTAGCTTTGTTTGAAGTATTTTTGGCTAGTTATGATGCACAGGGTTTGGTTTTAAGTTTGTTGGATGGTGATCTTAAATAGAGCTGGGATGCAAGTCTAAAACAGTTTATACCATTGGACAAATCAGGTCAATGAGGACGAACTGCTGAGATTGTTTTCTTTGATAAAGGGCAATACTAGAGAGCAAGATAATCGATCTTGGAACAATTTTAAAATTTGGAAATTGGTGGAATGTAAGCCAGTGGATGAAGGGCAGTTAAGAATCCTTCATCATGTTGGCAGAGGGAAAGTGCATGAATATTATCAAGGAGTAGTAAAGAATTCCTAGGCAATATTCAAAGTGAAAGAATTAGTGGAAACAGGAGCAGCTAAGAATTCCTGTTTATGCTAACTCTGAAGAAAACATAATTAAAAATAGAGATTGAACATAGAGTGTATTTAAACAAATTTTGGGCTATTCTTTTTCTCTACTACTAAGATTATGAAACATATATGAATTTTGCAAACACAGGAGACACAAAACGCGGTTTAGAACAACTTATTGATCCATAAAAAGACACGGGAATTCTGTAGCAGGTCCTAGAACATCAAATCCACATTTAGACGGTCAAGCAGTAGTGAACTTCAACAACCTTTGTATTAAAAAGTCTTAGAGTTATAGCGCAGTCCAGAGAGAAAATCACCAACCCCGAATACATCTCATGGGGAGGTATTTATACAAAAAGGAGATACAAAATATCGTGTAGATAAGCTATCAAGCAATAACTTCCTTCACCTACTCTATAGAAGAAGTAAATGAGAGGAATGAATGCAACAGTAAATGTTGGTGTGCTGGCTGTTTATTTTGTCAGATATATTTGACTTTTTGGACTGAGTGAGTCAGCTGGTAACTGTGTCTTTATTCTGCGTTCCTGCATTGTTGTCTTGGCCTTTTATCTATGCGTGGTCTTGCATTAATGAGCTGCAGTCCCAACCTGATTTCCTCTTTCTGTTGTTTTCATTCTTTGACAGGTGGCCCGTGCATTTGAATTTGCTGATATGTAGCTGATCAAAAAGAAAAAGAACCAAAATTACCTTGGTAAAACCTCCAACATCCCCTGCCACCATTGGTCTATTGGCAACTGACGTATTTGTATTTTTATTAGTGTTTCATCAGCTTTAGTATACCTGTAGAAGTTGGGCTGGACTTCAAAAAGATGATTTATCTCATGTTCAATGTAGAACAAATTTTCTAATTTTTCATATAGACTCTGTCTAGAGGGAGGCACTGTGTCTTCTGAAATGCTTGATGATGCTGTAATTTTATTGGAAACATAGGTATTTACCCTGTTAGCATACTATTCATGTGTTAACAGTCTCGCATTGCTGGTCAATACGCTGGGTAACCCTTTGCTCTGCAACATTGCAAACTTTTCTTTGAAGGCATTTATTTATGTCTGCATTTCTTGGCACTTTCTTTCCAGATTTTGAACAAAATTCCTCAAGGTTAGCACCTTTTTCACTATCAAAATGGTGTCTATTCTGTTCCTGATATCTAGAGCTGCTAGTTGTTCTTTGGTATGAGTATTCAAAAATTGAATGAGTCTATTGGCCCACTCAGGCATGTTTCCCAATGATGCCCTGGCCCTTTGAATCTCTACTCGGGCTATTTTTATCAATTCTATGTGCTCATGTATCATCTGAATTGATTGCCATTGGTCAGTGATAGACTGGTCAATTTTGGTCCACAGAATTGTTTTAATGTCTGCTAGAGGTTTATGAAGAGTGAGAGATTTTTCCAAGGATTTCACCTTATTCTCCAAGGCCTTTATCTCTCTGGTTTTCTCTGCCACTGTTATCTTGGATTTGTCATAGCTTACCTCTAGCTTGGCCAACTTTTCTTTGGCCTCTTTCAGCTCTTCCATGCTCATGCTAGACTCTGGTGCTATTATTGCTGTTGGTGCTAAAACATCTATGGTTGATGTACTTGTTGTTGATGCTGGGATGATAGGAGGGATTGCTGCTGCAACTATGGGAGGGGCAGCAGTGACTGTTGCAGTTGTTTCAGGTGGCTTGGAGGTCGACCCTCCCTGCTTGGCTTGCAATTCTTTCTCCAATTCCTGCTCCATCGTAATTAGCCTTTGATTCATCCTCATTAGAAAATCCATCGTATCTTATTCTGCCTTTTCTTGTGCAAGTTCTGTAGTTTGTGGGTGCATGGTTGCAGGCAGCCTCAATTTCTTTCTAAGTGCAGAAATATCTTCTTCCTTTTTCTTTATGAGGGCTTTGATGCCCTTGGCATCCTTAGGATCATGCCCTAGCTCAATAATAATTTCCTCTAGGGTCTTTATTCTATTTTCTTTAGCCAAGGAAGATATTTTTTCCAATTCCAATTGGGCAGATGTATTGCTTAATGACTCCTTCAATTGGTGGGCCAGCATTGCCTTGTCTGCCAATGTAGCATAGGCCATCTCGCCTTTTTTCTTGTGCAGCTCAATTTGGTCCATTGGGTGTATGTCTTTGGCGAGGACTTCTAGATTTGTTTTTATGTAGCCCGCAGCTGTCTGTGGTTGCTGAACTTTAGGATTGAAATGACTTAAGATCATTTTTAACTCCTTAATGTCATAAGCTGCCATCAGTATTTGCTGTTTGGAGGGTGTTGTTTTGAGAAGTTGATCATAAATCTGTATTCTTAATAATTCATTTTGGGCTTTAATTTCCATGAATTTTCCTTTAATACCAAATGGTTACTTACTTTGCTGCTTTGACGAGGACACCTCCATACCATGTTGCCTCTCCATTTCTTGCCTGTGAGAGCTAGTGGATGTTTACTGGCTAGTTTCCCTCTCCTTCCTTGGACTCCCTGTGATTTCTTCACTAATTTCCTCTTCAGGTTGAGGATCTACTCTTTGCCTTTTGGCCTCTGGCTACTCTATTGACCCACTTGCAGGTGTGGTTTCTTCTCTGTCGTGTTTCTTGCTTCTTTCCTCATTGAGAGGAGTCTATAATGCTGGTACCTGTAGTGCCTCTGTCTGTAGTGAAGGGGATTGCCCCTGACACTATTCCTTTGAGGTAGTTAGCTGGTCTGTCATTGTTTCTTGCTCTGTATCTACTACCTCCTTGCCTTTTGCTATCCCTGCTGCTGGTGTAGTCCTTTCTTGGGCAGCTTGTGAAGCAGCAGTAGTTGATGTGCCTTATCCGACTTTCTATTGCAGTTTGAATGACACCTGCCCAAAAGAATCCAAGTCAAGAGTCTTTTCCAGACTTTTCATAGTTTGCTCCATTTTCTCTTCGTCAGTGAACTGTTCAACTTGTGTGTCTTCTACCCACTCATCTTGGTTGGCAAATTGTTCTATCTCTGGGATTTTGCAATGTTAATAAGCTGACAGTCTATATTTTATTTTTTTTCAATTGATAAAGCCATTTGGGTCATAGGGTACCCACCAAAAGCTCCTTTTTAATCTGAGTTTTTCACCCAATATCTGATCAGCCTCTTGCCATCCTTCTTTTTTGTTCATGACATAGGGGCCTAGTTGGTCTCTGAATTTCAACTGAGCCTTTTTATTGGTGCTATGGAAATGAGTCAAATCTGAATTGATAAATTACATGTAATATTCCAAGGCAAACAGTTTCATTAGCACATATCTTGGCAGCCTGTAGGGGCACAGCTCACAGCCATATATCCTGATGACAGTGTGATTCTGGTACAAGTACCAGTCACCTATTTTGTAGCTTTTGGAGAGCTGCAATATTTTTTGCATATCATAAGACAGTCTACGAGGAGGTGTTCTCTTTAGGAGAGAAGAGTCTGGATAGACAAACATGTCAATGAACTCATAGTAGGAGTAGGGAGAGCTGTGGACTTCATGAAAGACTGAGGTCCAAAAAATCACAGACCTCTTTTCTCCTTTAGAGTCCAATCTTTTGATGGGGAATTCAAAATAGTCTGGCTAATAATACAGGAACAGATGACAGATGTAGGATGAATACTTGAAGACTCCCTCCCTATCTAGATTCAATAGTTGGTCATGTATCTTGCTGTCAATGAATTTGGCATAATTGTATTTGACAGCAGGGGGCTGCCCTGGGGTAAATGCGGACAATAAGACCAATATAGTTTCATCAATATGTTCACTTTTCTTGAAACCCAGAACATAAGATATCATATCAACAAGTAATTTACCCACTTCATTGAAACATACATAGTGAAAAGGAGGTGGCTCTGTAGGCTGGCGATCTGCTCTCATAAATACTTGGGAAATTCGGGTTATTTCTGAGCTGGAGAGTTTGGGACCTTAATCAAGCAAAAACTTCATAGTAAGAGGAAATAGAAGCTGAGTTGGTTTGAAGTTTGGCATTTGATTGATGGAGTCAGGAGTTATATGAAAGAGGATGCTCCCAAATGGAGATTTGACTGCCCTTTGAGTTGGTTCATAGTTTTCACAACAGAGGTGAATTATCTCAGGGAAGATAGTGACAGAGGGGAGGAAGTATATGGGCAGATTTGATTCCCATATCCCATAAAAATCATTGTTATTCAGATAACTATTCCTCAGCTCACAGAATGTTTGCAGGTGGTTTCTGTCACCAACCAAGTCTTGGATTAGATAATCCCTATCAGCCAAAGGTAGTGATAACAATTCCCTGTGGGGTACATTGAGAGGAGTGACATTCAAGGCTGCTGGAGTCTCCATCTTTAAATTCTCTATGTTTTTGATTTGAATGTGGGTCTATGCAGCAACAGAACACTGAGTGCTAGCTCTGAGGTTTTCCCAGGGAATTGAAGACTGAGCCTTATATAGAAATGGCCTCACTGTGTAAAATTTACAAAAAAGACAAAGTCTGCAAACTTTAATTGGGAGGCTAGATAAAAACGGAGGAAATGGTGCTCTTTTGGAGGTGAGTTTGGCAAATTAACTCAATATTTGGGCAATTTTGGAGATTTTGCTGCCAGAAATGGGCTTGAATTGCAGTTTAGTGGGCAATTTGCAGAGGAGAATAGAGTTTGTAGGTTTTCTTTGGAACAAAGGGTCACACAGCGAATTAAAATGCAGATATTTGTTGGTAGGAGTGCATTTTAATTCGAATTTTAGTTCTTTGGGTGATTTTAAGAGCGAAATTTCGGAAAAACAGGGTATATAGGTGAATAACGGGTAAATACCTGTTTTATAGGTGACTGGTATGAGCTGCGGGTACAATACTGAGCTGAGGGGGCCAAGTTTGTAGAGTGAATTCATGTGGGTGGCGGACTGGAGTTTTGGTGGCGAGTTGGTCGTAAGTTGCATGCACAGTCTCCACAAACGAACAAATAGAAAGTGAACAAAAACCATCACTTTCACGACTTTTAACACAATTTGGGCTTTCTCGGGCTTTCTGGCACTTTTTTGCGATGATGTCATCATGACGTAATTTTTTCGTGTAGCGAGGTACGGAGGATGACGTGTCGGGTGATGTGGCAGGTGGCATGGAGGTGAGGTGGTAATGTCAGTAGGTGACATGGCGCTGATACGAAGTGGTGCCGGGCAACGTGGATGCGATGTCAGCTGATGATGTGGGCATGACGTGAGCTGGGAGGGAGTGGGGCGGTAAGCGGTATTCCCCACATCACCTTTGGGCCATGGTGGTTTCGGAGGGGACGGCTTCTATCACGCCGGGAAGCCGATGCATGGTAGGGGTATGGCAGAAATACCGCCAATCCCCCGGATGCTAACATTTGGTGGATGGGAGCTTCCGATAACACCGCCAGCCATTAGATCTATGGCACTGGATCGGATGGTCGATGGGCGAGGTAAGTGGCTGAGGTTTATGGTAGGGGGACCCGCACATTATTTTAACATTTAATAATATTTGTCGGGGTTTTGAACTTTTGTTATGGTATTTTCGGGCGTGGTTGTTTATTTAACCAAGTGTTAAATAAACCCTAATGGTTTATGAACGCGGAAGGGTTGTTATTAAGGTCCCAAATGGACCAATAATTCCCAAAAAAATTTGGGCGCGGTTTTTTATTTAACCGTGTGTTCAATAAACCCCGATGGTTTATGAACACGAAAGGGCTATTATTAAGGTCCCAAATGGACCAATAATTCCCGAAACTTTGTTATATAGCTATAGTTGCCAGGGGTAGGGATATTATATATCTTTTGGGTTTTTCATATAGTTTTTATAAAATAGGGGTAGGAAAATGATAAAGGAGCTATACAATAGAGTCAATGTTAATATGATTTTATGGATAGATAACGCTAAGTTTATAAGGTAATAACTTAGGTTTTTGGGGAAATGAAGTAAAATGGTAAGATCTTTTACACAAGAAATGTGGCTTGTTTTGACTAAGTAAACACAAAGTTCCACTTAGTATTTATCATAAAATGAAGTGAACTAGGACTACTGGGCAGATCCCAATGTCCTTGAGGGGATGTCAGTAAGGGTACTTGGGGAATGAGAGGGGAAATTAGTCATGCTCCACTGTTTTACAACCAAACAACTGCCATGGTACTTGTGACATCCATGAGATAAGTCTTTCTTGAAAAAACAAAAAATGATCACAAACTTGCTTCTG
Organism: Pinus tabuliformis; assembly: GCA_031772625.1. NCBI lineage: Eukaryota > Viridiplantae > Streptophyta > Pinopsida > Pinales > Pinaceae > Pinus > Pinus tabuliformis. The sequence goes on along the minus strand of CM062816.1, from coordinate 90,840,672 downwards.
CAACAACAAACTGCCTACCCAGCCTAATACACCTAGCATTTTTTCTTCCTTTTGATTGGGTGCATTTGGACTAGCAAACCTTGATTTTCCTCTTTTCTTTTGAATGCCCTCCTATCTAAGTCTACCCTTATCTCTTCCAAGGGCCCAGATTAAGCAGTTGGGATCCTTTGTTTCTCTACCTATTAACTCATCTGCCAAGCTTGAGCTGTTTGGAAAAACCTTTATTCTCTATTCTAAAGACAAGTCAATTCAAACATGATCTAGCCAGGATTGAACTGTCTGGCTATTCATCAACTGTGTCAAGAATCAACCACCTATACACAATGAAATTCTTCAAAAATTGAACAGTAGTGGCATTTAAACTAGCACACTTTCCTGGTCTTTTTGGCTTGGGGTTCATTTCTATTATTTTTCTCTTGACCATTCCCATCTTTTTGTTCTTTGATTTTTCTTTTAGGGCATACCCTCTTTCAATTTTTTAATTTTCTTCATTTGTTTACAAAATATGGAACCTTTGCCGCATGAAAGGATGAACATATTTGGCTCTTCTACAGTTAATCATGAAAAATGAAACCTATTGGTATATTAACCTAATAGTGGCTCCACTTGGGGATGGCTTTTCCTGGTGAAAATTCAAGAATAGCAGGTCAAAGGGCCTTATATTCAATTCTTGCTGTATTTTGACATTTCTCCTTTGTTGTACACAAAATGGTGCCTCTAAAAAATTTGAGGGATTCTCATGAATTCATTAACTTAGTTGCAGCTCTGTTTAGGTTACTCTGTCTGAATATTTGTCATCATTTTCATAGCTCCCAAGTCTCCTTTTTAACTTCTTCTGATAAACTCAAAATGTAATACCATAAGGTGGCACAATTCCTTGCCTTTCCCTCAAAATTTGCTGCATCTTATTCCCTATCATATTTCTGTAATAAATTGCAGAAAGTAAACACTATTATGTACAAACTAAAGTGTTGATTTATTCAACAAACTGGATCAAAATAATGCTTCATCATTTGACCATTTACTGGCCCATAATCTGCCTCTGTGCCATCCAAGCTTTTCAGAAAATAGGTGTTGTTTCCTTGTACAATCTGAATAACAAAAGGTCCTTTCCATAGAAAATCAAATTTTCCATGTTTTCCTTTATCGTCTCTTCTGGAATCCCACTTCAAAACTTTATCCCTAATGAAGAAAGCATCTGCTTTGGTTCTCTTATCAAATGTCTTTTTACGTTTTTCTTGTAAAACCTAAGATATTTGGCATACCTCCTCTCTTGTTTGTTGCAAATGAATAGTTTGATTGATCCTTCTTTGAATATCATTAAGTTCTGCCTGTATTTCTTGCAGCAACTTTATCACTGGGATTCCCAAAGATGAAGGGAATCTTGCCTCCATGCCATAAACTAATTCATATGGGCTTGTTCCAATGGATCTTTTGGTGGTCAATCTGTCTGCCCATAGTGCATTTACAAGTTTTTTATGCCAATTCCTTTTATTCTCCTCCAAGACTTTATTAATGATGTTGATTAAGCTTTTGTTGGATGACTCAGCTAGACCATTACCTTGAGGGTAATAGGCTGTGGAGTGGCCCAAGGTAATGTGGTACTTATGACAAAAATTGATCATTCTTTTGGATTTAAAGGCAGTAACATTGTCTGTAATAATCTTCTATGGACAGCCAAATCTAGACAGAATATTGGTTTCTAAGAATTGCATGATGATTGAGTCATTGGCTTGCCTACAAGGGATAGCTTCTATCCACTTGGTAAAATAGTCTGTGGCTGTCAAAATCCACCTATGCTGACTAGAGGATGTAGGGTGGATTTCCCCAATGAAGTCTAAACCCCATTGTTGAAATGGCCTTTCAGTTGAAATGGGTTTGAGGGGAAAAGGCAGCAACTTTTTCTTGCCTTAAAAAATTTGGCATTTGTGGCAAGAAGTTACATATTTCTTTGCATCAGCAGTGTGGGCCAATAATATCCAGCCCTTAGGATTTTATCAGCTGTTTATTTCCAATACAAATGTCCACCACAATCCCCTGCATGAAATTCCTTAAGTACTTTGTCAGTTTCATCCAGTGTTAGGCAATTAAGCAAAATACCTTCATGGTTTTTCCAAAACAACACATTGTCTATAATACAAAACTTTGAAGCTTTCATTTTCAAGAATCTCTTTTTAGTCCTGGATAACCCTGGAGGAGCTTGCAAGTTTGACAATATATAACATATGTCAGCATACCAAGGTGATTGTAAAAAGGCTTGATTGATCTGTGGAGTCACCATCTCCTGTTCGTTATCCAGTTCATTGATGTCAAGGGCTTGAAAATTGGTTTCAGTCATCATCTTGGCTAATCCTTGTCCTTTTATCAGTTTTGTTGGCTTAATTTCAATGTCATATTCTAAAATGTTGGATATCCATTTGCCCCTTTCACCTTCAATTCCTTCTTGAGTTAGAATGTCTTTGACCACGACATTTGGGACATAAGCTATCACATGAGAATACAAGATATAAACTCTGAAATCCTTGATGGCTTTTACAAGGGCATAAGCTTGTTTTTCCATGATCTGATATTTTAAAGGTGCATCTATAAGTGCTTTGCTAAAAAAAGCAATGGGATTCTCACATCCTTGGTCATCCTTTTGCAATAGGACAACAACAATAGTATGCTGAGATGCAAAGGAAAAGATTATAAAATCTCTATAAAACTTGGGGCTTGTGAGGACTGGTGTTTTTGTTAAAGCTATTTTGATGTCCTCAAAGGCTTGTTTAGCTTCTATTGTCCATTTTACTTTAGAATCTTTCTTCAGCATATTATTCAACAATCTTATCAATTTGGCCAAGTCGGGAATGAATCTCCTTAGGAAATTGATCTTTCCTAAAAAAGCTTGTAGTTCTTTGATTTTTCTTGGGTGAGGCACTTGGAGAATAACTTGTATTCTGTCCGAGTCAATTCTAATGCCATCTTTTGAAATTATGTGACCTAGGAGTTTGCCTTCTTCTAGGCCAAACACTGATTTCTTTGGGTTCAATGATATGCCATATTTTCTGCAAATTAGGAACACTTGTCTCAAATGTTCTAAATGTTCTTGGTCTGATTTTGAAAAAGCAGTGAGATCATCGAGATATATGACTAAGAAATCATGGATCTCTTTTGCAGGCTATGTCCATTGCTTGTTGAAATGTGCCCCCTGCATTTTTAAGTCCGAAAGGCATTTTTACATATTTGAAGGTTCCCCAAGGTGTTGTAAAGGCAGTTTTATCTTGATCATCTGGGTGAACTAAAATATGATTAAATCCTGAGAATCCATCTAACAACGAGATCCTCGAAGCTCCCACTACCCTTTGTAAAATGTGATCCATCATGGGTAAGGGGTAGTGGTCTTTGAGAGAGACTTTATTCAAATTTCTGAAGTCAACACACAGTCTTATCTCTCCCATTTTCTTCCTAGTAGGTACTAGGTTTGAAATCCATTCGGAGAACCTAATAGGTGCAATTATTCTAGCTTCGTACATTCGTTTGACTTCCTTTTCAATAAAGGGAAGGAGGACATGATTCACCCTTCTAAGCTTTTGTTTAAAAGGTTTTTGATTTTCTTTCAAGGGTATTGTATGTTGGATGACAGAGGTATCATTGGACTTGAGGTCCTCATAGCTCCATGAAAAAACATCTTGAAATTCTTTAAACAACTCAATGTATCTCAGCTTTTGGTTAGGAGGCAATGTTTTGGACAGTTTTATCATTTTTGGATATTTTGTGGTTCAAATATTGCAGTCCTCAATTTCTGCATTTAGTGGTTGCATTTTTGGCTTTCTTGGAATATCATTTGAATCAAATATATCCTCCAAAGGAGTTAGGCCTGTGGGCAGAAAATTATCCTTTAGTTCAATTACTTCAGATTCTCCCTCAGCCATTTCATTAAGGTCCATTTGTTTCAGCTCTTGTAAATTTTTGTTATCAAAAGTTGTTGGATGCAAATTCAAATTTGTTGTTTCAGCTGATATACTTTGCTCACTGTTGTCTATTTGTTGTTGATCATCAATGGTGCTTGTGTCAATGTTTGTACTTGAGAATTCCTCTTTCAAAGTCAGGAAATTATTTATTTGTGTATCATTTTCAAACACCTGCCAATTTTTGACATTATCTGGGACAGTAGGTCTGTGTTTGATTTTAGCAGTGAAGTGGTGGTTGGGCTCAAATGGTAGCTTGCAAGTGCTAGCAAAAGTTTTCAAACTATGTGCATGTAAATTGTGCTTTCTTGGAATTTTGGTGAGCTGATATTCTAAGAAGGTGTTAAGTATTTCAATGGTTGCCCCTTTGTAAGCTCTTAGCCTAAGATCATTTGTAACAAAGTTTCCCTTTATCTGTTAGATAATCAAATCTGAGTCCTCTAGAATTGAAATCTTGGTTCCCCCTAGACTTCTAATCAGTTTGAGTCCCAGCAAAAGGGCCTCATATTCGGCCATATTGTTTGTACATTTGAAATTTAGCCTATATGCATGTCCTTGAGCATGGTCATTTTGCATGTTGTGTATCCAAACCCCTGCCCCTGCTCCTAATTTGTCACTGACCCATCAAACTCTAAGTACCATAAGATTTCTTGATTGTGACTAGCCTTAGGAGTTTTGGAAACTTGCTCAATGGGCAAATTTGAATTTTGTAACTCATATGGTATGTTTTGTTCATTTGTTGCATCAATCACACCAACAATTTTTTGATCTTGAGCACTAGATTGTTCATTTATGCTTTTTGTTTGTGCTGTTTGTAGGAGTTTGACATCAGTTTTGGGACACATCTCAGCATTGTACAATATGAATGAATCCATATCGGAATGCATAGAATAGATGGGGAAGTTTTTGGGTTTCTCTTGACTGCTAACCACATATTTCATCAATGTTTCCCAGTACAATCTCTTTGGCTGTCCAAAGACTGAAATGGTGGCATAGGACATGTCTAGTTGCAAAGATCCTTGGAGTTTTACACCCCAAGATCTAGACAAAAGCATGCCATACTTTGGTGGGATATCAGCTACCACCACATCCATCAAGATTGTCTTGGCGGGGTATTGTACTAGAGATACACACAAATCCTTGATTAGGCCTAGACACCTGACCTGACTAGAATCAAATGAGAACAAGTCTTTGTATGGACTTGTGATATCTAGGTCCATTCTTTCCATCACAGACTTAGCCATTAGGTTATGAGAAGCTCCCGAATCAAACATTGCATTATACAGAACCTTGTCATGAATGTTTAAGCTTACATAGAATGGAGGGATTCTTCCATCTACTATTTTACCATTGACTTCAGGACCAAAAATAAGTTCTGGTTGGTCATCTAAAGCATTGACTGCATCCATATTCTCTGATACTTGAAGTGACCTATTGATTTGTTCCCTATAGACTTCATTTTTAGCCAATTCAGACAGAGGAATGGCTATCTTCAGTTTGCCTATTTCTGTTTCTAAGTTAAGAGGTTTTTCCGCTTTAATTCTTGTATTGCAAGCAACAAGGTTTTCCTTTTTTGTTGTATTTTCAGTGACCTTCTTTTCATCATGAGTGTTGTTCTGAGCTAAATATGTTTTGAAATTATTTTTAGGAGGGCAGTTTAGATTTTCTTTTGAGGGAAGGGATGTGGATGGCTGATTTTTTGAGGGCTGTAAGTCTGATATGTCCGCCACAGTGGCTTTCTTTGGGTCGAGGTCTATTTTAACAGGGGGTTCTATTAGGGTAGCTTTATCCTTTGTTTTATTTGGCTACTTGGTATCTTTCAGCTTGGTAGGTTCAGGCACATTCATGGTTCTGCTTCTTAATTTGTATTGTCTATGAACCTCATAGACCGCTGTATCATACCCTTCTTTGAAATCAAATGACTCTCCAGATTTGGTTTGAAATTGGTTGAAATCATGAGCTTCTTGGTCATCTTGGGTTAGAAAGATTTGTTGTTCATTGTTCAAACCCACTAGGTTGATTTGAGTATCCTCTGTTGGCTCACTAGAGGTTGAGGCTTCGGCATAGTTCTCTTGAAATGGAGGTCTGATATTTTGATCAGGGCCAGTCTTCCCAGTGTTAGGATTTTGATTTTTTCTAAAGTTTGGATTCCTAGTGGTGTTACTTAGTTGGCCATACCAAGAAGATTTCCTTTCGATGGTTTCCACTCTATCACCCAATCTGTCCATACCTTTGATGATTGCATCTAGTTTTTTCTCAAATGCAGAAGGCTCTTCTTTGAAAGTTGTTCTCCTTTCAGTTCTAGCCTGATTTCTCTTAGATATCAAGTTGGCCTCTACACTAACCGCTATGCTTTGCATGTCTTCTAAGCTAGGAGGAGCTCTTTCTCTTAGTTGATATGACATGTCAGAGTCAAATCCATCAGGGAATTTGATTAAGGCCAAGTCAAGTGGAGGTCTAAGGTTTTGAGGGATCGCATCGTACACATTGTTGAATCTAGCATAATAATCTTGAACAGTTTCTTGTGGGCCTCTTTTTAAACTGTCATACTCTGATAGGATATGCAATGGATCCTTCTTCTTTTCCCATCTGTTCAAAAAGGTTTGGTACAGGGCATCTGGATCAGCAATTGTGTTTGCACCAAGTGCCCTAAACCAGGTCCTTCCCTCACCGGTTAAGCTTTGAACAAAAATTTTCATTATGACATCATTGTCATCGATTTCATAGTTCTCAAAGTAGTCCATCATTTTCTTAGTGTGTTTCTGGGCTGTATAGGAGCCAGTACCCCGAAAATATGTAATTTTTCTCTAATAATCCAGAGGCATAGCCCCTGGATTTGCAGGTAACTGCAGAGGAGCATAACGGTTTTCCATATTTACAGGGATAAATGGGGCAGCAAGAAGAAATAAGACAGCTGGAACAGCAGGGACAGCAGTGGAAATATGTGCAGTGGATGGGGGAGTCGAGAGGATAATTTGAGTTGTGGATGAAGAACTCGGAGAGGCTGTAGTATTGACAGAAAGGATTGTTTCTCTCCCAGGAGTAAGCTCAGATTTTGTAAGGTTGTCACATGGAATGAGACGATCTTGCAGACAAGATAGACCTTCCTAGAATCTAAAGAGATCTAATGACAAGCAAGCCAATCAAAAACTATCTTTCTCTAAATATGCATTTATAAACAAAGGCAAACAAGTGATTTAGGCCTACCTTGGGTCCAATGCAAGTTTGTGGAAGCCTCGCTCCTTTGATCCAAGTGAGCTCCCTTGTTGCGAATCTGCAAACACAAACAAGCAAACAAATTAAATAGCACCTGAAAAGCCAATATGATAAAACATATTTAACATGAAGATCAAGGAATTCATGAAACAAATGACATAATACAATTTGTTGAGAAAAATGAATCTGATTGCATTAATTCAAATCAAAGTAGAACTTTACAACCTGTGCCTTGACATTGTACAAGCTCCTCCCAGGGTCCAACAAGAAGTCTCCTCTACTTTGACAAGTTTCACTCTCTTCCCAATGAAGCCAAAAAGGTATGTGATCTCTCCTATCAAGCTTAACTAGCAAGTCTCAATTCCACCAGCATTTACCCTAAAAAATGTTCAACTTCTAACCTCCCCAACAACCAGCCCAATGCCTTAATTTATAGTGCAATGGAGGGAAGTTACTAGGTCCTCCTTTAAAGGGATAAAGCCCTCCTTCAAAAGGATAGCTCCTCCCATCAAGGGATTAGCTCCTTCTCTTTTGGGATGCATGAACCACCTAAGAGCGACCAATCCATGTCAAAATTCCTTCTAGAATCATCTAGAATTAACCCAAAGTGAGATTTTTAGAATAAACTTGCACCTTTTTGACTTTCACAGGGGTCCGCACCCACTCCTTTAGGGACAGAGCGGGCAGGTCCACAATTTTTGTAAACAGGAGGTGTGGGACCACAGGCAACAGTGAGAGAAAGTGCGGAAACAGAGCTTTGTTGATTTTCAATGTCTTTCTCTCATTTTCAAAGCTTGACTTGAAGAGCTGAGGTCTGAGACTTGCTTAGGAGGACAGTACAAGTGATGGTAGACCCATACTGACTGCAAATAATCATGGTGACGATATTTTTGTGTAACAGATTGCCCCCTAAATTGCGAAGTCTGTAGTAGATGAGGATTTCATTCATCATTTAGGAAGAGTGAAGTACTTTCTCATTTCGAGGATCATCTTGTGGAGAGCCCGGTCGGAACCTGTAAAAACATTCAATGCAAGATATATATATGAGATCATACCATCTCTGAGGTAGGCATTCCCATACTCAGATCAAAACGGACTTAGAAAACTAACTACTGCTCTGATACAGGAATGATCTTGTAATACATCACAAGTATAGACTCATGTGGACACAGTATGGATGCAGCCATCTATTTATGAATAGTCCATCATATAATGAATACAAAATTCCTCTCAGCCTGGATTGCAGAAACTAGATCCAGGGTCTTCATTTCTACTTCCCGAAACAGTACCATTCTATCCATGCGAATGAATGTGTTGATGTCGAGCATGGTAGAAACCACTGATTACCAGTCAATGATGTAAACTATTAACAAGTGTGAGAGATACCACCAGTGATGTCAATGGCTCTCAAAGTATCCAGTACAATCCATGACATGTGAATAAATGTGTTGATGTTGAACATGTCACGGAATCCTTTGATCGAAGGTCAATGATCCAACCTATCGTCAAAGGCGAGAAACTTACCATTGAGGCATGCAGATCCCAAGGTACTGATGATTTCTAGAACAACTTCCTAGATAATGAGCTAAATTCGATAGAAAGCGATCCGTCGCAGGCATGCCCACAACACGAAATCATAGATCAAGTTGAAGAAATTTAGTTGCAAGGACTGACTCAGGGATGGTCAAGATGGATGACAGATACTTTGTAGATGAATGGCTTATTGGCAGTGACCTCTTGAACACATAATGACACAACAGATGGTTTGGTGACAAATGACCCCAAGTTAATACCCAGAAACTGGCTGAAGAATTTCAATGTGGTTTTATCAACTGTTAGGCAAAGGATTTCCCAACCTAGGTGAATAAAAGTGTCGTGTTCAAGAGTGGTTACAAAGTATGACAAACAGGCTCATTTTTCTCTCTTTTCCCCCACCATTTCTGGCAAGTACCTCTTTATTTTTGACAAGCTTGAGGAGGATAACATTTTCTTGATTATAAGCTCATCGTTTAGATGAGTCCAACTTAGTTTAAATTCGAACCCTAAGAAGGAGTGGTTCGTTCCTGTTTGTAATTGAACAGGTCCTTTACTGTGAAATTTTAACGAGTCCAGTATAGGAGAAACTCGGCGTTTTTCAATTTTAGAGAGTTTGAAAAAACTTAAGAAGACTCCAGGGTTGACCTTTTTCGTAAATTTGTGTTTCCCAAGCCCAAAAAAGTATAAAATAATACTTGAGAGAACCGCTTGATCTTTATGACCAAGGAGTACTTTTCGTAATTAGTGCCCCTGATCCGAAAAAGTAAAAAAGTGATCAACGACACGTCGTTTTATAACCAATATCGAATTTGAAACGACAAAAATCCGGCAATATTTTCTTGTTTTTATGGTCAGAAAAGAGCTGTAAGTGGATTGTCTTTTTAATTCCATTTTAAGGAGTTTAAAAAGAAAAACTCGGCGATCTTTTCATGTTTTAGGAGTCAGAAAAGAGCTTAAAGGTGACTCTAAGGTTTCATTTTTTCGTAAGTTTTAACGAGTTCGAAAAAATGATAAAAATGTACTCATAGTTTTCACTTTTTTGTAAGTTTTAATGAGTTCGAAAAAATGATAAAAATGTACTGATATGGTTGACTTTCAATTTAATTTACGAGCAGGAAAAGATGGAAAGAACTCGGCATTTTCATTTGTTTTACAAGAATGAAAGATAGAAAAATAATCTCGGGATTTTCATGAGTTTAACGGGTCTTGAAAATAACTGAAATTGACTCGAGATAGGTTTCATTTTTACAAAAGCTTGAAACAAAGAAAAACTATGCTTCAAAGTAGTTTCATTTTTACACAAGCTTGAAACAGAGAGAAAATTGTGCTAGATGCCCCCTAAGCATAACTGCTAGAGTGCATGCCCCCCAGCATAATGACGCAATTCGAGGTACTTGCCCCCCAAGCTTCATTGCATTCAACCAGGTGGATGAAATGAAGGTTTACTTTCGAAATCTTGGAAAGACTTGTGGGAGTTGTTTCATTTTTTAGTGAGGTTGACACAGGAAAAGAACTATCCTCAAAACCCTTGTTTCATTTTTTAACGAGCTTGACACAAGACAAGGAACTATGCTCTGAAATCCTTGATTCATTTTTTAACGAGCTTGACTCAAGACAAGGAACTATGCTCATGACTACTCTCTACAATCTACCTATTTAGCCTATGACTCCTTATTTCATTTTTTAACGAGCTTGACACAAGACAAGGAACTATGCTCTTATACCTGATTCATTTTTTAACGAGGTTGACTCAGTAACAGGAACTATCCTCAAACCAACTGATTCATTTTTTAATGAGGTTGACACAGGAAAATAACTATCCTCATACTCACTAATTCATATTTTAATGAGGTCGACACAGTAAAAGGAACTTTCCTCGAACCTGATTCATTTTTTAACGAGGTTGACTCAGTAACAGGAACTATCCTCTGACCAACTGATTCATTTTTTAACGAGGTTGACACAGGAAAAGAACTATCCTCATGGCAAGCTGTTTCATTTTTTAACGAGGTTGATACAGGCAAAAACTATCCTCGCGACTCACTGACCATGGCTTCCAACTGGAAGAAAGACATGTCAATGGACACACCTTGATCATGGCTTCCAAGAGGTCTTCATCAGAAGGAAGAATAGTTCTCTGGAATGAACACCTGTCAAGGGACTCAAAAGGGATATGAACATTGCATTCAAGTAATCCCATAGAGTTTTCCATGTCAATTACCGGATCTAAATCAAAGGAAGATGAGCAAACAGTGAGAGGCTCACTTACATCGATAACTGAAAACATGGGACCAGTTGCCACATAATTAACCCGTGGTGGGGTAGATACCACTTTAAAATCAGGAACATTTAAGGGTGTAATATTATTTGTAGTTGAAACAAGACTAGGGAACAAAAGCTGGTCTACAGTCACAATATTTCCATTGTGAGGGAAGGACATCACGCGAAAGAGTGTCGATATGATAGCTTTCATTGCATAAACATAGTCTCGTCCAAGGAGCAAATTGAAATCCAAGGGACCTCGAATTACCATAAGATCAATATAAACAATTCTACTTTCCAAGGTAATAGAAAACTTAGGAAGGATCCCTAAAGGTTCACTAATCGTTTTGTTAAAAGCTTTCAGATTCTGTGTAATAGGCGCAAGCTGAGGGGAACCCAAAGCTTTCCAAGCAGTTGAGGATAAAATACTAACAAAAGCACCTTCATCTACCTGTGTGCAGTGCATGTCCCTACCACCAACCTTGACAATGATTTGGAAAGGGATGGAGGAAGGAAGACGAGGTTCTGTCAGTCTATTCCAATCAAAGGAAAAGACCTCAGTACTTGGTTGGGGTTCTATCGAAACAGGTGAAATGCCCCCTAGCATAGCAGAATCTGATGTAACAAAAAGAACTTGAGTGGTATGAAGTTCACTCTCTAAAGGGAAAGTGGGATCGACCGAACGTGAAATTGAATCGACCACTTGATCAACTAATGGATCATCAACCTGAGTGACATGAGTTTCACTCTCCAATGGAAGAGTGTGATCGACTGTACTTGAAATTAGATCAATCACTTCGTCAGTTGACGGTAGGTTGGGAGAAAGTTTATGGTAACCAGTTGTAAACTCTTGCTGTGGAACAGTAAGGTTTTCCAACAATTTTGAGGCTTCATCCATGTGAGGGCAAATGTGAGTTTGATGAATCCCTTTGCATAACTTACAAGGAAACCTAACTTTACCCTTTTTCCCAAGAACCTGACTATCACTGGTTGATGGATCAATGGAAAGTTGATGAGATTTTTCTGACCATACTTCCAAGACCTTTGGAATACCAGGACAATTGATAAGGAAGTGGTCACCCTTACAAAGCCTGCAAGGGTATTTGGGTTTACGATGCATGTCGGAGTTTTCCTCAACAACTAACACTTACATCCATAGTTGGTTGGTTGACTTCTTTCTTATCTTGCTTCTTCTTCTTCTGCTTCTTCCCTTTCTTCTTCTTCTTAGACACCTGGTTACTAGTGTCAAGGCTTTTACCAAGCGAAGAGGAAGAAATGGAGGAAGAAAAATTAGGTGAAGAAGGTAAAGGGTCAACAGAAGGTTGGTGATGTTGAGATGGTGAACTCTGTTGAGGTGAAGCATGTGGTTGAGGTGGAACAATTGGAGTATTTGGGGCCAATGAAGTTGAAAATAACCATATCGGTAAACCTATTGTAAATCCAGGTAATGACAAAGTAGCCATATAAGGAGGACCAACATTTCCAAAATAAGGAAAGGTACTAGTATTCTCGTTAAGAGGGGTTCCTTGGTCGGTAAATTCCGGAACACTTGCCATTATATTCAACTTCAGTGAATTTAAAATTAAAATTCACAATTCACACCTATGGTCTCTAAAAGTAAAAACAAACAAATTAACACGCACTATCAAATCTAGGAGTCAAACCACACACAAACAGCAGCTTTCTGTACTGAAAACACTAGTTGGTGATGAAATCCAACGTCATAGAATTCAATATAGAAATGGCAGTTGGAACAGTTACCCTGACAACCTGCTTAATGAATAGACTGGCACAAGTTTCTCCACTAAATTGTTTCGAGTGAAGAGAACCCCCCAGAAAATCCAAGTGAGTCTAGCCGACGTCTGCTCCAGGTACAGTGGGATCTTCCCACCACTGTCACCTTAGGAAGAATCCTATAGAATATGGTCACTAAGGTTACCAACGGAAACAAATATACCTGGGGGAATAGTCTACGATCCAATACGCATGCAAGGGTAGAGTAACAAGCTCAATCCCCTTGAAGGCTCCTTGACATAATCTAAGGTTTACCAATAAGTGACCCCAAGCTCCTCGATAATGGTCAATCCGAGGTTTACCATTTTTAATACGTGAATATCTTCTATCATTCCCAATGAAGAAGGATTGATTCCCACTCTGGTTCAGATATGATCTCGTGCTTCTCCTTTAAGAGGAGCTTTCCCAGAGCATAGATGTAACAATTGGACTTTTTTCCTACCGCAAGATATAGCTACTTGTTTGTTTTACTGTCTTGGAGAGTTAACTAAAACTTATTCCAAGACACTAGCCTATGCTAGATTGGTGGAAAGAGCCTTAAAAATGTAAAAATTACTAGATGAATTTTAATTAAGCATTGTGTTATTTAGGCTGTTATTACTCAAAAGGGTAAATGGATATGAAACCAATGGTGTTATGACTCGACTCAAAATTGAATGCAATTGAATATGATAATGTAATCCTTTCAATTCGATGAATCCTAACTAAAGTAAGGAGAGAGTTTCCATTCACTTCCAACAATGCAAAAAATTGATCACTAAGAGAAAATATAACAAATTCTCTAATGCACTAATTTTATCAAGAAAAACTAATGCAAACCAATTCCAAAACAGTGTTTATTTTTATTTTTGTGTGTTAAAAACAAGCATAAAAATATGTAAATTCAAATCAAAGAAAACTGATCTAAACCTACGATTGATTTTTCAGAATGTAAACTATGCAATTGTAATCTATGCACAATTCACTTGAAAAGTATGCAAATGTAATCTATGCACATTTTTCATTCATATTCTGAAAATGAGAATTCTAATTATGCAAATGTGATCTATGCAAGAGAATTCTCATACACAAGATGATTCTAATGTAATCTAAGAACCAATCAAGTGCAAGTCAAGAAAATTGGGTGAGAGTTCCAGAGATCAAAAAATAAAAACACTCAAAGGTGATTAACACTCATACACAAAAGCAAAAAGATGCAAAATTGTGAAAAGACTGAGACAAACCTCCAAGTAATGACCCAAGGAAATCAAATTAAGAATTTCTCAAAAAAGAGACTCAAAACACCCAATTGATGAAAGCTTAAAATGAGAATGCCAATGGAATTAACCTAAGGAAAGTTCTTAACAAGTCATATGTAGGTCTGGGCAGGGGATAACAACATCTACACAAAAATTAAACTGACTGAAAGAGAAAATCTTAAGTCTTTCAAAATTTTAGCAGGGTTCACAGGCCCACAGTTCACACAGGTGCAGTACCGCTCTGTGCTGAAAGAAAAAGTGCGGATAGGTCCGCACTGTGTTGCACGCTGAGGGTGCAATCCTCTCCTAAAGTTATGAAAAACAAAAAATAATCCTAGATCAACTAAATATACCCAACTCCACACACAACAAGCCAAAAACAAAAACAAAAACATAGTTTCTCAGGTCAAAGTAAAGCAAATAAAGAAATCAAGTCCCCAGCGGATTCGCCATTTTGTCACATGGAATGAGTCGATCTTGCGGACAAGATAGACCTTCCTAGAATCTAAAGAGATCTAATGACAAGAAAGCCAATCAAAAACTATCTTTCTCTAAATATGCATTTATAAACAAAGGCAAACAAGTGATTTAGGCCTACCTTGGGTCCAATGCAAGTTTGTGGAAGCCTCGCTCCTTTGATCCAAGTGAGCTCCCTTGTTGCGAATCTGTAAACGCAAACAAGCAAACAAATTAAATAGCACCTAAAAAGCCAATATCATAAAACATATTTAACATGAAGATCAAGGAATTCCTAAAAGAAATGACATAATACAATTTGTTGAGAAAAATGAATCTGATTGTATTAATTCAAATCAAAGAAGAACTTTACAACCTGTGCCTTGATGCTGTACAAGCTCCTCCAAGGGTCCAACAAGAAGTCTCCTCTACTTTGACAAGTTTCACTCTCTTCCCAATGAAGCCAAAAAGGTATGTGATATCTCCTCTCAAGCTTAACTAGGAAGTCTCAATTCGACCAGCATTTACCCCAAAAAATGTTCAGCTTCTAACCTCCCCAGCAACCAGCCCAATTCCTTAATTTATAGTGCAATGGAGGGAAGTTACTAGGTCCTCCTTCAAAGGGATAAAGCCCTCCTTCAAAGGGATATCTCCTCTCATCAAGGGATTAGCTCCTTCTCTTTTGGGATGCATGAACCACCTAAGAGCGACCAATCCACGTCAAAATTCCTTCTAGAATCATCTAGAATTAACCAAAAGTGAGTTTTTTAGAATAAACTTGCGCCTTTTTGACTTTCACAGGGGTCCGCACCCACTCCTTTAGGGACAGAGTGGGCAGGTCCGTAGTTTTTGTAAATAGGAGGTACGGGACCACAGGCGACAGTGAGAGAAAGTGTGGAACCAGAGATTTGTTGATTTTCAATGTCTTTCTCTCATTTTCAAAGCTTGACTTGAAGAGCTGAGGTCTGAGACTTGCTTAGGAGGACAGTAAAAGTGATGATAGACCCATACTGACTGCAAATAATCATGGTGACGATATTTTTGTGTAACAAAGGTTTTGCTGAAGTATATCAATGTCTAAATCAATAGATTTTTCTATATATTCTTGTCTTCTAAGGCTCTTAGAGATCAAGTTAGGATTTTCAAAAATAATCGAAGGATTTGGATCAGGATTTAACCTAGTGTAAAGAGTTTTCTTCTTTGGAGCCAGCTTCTAAATGTGTTTTTGGTATTTTCTGGGAATGTTTAAAGATCACAGTTTTTGACAATATTCTAAAGGAAGCTCTTATGAAATATAGGAGGCGTTGGGCTTTCCTTTGAATATGCTAAAACAAGGAAACTGATCAAATCTTTGAGGTAGCTGTTTAAAGCCTAAAACTAGACTGGAGATTGACTGAAGCAACGTTTATTTACTCCTGTAAATGCACAGTAAAAATAGTTTCAAAGGCTACCTTGCTAACTTCAGACTCCATCTGTAGCTTTAGAAAATAGACAGAAGTAACAAACAGTCATTGAGGTCCCCAGCGGAGTCGCTAATGATGTTATCACTCACGTTGTTCCCCAGGAAAGCTCTAAGGGGGGAATATGGCTGAGGTAACCACTAACTAGTCTTTTAGCTGCAGATTCTAGCCAATCTGCAACCAAAGAGGGCTCTCTCTTTGTAATTTATCTTTGTTTGAAGTATTTTAGGCTAGTTATGATGCACAGGGTTTGGTTTTAAGTTTCTTGGATGGTGATCTTAAAAAAAGCTGGGATGCAAGTCTAAAACAGTTTATACCATTGGGAAAATGGGGTTAATGAGGATGAACTGCTGAGAGTGTTTTCTTTGATAAAGGGCAATACTACAGAGAAAGATAATCGATCTTGGAACAATTTTAAAATCTAGAAATTGGTGGAATGTAAGCCAGTGGATGAAGGGAAGTTAAGAATCCTTCATCATGTTGGCAGAGGGAAAGTGCATGAATATTATCAAGGAGCAGTAAAGAATTCCTAGGCAATATTCAAAGTGAAAGAATCAGTGGAAACAGGAGCAGCTAAGAATTCCTGTTTATGCTAACTCTGAAGAAAACATAATTAACAATAGAGATTGAACACAGAGTGTATTTAAACAAATTCTAGGCTATTCTTTTTCTCTATTATTAAGATTATGAAACATATATGAATTTTGCAAACATAGAAGACACAAAACGCAGTTTAGAACAACTTATTGATCCATAGAAAGACACAGGAATTCTGTAGCAGGTCCCAGAACATCAAATCCACATTCAGACGGTCCAGCAGCAGTGAACTTCAACAACCTTTGTATTAAAAAGTCTCAGAGTTACAGCGCAGTCCAGAGAGAAAATCACCAACCCCGAATACATCTCATGGGGAGGTATTTATACAAAAAGGAGATACAAAATATCGTGTAGATAAGCTATCGAGCAATAACTTCCTTCACCTACTCTACAGAAGAAGTAAATGAGAGAAATGAATGCAACAATAAATGTTGGTGTGCTGGCTATTTAGTTTGTCACATATATTTGACTTTTTGGACTGAGTGAGTCGGCTGGTAGTTGTGTCTTTGTTCTGCATTCTTGAATTATTGTCTTGGCCTTTTATCTGTGCGTGGTCTGCATTAATGAGCTGCAGTCCCAACCTGATTTCCTCTTTCTGCTGTTTTCATTCTTTGACAGGTGGCCCGTGCATTTGTATTTGCTGATATGTAGCTGATCAAAAAGAAAAAGAACCAAAATTACCTTGGTAAAACCTCCAACATCCCCTGACACCATTGGTTTGTTGGCAACTGATGTATTTGTATTTTTATTAGTGTTTCATCAGCTTCAGTATACCTGTAGAATTTGGGCTGGACTTCAAAAAGATGATTTATCTCATGTTCAATGTAGAAGAAATTTTCTAATTTGTCATATAGACTTTTTCCAGAGGGAGGCACTGTGTCTTCTGAAATGCTTGATGATGTTGTAATTTGATTGGAAACATAGGTATTTACCCTATTAGCATACTGTTCATGTGTTAACAGTCTCGCATTGCTAGTCAATAAGCTGGGTAACCCTTTGCTCTGCAACATTGCAAACTTTTCTTTGAAGGAATCTATTTATGTCTGCATTTCTTGGCACTTTCTTTCCAGATTTTGAACAAAATTCCTCAGGGTCAGCACCTTTTTCACTATCAAAATGGTGTCTATTCTGTTCCTGATATCTAGAGCTGCTAGTTGTTCTTTGGTATGAGTATTCAAAAATTGAATGAGTCTATTGGCCTGCTCAGGCATGTTTCCCAATGATGCCCTGGCCCTTTGAATCTCTACTCGGGCTATTTCTATCAATTCTATTTGCTCATGTATCGTCTGAATTGATTGCCATTGGTCAATGATAGACTGGCCAATTTTGGTCCACAAAATTGTTTTAATGTCTGCTAGAGGTTTATGAAGAGTGAGATCTTTTTCCAAGGATTTCACCTTATTCTCCAAGGCCTTTATCTCTCTGGTTTTCTCTGCCACTATTATCTTGGATTTGTCATAGCTTACCTCTAGCTTGGCCAACTTTTCTTTGGCCTCTTTCAACTCTGACATTTGGACTTCTAGCTCTTTTACTGCTCTCATCATTTCTTCCATGCTCATGCTAGACTCTGGTGTTGTTATTGTTGCTCCTGTTGAAACATCTGTGGTTTGATGTACCTGTTGTTGACGCTGGGATGATAGGAGGGATTGCTGTTGCAATTGTGGGAGGGGCAGCGATGACTGTTGGAGCTATTTCAAGTGGCTGGGAGGTCGACTCTCCCTGCTTGGCTTGCAATGCTTTCTCCAATTCCTGCTCCGTTGTAATTAGCCTTTGATTCATCCTCATCAGCAAATCCATCATATCTTCTTCTGCCTTTTCTTGTGCAAGTTCTGTAGTTTGTGGGTGCATGGTTGCAGGCAGCCTCAATTGCTTTCTAAGTGTAGCAATATCCTTTTTCTATATGAGGGCTTTGATGCCCTTGGCATCCTTAGGATCATGCCCTAGCTCAATAATAATTTCCTCCAAGGTCTTTATTCTGTTGTCTTTAGCCAAGCAAGATATTTTTTCCAATTCCAATTGGGCAGATGTATTGCTTAATGACTCCTTCAATTAGTGGGCCAGCATTACCTTGTCTGCCAATGTAGCATAGATCATTTCGCCTGTTTGCTTGTGCAGCTCAATTTGGTCCATTGGATGTATGTCTTTGGCGAGGACTTCTATATTTTTTTTATGTAGTCTGCAACTGTTTGTGGTTGCTAAACATTAGGCTTGAAATTACTTAAGATCATTTTTTCCTCCTTAATGTCATATGCTGCCATCAGTCTTTGCTGTTTGGAGGGTGTTGTTTTGAGAAGTTGATCAAAAAGATGTATTCTCAATAATTCATTTTGGGCTTTAATTTCCATGAATGTTCCTTTAATACCAGATGGTTGCTTACTTTGCTGCTTTGAGGAGGACACCTCCATACCATGTAGCCTCTCCATTTCTTGCCTGTGAGAGCTGGTGGATGTTTGCTGGCTGGTTTCCCTCTCCTTCCTTGGACTCCCTGTGATTTCTTCACTAATTTCCTCTTCAGGTTGAGGATCTACTCTTTGCCTTTTAGCCTCTGGCTGCTCTGTTTACCCACTTGCAGGTGTGGTTTCTTCTCTGTCACATTTCTTGCTTCTTTCCTCATTGAGAGGATTCTGTATTGCTGGTACCTGCGGTCCCTCTATCTGTAGTGAAGGGGCCTGCCCCTGACCTTGTTCCTTTGAGGTAGTTGGCTGGTCTGTCATTGTTTCTTGCTCTGTATTTACTACCTCCTTTCCTTTTGTTGTCCCTACTGCTAGTGTAGTCCTTTCTTGGGCAGCTTGTGAAGCAGCAGTAGTTGATGTGCCTTCTCCAACTTGCTATGGCAGTTTGAATGACACCTTCCCAAAAGAATCCAAGTCAAGAGTCTTTTCCAGATTTTTCATAGTTTGCTCCATTTTCTCTTCCTCAGTGAACTGTTCAACTAGTGTGTCTTCTACCCACTCATCTTGGTTGGCAAATTGTTCTATCTCTGGGATTTTGCAATGTTCATAAGTTGAGAGTCTATATTTTATTTTTCTTGCATAGATAAATCCATTTGGGTCATAGGGTACCCACCAAAATCTCCTTTTTAATCTGAGTTTTTCACCCAATATCTGATCGGCCTCTTGCCATCCTTCTTTTTTGTTCATGACATAGGGGCCTAGTTGGTCTCTGAATTTCAACTAAGCATTTTTCCTGGTGCTATGGAAATGAGTCAAATCTGAATTGATAAATTGTCTGTAATATTCCAAGGCAAACAGTCTCATTGGCACATATCTTGGTAGCCTGTAGGGGCACAACTCACAGCCATATATCCTGATGACAGTGTGATTCTGGTACAAGTACCAGTCACCTATTTTGTAGCTTTTGGAGAGCTGCAATATTTTCTACATATCATAAGACAGTCTAGGAGGAGGAGTTCTCTTTAGGAGAGAAGAGACTCGATAGACAAACATGTCAATGAACTCATAGTAGCAGTAGGGAGAGATGTGGACTTCATGAAAGACTGAGGTCCAAAAAATCACAGACCTCTTTTCACCTTTAGAGTCCAATCTTTTGATGGGGAATTGGAAATAGTCTGGCTGATAATATAGGAACAGATGATAGATGTAGGATGAATACTTGAAGACTCCCTCCCTATCTAGATTCAATAGTTGGTCATGTATCTTGCTGGCAATGAATTTGGCATAATTGTATTTGACAGTAGGGGGCCGCCCCAGGGTAAATGTGGACAGTAAAACCAATATAGTTTCATCAATATGTTCACTTGTCTTGAAACCCAAAACATAAGATATCATATCAACAAGTAATTTACCCACTTCATTGAAACATACATAGTGAAAAGGAGGTGGCTCTGTAGGTTGGCGATCTGCTCTCATAAATACTTGGGCAATTCGAGTTATTTCTGAGCTGGAGAGTTTGGGACCTTCATCAAGCAAAAACTTCATAGTAAGAGGAAACAAAAACTGAGTTGGTTTGAAGTTTAGCATTTGATTGATGGAGTCAGGAGTTATATGCAAGAGGATGCTCCCAGATGGATATTTGACTTCCCTTTGAGTTGGTTCATAGTTTTCACAGCAAAGGTGAATTATCTCAGGGAAGATATTGACAGAGGGGAGGAAGTATATGGGCATATTTGATTCCCATATCCCATAAAAATCATTGTTATTTAGATAATTGTTCCTCAGCTCACAGAATGTCTACAGGTGGTTTCTGTCACCAACCAAGTCATGGATTAGATAATCCCTATCAGCCAAAGGTAGTGATTGCAATTCCTTCTGGGGTGCATTGAGAGGAGTGACATTCAAGGATGTTGGAGTCTCCATCTTTAAATTCTTTGTGTTTTTGATTTGAATGTGGGTCTATGCAGCAACAGAACACTGAGTACTAGCTCTGAGGTTTTCCCAAGGAATTGCAGACTGAGCCTTATATAGAAATGGCCTCACTGTGTAAAATTTACAGAAAATACAAAGTCTGCAGAGTTTAATTTGGAGGCTGAATAAAAACGGAGGAAATGGTGCTCTTTTGGAGGTGAGTTTGGCAAATCAACACAATATTTGGGCAGTTTTAGAGATTTTGCCGGTGGAAATGGGCTTGAATTGCAGTTTAGTGGGCAATTTGCAGAGGAGAAGAGAGTTTGCAGGTTTTCTTTGGAACAAAGGGTCACACAGCGAATTAAAATGCAGAGATTTGTGGGTAGGAGTGCATTTTAATTCGAATTTTAGCTGTTCATGTGATTTTAACCGAGAAATTTCAGAAAAACAGGGTTTACGGGTGAATAATGGGTAAATACCTATTTATAGGCGACTTGTACGAGCTGCAGGTACAATACTAAGCTGAGGGGCCAAGTTTGTAGAGTGAATTCGCCTGGGTGGCGGACTGGAGTTTTGGTGGCGAATTGGTCGTAAGTTGCATGCACAGTCTCCGCAAATGAACAAATAGAAAATGAACAAAAACCATCACTTTCACGACTTTTAACACAATTTGGGATTTTTCGGGCTTTTTGGTGCTTTTTTGCGACGACATCATCATGACGTAATTTTGTCGTGTAGCGGGGTATGAAGGATGACGTGTCAGATGATGTGTTGGGTGACATGGCGGGTGGCAGGAGGTGAGGTGGTGATGTCAGCAGGTGTCATGGCGCTGATACGGAGTGGTGGCGGGCGACGTGGATGCGACGTCAGCTGATGATGTGGGCATGACATGAGCAGGGAGGCAGTGGAGCGGTAAGTGGTATTCCCCGCACTGCTTTTGGGCCATGGTGGTTTCGGAGGGGAGGGCTCCGATCACACCGGGAAGCTGACGCGTGGCAGGGGTACGGTAGAAATACCACCAATCCCCCAGATGCTAACATGTAGGAATTTACAAGGTAAGTTCCTCAGACAAAACACCAAAGGACACCGCTCACAAATAGTTCGCAGATCAATACACCAATATTTTGACGTGGTTAAAACCCTCAAAGAGGGAAACAATCCACGGCCTGAGCCAACGCGGCCACTTCAGGCAATTTATTAATAAAAGAATGAAAATTTACATATTCTTCTCTCATAGACCGATTACCCTACAAATGACCCTCCATGGTCTTTAAATAGATATCATGGACCAATCAGGTGTTACACCATGGATCAAGTGTCGGTAATACTGAGGAGAGAATGAACCGTCAGATCACTACATATCGTGATCGTCGGATTGTAAGTTACAAAATGTACATAGTAAAAACACACTTTACCTAACTCTATACCTAACTCTATACTAGACCAAGTTGTACTTAACTATTTCCTATGTGTTGGAATATCCTAACATCCCCCCTTAAGAACAACTTGGGATAGGATTGAAGGATTTACAAATATGACACAATAGGAGAAGGAAGGATGCACTAGATCCTATCCCCCCTTAGTGACAACTTCATGAACTCCAACCATAAATCGAAGTTTAGTGAACTTCACTTCTGTGAGAGCCTTTGTAAAGATTTCTGCAACTTGATCATCTGTTGAACAATATTGCACTTCAAGAACATGGTCGTGAATGAGCTTTCTGATGAAGTGCATGTGCAGTTCAATGTGTTTGCTGCGTTGATGTTGGACTGGATCTTTGCATAGCTGAATGGCACTTTGATTATCACACCATAGTGTAGTCGGATGTTGCTGCTGAAAGCCAAACTCTGACAGGATCTGACGAAGCCACAAGGCTTCCTTACTAGCTTTTACGGCACCATGATACTCTGCTTCTGCTGAAGAAAGAGAAATGGCACCTTGTTTCTTTCAAGCCCATGTAATAGGTCTTGAACCAAGAGTGAACACATAACCCGCAGTAGACTTCCGATCATCAGGGTCACCAGCCCAATTGGAATCAGTGAAACCAACCAATAGAGGAGCTGCTTTGGCACTGTAATGAATCCCAAACTGAAATGTACCTCGAACATAACGAATTATTCTTTTAGCTACTTTCCAATGACTTTCATGTGGGTTTTGCACAAACCGAGCAACAAGGCCAATGGCAAAGGAAAGGTCAGGACGAGTATCGGTCAGATACAAAAGTTTTCCTACAAGTTGACGGTATAAGGTAGCATCAACTTCAGGAGAAGTACAAGTGACTGAAAGTTTGACTCTAGACTGAAAGGGAGATGGGGTTGGCTTACAGTCTTCCATGTGAAAATGGCGTAGAATATCACAGGTATACTTGGACTAAGAAAGGGAAATACCTTCCTTCGATTGCAAGACTTGAAGACCAAGAAAATAATGTAAATGTCCTAAGTCTGTCATTTCAAACTTCCTTTTAAGGCTAGGCTTCACATGGTTTATAAGGTTGGGATCACTACCAGTTAGGATAAGATAATCAACATAAAGAACAAGAATGATAAGAGACTTGCCCACTTTCTTGGTGTAGACAGTATTGTCAGAATGACACCTAGAAAAGCCATTTTCTAAAAGAAAGTTATCCATTTTGGCATACCAAGCGTGAGGAGCTTGCTTGAGACCATAAAGGGATTTCTTAAGCTGACATACAAGGCTGCAGTCTGTTTGTATAAAGCCAATAGGTTGTTCCATATAGATTTCTTCATGCAAGTCCCCATGCAAGAAGGCAGATTTAACATCCATCTGATGGACTTCCCATTTGAAAGAAGTAGCAAGGGAAAGAAAAAGGCAGATAGAGTTCATTTTGGCAACAGGGGAGAAGGTTTCAGTGTAGTCAATGCCTTCAACTTGTGAAAAACCCTTAGCAACAAGACGAGCTTTATGTTTATCAACTTTCCCATTTGGTCCATACTTGGTTCTATAAACCCATTGGCATCTAACAAGATCCCATGTATCATTTGCAAATAATGAATGATATTCTTCATTCATAGCTGCTTCCCAATCTGGATGGCCTAAAGCTTCTGCAAAGGTGTCAAGATCATAATTCACTGAAGCTTGAGCCAGTAAAGAAGAGGCTCTCTCGAACTGAGAACGTGTATGTCGCTGATCTGTAGGATCACCGGCAAGATCACCTGCTGCATCCCAAGTAGCACGGACCAATTTTGGAAGCTGAGGAGCTAAAGGAGGATCCTGAGAAGGTGGGGGAGGATTTTCATCCTCGCTTTCATCATCTAAAGAAGAAATATTTTCAAAAGTAGAAGAGATAGGGAGAGGTGGCACATCCGCCGAACTAGGCTCGCAGGCCGATATATTTTTAGCAAACTTTACATCTCTTCTAATGATAACATTTTTGGACTTAAGTGGAATAAGTCTATATCCTTTGACATCTTCAGAATATCCAAAAAAAATACATTTTTCACTCTTAGGTTCTAAAGCTTTATGTTTCTCATCTGGAATATGGGCCCATGCTTCACTTCCAAAAACACGAAAGTGACTTACATCTGGTTTAATTGAGCTTCATGCTTCTTCTGGAGTGATATTCTTTAAAACCTTAGTAGGAGTGCGATTTATTATGTAATTTGCACAGTTAATTCCTTCTGCCCAATAATTAAGACTAAGTCCTTTAGATTGAAGCATACAATTATCCATTTCATTTAAGGTGCGATTCTTCCTTTCAGTTACACCATTTTGTTGTGGAGTATATGGAACAGTATGTTGCATTTGAATTCCATTCTCAGTGCAAAAATTGATGAATGCATTTTTAACATATTCTCCGCCATTATCAGATCTTCGATTAAGAATTTGATGTCCAGATTGTTTTTCAACAAAGGCCTTAAAGGCCAAGAACATGTTAAATACTTCACTCTTGAGTTTTAAGAAGTATACCCAAGTGCGTCTGGAGAAATCATCAATGAAAGTTAAAAAATACTTGTAGCAAGAGAATGAAGCAACTGGAAGTGGACCACATAAATCACTATGCCCGAGCTGTAAAGGGGCTGAGGCATGCCAAGAGGCACGTTTTTCACAACTGTCCCGATGATGTTTTCCGAGTACACATCCAGAACAAACACCATCTCTGCAAGATACCATTGGAAGAACTGTCACCAAATTTTCTTTACATAGATTCTAAAGAGAGCAATAGTTTAAGTTACCAAATCGCTCATGCCAAAGTTTGCTCACTTCATCATTATGAGCAACAAATACTAAGGGAAGATTTGATGACCCAAAGTTGTGAAACTTATACAACCTTGTAGAATCATCAGCAATGCCAGTAGCTAAAATCTGTCTAGGATCTCTTAGGTCCTTAATTACAACATCGTGAGGTGAAAATTCAACGATTTTACCTTCAGCTGAATGGGTTATCTGATATACAGATAGAATGTTGCATGATAAGGTTGGAACACATAATACATCACTAAACTAACCATTGTCTAGATTAACAATTCCAGTCCCTACAACACTAAGAGATCTATCATCACCAACATATATATTTTTGGTGTTACAATCATTTAAAGAAGAAAACATGGCTTTGTTTTTGGCCATGTGATAAGAAGCTCCAGAATCAATGAGCCACTCATGAGAATGAGAAGAAGACGATACATTTAGTGGATATCCAAACCGAGATGCTTGACAACCACATGCAGAAAGTGCCATTCCTGAAGATGAAGTTGAAGTTGAAGAGTGTTCCAAATGGATGTTATGCTTCTTCATTGCTGCTTCCAAGGCTTCCATCTTCTTAAAGCATTTGGATTCTAAGTGGCCATCTCGATTACAAAAGTTGCAATGTCTATCAGTCTTCTTCCCTTTGTTTTTATTTGTCTTATCATTTTGTTGAAATGATTTTTCATTTTGAGGCTGAAATTGCTTAGGACCCTTGTTTGGTTTAGGACCATTCTTTTTGGGATACAACTTCTTAGGATTCTTTGGATTTGGTTGTTGCTGGGCGGCTAAAACTTTCTTAGAAGAGTTTCCAAGATGAATAAGACCAAGGTGTAAGAGTTTTTCTTGTTCTCTTATTAAAGAATCACAAAAGGAATCAAAGGAAGGGGACTTGTAGGTTTGTCCTTGAGAAATGAAGGCTTCTCTTGTAGAATGGAAGGTGGAAACAAACACAGGATAGGCTGGTCCCAACTTAGAAAGAATGGAGTAGATAAGGCTAATATCTTCTTTCTTAATCTTAACACCTTCCAAGAGAAGTCTAAGGGTCTTGAACTTGGACAAAAAATCTTCAATGCAAGAAAAATTATTGGGGTCCAATGTAAGCAATTCATTTTCAAGTTGATGGGCTTTAAGTTCATTTTTAATTCCAAAGACTTTAGTAATCAGTTTCATTGCTTCATCAGGAGTATCAAGTTCTGCAATATGGAATCTATGATCTGGAGAAATAGACATCCCTATCAACCCACGTGCTTGGTCTTGTCTATTTTCCCATTTAGCTACCTTGTCTTCATCTTTCAGTTTGGTCTCTTGGCCTGTGGCTATTCTGTAAAGACCTTTACTTCTCAGTAAATCCACAATGTAGGACCACCATTGGAAGTAGTTGGTGTTGTCAAGAATAACTTGGCATGAACTTTCCATTTTAAAAAAAACTGAAGCTATATATGCTGAAACTAAGTGTTGCAATGGAAAGATCTCGAAAAATTAGGCCGTTTAAAAAAAAACGTTCTGAAAATGGCTTCCGGATGAAGAAATTATGGCTTTTTGAAAAAACATTGACAAAGTCGCCGACGAAGTGCGGGAATGTGCGCAAATGGAAAAATCTGCCCCCACAAAATGGAGACTTCAACCCAAGACCTCTAATCTCATAAATTAGCTTTGCACCAAGTGAGCTATACAAAATGTTTGAGAGAGAGAGAGGGGGGGGGGTTGATGCTTTAGGTTGCGTGCTTGCTTTGAGAAAGCTCTTTTTCCCTACAAAACAAAAAACACAAAACCCAACATGGAAATACAAAAAAAACGAACCTTACGGCTCGAAGTTAGCTTTAGCCAGAAACTATATATTTTTCTCAATGTTTCTGATTTTCCGAGATCACACTAAGGTGCAGCGGAAAAGAGCATACGCATGAGAAAAATCCTTCCTTTCTGTTTCTGATTTGACCAGATCACACAGAGTCACAAGGCAAAGATCATACGCAGAAATGAAAGGTATAGATCCGGTAATAAAAAATGCTAAACAAACCGAAAACCGAAATAAACAGAGAGAAAATAACTATAAACTGCAAATAAACACTGTATACCTCCAGATCTTGAAAATGACGTAGCTAGGGCTACTAGAAACCTTTTCGTGTGAAATGAAAGGGGTTCCTCACTGGAACAGATGCTCCCAACACAACAGAGCAATCCCCTCGGCCCGAAAGCAGTCAGAAACAATAGATCTAGGAAACGATAGTCGGATGCAGTTCTACCGGCTTCAGATTTGGATCACCAACGGACGCGGCCCTCAAATAGCTCTGATACCATGTAGGAATTTATAGGGTAAGTTCCTCAAACAGAAAACCAAAGGACACCACTCACAAACAGATCACAGATCAATACACCAGTATTTTGATGTGGTTAAAACCCTCAAAGAGGGAAACAGTCCATGGCTTGAGCCAACGCGCCCACTTCAGGCAATTTATTAATAAAAGAATGAAAATTTAAATATGCTTCTCTCATAGACCGATTACCCTACAAATGACCCTCCATGCTCTTTAAATAGAGATCATGGACCAATCAGGTGTTAAGCCATGGATCAAGTGTCGGTAATACCGAGGAGAGAATGAACCGTCGGATCACTACATATCGTGACCGTCGGTCTGTAAGTTACAAAATGTACATAGTAAAAGCACACTTTACCTAACTCTATACTAGACCAAGTTGTACTTAACTATTTCCTATGTGTCGGAATATCCTAACATAACGTTCGACGGATGGGAGCTTCCAATACCGCCGCTAGCCGTTAGATCTATGGTGCTGGATCGGACGGTCGACGGGCGAGGTAAGTGGCGGAGGTTTATGACAGGGGGGCCCGCGCATTATTTTAACATTTAATAATATTTGTCGGGGTTTTGAACTTTGGTTATGGTATTTTTCGGGCGTGGTTGTTTATTTAACCGGGTGTTAAATAAACCCCGATGGTGTATGAACGCGGAAGGGATATTATTAAGGTCCCAAATGGACCAATAATTCCCACAACTTTGTTATATAGCTATAGTTGCCAGGGGTAGGGATATTATATATCTTTTGGGTTTTTTATATAGTTTTTATAAAATAGGGGTAGGAAAATGATAAAGGAGCTATACAATAGAGTCAATGTTAATATGATTTTATGGATAGATAACACTAAGTTTATAAGGTAATAACTTAGGTTTTTGGGGAAATGAAGTAAAATGGTAAGATCTTTTCCACAAGAAATGTGGCTTGTTTTGACTAAGTAAACACAAAGTTCCACTTAGTATTTATCATAAAATGAAGTGAACTAGGACTACTGGGCATATGCCAATGTCTTTGAGGGGATGTCAGTAAGGGTACTTGGGGGAATGAGAGGGGAAATTAGTCAGTCTCCACTGTTTTACAACCAAACAACTACCATGGTACTTGTGACATCCATGAGATAAGTCTTTCTTGACAAGACAAAAAATGATCACAAACTTGCTTCTGCAACCTCAAACTGCCTACCCAGCCTAATACACCTAGCATTTTTTCTTCCTTTTGATTGGGTGCATTTGGACTAGCAAACCCTGATTTTCCTCTTTTCTTTTGAATGCCCTCCTATCTAAGTCTACCCTTATCTCTTCCAAGGGCCCAGATTAAGCAGTTGGGCTCCTTTGTTTCTCTACCTATTTACTCATCTGCCAAGCTTGAGCTATTTGGACAGACCTTTATTCTCTATTCTAAAGATAAGTAAATTCAAACATGATCTAGCCAGGATTGAACTGTCTGGCTATTCATCAACTGTGTCAAGAATCAACCACCTGTACACAATGAAATTCTTCAAAAATGGAACAGTAGGGGCATTTAAACTAGCAAACTTTCCTGGTCTTTTTGGCTTGGGGTTCACTTCTATTATTTTTCTCTTGACCATTCCCTTCTTTTTTCCCTTTGATTTTTCTTTTAGGGCATACCCTCTTTTCATTTTTTAATTTTCTTCATTTTTTTACAAAATATGGAACCTTTGCAGCATGAAAGGATGAACATATTTGGCTCTTCTATAGTCAATCATGAAAAATGAAACCTATTGGTATAGGAACCTAACAGTTACTTCATGTAATCGATTCTGCCATCACTCTATCTCTTCATCTAAATCTGACGTGTAGGAACTATTGCACTCCCATGAGATTCTCCTATCTGCTGTTGGATTCACCCGATCCTAGTCTTGTGTCATTATCTAGTAGATGCAGTCTAGTTCATCATCACGGTCCTCATCGCACACAGGTTTAGTGTATTGTGCTCCTTCGGCTAGGTCTAGCGAAACTATTACATGGAGCGACTTTTTCTTGAATATCATATTCCATCTTTTTAGGTTGATGACCCCATCCATGTCTGTGGCCCAGTCTATTCCTAGCAACGTGGGGTACAGATTACTATTATCAACAATTTCTATTACCTCAAACTTTGTCTACGTACTTACACCTTCAATGTCCACTGTCACCCCTTGCAACCTTCCCATTGGTAAGGTCTTTTGTTGGCTAGCCATCCGTAATTGAATAGGAGACCATTGCAGTGTGGGCCTACCCATGCATTCCCACGTCTCTTTTGGTAATACATTCGCATCTGACTGCAAATCCAGGATGACTTGATCCATCTCATACTCACCAATTTGCACTATCAATCACATTTCCTGCCCAGTGTGAAAAGAATGCTTTACTAGTTTCCAGACCACACGTGGCTCTCCTAACCCTGCGCACCTAGTGATCAGCTCTTGTAGTCCCTTGATTGCCTTATTTTTGCATAGTAGCTGTTGTGGAGGTAAATCCCCTCTGCGGACAGAGGCGATCCTTACTAGTCCAAATAAGGCCTAGCAACAATCAAACAACACTAACACGTAGGTTCCTAATTGCAAATTAAAGACCGATGATGAGGGCCTACCTGGATTCCAACGCTAGTACTTGTAGAAGAGTCGTCGCTCCCGTTCCTCTGCTCCGGCTGGTCACAATCCCCACGATCCTCATGAACGGACACCTGCACATGCAAAGAACGATACAAACACAAGCATAAAATCCAATAGATGCAACTATATATCAGTCAGAAAGGATATAACTCAATCACCATCATAAAGACAATAAGAGTGGAACCATAATGATAGTCGTCTATTATTGATAAACAAAGAAGAATACAACCATAGTTCTGACGTCGAATCCTTCTCAAGAGGGTCCATCCAGCAAGTTCCTTAAGCATTCACCCTTGAAGGTAGATCTCCCAAGACAAAACTCTCTCACTCACAAGTTTACACAAGATCAAAACACTTCACAACCTTCCTTAAGCTCTCTAACAATCCCACACTTGTCACACCAGCTACCTATCAAGCTCACACACTATCAGCAACACTCCAAGCACTATGAATTCCAAACTAGCAGCTCATAGCAATGGTGGAGGCTTAAATAGGAGAAGGAGTCTCCATGAATGGTGGGAAGATGAGCTTATCTCCAAGGAAGGTGGCTCAAATGTTGAAACAGACATGCCAGAGAAGGGAGGGTGACATATACAAGGCCAACAACCAGGTATGGAGTCAACTGGAAGGTCGGCTTGTTGGCATTATGATGCATGTGTTGTACTTGATGACAACCCTCAACCCTCTCATAGAAGAACAACTTACTTACATATAACTAGATCAATCTACAGATGTGACTAAATGCATGGGATGCAGGACAGCTCAAAGGAATAAGAAGATAAAGTTCTAAGTGTGACAAGTTAGCTTTGCCATCAAGTCCAAAGGGGGAGATTGTTGGCATTATGAGACAAGTGTTGTCCTTGATGGCAAATCACACTGATGACAAATCATAGTGCAGAAGGATAGCAGCAAGGAATTAATGATCAGACTACAAGTATGAAGAGAAAATATATATACGCAGGTTCACTATATACCAAGTAGGGTATATACGCAGGTTCACTATATGCCAAGTCGCGTATACGCAAGTTCGCTATATACCAAGTAGGGTATACACACAGTTTCATGAACAGAAAAGCGCGTACATGTCGGAAAGCTTACTTTTGGTCTGTGGTAGTTAGTCCTCATGTATTTGAACCTATGGTTTCGGACCATGGTATCTCGACAAGTGTGTTGATCCCTAGTATTGAGTTGATGGTATTGATTTATTATGGTTTTGGACCGTGGTATTGAGCAAGGCCTAAGACTATAAAAGGAGAAGAAGATCATTAGGCAAGTGTATCCGAAAAGTCATGAATATCTGATGAAGTATGAGATCCAGTATGCAGGTTATGGGTTGATGATACATTGCTTGATCTGAGCTAAGGAGGGATCTCACCGGTTGATGGAGAACAAGATCTAAGGAGAGATCGGGATCAAATGGTTTGAAATAAACTATCTTTATGATGCTTATTCTAGATCTACATACTGACGCATGTATTGTTCTATAAGTATTATGAGTATGATTGATGTCTGGTACAACTGCAAGTTATGAGAAATTACTTTTAGATCTGTACGCGGGTTGTCTTTGGAAAAAGCGCGTATGTACGCGGGTTTGATTCATTATAGTAGCGTATACATTATGAAGGATAATATTTGAAGTTGTAGATGGATTTGATGGTTATGGCAGAGTTCTGTTATCTGCTCTGTGTTCTGGTGACTGTGTTATTGACAGGGTTTCAGTGTTTCTGTGATTCAGAAATTGATGATGCAGGTATTGACTGTTTTGTGCTTCAGTGATATTTATGGGTCCAGTATGAAAATTTGATGAAACGTGGCCTTCAGATTATGTGTTGTGCTTCAGGAGTATCCAGTCTAAAAATTTATGAAATGTGGTACCTGGAGGAGAGAATATTGTAGGTCGGCGCCTACGTACTAGTATCTTAGCTAGTACAAGAGCAAAGGGGGTTGGAGCTCCCTTCCAGGAGAGTCTGGAGAATGAGAGAAGGTTGTAGCCTGCGTGCTGGTAAAGCACTGCACCAGTACACTGTAAAAGAAGTTTCTTAATAAAGGAAGATAGAAACGAATTGCAGCAGGTGGTTTTCACCCACATTAGGTTGCCACCTTATATCATGGTGTTCATGTGTGCTTCTTGTGTGTGATGATCTGTTCTGTTTTTACTGCACCTGCTTACTGCTCATATGGTTAATGAAGTTCTGATGCACTAACTAAATATCAACATTTAATGGATTAACTGAATCATAAGTATTTTGGATATACGCTAGTTGCTTTAGACACAGCTGCGTATACACACGGATTCTCTTGAATGAAGTAGCGTATATGTATCTAAGTATGGAAATGAAAAAGTTTTATTGATCTAATAATACTGATTCAGCCCCCCCCCTCTCAGTATTATTTCCAACAATTGTTAGAAAAAACTCGCCCAGACTGGATCATCGCGAGTACATAACTGTTCTGGAGTGCTGACATCGCTACTGCATAACGGAGAAAGTCATGTCAGCGCGATCAAATATAAGCAACAGTCGCATTGTCTCATGAAATTCGACCATCACGGGAATCACGTGTACATCCGCGATGGTAGCGCGTTCGGTCTGTTTTGGAGCGCTCATCGGTGCGCTTATTTTTACAACAGTCGCGATGATGGAAAAACTTTGGCAAAGTGGGTCATTTGGCAACATCAGGGAGCATGAGCATGAATGATTTGGACTCATGACATAGTAGGAAGACTGGTATGAAGGCAGTGACAAATTACTATGTAAAAGATGCCCCCTAAAGCATGAAGCCCGAGAGAGTGGGAGGGGTGAAATGCTTTATGAAACTGACTGAACTGGAACACCACCGAGAAGAACCTACACGCAAGTACAACTGATATCTCTGATAATCAATTACATGTAGTCTAGGCATGGGCACAGCCATCCAAAATACATATGAAATGGGTCTGTGGTATGGACGCAGCCACCCGGCTAATGAGACCATGATGATAATAAAGGTATGGTCACAACCATCCATGAAGACTCAGGTATGGTCACAGCCATCCATCAACGAGTCATGTAATGATCATAATAATCCACAAAATCGCAACCTGGATCGCAATAGACAAAATCCAGGGTCTTACGCTCCATCTCAACCCAAATAAAGTACAAGTCCAAGCATGCGAATATAGGAGTTGAAGTCAAACATGCAAGAACATCGTCTGATTACCAGTCAATGATGAAAATTGTTAACAGACGCGAGAGGTACCACCAATAATGACAATGGTCCTCAAGGTACTATAGGTACAATCTACGGCGTGCGAATCAGTGAGCTAGCGTCGAACACCCGCAGAATCATTCGATCAGAGGCCAATGATGAAAACCTCGCGTCGAACACGAAGAACCTGCCATTGAGGCATGCAGGCTCCAAGGCATCTGAAAGGAGTCTCTAGGTCAACTTCGTGGATAATGAGCTGAAGTCGACAGGAAGTGACCTTGATCGAAGGTGGGCCATAATGTTTCCCAGATTGTCGACACGAGACATAGAAGGATAAGATATTTTGCATGAGGGATCAGAGGGAGGTTGAGTACTCTGCAGAGGTCAACTTCTCTTGAACATATCGATGGCACGATAGTGGACTTGGCAGTATTTGACATTAAATGATCAGGGGTCATGGTGACAAGGCAATGAGCAGATGAGAGGTCAAATAGGATAACCCAAACCCACGGAGGAAAGTGTAAAAACAAGATGAGATGTCCCCACCCAAACACGAATGCAGACAAGTTCCATGTTCAAGACCGACATACTGCCGACATGACAATGATTGTGGCTCCATTTTCCCCACCATTGCTGGCGAGTACCCCGGTTATTTTTTGACGACAAGCTTGACGGGGATAGCATATGCTTGAAAGGCATCATTTCGATAGAATCCGATGTCATTAAGTTTTAATGAGTCTGACAAAGTAAGAACTTGGCGTCTTTTCCTGTTTAGAGAGTCTGAAAGGACAGCAGAAAAGGAAACTCCAAGGGGGCCCTTTTTCATAAAGTTGTGTCTCTCGAGCCAGAAAAAGTATAAAACAATGCCCAAAAGAACCGCCTGACCAGTATGATCGAGGAGTACTTTTCGTAAGTAGTAACTTCGACCCAAAAAAGTAGAAAAGCGGTCAGAAGCACATCGTTTCGTAGCCATTAACAAGTCTGAAACATCAAAAACCCGGCGATCTTTTTGAGTTTAAACGGTAAAAAAAAGAGCTTAAAGGCGACCGCCTCTCGCTTCTTTTAACGAGTTGAGAGGGAGACTCAGCTATCTTTTCTTGTTTCACGTCGAAAAAGAGCTTAAAGACATCGTCTTTGGACCAAGTGTGTATAAAACTGTCGCAATTCTACCACCTGAGATCCTGCACAAGGAACACTGCACACGTAAACCCGTTCAAGGTAATATAAACAATGCGCATAAAAACATAGTAAAAACCCATATTGGAACCAAGCATATAGTAAAAACCATGATAAAAACCCATATTTGTGGAAAATAATATTTAATTTAAAAAATTACCATAAATAAGGGGGGTAAACAAATTTTTTTACCATTGTTACCATTGAGGCTTTATGGAGCGACTTGGAGCATTGGGGTTGACAAACGAAATTCAGCCCTGTACGTGCATCATTCATCCTGAAACCAGTTCTAGGTAGATACACTTTACCCTATGCTCTATTTTGAAGTCTTTTTCCTGCATTTTGACTGTGGAAAGTGGTTGTTTGAGTGGATTTTTTGAAATTCATTCCACTCTCGGTCATCACGGATTTCCCTATCGGGTCTGTGATGACCGATAAAAACTTCCACAGACCGCACTCGGATCAGCGCGGAAAAGTGATGTACTTCCGTGCTAACCTGGGAAAAATAACAAAGGCGCCCATTATCAGCGCGACTATTTTAAAAACAGTCGCACTGACGTCGCGCAACAAGTTTTTTAATAATATTTACGTATGAAACTTTGCAAGTAGGGTGCTAATGAATTTTTTTGATTATGCAGGGTATAATGGCATTTGTTTGGCAGGAACGCGCTCACGATAACGATGATATAGCGGCTTTTGCTGATGCTGGGTGCCGAAATGAATTTCGAGGTGCAGGTTGCTTAAATTTTTCTTAACTCCACGCTTGCGGGCACAGCCTGACCTTTTGGAACTCCTGATCAGGGCCTGGAATCCCACGGATGGGAAGTTCATTATCCGAGGCCGAGACATTGAGTTTGATTACACAGACATCTATTTTTTGACCGGGTTGTCACGTCGAGGTGAGAGGCCTATTCTGGAGGGGTAGCGACCCGGTGGTGATACTTTAGATATGCTGATGGCTCAGGTGTGCCCACGGGCATGCAAGTCGCGGAGCGGAAAGGTGGCAATTCCTACGGTGGAGGACATAATCCTTCGAGCTATGCTCTTCATGGTGACATGGGTAGCGGGCTCCCAGGCCCAACACGAGGCCTCGAAGACCCATCTCCGACTAGCCCTCGAATGCTTGAATCCTACCATATTTAACTGGGCAGAGGCAGTAGCGACAAACATGAAGAGACAGCTGACCAACTGTCGTCGCGGAGAGACGAAACAGTTTGGCTATGGATCAATCTTACTCCCGCTCATGTTGGAGCGACTGCTGGCATTGCAACTGCAGGATATGGTTTTGGACCCACCCAGGCCACGCGAGACGAGGGCCACACGATGGGCCCATGTCATGCCACGAGGAGGTGGCAGCCGACCAGTGGCATGGGGGCTATACTTCCAAGAGTGGTTGGAGCGACAGACGATCCTCATGGAGGACTGGCCATATGCCGGCCTAGACTTTCTTGGAGACCCTGACATGCCGCTACCCGCTGGAGAGCAGTGGGATGACGGCGGTAAGACACTTGATCTCATTTTTTGATTTTTTATTTTTATGATGTTTTTTATTTTTTCATGTACATGTCCTAATGACGAATGCTATGGTATGCAGATGTAGGACCGGCGAGACCCCTTGGCCTGGCTCCAGAGTTGTGGAGGGACGCGCAGGGCATTGGAGCTCTAGCCCTGGCTCCTCCGGGAGATGACACGATGGATACAGTGATACGGAACCTTGAGGGCTTGCTGATAGGGATTCCAGATTACATGGGGATAGAGGAGGTCCCCATAGTGTCCTAGATCCATATGGTGGGAGTAGAACCTAGGATGCACCGCCTTTTGAGGTGGGTGGCACGAGCGGCTGTGCAGTATAGGGAGCACAACCCGCCACAGTAGATATGTAGGTTTTTATTTACTACTGGTGATTTTTGAGAGACATGTGTCTTAGATGTACAAAGAACACAGGCCCTATTTAGACATGTACACTTATTTTTGAGTGCCTCGGTGCACCACACGATATATATGTATATATACCCATTTTGGATGGATCTTTTACATGTGATGATGTTTTTATATGCTATGCAAATGTCTAACACAAATGTAATCTAATGTATCAGTTGCATAACGCACGACCCACATATTTTATTTTTACGCAAGCTTTAAAGAACACATGACAACACATATGCAAACTGTGCTTCGAAATGGATTTTATTTTATGCAACTAAAAATCACACACACAAAACACACCTGTTAAAAGCACACGTATGTACAAAAATAGAGTGCACGCATGATATTTGTTCAGGTCAAGCCCATTTCGGGTCTTACCCTTTTGCATCGCTATGTGACCGGCCTAGATAGTGTAGGCGTTGTCTCGGCCTGTTTTGTAAAATGATCGACGGCACTGATGATCTGCCCATGCCCATCGGTCGAGCGAGGGTTAAAGGCTAGATAATCAATGCCCCCATGG
Source organism: Pinus tabuliformis (assembly GCA_031772625.1). Taxonomy (NCBI): domain Eukaryota; kingdom Viridiplantae; phylum Streptophyta; class Pinopsida; order Pinales; family Pinaceae; genus Pinus; species Pinus tabuliformis. Next base: position 90,803,924 of record CM062816.1, on the reverse strand, counting down.
GCAAAGGGGCCGAGGGTAGCGATAGTGTGCAATGGGGAATCAAAACGAGTGGAAATCAAACCGATCGAGGCAAGATTCGGAGGTGGGAGTGAGAAGACACCCATGAGGGCAGGGTCTTTAAAGAGCCCAACTCCCACATTCTCTACAGGAATGGAGGTATGCTCCACAAAAGGCACATTACCTTGGGAAGAGGAAGCGAAGAAGGAGAGCTAGTCTACTGTGACAATTTCCCCTGATGAGGGAAACGAATGACACGAAAGAGGGACGAAGCCATAGCACGCATGGCATATGTCCAGTTGCGGCCCAAAAGGAGGTTGTAAGTAAGGTTAGCATCGACAACTTCAACTTCCACTTCAACGGTCTTCCCTTCCAAAGTAATCAGTAGTCGTTGGAGGATATCGTAAGGGCGAGATTCTCTTTCATCAAAGGCTTCCAGTGTCATTGGAGACTGACTCAAAGTGGGGGACCCAATAGCCTTCCAACAAGCAACAAACATAATGCAAGTTTACGCGCCTTCATCAATAACTATATGATGAATCGTTTTCAAATTGATGATGACCTGAATGAGGAAGGCAATTTGGTGAGGCAATCTCGGTACATGGCTCTCAAGATCAAACGTGATCAACTCTGAGTCGGCCAGGTCGATGCCACCGATGGCCGATAGCAAGGACTTCCTCTGGGGGGGCAGTTCTAGAGAACTTCTAAAGCGGACATAGCTGACGGAGCCTAAGCTAAGTCCTTAACGATGTTGTAGTACTGGGAAGCACGAGCATTAGGGTTGTAAGATGATCTCCGGAGTACACCTTTAGGAGGGGGTCGAATAGGTGTCTCAGTGCTAGGTCTCTCGATATGGAGTAGACCAGAACTGGACGGAGGAGCGCTGGAGGGGACCTCAGGCTCCTTCCCGGCGGATGACAGATATTCCTTTGCTCGAGTTGTAATTTGAATGGGGATCGTTCCAGCCATGAACACTTGGGAACCAAAGGGAGAAGAAGATGAGGATGGGTCAGCCACCATTTGTGTTTGCTAAGAGGGGAAAGGTTCTTTTAGAACCACAGGAATCCCAGAAGCGCCTTTCAATAAACGACTAACTTCGGACCGCCTGGGGCAATCTTTAGTATAGTGATCCTCGTCACAGATAAGACAAGGATACTTGGGTTTACGTTTGGCTCCTTCCTTGGGTGGAGGTTTAGGGGAGTCCTGTCTGGGCTGCTCAGATTTATTCTTCGCTTTCCCTTTCTTCTTTCCTTTCGAGGCTTTATCTGCCGTGGTGGACTGGACGGCATTGACCTCGGAAGTATTTCTAGAATTAGATACACCCTGAGAAGTTTTTTCATTTGAAGCATTCAATTTTTGCTTCCCAGGGTTCGCGGATGATTTCTTTAAAGATGTATTTACAGAGCCAATAACACCGTCAACGGATGGCATTGGCGGAGATTTGGATGTTCCGGGTCTCGGGGCATCAGGAAAATAATCATATAAGGTACCTGATTGAGAATAAACTAAGTTGAGGTACTGAGCGCACGTGATAGCTTTCTCTTCAGTTACACAAGCTCCCATAGCAATGTCTTGCGCGATTGCAGGGACAAAGGAGGTTGTAAACCAATCGGTTAGGAGTTGATCAGGAATCCAGAACTTGATCAAACGACGACGCCATCTCCATTCATGTATATGATCAGATATGTTATCTCAAAATCAAGCCCTGGAAGGCTGCAACCCAGGAAGACTTCAAGTAACTATTTCACACCAATCTTTTGACTAAGGCTTAGCCTCCTTAGCCTGAGAGGGCTCTCTCAAAGGATTATTGATTTTGACTATTAATAAGATGGCTAACTCTTGTGAATAACATTGACAAATAATGAAGGCTGGACAAACATTACATAAGTTTCCATTGGGCCTATGGAGTCAAACATACTACAGCAAACAATGATAATGCCTTACATAGAAGTCAGGGCATTTAGCATTTGGATGTTCAGAATACCACTTATATAAAACCACAGTTTACAAAGACATACAGGAAGTCAGAGCATGATCAATGAATTCTGAGTGATTATGCATTTGTACAACTGTAAAAGAACACTAAAGAAAATATACCATCACACATTCTGAACAAGAAAATCCCTTATGAATCCTGAGAAGTAAAACAGTCATTTATATTACTGAACTCTGTTTTTACATAAGCCAAAACAGTCCTCTGTTTTTATAAAATATCCAACCCCCATTACATCACTGTCTTAGCTATATATATAATTCTTATTCTCCCTAATTCGAGATTCCTCCTCCAGCATGAGGGGAATTCAATAACTCGATCCTTATCTCTAATGACACCTATCAGCTATTTAACTGACTATTAAATACAAATAAAGTGCTGACTGTAACTTTAAAAGAAGTTCTAAATTAACTAGGACTCTAACTCTTTTTCCATGCCATAGTGGCTACTCCTCGTTCTTTGACACCTGGTCTTCTTTAGATTTGGCTGAGCTGGATGTTAAATACACCATATTGACCTTGAACGCTAAATCCTTTACTGCCCCGTAGTATTAGGAGATGTCCCCTGCTTCTCGGCTTCTGTTTTCATTAATTTGCTCAAATATATAACAGCATGTTTCTTAGTTTTTAATAATCCAAGGTATGGAACGCTGCCATGTTTCTGATGTGCTGTAGGCTGTATTGATGGACAGGTGTCTCTCTTTCAAAATTCCCACTCATATTATCAAAATAGCTGCTGCGTTTAAAATCATCACCTACAGCAGTTTCGTAGCGCGCTACGAAACTGCTGAACTATTTGAAACAGCTTGCTCTTCTGGAAGAAATTCAGGCTCTAACATATAGTAGTGCAGGTTCCGCATTGATTTGAACCATTTATACACATGAATGTTGCTGCCAGTGACAATGAATGAAAGCATTCAAGCTACTTGCTGTGGCCGCCACATGGTTTTCTGTGTACAGAAGATCTCTTCCTTGTCTTGAGAGTATGTCATTCGGATTTGCCACTGTAGTGACTTTATCATGTTTTCCAATTCATTCAATGTCTCCACTGTGTCACGAAAGATGACTGAACCCCTTGGCCTTAAAATGCGATCAACCTCTGCCATTACAGAAACTAGGCTACATCTTTTCTTCGGCTTAGAAAACAAGCGATCGGCATGCAAAAGATCGTATGTTCTGGGGTAAGTACTGAATGACTCACACCAGTCATGATATATACCAAACAGACCATGCTCATAGGTAACTGGAAGCGTGTTTGGAGTATCAATTGGCACAACATTCATAACCCAAACTGGCTGTGGTACTAGAGCCGCTGCAAATCCTCCATAAATTGCGTTCATGTCCATAACATTCCGAACAGCAGATCAATCAATTCCCATTCCCACAAGGTATGACTTGCTTACAACCCTTTTCCAATGCTCTGTATCTGAGATGAAAGAATCATGCACATCCTCGAAAAATATTTATCTGATCCGGTTTCCTTGAATTGAATTCATTGAATATTTGGCAAAAGACAAAGGCATTAAAAATTACAGTGTTTCTCACTTTGGTTGCACGGGCTGTCTTATCATTTACAGTGAGTTGAAACTGAATGAATTTCTAAATGTTTGCATAAACTGAACGATCCCACCGAACTACCTTCAATGATAGCATACCGTTCTATGGCTTCGTCTGGCATCTTAAGGCCTTTGCACAGAACTTCACACAAAATATGTAGAGGTTTTATTAAGCTCGATTCAACTCTGTGCTAGTGATACGAACATAATCCATGACTGATATTTGACCAGAGTTCACCACTGCATCTCCTCAATAAGTCAAGCATAAACTGCGGGTATCCAGGAATTAGTCCTCGGCCTTCATTCAATAAGATATATCTGTTGAGAGCTGGATCTGTTGATATCACCGTCGGGCACCCTCAATTTAAAGTGCCATGTGTTGCTCAATTTAAAGTGCCACGTGTTCATTACCCTGCTCTGATGCATGCCATGTGTTCACGTTGATGTCATTCAACATCACCGCAGAAACTTGACTTTCCTACGCATATATCATATTCCCCAAATCAAAAATCCATGCAGCCTTACTCTGTTCAACATCAAAAACTAGTATATGAACCTTCTGCTCATCCTTGAAAGCTTCACAAATTTCACCATTGGCCACCATGCAACCAAATTTGAAATATGGGCAAACTTCAAATAACATTTGCATATTAGCTTTGTATACTCCGTTTTCTGAAGATTCTATTCATGCAGCAAGACCCTCCACCATGTAAGTTGCAAGTCTTTCCATGGGGTCTCTTTGAATTGAGAATATCTCTCTCAATTTTGTGATTATATGTGATGCCATTTCTTCTTTACCTTCAGATATTGCAGTTGCACATTGAACTAACAGCTGCTTGGAAGAGCTCCCTGTATGAACATTATCTTGCCGGTGACCAGTTTATGCATATGCTTCTTGTTGCAAAGAATTAGTTTGTGAAACAGAACATGAATCAGAGATATTTGCAACACTGGGATAACCAATGCTTCCATTAGAATAATCCTTCAAGGTTGTGCTCTCCATCGGAGAATGCATAGGGGAATCCTCATACAGGAGGTTTTCTTATTGTGTCTGCCCATTCCCTGTCAATATATGTGCTTTGAGCGGGGCTAATGATACTTGCTTCATCAATATCACTAAAAAGTTCTCTCTCCAACTCTTGCAGCCATTGCCTGATGTATTCTGGATTTTCATCAAAGATACTACCATGTATAGCTCTTCTTTGGCAATCTGATGACGGAAAATTTAGGTAACCTGATGTATGTTCCCCTGTGAGATTCTCACTAGATGCAGATTTCTGAAGGGAAGCAGAACTCTGTACAATAGGCATGCTAGGATATTGACCTCCACTGGATACCAGAACTTCAACCAATGTAGCGGGATTATAAGGAAAACCTTGAAAATGAAACACAGCAGTATTATTTGTATATTGATGATAAGATTCAGCACTGTGACATGAGTCGGATATTCCCACAGAACCCATAGGAGACAAAGGTGATATGAGTGAGCTATGGTTTCGGACAAATCCCCAATTTCGTAGCGCAGCCAATGCAGAATATGAATTATGCACTACGAAATCATTAAAGCATGTTGCGCTGCGAAACTGCTGAAAAGGATTTATGTGCTTTACCATCAAACAAATGTAAGACATTTGGCATTGAAATTTGTCAGTGATAACAGTGGCTCCACTTGGGATAGTGTGCCCTTGTGGTACACTAAGAACCTGTAGTTCCAGTGCCTTGTAACATTTATTTTACAAACATCTTCTTTAAGTTCCTTGGGCCTTCACCTCGGGCTTATGCTTGATGATCACTGTAGGAAAAAGAAATCTACATCTACTAAAAAAAAAAAAATGCTCGGTCTACCTTGAGCTTATTTGCATTTTCCTACCTACCTACCCTATCAGCTGCAAGCTCCACTTGTAGCTCAAGCAACATGATATTTCCAATAAAGCCAGTGAATTGTCTTATCTGATATTGGAGGCTTTGGACTGCATCCGACCTCAAAATAACCATGGTAGTGAGATGACCACATCAACTCATAATATACTTGATCTTCATAATGCAAATGAAAATGAAAGACCGGAGTGCAAAGCTTGTCTATATATTCACTTATAGGGTCATAGAATACATGGTTATGTTAATGATCATCATAACATTCTATATCTTTAGACAACTGATTCTCAACCACACAATATTGCTTTGATATGCTATCGAACTGCTTTTCTGAATGCTGCTCACAAACAATGTAATTTTCCTCACTATTATGATTATTATTTGAAGTAAGCTGCTGCAAGGAATTACAAAATTGAACAAGCTTTTCCTCTGCCTGAGGGTCATAAAAGCTATCTTCCAGTACTTCTTCTTGCTGTTTGCAATCGATTTCATACTCATGATGATCTGAATCCTGACAAATCTGTTGTATCTCTACATCAATATCAAAGGATGAAACATGGTTTTCACAAGTAAACCGCTGCTGCTCTTCATGCTGCGTTTCATGAGATATTATACTTCCTTCCTGGTGCTGGAATGCATTGTTATGAAGAGCCTCTAAAATTTCTTCATCCATAAATTCATCATCATCATAACAATCCTCCAAGTACTGAATAAGACTTAAAGAATGTCTATAGCAATCTTTGAGCAGCAATAAGGATGGATAACAATCTTTATACATCTCATAGAATTCATCATGAAAACTAGCAAGCGAATATATTGAACCATTTTCCAAATTTTTATACCAAGATCATGCTTTTCCTTCTAAAGTGGTCATAAACATTTTCATGAGACAATCTTCAGGGAAATGAACCTTAAGACTGCGTACATGCATATGAAACCTAACCAAATGAAGAGTAGCATTGTCCTTCTTTTCATCTTTGAATATTGGAAGATCCTCTAACCAATCAACCTTTGGCATAGGATTGGGAAAACCAGGGATATGAGACCGATTCATAGGAGCATACCTGGCATTCATTCTTGCAGTGGAATTCATCTTGAAACTTCATCAAGCTACTGATCTTCTAGCAGTGGAGTCACCTTCCAATTTCTTATTCGATGTGTGGAGTCGCCAAGGTAGTTTTGCAGCCTCAAAAACCTTCTGAGCTCCTGCTACCTTCAGAAGTTCAGTCTCTTGATTTCGGGAATGAATAAACTTCAGACTCCCGGCAGACGCACCAAAATGTTATCTCAAAATCAAGCCCTGGAAGGCTGCAACCCAGGAAGACTTCAAGTAACTATTTCACACCAATCTTTTGACTAAGGCTTAGCCTCCTTAGCCTGAGAGGGCTCTCTCAAAGGATTATTGATTTTGACTATTAATAAGATGGCTAACTCTTGTGAATAACATTGACAAATAATGAAGGCTGGACAAACATTACATAAGTTTCCATTGGGCCTATGGAGTCAAACATACTACAGCAAACAATGATAATGCCTTACATAGAAGTCAGGGCATTTAGCATTTGGATGTTCAGAATACCACTTATATAAAACCACAGTTTACAAAGACATACATGAAGTCAGAGCATGATCAATGAATTCTGAGTGATTATGCATTTGTACAACTGTAAAAGAACACTAAAGAAAATATACCATCACACATTCTGAACAAGAAAATCCCTTATGAATCCTGAGAAGTAAAACAGTCATTTATATTACTGAACTCTGTTTTTACATAAGCCAAAACAGTCCTCTGTTTTTATAAAATATCCAACCCCCATTACATCACTGTCTTAGCTATATATATAATTCTTATTCTCCCTAATTTGAGATTTCTCCTCCAGCATGAGGGGAATTCAATAACTCGATCCTTATCTCTAATGACACCTATCAGCTATTTAACTGACTATTAAATACAAATAAAGTGCTGACTATAACTTTAAAAGAAGTTCTAAATTAACTAGGACTCTAACTCTTTTTCCATGCCATAGTGGCTACTCCTCGTTCTTTGACACCTGGTCTTCTTTATATTTGGCTGAGCTGGATGTTAAATACGCCATATTGACCTTGAACGCTGAATCCTTTACTGCCCCGTAGTATTAGGAGATGTCCCCTGCTTCTCGGCTTCTGTTTTCATTAATTTACTCAAATATATAACAGCATGTTTCTTAGTTTTCAATAATCCAAGGTATGGAACGCTGCCATGTTTCTAATGTGCTGTAGGCTGTATTGATGGACAGGTGTCTCTCTTTCAAAATTCCCGCTCATATTATCAAAATAGCTGTTGCGTTTAAAATCATCACCTATAGCAGTTTCGTAGCGCGCTACGAAACTGCTGAACTATTTGAAACAACTTGCTCTTCTGGAAGAAATTCAGGCTCTAACATACAGTAGTGCAGGTTCCGCATTGATTTGAACCATTTATACACATGAATGTTGCTGCCAGTGACAATGAATGAAAGCATTCAAGCTACTTGCTGTGGCCGCCATATGGTTTTCTGTGTACAGAAGATCTCTTCCTTGTCTTGAGAGTATGTCATTCGGATTTGCCACTGTAGTGACTTTATCATGTTTTCCAATTCATTCAACGTCTCCACCGTGTCACGAAAGATGACTGAACCCCTTGGCCTTAAAATGCGATCAACCTCTGCCATTACAGAAACTAGGCTACATCTTTTCTTCGGCTTAGAAAACAAGCGATCGACATGCAAAAGATCGTATGTTCTGGGGTAAGTACTGAATGACTCACACCAGTCATGATATATACCAAACAGACCATGCTCATAGGTAACTGGAAGCGTGTTTGGAGTATCAATTGGCACAACATTCATAACCCAAACTGGCTGTGGTACTAGAGCCGCTGCAAATCCTCCATAAACTGCTTTCATGTCCATAACATTCCGAACAGCAGATCAATCAATTCCCATTCCCACAAGGTATGACTTGCTTACAACCCTTTTCCAATGCTCTGTATCTGAGATGAAAGAATCATGCACATCCTCGAAAAATATTTATCTGATCCGGTTTCCTTGAATTGAATTCATTGAATATTTGGCAAAAGACAAAGGCATTAAAAATTACAGTGTTTCTCACTTTGGTTGCACGGGCTGTCTTATCATTTACAGTGAGTTGAAACTGAATGAATTTCTAAACGTTTGCATAAACTGAACGATCCCACCGAACTACCTTCAATGATAGCATACCGTTCTGTGGCTTCGTCTGGCATCTTAAGGCCTTTGCACAGAACTTCACACAAAATATGCAGAGGTTTTATTACGCTCGATTCAACTCTGTGCTAGTGATACGAACATAATCCATGACTAATATTTGACCAGAGTTCACCACTGCATCTCCTCAATAAGTCAAGCATAAATTGCGGGTATCCAGGAATTAGTCCTCGGCCTTCATTCAATAAGATATATCTGTTGAGAGCTGGATCCGTCGATATCACCGTCGGGCATCCTCAATTTAAAGTGCCATGTGTTGCTCAATTTAAAGTGCCACGTGTTCATTACCCTGCTCTGATGCATGCCATGTGTTCACGTTGATGTCGTTCAACATCACCGCAGAAACTTGACTTTCCTACGCATATATCATATTCCCCAAATCAAGAATCCATGCAGCCTTTCTCTGTTCAACATCAAAAACTAGTATGTGAACTTTCTGCTCATCCTTGAAAGCTTCACAAATTTCACCATTGGCCACCATGCAACCAAATTTGAAATATGGGCAAACTTCAAATAGCATTTGCATATTAGCTTTGTATACTCCGTTTTCTGAAGATTCTATTCATGCAGCAAGACCCTCCACCATGTAAGCTGCAAGTCTTTCCATGGGGTCTCTTTGAATTGAGAATATCTCTCTCAATTTTGTGATTATATGTGATGCCATTTCTTCTTTACCTTCAGATATTGCAGTTGCACATTGAACTAACAGCTGCTTGGAAGAGCTCCCTGTATGAACATTATCTTGCCGGTGACCAGTTTATGCATATGCTTCTTGTTGCAAAGAATTAGTTTGTGAAACAGAACATGAATCAGAGATATTTGCAACACTGGGATAACCAATGCTTCCATTAGAATAATCCTTCAAGGTTGTGCTCTCCATCGGAGAATGCATAGGGGAATCCTCATACAGGAGGTTTTCTTATTGTGTCTGCCCATTCCCTGTCAATATATGTGCTTTGAGCGGGGCTAATGATACTTGCTTCATCAATATCACTAAAAAGTTCTCTCTCCAACTCTTGCAGCCATTGCCTGATGTATTCTGGATTTTCATCAAAGATACTACCATGTATAGCTCTTCTTTGGCAATCTGATGACGGAAAATTTAGGTAACCTGATGTATGTTCCCCTGTGAGATTCTCACTAGATGCAGATTTCTGAAGGGAAGAAGAACTCTGTACAATAGGCATGCTAGGATATTGACCTCCACTGGATACCAGAACTTCAACCAATGTAGCGGGATTATAGGGAAAACCTTGAAAATGAAACACAGCAGTATTATTTGTATATTGATGATAAGATTTAGCACTGTGACATGAGTCGGATATTCCCACAGAACCCATAGGAGACAAAGGTGATATGAGTGAGCTATGGTTTCGGACAAATCCCCAATTTCGTAGCGCAGCCAGTGCAGAATATGAATTATGCGCTACGAAATCATTAAAGCATGTTGCGCTGCGAAACTGCTGAAAAGGATTTATGTGCTTTACCATCAAACAAATGTAAGACATTTGGCATTGAAATTTGTCAGTGATAACAAGATATATGCGTGGTTGTGTCCTATTTAAGAGACGTGAGGAGATACGTTCCTGTCTCATACCGAATGGGCAACTGAAAGTGAGTTAGAAATTCCATTGCCAATGAGTTGAAATCTTGAAAGGATTCGCGAGAGTCCTTTGGAAAAGGTGAATCCGGATGGAATCATCAAGCCATGAATTTGATGAACACCAAAGGTGATAAGTCATGATGTGGGCTTGAGAGTCCTCCCTAGCTTTGCCATCGAATTTGGGACAATCACCGGGTATCTTGGTTGGAACTGGTGGCCAGTATGGATTATGAAGAATAGGATCATTAGTCAATTTGGACACATCTAGCAGTTCCAATGTTGCTAAGAAAGGTAATTGAGGATTGAAGGACGTCTATGGCCGTGGATAAGAGGTAATACCAGAGTTCCAACCAGGTGGTGGTTGCCCCCATGGACTTTGTCCGGATGGGCCTGGTCCATAAGGGTTCTGCCCATAGGGATTATGTCCATAACCGAATGGTTGACTCTGGATCTGCCCCCCAGCACCCCATGGATTACCAACTTGACCTGCAGGAGCAACATATTGTTGCTGATAATTCTGATAAGGAGTGACCTGCATTTGTTGATAATTTTGATACGGGGCCAACTGAGCTTGCCCTTGGGGTTGCTGGTAACCATACGGTTGCTAAGCTCCATATTGAGCCTGGGGACCAGGCTGTGCTTGGTAGGAAGGTTGGGATTGAAACCCACCTTGCATCTGAAGACCAGTTTGAGTCAGGGGCCCAGCCTGGGGCTAAAAACTAGGTTGAGCTTGAGAAGCAACCACCATTTGAGTGCCCGGTTGAGCAGGCCCAGAAGGATTTTCTTGAGAGGATGGAGATTGGGCCACCTGGCTGGAAGGTTGCCTTGTTTGAGATTGGGATGGACCTACTTTCCCAGAAGATTGAGCTTGCTAGGTGTTAGGTTGTCCTTGTACAACTGAGGGTTGTCCTTGCGGAACAGATGGCTGAGCGGGCTAGACGGTTGGTTGACCCTAAGGTTGACCAACTTGTCCAGATGGTTGACTAGGCTGGGCAGTGGGTGGGCCTTGCTGCACATAAGGCTGACCACCCTGCCCAGAAGGGTACCCTTGCTGGATTCCAGGTTGTCCTTGTTGCATGTAAGGTTGTCCTGGATTCCCATAGGGTTGACCGGAAGGGTATCCCTGCTAGACTCCAGGTTGTCCTTGTTGCATATAAGGTTGTCCCGAATTTCCAGAGGGTTGCCCAAGATAAGTGAAAGACGGACCATCGTAGGCCGAAGGTTGTCCCTGGATGGGTTGTCCTTGTGGGCCTCCAGGCTGCCCTGGATAGGATTGCCCATAATATTGCTGCCCATAAGAAGGCTGCATGTAAGATGGCTGACCCTGATACGATGGTCCTTGGTAAGGCTGTCCTTGATCCGGACGGGGCGCTTCACCACCACCATAACCAGTGGTGCCCCAAGCGACACTCAATGGAACTGAGATCTCAACCGCAGGCTGAGATGGCAAGGAAGTATACAAATGATGCCCTATAGGGTCATAATAATGATATGGACCTTGTGTGCCCAGATTCTGGATGGCATGCGAATACTGATCATATGTCCCCCTTGCTGGAGTGGGACCAGAAGAGGGCGGGGAACTTTGTGCAGGATGAACAACTCTGGGTGTATGTGCCGACTGGCCACTACTTACTAGGTTGTGAGATGGACCAGCAACAGTAGTCACAGCTAAAGATGTCGTAACGGCACTAACAACCAGTGTTGAATACGCTACACAAACAGTCGGAACAGTTGGAACTGAAGTGACGGGTGTATTGTGAACTTGTGAAACAAAAGATCCCGTAGTGGGAGTGATGTGGTGATCCCACATGGTACTTAAAGAGGGGATCCTAGTACCCATATTATCCCTCAAAGACTTATAGCGTGAGGGTACCGGGGATGTGGCCAGGATAGGAGTTTCGATACTCGACAAAACAAGTGTCTCACGTGCTCTAGGAGATGTGTCATCCATGTCAGAGGAAGACATTGGGGTCGAAACACCAGGAGGGGTAAAAGGAATATCATCTTCGTAAGGCTCCCAAATGGGGTTCCAATGAAATTCGTAAGCCTCGTCGTCTGGGGCGCGAGAGTTAATTGGTTGGATACTTGGGATAACAGGGAGAGTATCACTCACAACCGATACCTCAGGAGCAACAGAAGAAGGAGATCCTTGGTCACTTGGAACGGGAGACGGGATTGATGATTCCACCAGGATGACAAGCTTCAAAAAATCCTAAGGAAACTAATGAGAAAGGACCCTACTCAAACTAACACAAACAAGATCTAACTGGGTAAATGTTAATTGCGGCCAAATAAATTTTAAGATGCAAGGACATAACTTGACCTTTGCATTTTTTAGGAGTCGCGAAAAGGACAAAAAGATGACTCTAGTCACCTTCGAGTGTTTAATGAGCCTGAAGTGACAAGTGCTCAGATGGACCTTTTCTTTTAGAGAGTCTGAAAAGGAATGAAAGTGACTACTCTAGAGAGCTAGGCAAAAGGGTTTACCAAAAAAATCCGTAAAACTGCATATACACCTTGGCAGTCATATGAAAACCAAGGACTTTCTGTATGGCAGTCAATCTTCCTGAATGTTGTGTTCGATGCGTTATGGATTGTAAGGTGGTAGACACGACTTCCTATGGATAAAGGATGATAACCTAGTGGGGTCTCCCCATATACTCAACGGTACGTGGGAGCTCAAATCTGTGCTAGACCACTATTGCGTCACGGAAGGAGGAATCACCCAACCTTAAGTGAAACAAAGGTGACTAGGTTTAACGACGCTGGAGCACGTCTCTAGCCTAGACCTCTAAACAATGTGCATTATGTTCCAATGCATTTTTAGGTTCATTCAGTTCATTTTAAGGTTGATCTTGTATTAGGTTTTGGTTTTCAGGCCTTACCATATGTAATCTCTCAAAATTCCCTAAACGCAAACTATATGCCAAAATATGTCATTCCATTCGAGGAATGCTAGTTACGAGAGGGTTTGAAGACTTTCATGCAAATGAAAAGATCACGAAGCAACAAATAGCTTCCCTAATGCAGCTAATGGAAATTCACAAAATTTTCTTCAAGATCACTAATCACTAATCAAAATGAAAAGCTTCTAATTCTCATTAACTAATACAAATCAAAAGAGATTTTTTTTGGTTGATGGCAAAGTGCATTAAACGAACTTTGAGAAACAATAACAAACAAATGTGAAAAACTGGTTGACCCCAAACAATTTTGATCTATGTCCAGGTAGTGAAAAGAAATCGAAACAATGTCAAGATTGGTTCAACAATGATCACTCAAACAACCAAGCAAAAGCAAGCAAAGAGGAAGGCTCGATCAAACCAATAGCAAGCAGTAAACGAACCTTTGCAAACGAGTAACCAAGCAAAGCTGATCCAACAAACTTGGAATAATAAAACTAGGTCACAAGGCAAAAAGGCAAGATTCGCTCAACAAAACTCACAAGAGAGTGCTTCAATCTCCAGACAGTGAAAAACAAGTCATAAACCAAGTGAGAACAGTAGGGGATAGCAAGACCAACAGGTTCAGGAGGCAGAATTGAAGAAATTCAATTCTATAGGAATCAGTGCGGGTGATACACAGCAACAATGCGCTGATAAAGAACTACGTGTAGCAACAATGCGATGTCAGCGCGGAAGTACACGCCTTACCTGCGATGGTCCATTTACAGAACCGTCACTACTGTTTGGTGTATTAATGCGATGAACAGGAGGTCACAGAAAGGGTTGCGCGATGACAGCGCTACTGTTTAATTATAAACCGCGATGATGCTCAAAAATAGCCACAATCAAGCCAAAAACTCCCAAACCAAGACAATCAATATTTAAACAAACAAGGCACCTCCCAGACCAAACCAGGAAACAAAGAAATAGAGAACTAATCCCCAAATTTTGAAAAGAGACCAAAAACAAGCTCAAGGAAAGAATGAACAAAAAAGGACAAAGGCCAGCTCCAAGCCGTTCAGTTCCTAAACCAAACCGGAGATTGACTGAAGTGGCGTTGATCTACTTCGCTAATGTAGAGCAATAGCATTTCGAAGGCTATCTGGCCATGCTTTAGGCTCCGTCTAAAGCTTACAAATCAAACAACAAGGTAAAGCTACCCAGTGGAGTTGCCAAATTGTTGTGGAGGTAAATCCCCTCTGCGGACAGAGGCGATCCCTACTAGTCCAAATAAGGTCTAGCAACAATCAAACAACGCTAACACGCAGGTTCCTAATTGCAAATTAAAGACCGATGATGAGGGCCTACCTGGATTCCAACGCTAGTACTTGTAGAAGAGTCGTTGCTCCTGTTCCTTTGCTTCGGCTGGTCACAATCCCCATGATCCTCGTGAACGGACGCCTGCACATGCAAAGAACGATATAAACACAAGCATAAAATCCAATAGATGCAACTATATATTAGTCAGAAAGGATATAACTCAATCACCATCATAAAGACAATAAGAGTGGAACCATTATCATAGTCATCTATTATTGATAAACAAAGAAGAATACAACCATAGTTCTGACATCGAATCCTTCTCAAGAGGGTCCAGCTAGCAAGTTCCTTAAGCATTCACCCTTGAAGGTAGATATCCCAAGACAAAACTCTCTCACTCACAAGTTTACACAAGATCAAAACACTTCACAACCTTCCTTAAGCTCTCTAACAATCCCACACTTGTCACACCAGCTACCTATCAAGCTCACACACTATCAGCAACACTCCAAGCACTATGAATTCCAAACTAGTAGCTCATAGCAATGGTGGAGGCTTAAATAGGAGAAGGAGTCTCCATGAATGGTGGGAAGATGAGCTTCTCTCCAAGGAAGGTGGCTCAAATGACGAAACAGACATGCCAGAGAAGGGAGTGATGACTCTTCTACAAGTACTAGCGTTGAAATCTAGGTAGGCCTTCATCATCGGTCTTTAATTTGCAATTAGGAACCTGCGTGCTAGCGTTGTTTGATTGTTGCTAGACCATATTTGGACTAGTAGGGATCGCCTCTGTCCACAGAGGGGATTTACCTCCACAACAAAAGCTTCATACATGTCTCTAAAAAGGTGGTAAGCATAGAAAGATCCATTCCTGGCTCAAGTTGATCCTTACTACCTGAAGCAGAGGCCTCTGTGAAGCTCTTCTTAGCTTCCTTAAATGTTTCCTTCACGCGTTCCATCTCAGACTCAGGTTCCTTTATAGGAGCATTGTGAACCTTCGAATATTCTCTGGGTTGTTTCCTCTTATCTTCCCCTGTAGTTGCGTCACTTCTGAGTACCATGTTTACGCTAGGGTCCTCTTCGCATGGTTTGGACCTCATCATTTGGATATTTTGAGTTGGAGTAGGCTGTAGTACCCCTTTCTTGCGCATTTGGGTGATCAGCGTCAGACAATCTACCATTTCATGATCAAACTGCTCATAGTACGGACAAGATATTCTCATCGGGTTGGTACAATCACGAGCGTAGTGCCTTGGCCCTATGCAATTATAACAGATCAGCTGTCCATGCCCTCGTCTAGGTCCCATTCCTCCTTTCCCTTTTCCGCGTCCTTGGAATCCGCCGCATGCTCCTGTGGCTGGATCGAAACCTCACATTTCAGTTTGCATTCGATAGGCCAGGGTCCTATCCATCATTAGCTCATAGCTCTGACACATTCGCTCGTCGTGACCCAATGATCTACAAAAGTTATAGTACAGTTGCTGTGGAGTCTAGGTATACTTTTGCAACAGGTGGCAGTTGTCCATCGCGTGCTTTCCTCCCACTTGAAAAATCCACACCAGAGTGTGGGTGCCGCACTTGGCCCTGCCTGTGCCTTTGGTCTTATTACACAGTAATTTGTCACTGCCTTCACCCCAGTCCTTCTACTGTGTCATGTGTCCATTAAAACATGCTCATATTGAACAAGTGCTCTCTTATGTTGACATTTGAACCACTTTTCCTAAGTTTTCTGCCTTGTTGCGAGAATCCACTTAACATATGCAACAAACCTATCATAAATAGTCCAGTTGCGCCCCCATCGCAAGAGTACATCTTTTTCCCATGATGGTCAGATTTCATGCCCTGGCGTGAGGCTATTTGCTATCTTTAGTGACGATTTGACTGAATACATTGCCTACTAGCAATGTCAGCACTAAAGATTAGTGATGAACTAGCGACAATCTAGATTGGGCGAATCCGTTCCAACAATCGGCCTTCTGGATGTCTCTAGACCTAGTTATTGGGTCAGTTTGGGTCACCCTCCTCCCTCTGGAATGGTCGTTCCATTTTTTGAGCTGCTTGCCCTAAGGATAAGCTCCCTCTCCCTCATTTCATGGAGACTCCTTCTCCTATAAAATCACTCACCATTGCTATCATCTACTAGTTCTTTAGGTTGTACAATGCTACTGTTGCTTTTGAGTTTGATAGATAGTTGGTGTGAGTGTGACAAGTGTGGGATTTCTTTGTAGTTTGCAAGAAGGTGTGGAGTGCCCTTAACCTTGTGCAAAGCTTGTGAGTGAGAGTGAGAGAGATATATTGCTATTTGGGAGACCCATCTTTGAGAGTGAATGCTTGAAGAAACACACTGGTTGGACCCTCTGAGAAGGCTTGCAACGTCAAGACTTAGTTGTAAGCTTTGCTCTTGATTTATTATTAATACAATCAATGATGATTTCATATGTCTTGTATGTAATTTCTTGATAGCTCATGACTTCTTGACTTTATGAGTAAATAGATCATTGTTGTTTCTCGGTTACGTGCTCTGTGGTTTCTTTGTGGTGTTTCAAGTTGATCACTTGTTAAGAACAAGGAAACGGAAGTTACAGCAGCGCAACAGAACTCCATCAACCACTAGTTTGAGGTAGGCCTCCAATGATGACTGTTTAAGGGAATTAATTATTGTTTTGTCCTTGCTGTGACTAGACCCACTCTAGGGCTAGAGGGGTTGCCTCTGTCCGTAGAGGGAACACTTTCCTACATCACAAGTTGGTGACTCCGCTGGGGAGTCCTTTGTAGGTTTCTACCTTTGTTTCCTCTTGTTTTGGTGTCTTTTGAATTTTGGGGATAAACTATCAGTATTTTAGGTTACCTAGGTTGATATGGGAAATCCCTCTATTATCTGAAGGATTGACTGGTTTTTGTTTGTGAGTTTCTTGTTCGTTTGTCATTATTTTTAAGATTGTCATGGAAAATAGTTTAATAGTTGCGCCAACGTCACTTTGTCTCTATTGTGAAATTCTGTGCGTCGCTGAATCCTGTTGTACAGTCTCGATGACTCCTGAAATTGGCCCGTCGCAGAAGAGACATGTACTCTCATGACGACGTCACTCTGTTGATACAGCTAGTGGCTGATCGTCCCTATTTTCTTGTGCAAAGCCTGCGACGATTCCTATAGAATTGTTTTTTCAATTTTACTTTCTGAATTTACCAGTCTTGTTGATCCCTTGCTTTCTTTCTCTTGCTCAGTAGCTTGTTTTTGACTGTTTATGGTTAAGGCACTCTTTCTTTGGCTTTATTGAAAGAATCTTGCATTTTTGGCTGTGTGACCTAGTTTGTTCTTTCAGATTCTTGAATTACTTGGCTTGGTTGTTCATTTGCCCATGGTTCATTTGCAACTTTCTTTTCGGTTTGTTTGAGCTTTCTCCATTGCTTGTTTCTGGTTGATTTTTAGTGACGATTATTGAACCAATATTCAGTATTGATTCGATTTCTTTTCACTACCGAACATAGATCACAATTGTTTGGATCGACTAGTTTTTTCACACTTGCTTGTTTGTTTCTTTTAAATTTAAAACAATCAAAATAAAAAAACTACATTCATTTAGTATACGAAAGTGAAAGTGTATTTGCATTTCAAGTTTGCATATTGGAAAGCAAATGATAAAATCCACCATCAGTAGTATTCGTGCACTGTAGGGTTGATGTGTTTTTGCATTGTGTCTCTTGGCTTGGGAATGATTTCTCTACCCTCCTGTAGGTAGGTGTTTATTGAAGTAAAAGGATGTTTCACTCATTCTAGCTACATCCTAGGTTTTTTTGTATACATACGGTAAGGCCTGAAAACTGAAACATAATTCAAGATCAACTCTAAAATGAACTGAATGAACTTAACAACGCATTGGAACATAATGCACACTATTTAGAGGTCTAGGCTAGAGATGTGCTCTAACATCATTAAACCTAGTCACTATTGTTTTCACTCAAGGTTGGGTGATTCCTCCTTCTGTGACTCAATAGCAGTCTAGTACAGAATTCTGCTCCCAGTACCATCGAGTATATGTTGGGTGTTAGGTAAACTTGAATTAGGATAGAGTCAAAGTTGACCAAGTTAAACAGTGATGGTTTTGGGGCACATGGTATTGTGCACCCATAGTATTATGCCCGTGGTATTATATGTAATGGAGCTTATAAAAGGCTGGAAGGACTTCATTGTAATGCAAGACCTGGAGGTGAGCAGTGAAGGCATGAGCGGTGAAGGCTCACTTGGTCGGATTGGCTAGGGTTTTGGCCAATGCTAATGAGATCTTATTAGGTTGGTTTTTTCCCCGGATTTGGGGTTTTCCCAGATAAACATTTGTGTTTATGTGTTTATGGTTTTTGCTGGTTATTTTTATATTTATTCCTCTCAGTAATTATTTATGTTATGTAGTAAATTTCTTAACAATTTCTTAACAACTGGTATCAGAGCAAGATATTGGCTTCAAAGGGATTCTTTGATGCTAGGGGTTTATAGTGCCTAATGAGATCAATGCAACCTTTTTACAGATCTGGGTCTAGAAAATAATGGTGGAACAATCGTACGTGGAAAAATCTTGAAGAGAATGTGCGGAAGATAGTGCCGTAACTGCCACGGATTGCAGTGCATTTGCGATATTTACCGGTTTGGAACATGCTGACGAATTGTTCAAGATTCATGCGGCTATTTAAAGAAGGTCAACAGAAGAAAATTGTTCGTTTTCTACTACGTGAGGCCACCTAGAATCTACAAGGTTCTCGTCGGGCTCACAGTTGGTGCGGTTTGATAGAAGTTTTTGAGCAAATCAAATTGAGAGAGGATGGATAAGAATCGCAGTAGCAATAAAAAAATAAAAAAAATAAAAATAAAAATTAATGAATTAAAAATTATTGCATGTAAATGGGCATACTACTGTAAGACCTGGTAAGGCATGTGTACCCCTCGGTGATCACTGGTAAAGTATGGGTTAGACCTAGGTGATAGGGGGGATGTCAGGTTAACAATACCCTTGGTAAAAACTCAGAGGCAGGTAAGAGCTAGAGTGAGCGGGATTGTGTCACTTAGCAAGTTTTGGCTGGAGTTAGTCAAGGAACGCCAAGTCAAGTTTAAGGGGGGAATTGTTAGATAAACTTGACTCAGGATAGAGTCAAAGTTGACCAGGTTAAACAATGATGGTTTTGGGGCACATGGTATTGTGCACCAATAGTATTCTGCCCATGTTATTATATGTAATGGAGCTTATAAAAGGCTGGAAGGACTTCATTGTAATGAAATACCCAGAGGTGAGCGGTGAAGGCATGAGTGATGAAGGCTCACTTGGTCGGATTGGCTAGGGTTTTGGCCAATGATAATGAGATCTTATTACGTTGGGTTTTTCCTCGGATTTGGGGTTTTCCAGGATAAACATTTGTGTTTATGTGTTTATGGTTGTTGCTGGTTATTTTTATATTTATTCCTCTCAGTAATTATTTATGTTATGTAGTAAATTTCTTAACAATATCTTAACATTGGGAAACCCCACAAGGTTATCATCCTATATCCCTAGGAAGCTGTGTCTACCGCCTTGCAAACCATAACGCACCGAACATAGCATTCGAGAAGATTGACTCTCATATGGAAAGTCCTTGGTTTTCATATGATTGCCAAGGTGTATATGAAGTTTTATGGGATGTTTGGTAAACCTTTTGCCTAGTTTCTCCAGCGCAGTCACTTTCGTTCCTTTTCGGACTCCTTAAAAGGAAAGGTCCATCTGAGCACTTCTCACTTCAAGCTCATTAAATATTCAAAGGCGACTAGAGTCATCTTTTCGTCCTTTTCTCGACTCTTTAAAGATGAAAAGGTCAAGTTCTGTTCCTATGTCTTAAAATTTATTCGACCACGTTCAAACTTACCCTGTTAGATCTTGTTGCGTTTTAGTCTGCGTAGGGTTATTTCTCCTTACTCGATTAGTTATCCCTAGGGTTTTTGAGTTAAATCATCTTGGCGGAATCATCGATCCCATCTCCCATTCCAAGTGACCAAGGATCCCCATCTTTTGTTGCTCCTAAGGTACCGGTTGCTAGTGATACTCTTTCTGTTATTCTGAGTATCCAATCGCTTAACTCTCACGCTCTGGAAGATGCGTCTTACGATATTTGTTGGAACCCCATTTGGGAGCCTTCTGAAGAAGATTTTCCCCTTACTCCTCTTTTTGTTTTGGTCTCGATGTCTTCTTCTGACATGGATGAGACGAACCCCATCACGAGTGAAGAGTCCTTGATGACAAGTGGTGAAATTCCTATATCGACAGAAACTTCACCCTTCCATGTCACCTCCCTTGGTATCACGCTACCTTTACGTTATAATTCTCTAGCTGATATC
Organism: Pinus tabuliformis; assembly: GCA_031772625.1. NCBI lineage: Eukaryota > Viridiplantae > Streptophyta > Pinopsida > Pinales > Pinaceae > Pinus > Pinus tabuliformis. Next base: position 90,783,075 of record CM062816.1, on the reverse strand, counting down.
ATGGGTTCTAGGTCTCCCTTACAAGTTCCATGTGGTCTCGTACTGTCACTCTGACTTCAGGATCTTTCACTCCCTAGATTCACAATGTGACATCTGTCCCGATTATTCCAATCGTTTGTGTGGCTTCCACAGCCCCCGTTGTTAGTGTCGTTACTGCATCTTCAGTTGTGACCACTGTTGCTGGGCCTTCAGTAGGTCCTTCACAAAGTGGCCCTTCAACACCCATATCCGGGGTTGTTGACCCTAGCCTTATTACCCCACCTTCTTCTAGTTATATTCCAACAGGGGGGGCATATGATCAATATCCTCAAAATCCGTTTAATTATTATGATTCTCGAGGAGCCCATATTTATCACCCTGGACCCATAGCATCTCAGCCTTTTGTTGAGGTCTCGGTTCCATTTTCTATTGCTTGGGGTACCACAACTCACCATGGTGGCCAAGCACAGTCTACAAATATTCAAGGACCACCCTATCAAGGTCAACCATCTTACGGACAACAGTCTTACGAACAACCGTACTATGGGCAACCTTATTCAGGGCAAACTGTCAGCCCACAAGGACAACCCATTCCGGGACAACCTTCGGCCTTCGGTGGGTCTACTTTCACGTACTTCGGGAAACCTTCTGGTAACCCAGGACAACCTTACATTCAACAAGGCCAACCTGGTACCCAACAAGGCCACCCTTCTGGACAAGTTGGTCAGCCTCAAATTCAACAAGGCTAACAAATTGTCTAGCCTACTCAACCATCTGGTCAGTCTGGACAGCCTTCGGTTCCGCAAGCTCAACCCAATTCCCAACAAGTCCAAACTTTTGGGCAAATGGGCCAACCTCAACCTCAACCAGGCCAACCTTCTAACTAGATGGCTCAACCTCTGTCTTCTCAAGGGCATCCGTCTGGGCCTGCTCAACCGAGCACTCAAATGATTGTTGCTTCTCAAGCTCCACCTGGTTTTCAGCCCCAGTCTAGGCTCTCGACCCAATCCAGTCTTCAAATTCAGGTTGGATCCCAATCCCAACCTGCTTATCAAATGTAGCCTGGCCCCCAGGCTTAGTTTGGAGCCCAGCCACCTTATGGTTTTCAGAAATCCCAAGGGAAAACTCAATTCGCTCCATACCAAAATTATCAACAACTACAGGTGAATCCTTACCAAAATTTCCAGAAACCATATGTTTCTCCTGTAGGCCAAGTTGGTAATTAGTGGAATGCTAGGAGTCAAATCTAAGGTCAATCGTCCAGTTACAGCTATAACCCCTATGGACAAAATCCCTACAGACAAAACCCTTATGGGCCAAATCCGTCTAGACAAAATCAATGGGAGCAACAAGCAACTGGGTGGAACTCTGGTGCTACTTCCTACCCACAACCTTAGATGTCCTTTAACCCTCAATTACCCTTTTTAGCAATGCCATTACCGGATGTGTCCAAACTGACAAATGATCGCATTCTTCATAATCCGTATTAGCCACCAGTTCCAACTAAAATTCCCAGTGATTGTCCCAAGTTTGACGGTAAAGCTGGAGAATATCCCCAAGCCCATGTCATAACTTATCATCTATGGTGTTTGTCAAACTCATGGCATGATAATTCAATCTGGCTCCACCCTTTTCAATGGACCCTCATTGGCTATACTGCTAAATGGTATATTGAGCTAGCTTGTGGATCTTTTTAGGACTTTAACTCGTTAGCTATGGCATTTTTAACTCATTTTTAGTTGTCGATTGGATATGAAATGGGCACACATCTACTGACATCCTTAAAACAAACCACGGCCATGCATATCTCCAATCATATCCATGAATGGAGACGATGTCATTGTTTGATTAAGTTTTGGATTCCCGATCAGCTTCTGACTGGTTGATTCACAACCTCATTTGTCAGTCTGATAGCCTGGGACATTGCTATGGGGGCATGTGTAACTGAAGAGCAAGCTATTGCATGTGCTTAGTAACTTGAATTTGTTTACTCTTAGTCTGGTACACTATATGATTATTTCCCTGATGCTCTGAGGCCCAGAACTTCCAAAGAACCGTCAACACCATCTGTTGACGGTGTCATTGGTTCTGTTAATACGTCCTCTAAGAAATCTTCCGCGAACCCTGGGAAGCAAAAGTCAAATGCTTCGAATGAAAAAAATTCTCAGGCTATATCGAATTCTGGTAACACTTCTGAGGTTAACACTATTCAGTCCACCATGGTGGACAAAGCCTCGAAAGGGAAAAAGAAGGGAAAAAGAAAGAATAAGGCTGATCAACCAAAGCAAGATTCCCCTAAACCTCCACCCGAGGAAGGTGCCAAACGCAAGCCCAAGTATCCTTGCCTTATCTATGATGAGGACCACTATACTAAAGACTACTCCAAGTGGTCTGAAGTTAGTCATTTGTTAAAAGGTGCCCCTGGGACTCCTGCCATGCTCAAAGAGCCTTTTCCCTCGCAGCAAACACAAATGGTGGCTAATCCATCTCAATCCTCTTCTCCCTTTGGTTCTCAGGTATTTATTGCTGGGATGATTCCTGTCCACATTAGTACTCGGGGAAAAAGAGTATCCGCCGCTTTCCAGGAAGGATACTAATATCCCCTCTAGTGCTCCTCCATCCAATTTTGGTCCCCTCCATATTGAGTGACCTAGCACTGAAGCGGTCATTTGACCTCCTCCTAAAGTGATGCTCTGGAAGTCTTCTTACAACCCTAATGCTCATGCTACTCAGCACTATAGCATCATGGAGGATTTAGCCCAGGTTCCATCAACTATGTCTGCATTAGAAGTCCTCCAGAGCTGCCCCTCTCATAGGAAGTCCTTGCTATCAGCTATTGGTGGAATTGACTAGGCCGACTCGGATCTGATCACTTTTGACCTAGACAGTCATATACCAAGACTTCCTCACCAAATTTCCTTCCTTATTAAGGTCATCATCAATTCTAAAACTATTCATCACACCGTCATTAATGAAGGCGCTTCTACTTGCATAATGTCTGTTGCTTGTTGGAAGGCTATCGGTTCTCCGACTCTGAGCCAGTCTTTTATGACCTTGGAAGCCGTTGATGGGAGAAAGTCTCATCCTTCTGGTATACTCCAACATTTGCCTATTACTCTGGAAGGGAAGACGATCGAAGTGGAGGTTGAAGTTGTCGATGCCAATTTAACTTAAAACCTCCTTTTAGGACGAAGTTGGACATATCCCATGTGAGCCATGGCTTCATCTCTATTTCATGTTATTCGTTTTCCTCATCAGGGGAAGATCATCATAGTAGACCAGTTGTCCTTCTTTGCCTCCTCCTCCTCCGATGGAAACATGCCTTTCGTGGAGCATACCTCCGTTACATGTGAGAGTGTAGGTGCTGGACTCTTTAAAGATCCTACCCTTATGGTGTTTTTTCACTCCCACCTCCCAACATCGCTTCCATTAATATGATTTATGTTTGCTTTGATCCTTGGACTCTTCCTTCTGTTGATCAGATAGAATCCTGGGGTGATGAGATGCCATTGAGTCCTGCCAAGCTCAACTATGTCAAAATTGTTTATGTATCGGCTCCATCCCCTGAACCTGCTCCTTTTAGTAGAGCTCTCGACTCATACACTCAATCCCCTTAGATTGGAGATGCCACTTCTTCAGACCCTTTGAAGGAAATTTTTCCTACTAATGAAGTGATTATTGAGACCATGTCTTTCGAGGAACCCCCTTGGTCTGATCATCACCGTTGTTCCTCGTTTCTCCCTACCCATCGGGAAATGTTTACTTGTCTCAAGCAGTTTTCTCCTTGTCTCCCCTCCCAACCCCTTCAAACACCCATCCAAGTTCATCAAGTGTCTTTTGAAGGGAATATGGGGAACATTACGCAAACTCAACCAATCAACATCTCTATTAAACCAGGGATTGTCGAGCACATCCATGTTGGAGTAACTTGTACTCCGGAGGAGATTCAGCGTTATACTGATATTTTTCACGAATTTTGTGATGTGTTTGCTTGGTCTTATGAAGAGATGCCCGACATCGATCCTAGCATTGTGGTGCATGAGATACGTACATATCCAGGTGCCAAACCTGTTCAACAGCGTCTACGCCACGTGCACCTGCAAAAGGCTACAACTATTAAAGAAGAAGTTGAAAAGCTTCTTAAGGTTGGCTTCATTTACCCTATCCCACTCATAGATTGGGTTTCTAATATTATCCCTGTGACTAAAAAATAGGGCACTATTAGGGTATGTGTTCATTATCACAAAATTAATCATGCTTGTCCCAAAGATAACTACCCTACACCCTCCATTGACTAGCTCATTGATGAGTGTACCGGGAGTGAAATATATTCATTCATGGATAGCTTTTCTGGTTATAACCAGATTAATATTTCACCTGCGGAGCAACAAAAGACCGCCTTTATCTGTACGTGGGGCACTTTTGCTTATAAAAAGCTCCCCTTCAGTTTAAAAAATGCCGGTGCCACCTTCCAACACACAATGTCTTATGCGTTTCATGACATTCGACACATTGTGCAGCCTTACCTGGATGACCTTCTAGCTCATTTAGCAAAGTGCCAGGACCATCCAACCCACCTTCACGAAACTTTTCTTTGCTGCTGACACTATCGTATCTGGCTTAATCCGCATAAGTGTGTCTTTTGCATCAAGCTAGGTAGATTTCTCAAGTTCATCGTCTCCCGGGAGGGTATCTGTCTCGATCCCCTTAAAGTTGAAGCCATCCTGAATCTCCCTCCCCTTGCTTCTTTGCAGCAATTGTAGAGTTTTTAGGGTAAAGGAATTTTTTTACGATGATTTATTCTGAATTATGTTGAAGTGGGCAAAGGCTATACGTGGTTATTAAAGTGGGACACCCTTTTTCTTTGGGATACCGCTGCACAGGAGTCATTCGAGCACCTCAAGGCCCTCCTTTTTTTGCTCCATTGTTACATCCTCCTGACTATCACCGTGACTACACTCTTGATTTAGCCGCTATTGATACCACCATTGGCATGGTTCTAGTTCAAGATGATGATGATGGTACTGAGCATGTCGTTTACTATCTCAGCCACAATTTACTTGATACAGAAACTCGATATGCCCATGTCGAGAAGTTGGCATTGGGCATCGTTTGTGCCATCCAACGTTTCCGCCACTATATATTATTGCATACCACGACAACGATTTTTTATTACAACCCCATGACGTACATCTTGTCAAGCCAGTTACTAGGGGGAAATACTCAAAGTGGATTGTCATCCTTCAAGAGTTCGAATTGGAGTTCACTACCGCCAATTCTAAGAAATCCCTCATCTTTGCTGAGTTACTTTGCTCCCTACCATCTATTACCGTGCCCTCTCCATTAGAGGACCATATTTCGGATGAAACTCTGTTCTTGATTAGTACCCTCGATCCTTGGTATGGGGATATTATTGTCTATCTCCAGATGTCCACTTTTCATCCCGATTTGTCCAAGGATGCTTGGCGAAGGATTCACCATCATTCTCAACCTTATCGCATTATTGGGGACACCCTGTACTGTCTCAGTGCTGACTCTATTCTCTACCGATGCTTAACATTCAAGGAAGCCGAATGAGTTCTAAATGATTGCCATTCCGGCGCTTGTGGTGGTCATATGTCTAGGTATTCTACTGCTTAGAAGATCCTCTGTGCTAGTTATTTTTGGCCTTCTATCTTCAAGGATTGCATTCTTGCTATCCGCTCTTGTCATGAGTTCCAAATCTACCAACGAAAGATGTGAGCACCTCTTGCTCCATTGCACCCTGTCATTACCGTCGACCCTTTTACTGAATGGGGCATTGATTATATGACCTGTAACCCTCGCTCGGCCAGGGGGCATGGGTATATCATCATTGCCTTTGAATATTTTACAAAATGGGATGAGGCGATGCCTACACTTTTCAAAGACGGTCACACAACGGTGCAATTTTTATTCAATCACATTATTTTATGATTCGGAGTCCCTCAGGCTATTGTCACTGATCACGGAAAACATTTCCATAATCATATGATGACTGAGTTAATAACCCAACTAGGCTTGCGGCATGATAGCTTGACACCATATTATCCTCAGGCCATGGCCAAGTGGAAGTTGTCAACAAATTTTTAGTCACAATGCTTAAATACACCATTGGCATGGAAAAGTTCAACTAGAATTTGATGTTGTTCTCCACCTTATGGGCCTACCGAACTTTAGTGAAGGATGCCACCGGGTTCACCCCGTTCCAATTGGTTTATGGTCTGGAGGTTACCCTTTCGATTGAGTGTGAGATCCCTTCTCTTAAATTAACCATCGAATTACTCCCCAACACTACTCCAGTAGAAAAATGTCTTCTCTACCTAGAGCGGCTAGACGAAACTCGTCGACTAGCCTCTCTAGCCATTGAAGCACAGAAGGAGAGAGTGAAAACTCACTTCGATCATAAAGTCCATCCTTGTTCTTTCGTTGAAGGAGATTTAGTGTTGCTTTATGATCAAGCAAATGATAAGCTGGGTGCAGGAAAATTTGAGCCTTTGTGGCATGGGCCTTATATTGTGAAATGAGTTTTGAAGAAAGGGGCCTATGAGCTGATTGATTATGAAGGGAACCCTCTAGATAAGCCCCAAAATGGGCTTTATCTGAAAAAATATTATGCATGAACCCCATGCATTTGATTTATACATATGTGTGTTTTCAACAAGTGTGTTGTGTGTGTATTTTCATGTCTGGCTTGGTGTGTAGGCGTAATTGCCACTTATTGTGTCTTTTTTCTTCTTGTGCAGACGTCTGGTACACCTTACGTTGGTTTTGTTGATGGAGCCTACCACAGTACTCAGAACCTTTATTCTGCAACGTGGGTGATCTACGATCCTCATGGTGAGTTAGTACACCTTCAAGGTATTTGTCTGGGTTGCACCACAAACAATGTCACTGAATACAATGCTGTCATTGAGTTATTGACCGAGGCTATCAACCTCGATATTCGTACGTTGGTTGTGAATCTGGATTCTTAGCTTGTTGTCCACCAACTTAACAGGCATTATTCCATCAGAGATCACCGGATTTTAAGGTTGTATTTACGTGTTAAATTGTTGGAAAGAAATTTTGATTTTATTACATATCAATGCATTCCAAGAAGATTAAACACATTAACTAATGCATTAGCAAATTATGTATAGACAGACATTTACGCAACATGTAATTAAAATAGCATATAGAAGCATTCAAAACACAATAATGAACCATAGGAATATGTACATATATATATCTTGTGTGGCGCACTGAGGCACTCAAAAAATAAGTGTATATGTCCAAATAAAGTCTATGCTCTCCATACATCTGAGACACATGTCTCTCAAAAAATCAAGAGGAAATAAAACCTAGGCATCTACGGTGGTGGGTTATGCTCCCTGTAGCACACCACTACTCGTACGACTCGCCTCAAGAGCCTATGCACCATAGATATCACCCCTACCGTATGTATCTGGTACTCTATGGGGACCTCCTCGATGCCCCTATAATCAAGGATCCCCTCTGTCAGGCCCTCACGATTGTGGGCCATTGTCTCCATTGAACTGCTAGCTGGGGGAACCAAGGCTAGCTCTCTGATGCCCTGTGGATCCCTCTGTGCCTCTGAAGCTAGTCCCATAGGCCTCTTTAGTCCCACGTCTGCAAGTAACATAGACTACATCATTAAGACATATGCATGAAAAAATCTAAAAATATCAGAAAAGACAAAATATAAAAATAGCGTGATTAGGTGTTTTACCTCCATCTTCCCACTGATCACCAGTAGGTAGCTACATGTCAGGGTCTCCATGAAAGTCCATTCCAGCATATGGCCAGTCCTCGGCGAAGATTGTCTGGCGATCTAGCCACTCGTGGAATAATGTCCCCCATGACACTGGTCATCTACCACCCCCTTGTGGCATAACATGTGCCCACCGTATCATCCAGGTCTCCCATGGTCTGGGCCTGTCTAAGTCCATATCCTGCAACTGAAGTGCCGTCACCCACTCCAGCATGCAGGGTCAAGATAGACCTGTAACCAAACTGCTTCGCTTCCCCGCGACGACATTTGGTGAGCTGTATCTTCATGTTGATCGTCACTGCTTCCACCCAGTTGTACATGGTCAGGTTGAGGCACTCAAGAGCCAACCAGAGTTGGGTCTTTGTTGCCTCGTGTTGGGCTTGGGAGCCCACTACCCTCATCACCATAAATAGAACCAAGCTAAGAACCAAGTCTTCTAACATGGGAATTTCCACTTTCCTGTTGTTTCATTTGCGTGACCCCGGGCACACTCGTGCTATTAGCATGTCCAGTGATTCACCCCCAATTCGCTGGCCCTCTAGAATTAGCCTCTCATTGCGACGGGACAATCCAGTCAAGAAATATATGTCCGTAGCACTGAACTCAATGTCTCTACCCTGGATAATGAACTTTCCATCTGTTGGGTTCCAAGCACGAATTAGCAACTCTAACAAATCGGGTTGAGCCCAAAGATGTGGAGTGAGAAAAACTTTTAGTAGCCCGCAAGCACGTAAAGCATTTCGGCACCCAGCATCATTGAATGCTTCCTCATTGTTGCTATCATGAGTTCGTTCCTGCCAAACAAATGCTGTGTTGCCCTGCATTAAAAGAAAAATGAATTAGAGCTCTTTTCATAAATTTAAATAAATAATTCATACAAAAATTCAACTTCACGTCACCGTCGCGGCTATTTTCAAAACAGTGGCAACGATGCTGAGTCAATAGTTCATTTTTTCCGCCATCGTTGCGAGAGTACATCTGTTTCTCACGACGATCATGGAGGTGGTACGTGTAACCACGCTCTGTCATCACGGACCCAAGCGACTTTTCCTCGACGACCAAGAGGCAGACTCAGATTTGAAAATCTGCCTAAACCCACCTACCTAACACTAAATTGCATAAAAAAATTACTAAAATGCAGCGCAAGGAGCAATGCACTTACTTAGCGAAGGTTCCAGGATGAACCATGGACGGATGAGGCCGGAATTAGCTTGAGAAATTTGTTCATGTTGGTGCTCCAAATGCCCAAAGGTAAAAATGTGCAATGTAAATGGTAAAAAATGAATTACCACATCCCTTTTTATAGTAAATTTTTGGAAAAATAAAAAATTTATACTTTAGGGTGTGGGTTTTCTCATTTTTATTGCATTGTTCATTAGGGTTTTTTGGTTTTTGACTGTATTTTCACATATATAATCTATTTACATCAAATGGGTCTTACGTTTAATGTGTTTTGTGTAGAACTACTGGTGGCGAGGTTACATCATATTTTATATGCACTTGATCCATAAAGTCTTCTTTAACGCTCTTTTCTGACTTAAAAGACGAAACGATTGTCGAGTTATTCCTTTTGACTCGTTAAACAAAATGAGAGGCGGTCTGCGGTCTGCTTTAAGCTCTTTTCCAACCGTATAAATGCGAAAAGATTTTTGGGCTTTTGTCGTTTCGGGTCCATGACTGCTTATGAGACAACGTGTCTTTGATCGCTTTTCTACTCTTTCGGATCGAGGTCACTAATAACGAAAAGCACTCCTTGATCATAATGGTCAAGAGGTTCTCTCAAGTATTGTTTTATACTTTTTCAGGCTAGAGAGACACAAATCTATGAAAAAGGACCCCCTTGGAGTTTTCTTTTCCATGTCTTTTCAAACTCTCTAAACATGAAAAGACTCTAAGTTTCACCTATGTTAGACTCGTTAAACCCTGACGGCATTGGACTCGTCACCATGACGAGACTCGAGCTCCTCCTCCCTAGGGCTCGTTAAACTATTACTAGGTTGGATTTGGCCAAAGGTCAAACTTATATTACAAGCATATGCTATCCCCTTCAAGCTTGTTTTCAAAAATAATTGGGGTACTCGCCAGCAATGGTGGGGGAAAATTTGGAAGTTATCATTGGTTACCTGCGGCAGCTAGTCACTCTTGAAAATTGACACTTTTGATTCTTGTCGGGTTGGGATATCCATACCTCGTCATTCAGCCTTCTGGGGTTTTGGGTTGCCATTTAGCCTTATTCCATCTAATCCATGCTATCTCCATCTAGCCTCTGATCCCTTGGTACCTGAATGCTGCCACCCTCCGGAATTGTGTTGCTGACATGTTCAAGAGTATAATCCTTCTGTAGTTTACATCCTTACCTCCTCCTCTAATACTTTGTTGCACCATCTACCACTCGTTCCCTGTCTTGTGTCGTTGATGGGGAAAACATTATGGCCCTCCTGTGACAGATCATCTCTTGTCAATGTCAACTCATTATCCAGGAGACTGATCTAGATATTCCCTTGGGTACCTTGGAGCTTGCATGCCTCAATGGCAAGTTCTTCACGCCTAACAATCGACTTTCATCATTGGTCATCGATTGGGTGATTCTGCGAGTGTTCGACTCTAGCTCATTCTTCACACTTTGTGGATTGTACTAGACAGTACCTTGAGAACCATTGGCATTATTGGTGGTTTCTCTCGCGCTTATTAACGGTTTTCATCATTGACCGGTAATCAAGTGACTTTCTATCATGCTCGACTTCAGCACATCTATTCACATGCTAGAATTTGTATTATGGTCAGTTGGGTTTCAAGACCCTGAACTCAAATTACAGATGTTCGGGCTACATGGATTGGTTCGTGATAACATGACTCATTGATGGATGGCTGCGACCATACCTTTATCATTATCATGGTCTTACTAGCTGGGTGGCTATTTCCATACCACAGACCTAGTTCGTATGTCTTTTGGATGGCTGCGCCCATGCCTAGACTACATTTATTTCACTATTAGAGATATCAGTTGTACTTGCGCTTGTAGGTTCTTCCAGGTGGTGTTCCAGTTCAGATAGTTTCGTAAAGCATTTCACCCCTCCTACTCTCTCAAGCTTCATACTTTAGGGGGCATCTGTTACATAGTAATTTGTCACTGCCTTCACCCCAGTCCTTCTACTGTGTCATGTGTCTAGTAAAACATGCTCATATTGAACTAGTGCTCTCTTATGTTGAGAATTGACACACTTTTCCTAAGTTTTCTGCCTCGTCGTGAGAATCCACTTAACATACGCAATGGATCTCTGTCATAAATAGTCTAGTCACACCCCCATCGTAGGAGTACATCTGCTTCCCATGACGGTCGGATTTCGTGCCCCAGCATGAGGCTATTTCCTATCTTTAGCGACGGTTTGATTGAATACATTGCCTACTAGCAATGTCAGCACTCAATATTAGTGATGAACTAGCGACAATCCAGATTGTGTGAATTTGTTCCAACAGTCGGCCTTCTGGATGTCTCTAGACCTAGTTGTTGGGTCAGTTTGGGTCGCCCTCCTCCCTCTTGCACGGTAGTTCCATTTTTTGAGCTGCTTGCCCTAAGGATAAGCTCCCTCTCCCTCATTTCATGGAGACTCCTTCTCCTATAAAATCACTCACCATTGCTATCATCTGCTAGTTCTTTGGGTTGTACAGTGCTGCTGTTGCTTTTGAGTTTGATAGATAGTTGGTGTGAGTGTGACAAGTGTTGGATTGCTTTGTAGTTTAAAAGAAGGTGTGGAGTGGCCTTAACCTTGTGTAAAGCTTGTGAGTGAGAGAAAGAGAGATATATTGCTATTTGGGAGACCCATCTTTGAGAATGAATGCTTGAAGAAACACACTAGTTGGACCCTCTGAGAAGGCTTGCAATCTCAAGACTTGGTTGTAAGCTTTGCTCTTGATTTATTATTATTACAATCAATGATGATTTCCTATGTCTTGTATGTAATTTCTTGATAGCTCATGACTTCTTGACTTTATGAGTAAATAGATCATTGTTGTTTCTCGGTTACGTGCTCTGCGGTTTCTTTGTGGTGTTTTAGGTTGATCATTTTTTAAGGAGAAGGAAACAAAAGTTGGAGCAGCGCAACGAAACTCCATCAACCACCGGTTTGAGATAGGTCTCCAAAGATGACTGTTTAAGGGAATTAATTCTTGTTTTTTCCTTGCTGCGACTAGACCCACTCTAGGGCTAGAGGGGTTGCCTCTGTCTGCAAAGGGAACACTTTCCTGCACTATAGGCCTCAATGGCATTGGTCCCCCACCTGCCAAATAGTTTGTGAATATGGGACAATGATCCTTATCGTGGCCCTGACTTCTACATTTTATGCACCACACTTCTTCTCGTGCTTCTGGCCGGGGCGCCCTATCCTATTTCAAACTCTGCATCTCCGAGCATAGGTTTTGTAGTTGCATGTGGATTTGTTGAACTCCCAACCCAAGATCTTGTAATGTTGTTTCATGCAACCTCATCGCTATCTCTAATGTTTCAGCCTGGGTTGAGATCTTCTGCTGTGACAGTGCCATCCTTAGGTGCGGTGTCAAGGATGCCACAAACCAGGCGTGGTGTTGCGCATCTAAAAGCATCATATTAGTCTCATGGATCATCTCTTCAAGCCTTGATCCAGATCCCATGGAGTCTCACCTGGAAGCATCACAATTTCCTTAAATTCGATTGTTGACTAAGTTTCTGATTTTGGTCAGCTAAACTCTTTATTCAATGCATCCTAGATCTCCGCTATTCTGGCATTTGGATGATCTCTAGAGTGTTTGATATACCACGTCAATGTGTGATCCTATATTGCACTCACTAAAGTAGCCTTTCTAATGTTATGATCCATAACGCCTTGAGCTTCCCATACTGCCTTTACCACGAACCAGAACTAATCTGGTTCCTCATTTTCTACGCCTCTAAATACGGGCAACTTGATCGCACTTGCCATTCCAACCCTTGGAGGTGGCAGAGGTGGGGTGGGTGAAGATGGGGTTGATGTAGGTGAAGTGGGTGATGGCGTGGAAGGAGGTGGTAACTGTGGAATGCGCTACTTTATCAACCGAACTGCACTTCTTGCAGAGAACCCAGTGAGTTCCTTCTGGCTTTCTCACGAAAGTGAACTTAGGGGACTATTCTCTAATCCTTAGACCCCTTGGTAGCTTCTTCCACTCTGCGTTATCCCAAACATCAATGGATTCGCATAACCCATTTTTTGCCTAACAACATTTTAATCCAAGTATTCAGCGATTTGATGTACTTACCTCTCAGTCCCTTGAGAAAATTCCACTCAGCTTTGCTGTAGCTCATAGTTGTGTCTATCGCGAACTCAGTGATAAACCCTTGATCCAGCCAATGATCTACTGCTTGTGTGATCTTATCTTCAGATGCTTCTAGCCTGCGCACCAGCTTTAGAGTCCACACTAACAGCTGATCGAGCTTGCACCTTCCCTGACTGTCAGCTAGCCACGTGATCCACTCATACAGTTCTGACGAGAAGGACGTGAAGAATATCTCATGGATTTCCGTGTATATAGTGATCCAGCCACCTCTCCTCAGATACTGCAGAGTTTTGTTTTCCTATACCACGAACTCGTGAAGCTTCTGATCCAGCCAACCTTCAATCTCTTTCTTCGTAGGGTTCCAGGGTTTTGACATTAGACATCCCTTAGGCAGATCCAAGTCCCAACAATAGAACCATTTGCTAGCTTGATGGGGCTTGACCCAGGTTCGGAAATGTTTTAGCCAAAAAAATCCCACACTACCGGCCCTTTCGGTAACAATCCGTGGAGCGTGGACTGAAGTCTCACCCGAGGTAGTATGGGAGGGTGCTAGAACTAGGTTTCTGCACTTTAGGGATGTCTTGATGAGGACTAGAAGGGTCGCAAACTGATCTGCGCACTCGCACTACTCGGCACAGTTGTCTGGCCTTCATGTAGCTCAGCGACGAGGCACTTCTTATATTATTATTATTAATTTGTCTATTATAGATCTGATCTAATTCTTAAGGTCTTTAATCAAGCATTCAATAGTTATAACCAGCGCGTGCAACCATAAATCTTAGAGATATGCATAAACTCAAAACCAGGTTTCTGCACCTTAGGGATGTCTTGATGAGGACTAGAAGGGTCGCAAACGATCTGCGCACTCGCACTACTCGGCACAATTGTCTGGCCTTCGCGTAGCTCAGCGACGAGGCACTTCTTAGATTTTTATTATTAATTTGTTTATTATAGATCTGATCTAATTCTTAAGGTCTTTAATCAAGCATTCAATAGTTATAACCAGCGCGTGCAACCATAAATCTTATAGATATGCATAAACTCACATTAGCATAAACATATAGATCTGCGACCAAATGCACAATAATTTAGAAACACTTATCTTTATTAATATTCTGTTCAGTACAATTAGTTACACCCTTGCACACTCAGCTGCAGGGGTCTGTGCAACAGCTGCGCACTCTACCAGGCCTCTGCACACACAGCTGCAGAGCCTACTCTAACTACTACCACCCATGACTCGAACTTACAGAATCGGAACAAATATTGCATTCACAAACCCATAATACATTAGATCTTCATCAAAATCTCCCCTCTACTCGTAGAGCCTTACTCTATTTATACATTCCCATGGTTCGCAGACCATGGGTAGGCTGACTCGCTTTCTATTGTTTTACATTATTTTCGGATGGAAAACCCTTTCACTTGACCCATTACAATTCACGTTCCACACACTTCGCGGAACCTTTACCATACTATTACCCAAAATTGTGGGCTTTAAGACCAAAAACCATTACGCGGGGCCTCCCTTGCCCAACTACTGAGCTGCCACGTGGATAGGCTGGAAAGTGACCATTCGTGTCACTGTTCATGACAAGATGGCCAATTTAGGACAACGAGGAGTAGACGGCGGGAAATTAAGTCACAAAGGCAGAACTAGATTTGGGACTATCTACCGCTAGCCTCGCATTAATGAGTCGAATCCGGGGGGAACAGTCGAATTTGAATTCAAAAGGGCCTATAAACCATAGGTGGCCCTCCACCAAACAACCCTTGGCATTTTGCGAATTAAGTTGTTGCACTATCAAGCGGGCATGAACCTGATGAATTTGGAGGTTGTAAGAGAAAGTCCTTGGTTTGAAGCATTACTAAAGGATACACATGAGTCCCTGATCAGAATAATGTCAACAACCAAGAGAGCCACGCAAAGTTCTATGCCACCAGTAGGGGATGCAACAAAAATCCCTAAATCACCCCAAACATCAAGGCCCAAGAAGGACCCATAGGTAGCAGGACCGGTCCGTATGTCTCCATGAAATCCGCGGTTCGACAAACTATAGATGGAAGAAATGGGAAAAATTGTTAATATTGAGAGCGATGATGAGGAGGAGGACCCTCAGACCTTTGTAGAAGAGATGGAACCAGAGGAAGATATGGAAGAAGACATCTAGCCAGTACGCGCCCCAGTAAAGTTGCCCAAGTATGTCCCTCCGCAAAAAGGGAGGGTAAAGGTACCTAAAGATTTAGATGTCGTTAAAAACACACTCAACACCTCGTTCCTCCTTGAGGGAGTCCTGTTTGAAGGGTCAGCTGTGGGCCATGTACCCACTATGAATTTTGAAGACTAAGACCTCACGGATAGCGAGAAGTTCCCTCATTTGGAAACTAGCCAGCTGATGGAACAGAGCATGGAGGGGGTAGTTACAACACTGTAGCCACATATATGGTTGTGCAGGGTAGAGGAGGCTGGGCTGCTCCACCTCCTATCGATTCCACTCTTCCAACGGGCCCTAGTCACAATATTTGTTATTAGGAAGCTACTTTTCCTGGTGCACAATGGGTACTTGTGGCTAGAGGACCCCATTTCCGTCACAGCGGAGCTCATTCATATGATTTCTCAGCTTCCCTGTATGGGAAGGGACCCCACGGAAATAGCTGGCACAAGTGGAGACTTGGCGATTGTAGAGGCTGTGAAAAAGAAATATAATTTGGAGAAAAAGTAGAGGGGTTACGTTATTACTAGTATTCAGAACAAAGGGGCCCGTGTCGCTACCCAGTTGTTGGTGGGAAAGATGATGAGAAAATGTCATGGTAATGAGGTACCAGCAATGGTCATCACGCTAGCCAAGCAATGTGCAAAAGGAGTATGGTTCAATTGGGCATAGTTCCTCTGCAACGAGTGTTAGAGCCTAAATCTACCTCAAGCTGAGAAAGGTAGGATCTAGGGTAACATCAAACCATGCTTAACTTGGTAGCTAGCCCTACCAGGTCGGGAGAGGGCTCTCTCCTCTTTAATCTTAGCAAAATATGATCAATGAGGGCTTGAGATTACTGATGTGAATACTGATCTTAGGCTAGGTATGTGTGCAAAGAGTTTGATTGAATTTGATGATGTTTTGTTGGTTCAGATGGAAAGGCAGGTTTGGGTCTGGGGAATGAGGCTCAGTTTTGCAGAGATCTCTATGGGGCAAGGTAGGCAACTGATTTGGCACTTCAAATTGAATGGAATGGAGAGATTTAGATAGTTGAGGAGTTAAAGAGGGCAAGAAAACCTCAGGGGTCCTCTTCAAACAGCTGAAAACATAAATAACTAAGAAAACCCTAGGTAGAGCACTGCAATTTCAATGGATTCTACCTATATCCTGGTTTGATTTATTTAATATGAAACAAGAGAGATAATGGCATACATAAAACATAAGTAAACTCACAATTACAGAAGGAAACACAATACCAAAGCAACATGCCACATGAATCCCATAAAGTGTTGCAAACCCTAGTCTATTCCTTAGTCAAAACTGCTGATATGAGTATACAATGAAGCTCCAAGCTTTCTCAAAAGTCCAACCATGCTAATGATTGAAAAAACACAAGATATAGAAAAATCATAAATCATCCTAGCTTCTAGGGGTTGAGCTCATAAGTTTAGGAGTTGTTCCAACTAATTCTAAACTAAGAACTAAAAATTAGGCAGTGGAACAACTTGCCTCCTGAAACTAGGGAACTGATTCATTCAGTTACAAACTAATTTTCGACAGATGAATCTACCTTCATGAGTGAAAATTTGACATAATTACATCAAGATCCATCAATTTACATTAAAATACATCATAATTTTGACATTAAGAAAGAGAAAAGTCAAACTGTCAAGAAACTAGGCAAAAACAGAGTATACTTGGTCAAACTGAGCAAAATTTCCCCAATGCGCTGCGCTGATTTCCCTATGCATAGTGCCTGTTTGCAGCCACTTTTGGAGACCTTCCTAGTGTCTAAATTTTCTCCAAGTGGGCTTGTTGGAAAGGTATGCCTATCTAGCTTCCAGAACAAGTGGAATTTTTGAATTTCGCCTCCATTTTCCCCTCCAAAACTGAGTTCTCCCAACACTGCTTCCTGTGTGTCAAAATAGGAGCAGTAAGGTCATTTTTGGGGTGTTTTTGACCCTTTTAGGGGCTCAAAACCTGTCAAAATTTCTTGACCATTGGTAGGAAAGCATATTTATTTATGCCAAATCCAAAAATTCTAAGTTTTTATCATTTAGGGCCCTCCATCAAAAGCGAGCGCCAGGTGTTGCGGCGCATTGGGCAGAAAATTCTATGTTTTAGACCAAAAATTCCAAAAATGCAAAAAGTGCCCCAAATTTTCTGAAATTTGGGCTGAGTCTTCTCCATCAAGTGCTATGTTGGGCCAAGGAAGCCTCAGCCAATATCTGAAGTTTATCTTACTCCTTTCGCCTCCTCGATGCCCTCCTCAACTTTACTTTCAAGCTTCTGATTCTTACCTTGTAACTTTTATTTCTCGCCATGTAATGATAGGCCATATGCCTCAACATTATTTTCTCCCTATTGGCCTTCTCTAGCAACCTTTCTAAGTTGAGGGACAAAGCATTGATGTCCACCTGTTTCTCTTGGATGACCTCCCTGAGCTTTGAGTTTTGTGGGCCAAAATCAATGTCATCATCCTGAATAAGAATGAAATCGGTCTCCTGCTCACCTGAAGGCCCCTCATCATGTAATGGCCTCTTTCCCTTGTCTTGAACCTACTATGCTAATGGAGGAAGCGAGACCCCTTCCACCCCAAGTGGAGATAATACTTGCTTTGCTGCTACAAACAATCCTCTAGTGCCCTTTTGATAGGTGACAAACACCAACACACTAGTGGTCTGTATCTCATGACCCTCCTACTGATGTGAAGGTCCACCTATCTCATGAAAAGCTTCTATAGGTACCTGAGGAGCCGTGAAGAACTCATGAGAAATTAAATCCTCCCATGAGATGCCTTGCAAACCAAGCTGATGCATGACCACAATTTTGATGAGTGCAAAATGATATATACTATTAAACTGCTGCTGAGGAGTCTTTTGTTGTACTAGGGTGGTCATCTTCTTAATATTTCGGCACATGAAGTAGCAGAAATTCATCATTCTCGCCCTGGTAAAGTGCATCAACAATATGATATGATAGGCATATAGGCAAGAAAACTAGCCCTCATAGCTGAAATACTTCATTATGAGTTTCATCAAAGGAGCATATGAATCTTTCAAGTACCGAAAAGGAAAAACTCTGCTTAGCTATCTCAAATAACTGGGCTTGATGTATGGTTCATAATGTTCCCTGTCAATCTGCTACCTTTTATTATATTACTCTCTGACATTAGGAATGCTGGTTGCTAGAGAAATAAACTCTGGTGTCAAGGTGAATGTCACACCAGCTAAAGTGGTTTGGCCATTATGTAGATGAAGTACAAACAACTGGCAAACTCATGATGATACTGGACTCTAGCAACCATCTCACAAAACCGATAATAGGATTGGTGTTGGAAGCATGTGATAGTAAGAGGGCAGGCCTACAGCTCGGCAAGTGAAGTAGGCTCCTCTCGTATATATTTGCCACCCTTGTGAGGTCTCCTTGGTGCATGCATTTCTGTAGGAGAGTCACTGTGTGTCTCTTCATCTCGGTCATA
This sequence comes from Pinus tabuliformis, assembly GCA_031772625.1. Classification (NCBI taxonomy): domain Eukaryota; kingdom Viridiplantae; phylum Streptophyta; class Pinopsida; order Pinales; family Pinaceae; genus Pinus; species Pinus tabuliformis. Next base: position 90,764,342 of record CM062816.1, on the reverse strand, counting down.
GGAAGGATTAGAGTTCATATTTGCTAGTGTGTGAGTTTTCTGCCACAGTATGAAGAGATTTATGGTGCTTTTAGTTTTCTTCCACCAAGGGTAAGAATGTATGGGGGACTATGGAGGGAGAGGGTATGAGGGGTTTTGGGAATGTTATGACAAGTTTTTTATGAAATAGGGGGTTAGGGAATAATATGTAAGCTTAGGGATAGCAATTAGGGTTTGGGGATTTTGTAGTTAGAATTTGGGAAAATGGGAATTGGGGATAGGGGTGAAATTATTTTAGGAATATAGGAATTAGGGAATGAGTGGATGAAACTGGAAAATAAATGGAGTCAAAAAGTGAGGGAGTGGTGGAGTGAACTTGGCAGCAAAATCACAAGTGCAAACCCTAGGAAATTGTTTTTTGAGAAATTGCAAAGAGGTAGGGTTTGAGTTTTTTCACACTAAACCATCATAAATTTTAAGAAGAACTCTTTCACTAGCAAGGGAAGAGTTGTAGACTTACTTGCACACCATTGGATTGAGCAAATTTGGAAATTTAATGGAGTTTGTGATGAAATCAGGCTTGGCAGCTCTATGTGCCGCACCACAAACCCAATCGGTCGCGCCTCCGGTATGCACCACGCCAGTATAGTTTGAACACTATGGAGGGTGGCCCAATGTACCGTGCCACTTATATGCATTGTGCCTCTCACCCAATGCACTGCGCCCACAAACTTGTACAGTTTTACTTCAGTTTTGCTCCCTTTGCTCAACATGGCCTTCTTTTGCTCAATCTTTCTACTTTAAATGCCAATGAGCTTTTTGAATTGTGAAAAATGATTTATATACAAAAGCTTTTGATTTTTCATTCATAAAACCCACTTTTATAATGTTTGCATTATAACTTACTTTTTCAACTCTCTTTTTTGCACAGTTTACTTTATTTGTGCCTTTGATGAACTGAATGACTTGATTTTTTGTTTGCCTTGCAGGGGATGGAGCAACTGAAGCTTGGCAAAGTGACCAGGGTTGCCACTGAAGTGATTTACATATAAGAGAAATGAAATTACATGAATTTATACAACAAAAACCTAAAATACTATGTTTTTCCTCAAAACAGGTTTTTGAGGAAAAATACATTTCTGAGCAAGTGATTATGAACTTATTGGTACTGGAAATTTATTCAACCTCCTGATGCGCCTGCTGAACGTTATTAGACATTTTGAAGACCTTTTTGATGAAAACCTAGACCTAATGAAACTAAAACCCTATAAATGACTCTTGAAAATTTAAATACAAAAGGTAACTGTAGATGATCTTGATGAATGGAAATGGGCCAACAGGTAAAGGGCATGAGGGAAAATGTACAACAAGCCAATACCATCAGATGATCCATGCTCCTAATGGAATGCAACTGACTGAGAGAGACACCTAATATGCAATGCAACAAGAGAATTTGATCCCTGATGGAGGGATGAAGATACTGACACTAACATTAGCTCCAATGGGGATGGTAGCTCCTTGGAGGTGCTAAGAACTACAGATCTCTGGGAAAGCAGGCAGTGCCTTCATCCATTGGGCTATGGAGTCAATAACTTCAGCAAACTAAAATTAATATATTGACAACAAAACATCAAAACTCAATACTCAAGACTCATACCTGAAATGAGTAAGACTAGCTCAAACTGAAACAAGACACTCAAACGCTGAAACTAGACAATCAGTAGTTGGAACTAGACATTCAGCAATTGAAACTAGACACTCAAAACTGACGAAAAAAAAAAAATTTACTCAAGACTTACTTAACTGAAACAAGTACTTCCAAATATTTTTAATGGAAGCATACCATCAAGATTTGAGGGCTTCAAATCATGACGACAATCACTTGCCTACTGATGAAATATGTACAATCATGTGTAGTGAGCCTTCCAATGTAACCGATCCAGTAGATGGCTACATACTGAAATTCTGCTCTCACTTTTCCCGAGCAGGTAGAATGATGTAAATGTAGGCAACTCACAATAACCATTGAAACCAAGGTTTATAATAACGAACTAGGAAACATCTATCTTCTCTAATGCTTACAAAAGAATGCCGAAGGGATCTTGAAAATCCTGAAGCATTAGCTTGTCTTGAGATCCAACAGCAAAAATACAAGTACTCCCTTTATTCTGATCTGAAAGAACAGTTGGTTGATGATTGATAGTAACTGACTTGAATTCTGGCATACTGTGTCTCTCAGATTCACATTCCTCGATTTCATTGTCTAGGTCATTCTTAAACAAAAAACAATCTTCAAGATTGTCAAACATGACAGCCTTATCATCTTCATGACAGAAAATATTATTTGTTTGTTGATCTACAAATCTAATTTCAAGACTGTCATCATTTTCAAAAGAAGAAGAAGTTTCACCAACACCTTCTTGACCATGTGCACACTGTAGACCTACATTAGCTTGGGCTAGAACCTGACCTTTTAGGAGTAGATATATTTTATCTTCCGATAGAGGAGATAATACTTTTTTATTTGTTTTGCTCAAGTGATTATTGTCTTCTTGAAATAACATGAAAAACATGAAAAACTTGAATGACAGTCCTTAATTCCCTGATCTTCTGAAATTTGAAAACATTGTTGATCATCTTCATATGACATAGCAATCAAATTATCACTAACCACTGAGTTATCGAAAGAAGATTTTTCACTTACTTGAACAAATATCTCATCTTGTTTTTCATAAAATGATTGGATTGCCTCCTCGTGAAAACTTTGTTCTAATGAAATGAGAACACTTGGATCAATAACTTTGTCTTCTTCATTCCAAATGATCTCAACAGCAGAGCTTTCCTTCATGGGATTCAAAACAAGATAGTCTTCATCATCACAATCTGAATCTAGATCTGAAATAGCTGACTTGAGTTTATCACATTCTGAAATTGAAACTTGACTTTCATGCATGTTGTTCTCTTCTATGAACAGATCTGAAATAAAACCTTCTCTTTCATTATTTTCCATTGTACTAAGATCTTGATCCTGCTGCAAATTTTCCTAAGCATCTTGATGAGTATCCTCTAAGTTCTCTTTATGCTGCTGAAATGGATTTTCGTACAGAGCCTCCACGATCTCATTGTCCATGAACTCATCATCTTCATAAACTTTTTCAAGATTTTCAATAAAACTATAAACATGTTTACAACAGTCCTGAACTAAGGTTAAGGATGGATAAGATTCTTTATACCTCTCAAAGAACATGGTATAAAAATCCTTCAAACAGTAAATACAAGTAGGCGGCCAAATTTCATACCAAGATCGGGCTTCACCTTCTATAGTGTCCATGAATATCTTCATCAAACAATCTTAAGGAAAATCAACCTTCAACTTGCGAATATGTATGTGAAATCTAACCAGATGTAAAGCAGCATCCCTCCTATCATCATCTTTAAACTTAGGCAAATTCCTTTGCCAATCTACCTTAGGAATTTTATTTGGGAAACCTGGAATGTGATATTGGCTCATGGGAGCATACCTTCGATCCAGCGAAACCATTTTGATAACAATGAATTCACTAAGAAATTCTTCAGGCTACTGGTTCATGAAGAGTGGAGTTGCCATAAAAATTCTGAAGTTTGGGATTCTACGACACTGGAGTCGCCAGGAGAATGATTTCAGCCTTCATATGTGTCTAACTGTTGTCCACCATCAACAATCATATCTAGCTTAATGCATGTAATGGGGAAATTTTCAAGTTAGATGTTTCTACTTATAAGACTAGACTGGAGATTGACTGAAGTTGCTTTTATATACTTATACACTCGCAAAGTAATGTGCAGTTCGAAGGCTTCCTGGCATAACTTCAGGCTCCATATATAGTTTATAAAGCAAGAACACTAACGAACAAATAAGATTTTCTTCCCCAGTGTATTTGCCACTATGTTAGAGCCTAAATCTGCCTCAGGCTGAGAAAGGTAGGATCTAGGGTAACATCAAACCGCGCTTAACATGGTAGCTAGCCCTACTAGGTCGAGAGAGGGCTCTCTCCTTGTCAATCTCAACAAAATATGATCAATGAGGGCTTGAGATAATTGATTTGAATACTGATCTTAGGCTAGGTATGTGTGCAAAGAGTTTGATTGAATTTGATGATTTTTTGTTGGTTCAGATGGAAAGGCAGGTTTGGGTCTGGGGAATGAGGCTCAATTTTGCAGAGATATTTATGGGGCAAGGTAGGAAACCGATTTGGCACTTCAAATTTAATGGAATGGAGAGCTTTAGATAGTTGACGAGTTGAATAGGGCAATAAAACCTCAGGGATCCTCTTCAAACAGCTGAAAACATAAATAACTAAGCAAACCCTAGGTAGAGCACTGCAATTTCAATGGATTCTACCTATATCCTTATTTGATTTAGTTAAGATGAAACAAGAGAGATAATGGCATACATAAAACATAAGTAAACTCACAATTATAGAAGGAAACACAATACCAAAGCAAGATGCCACATGAATCCCATAAAGTGTTGCAAACCCTAGTCTATTCCTTAGCCAAAACTGCTGATATGAGTATGCAATGAAGCTCCAAGCTTTCTCAAAAGTCCAACCATGCTAATGACTGAAAAAGCACGAGATATAGACAAAACATAACTCATCCTAGCCTCTAGGGGTTGAGCTCATAATTTTAGGAGCTGTTCCAACTAATTCTAAACTGAGAACTAAAAATTAGGCAGTGGAACAACATGCCTCTTAAAACTAGGGAACTAATTCATTCAGTTGAAAACTACTTTTTGATAGATGAATCTACCTCCATGAGTGAAAATTTGACATAATTACATAAAGATCCATCAATTTACAATAAATTACATCATAATTTTGACATTAAGAAGGAGAAAAGTCAAACTATCAAGAAACTAGGCGAAAAACAGAGTATACTTGGTCAAACTGAGCAAAATTTCCCCAATGTGCCATGCTGATTTCCCTATGCATAGAGCCTATTTGAAGCCACTTTTGTAGGCCTTCCTGGTGTCCAAATTTGCTCCAAGTGGGCTTGTTGGAAAGGTCTACCTGTCTACTTTCTAGAACAAGTGGATTTTTCGAATTTAGCCTCCATTTGGCCCTCCCAAACGGATTTCTCCCAACACTACTTCCTGTGTATCAAAATAGGGGCAGTAAGGTCATTTTTTGGGTGTTTTTGACCCTTTTGGGGGCTCAAAACCTGTCAAAATTTATTGGCCATTGGTAGGAAAGCATATTTCTTTATTCCAAATCCAAAAATGCTTATTTTTTCTCATTTGGGGCCCTCCATCAAAAGTGAGTGTTAGGTGGCATGGTGCATTGGGCAGAAAATTCTGTGTTTTAGCCCAAAAATTCCAAAAATGCAAAAAGTGCCCCAATTTTTTTGAAATTTGGGATAAGTCTTCTCCATTAAGGGCTGTGTTGGGCCAAGGAAGACTCAGCCAATATCTAAAGTCTGTCTTGCTCCTTTCGCCTCCTCGATGCCCTCCTCAAATTTGCTTTCAAGCTTCTGATTCTTGCCTTGTAACTTTTATTTCTCGCCATGTAATGATAGGCCATATGCCTCAACATTGTTTTCTCCTTGTTGGAATTCTATAACAACCTTTCTAAGTTGAGGGAAAAAGCATTGATGTCTGCCTATTTCTCTTGGATGACCTCCTTGAGCTTTGAGCTTTGTGGGCCCAAATCAGTGTCATCATCCTGAATGAGAATGAAATCGGTCTCTTGCTCACCTAAAGGCCCTTCATCATGTAATGGCCTCTTGCCCTTGTCCTAAACTTACTATGTTGATGGAGGAATCAAGACCCCTTCCACCTCGGGTGGAGATCATACTCGCTTTGCTGCTGCAAACAATCCTTTAGTGCCCTTTTGATAGGTGACAAACACCAGCACACTAGCGGTCTGTGTCTCATGGCCCTCCTGCTGATGTGAAGGTCCACCTGTCTCATGAAAATCTTCTGAAGGTACCTAAGGAGCCGTGAAGAACTCACAAGAAATGAAATCCTCCCATGAGATGCCTTGCAAACCAAGCTGATGCATGACCCCAATTTTGATGAGTGCAAAATGATATATACTATTAAACTGCTATTGAGGAGTCTTTTGTTGTACTAAGGTGGTCATCTTCTCAATATTTCAGCACATGAAGTAGGTGATATTCATCATTCTCACCCTGTTAAAGTGCATCAACAATCTGATATGATAGGCATATAGGCGAGAAAACTGGCCCTCACAGCTGAAATACTTAATTATGAGTTTCATCAAGCGAGCATATGAATCCTTAAGGTACCGAAAAGAAAAAACTCTGCTGAGCTATCTCAAATAACTAGGCTTGATGTATGGTTCATAATGTTCCCTGTCAATCTACTACCTTTTATTCCACTACTCTCCGACATTAGGAATACTGGTTGCTAGAGAAATAGACTCTGGTGTCAAGGTGAATGTCACACCAGCTAAAGTGGTTTGGCCATTATGTAGATGAAGCACAAACAACCAGGCCAACTCATGATGATACTGGACTCTAGCAACCATCTCGCAGAACTGATAACAGGATTAGTGTTGGAAGCATGTGATAGCAAGAGGGTAGGCCTACAGCTTGGCAAGTGAAGTAGGCTCCTCTCATATATGTTTGCCACCCTTGTGAGGTCTCCTTGGTGCATGCATTTCTGTAGGAGAGTCATTGTGTGTCTCTTCATCTCAGTCATAGGAAGGATCAGACTCCATATTTGCTAGTGTGTGAGTTTTCTACCAGAGTATGAAGAGATTTATGGTGCTTTTAGTTTTTTGCCACCAAGGGTAAGAATGTATGGGGGACTGTTGTTAATGGGAAAAGTGTCTATTCAGAACGACCCTATCCCACTAAGGTGTGACAGTGACCTTAGAAACAAACAGAGAAAACTACTTTTGTATTCTTCTTTATGAACTATAAACAAAGAGAAATAGGATGAACCAACCTGTGTCTTATGCTAGTCCTTTGATCCAATCTCTCTCTTCTTTGATAGCTTCCAGCTACCTGCTTCCTTACATGCCCAGCTTCACCAAGTTCCTGTAAGATCACAAAAGAAGAAAACTACACAAAGACATGGATTTATATTCATAAATAGCTTAGGATCAGATTTAAGCTAAACATACAAATGTAACAAACATCAATGATACACAAGCATGTAGGAGAAACTCAAATAGTTTTATTAATATAACAAGAAGATCCAGGAGGAGTTACAACCGATGATCCCTGATCCAGCATCAACCTCCTAGCAGAGAAGCCCCTCTTCACCTCCAACAAAGCATAAATCACCCAATACTCTGATATCTATCTCAAAACCAACAACAATTCTCTGCGATGTACAATATTCCAGCCTCTGGATCTCTTGGATGAGGGATCCATATATAGATGTATGCAAAGAGGATGAGTCAGCTCATGAATTGATTAGTGGCTTCTCTCTGTCAGTTCTTGCTTCCACTTGGAGACTGAGAGCCTCTTACTCATCCCTGGTCGAATTCAGTGAGGCAAGTGTCATTGGAGAAGATTCTGGAAGCTTCCATTGTCTATCCACCTCGTGGAATGACTCTGCCACTTGTCATTTCCCGCTCAACACACCCTGGTAGTGCATTTAGGTGCATTGCAACGCACCTAGCTAGTGTATTTGGGTGCTATGCAATGCAGCTAGCCAGTGGAGCAGCTGAAATGACCCTGATTTGACTAGTTCTGAGCAGTTTCTGGTGGAAAACTTCTGGGAGAAGCTGTAATTTGTTGACCTTGTTCCTTTAGGAGTTAGAACAAAACTTTTAGGGACTTAGGAGCCCTTGGTTTATGGACATTTCATGCTTAGAGCTGTAAGGCACAAAAATGTCTATAACAGTTGCCCCCTAAAGTATGAGGCCGTTTATCGGGTGAAATGCTTTATTAGGAGGATCCGAAGTTCTTTCAATGCTGGGAGGAGACCTGTAATAAGATACAATACAATACATTATCTTCATACTGTTTTCATGATTTAGCTGAGGCGGGCATTCCCATGCTCAGCTTTATAAATTCATTTTCATATACATAGGACAAACAATCGTCTGATGGTAGACTGATGATTCTGATAGAGCCATCATCCTTTTGGTAGGATGATTATCTGTGCTGCAATGCTGTACATTTCAATGTCTTTATTTTCCTGAATATATATCGCAGCCCGGATGGATGAAACTAGATCCGGGGTCTTCAATCTCGTCCGATCTTCACTCGAAGTACAAGTTGATCCATGTGAGAAATGTTTTGAAGTCGAACACGGAAAGACATCGCTTGATTACCAGTCAATGATGTAAACTGTTAACAAGCGCGAGAGGAATCACTGATAATGATAATGACCCTCAAGGTACTGCAGTACAATTCACCACACAAAATCTTTCGGTCGAAGGTCATTGATGTATACCTGTCACCGGAAGTGAGAAACTTGCCATTGAGGCATGCAAGCTTCAAAGTACTGAATAGGGTGTTCCTAGATCAACTTCTTGGATAATGAGCTAATGTCGACAAGAAGTGATCCGTCAAAGGAGGGCCTTAATGAATCCCACATCAATGACACGGAACGGAGTAAATGATTTTGATGGAGGTGAAAATGATCTGATGATACATGGTTCAGGGTGGCAGTCATGAAAGAATGAAGTATGATGTATGGTAGTGGATGGGACACAGGTGACTTCTCTGGATGACTTCTCTTGAACATGTCGGCGACACTTATGTGATGGATTGGTAGCATTTACCCCAAATGTGGATGGTATGGCGAGACCATGGCGATGTGACCGGTGAATGAAACAACCCAACCCGACTCAGGCACGGAGTGGAAGTGTCCTGTTCAAGAGCGACTTGCTACCAATAAAGATTCTTTGAGTTTTCTTCCCAATTTTTCCCCAGTCATTGCTGACCAGTACCTCTTTATTTTTGTCGAGCTTGAGGAGGATAACATATGCTTGTTCTATAATTTTCCCTTCGGGAAAACCCAACACTATGTTTTAATGAGCCTAGCGATAGTGAAACTAGTTCTCGTCTAAAGACAAGTTTGTCACTATTAATCTTTTTAACGAGTCTAACGACAAAGATAACTCGGTCCTTTTCATTTTTAGAGTACTTGAAAAGGTACGTAAAGGTAACTCTGAAATTCCTTTTTCGTCATCTAATCCCTTAAGTCTGAAAAAGTATAAAACAATACAGAAGGTATGGATTTCGATCGTTTTAACGAGCCGAACAAAACAAGCGCTCGATCTTTTTGTGCAATAATCCCTCGGGTCCAAAAAGATTAAAATCTAGAGGAGGGATAGCACTTCCGGTCGCTTTAATGAGCTGGAAGGCCAAAACTCGGCAATCTTTTCATATTTTACGAGTCAGTTGAAAAGAGCTTAAAGAAGACTCGTCTTTTGAGGAACGAGTGATAAAAATGGGTAGCAGCTGATTCCAGGTAAGGTTTGGAATTTTCCAATCACAGCAGTGTCACAAGGATGGCTAGTGAAATCACTCTTTGCAGCTCTTCCTCAAAATGGGTAAACAATCAAATGGAGGTGAATGATTGGCCAATGGAAAAGTGGAGGTGACGGTGCAAACACGACCAAGGCTTTAATGGCTGAAATGTTTCATTCACGGTGGTTATTTACCGGGGGGATAGTTCATTTTTTAACGAGCTTAAACGCGGGTGGAAACATTTGCTCGGTCTTATGTTTATTTTTTAATGAGCTTGAACTATGTGCTAAAACTGCTCGATTAATCCAGTCATATGATAAGAATGTCTCATATGAAAATGACAACTTTTAGATTTTTGCCCCACATCCTTTCTTTATGCAAGTTAGGTGACGACTAATCCTACGAGTTTAAAGGGTTAGCCTACGGGTTTAAAGGGAGGACCTAAAAATTTTAAAAATAAATAGCCACCCATTTCTTGCACTCCAAAAGGTTTGCATGCCCCCAGGTATAAAACAGAGTTTCAAAGTTACCTCTACTTTAGTCCGCCAAAACATTTGTTTTCCCGAGAGAGGCCTACCTCTTACAGGTTACCCAAAGATTTTTCTATTCACACAGCAAACGAAACACTTCTTCGGCGATGTCTACCGAGATAAACAAAGGTGAGCGATGACGTCCGCCAACTCACATAACTTTGACAAGAGAATCTTATTCTAGAATAACCCCTCTTCCACCAACGGACGGGGTATAGACTAGTCATATTCTCCCGCGGAAACCTACCCTATACCCGAAGTTTTCCTGCCGAAGCAGACCAGGACGCATGCCCCCTGGGTTTCAGTCATATCCCTCCGAATTACTCGCGCTCATCGGGAGGACAGACTGGGGATCGAGACATTTCTTGCGTGAAGAGACCATTTAGGGATGGTATATGACTATTTGCTATGCGTGATCCGGGAAATGAAAGCTGGTCCACGAGCTTGACCACTCTTCCTTTGTGCGGAAAACACATTACTCTAAAGAGTGAGGAGACGATGGCTCCCATGCAATAAATATAGTCTCATCCAAGGAGTAGGTTATAATCCAAGGGTCCTTGAACGACCATGATGTTCATGCGAACTGTCTTCCCTCTCAATGTTATGGGCACATCGGGAAGGATCCCTAAAGGTCGACTGGTTCCTTTATCAAAGCCTGTCAGATTTCTCATCTCAGGCAAAAGTGATGGCAAACCAAGCGCTTTCCAAGCAATAGAGGAAAGGATACTCACAGAAGCCCCCTCATCTATGATGGTACCAGCCATGGCCATTCTATATATTTGAATGATAATTCGGAATGGCACACTTGCTGGTAGGCGGGGTCTGCCTAGTTGATTCCAATCGAAGGAGACAACTAGGTTGCTTGAAGGTGGGACCAAGTAGACGGCCGGGTATGGCTTTGATGAACTTCCTTCCTGCGGTAAAGGAACTGGTGGATTGCCCTCATGTTCGTCGGAGTCTGTGTTGATGAAGAGAATTTGGGCGGTGTCATCCTTGTTCTCTTCAGTGACTGTATCATCCGAAGATAAAACCTCTGAAGGCAAGACCGGGTAAACTGCCGCCTCGACCTTTTGACTTTCGTCTGGTATGGATTCAGTTGGTTTATCCTCAATGATAGACGCTTCAGCCGACCACTTGAGCGGGCCAGCTGGATTCTCAACTAGTGACGGACTTGGCAAGAGTTTTTTATATCTAGGAGGAAGTCGTAACGGTGAAACCGGACGATCATCCAAAACTCTTTTAGCTTCGTCTAAGAAGGGACAATGGTGGAGGGCATGGTCACCCTCGCACAGTTTACAAGGAAATCTAGCTTTCCCTTTTTTCCTGGGGCTTCACTTTCACTAGTTGACGGTGTGCTTTCAACATGATCTCCAGAGGTTGATGACACCAGATTGTGCAAACGAGGAGACCAGTCCCTTAGTATCTGGGGGATGCAAGGACAATCTCTGTGAAAGTGGTCTCCTTTGCAAATGACACATGGCGATTTAGGCTTGGTCGGTGCTGTGTGTGGATTTTCGTTAGACGACACTCGTTTTCCCCCATTCGCCTTTGGCTCCTTCTTCTTTTTCTCTTTCTTCTTCTTTCCCTTCTTCTCCTTAGGAACTTGGCTTTTAGCTTTACCAGTTCCATCAAGTGAAGAGGAAGGAGGAGAGGAAGAATTAGAGGAAGTAGAAGGCTGGTGGGTAACTCTGGACTCTTCTAATTGCTAATTCGATTGTTCAGGAATAGTGGTGTTCTAAACGACATTGGTTGAGAAGAGCCATACTGGCAAGCCAATTGTCAGTCCTGGAAGCGAGAATGTGGCCATATGGGGCGCACCAACATCTCCCCAAGAGGAGAAGGGACTAGGATTTCCACCAAGGGGAATTCCTTGGTTGGTAGGCTCCATTTTCTTAACCCAAAGATCAACATAGGAAAAGGGTATGAATATTCCGTTTAAAATAAATTTTAACGCGCTTTGACACAACTTGTTTTTTCAGTTTTAAAGAGTCGAGAAAAAACAAAAGATGACTCTAGTCTCCTTCGATTTTTAATGAGCCTGAAGTGAAAAGTGCTCAGATGGACCTTTTCTGTTAAGGAGTCTAAAAAGGAATGAAAGGGACTACTCTGGAGGTCTAGGTAGAGGGAGTACCAAACCAATCGTAAAACTACAGAATAATTTTTACAGTACGGCAGTCAATCTTCCTGAATGTTGTGTTCGGTGCATTGCGATCAGTAGGGCGGCCGACACGGCTTCCTATGGATAAAGGTTTTATGCCTATAGGGGTCTCCCAATATATACTCGACGGTACGTGGGAGCACAAGTCCGTACTGGCACTTATCGTCTCAAAGTGGAGGAATCACCCAACCATCAGTGAGGACAACAGTTACCAGGCTTTACGATGCCGGAATACGTCTCTAGCCTAGACCTCTAAATGTTGTGCATTAAGTTACAAAGCGTTGTTAAGTTCATTAAATTTATTTTAGGTTGATCTTTCTTATGAAGTTTGCCTTTTGGGATCACCAAGAGATGTATATGTAATTCCTAAAATTCAATCTAAAGATGATAAACAAGCTTTTATCTCTTTTCAGCAATGAAAATCCTAGCTACTAAGGGAAAAGAAAGACACAATCTTTTCGCAAAGAGCAAAGAGCACACTGTAAATGCACTTTTCCTAAATCAAGCCAAACAGACTACCAATATGCAAATGCACATGCATGTGTTTTGTTTTTCACTTTCTTAATATTGATGCCTAAAAAGAAAGTTGTTGTACAAATCTGAATTTGCTTTCAAGTGACAAACACAAACAAGCTTCTTTTCGAAATCAAAAGGTAGAGATGATTACGACACTTTAAGGTTTTGAAATAAACACTCGTTTCGACACTAGAAAGTGACAAATTCAAGCCAAAGACAAAAGTAAAAGCATAATCGACTATCAACAGCAAATAAACTTTCTCCTATGATCAAAATCGACACTTGCGACAGATCTAAATCAAAGGACGACAGTACGACTATTCTACTTTTGCAATGAAAACTGTAAATGACGTAACAAACACACAAAAAACATCTACAGTTTATTTTATACAACTGAGGCGGAATTATAGCAAAGAAAATGGGTTTTTAAACAGACAAATACACTGATCACAGGCTGCAAAAATCAGAGACAAAACTGAAAAAAATGAAGCAAAGAACCTCAGTTGCACAGGGCTAGGCTGATCAACGCACCTGTTACACAGAGAAACTGGATTGCAATGCAGGTTGCCCTCTCGGTAACTGTGCTGAAATGCAGAACCTCTTCACAGAGCCTGCGCTGGGGCAGAAACGAGAATTCTATCTGGGTTCTGGGTCACGGTTTGCAGTTTAATCTATGGTTTTTGGCCGAGTAAAAGCAATCAGTAATGCACAATCAGAGGGTAGATTTAAAGAAGGTTTAAGAGCTATCACAAAGGGCAATCAGATCATTTGTGAATCAGCTGTTCAAATCATAAATAGAATCAGTTGTTCAAGTCATAAACAGATCCAATGAATGGATTGAAGCAGCAGATGTCTACTTTGCATTTGTTAAGGGCAAATGCAGTTCGATTCGCTACTCCTAAGTTTATGAAAGAAACAACAAGAGAAACACAAACAAACCAACTAGATGATCGTCCCCAGCGGGGTCGCCATTTTGTTAATAGGAAAAGTGTCTATTCAGAACGACCCTATCCCACTAAGGTGTGACAGTGACCTTAGAAACAAACAGAGAAAACTACTTTTGTATTCTTCTTTATGAACTATAAACAAAGAGAAATAGGATGAACCAACCTGTGTCATGCGCTAGTCCTTTGATCCAATCTCTCTCTTCTTTGACAGCTTCCAGCTACCTGCTTCCTTACTTGCCCAGCTTCACCAAGTTCCTGTAAGATCACAGAAGAAGAAAACTGCACAAAGACATGGATTTATATTCATAAATAGCTTAGGATCATATTTAATCTAAACATACAAATGTAACAAACATCAATGATACACAAGCATGTAGGAGAAACTCAAATAGTTTTATTGATATAACAAGAAGATCCAAGAGGAGTTACAACCGATGATCCCTGATCCAGCATCAACCTCTTAGCAGAGAAGCCCCTCTTCACCTCCAACAAAGCATAAATCACCCAATACTCTGATATCTATCTCAAAACCAACAGCAATTCTCTGCAATGTACAATATTCCAGCCTCTAGATCTCTTGGATGAGGGATCCATATATAGATGTATGCAAAGAGGATGAGTCAGCTCATGAATTGATTAGTGGCTTCTCTCTATCAGTTCTTGCTTCCACTTGGAGACTGAGAGCCTCTTACTCATCCCTGGTCGAATTCAGTGAGGCAAGTGTCATTGGAGAAGATTCTGGAAGCTTCCATTGTCTCTCCACCTCATGGAATGACTCTGCCACTTGTCATTTCCCACTCAACGCACCTTGGTAGTGCATTTAGGTGCATTGCAATGCACCTAGCTAGTGTATTTGGGTGCTATGCAACGCAGCTAGCCAGTGGAGCAGCTGAAATGACCCTGATTTGACTAGTTCTGAGCAGTTTCTGGTGGAGAACTTCTGGGAGAAGCTGTAATTTGTTGACCTTGTTCCTTTAGGAGTTAGAACAACACTTTTAGGGACTTAGGATCCCTTGGTTTATGGACATTTCATGCTTAGAGCTGTAAGGCACAAAAATGTCTATAACAACTGTGGAGGGAGAGGGTATGAGGGGTTTTGGGAATGTTATGACAAGTTTTTTGTGAAATAGGGGGCTAGGGAATAATATGTAAGCTTAGGGACAACAATTAGGGTTTGGGGATTTTGTAGTTAGAATTTGGGAAAATGGGAATTGGGGATAGGGGTGAAATGATTTTAGGAAAATAGGAATTAGGGAATGAGTGGATGAAACTGGAAAATAAATGGAGGAGTTAAAAAGTGAGGGAGTGGTGGAGTGAACTTGGCAGCAAAATCACAAATGCAAACCCTAGGCAATTTTTTTTTGAGAAATTGCAAAGAGGTAGGATTTGAGTTTTTTCACACTAAACCACCATAAATTTTAAGAACTCTTTCACTAGGAAGGGAAGAGCTGTAGACTTACTTGCACACCATTGGATTGAGCAAATTTGGAAATTTGAGGGAGTTTGTGATGAAATTGGGCTTGGCAACTCTATGCACTGCACCACAAACCCAACGCGACACACCTCCTGTATGTGCCGTGCCACGCCTCCTGTATGCGCCACGCTACTAATATGCCTCACGCCTCTCACCCAATGTGCCGCACCCACAAACTTGCACAGTTTTACTTCAGTTTTGGTCCCTTTGCTCAACACATCCTTCTTTTGCTCAATCTTTCTTCGTTAAATGCCAATGAGCTTTTTGAATTGTGAAAAATTATTTATATACAAAAGTTTTTGATTTTTCATTCATAAAACCCACTTTTATAATGTTTGCATTATAACTTACTTTTTCAACTCTCTTTTTTGGGCAGTTTACATTATTTGTGCCTTTGATGAACTAAATGACTTGATTTTTTGTTTGCCTTGCAAGGGATGGAGCAGATGAAGCTTGGCAAGGTGACCAGGGTTGCCACTAAAGTGATTGACATATAAGAGAACTGAAATTACATGAATTTATACAACAAAAACCTAAAATACTCTATTTTTCCTCCAAACAGAGTTTTGAGGAAAAATACATTTTTGAGCAAGTGATTATGAATTTATTTGTATTGGAACTTTATTCAACCTCCTCATGTGCTTGCTGAACGTTATTAGACATTTTGAAGAACTTTTTGATGAAACCCTAGACCTAATGAAACTAAAACCGTAGAAATGACTCTTGCAAATTTAAAGACAAAAGGTGACTGTAGATGATCTTGATAATGGAAATGGGCCAGCAGGTAAAGGGCATAAGGGAAAATTTACAACAAGCCACTACCATCAGATGATCCATGCTCCTAATGGAATGTAGCTGACTACACGAGACACCTAATATGCAATGCAACAAGAGAATTTGATCTCTGATGGAGGGATGAAGATACCAACACTAACAACGAGTTCCTGATGAACTGTAGGGAGGCCCAAGAGTAGGGTAAGACCTTCCACTATGTGTGGTTGCTCTTATCCCTCCTGTTGGTTACAGGCGAATTGCCTGAGGATAGTGAGTGTCCTCCCATTGACCAGGACTGGCTAGAGGCAGCAAAATATGCATCGCTATGGGCGACAAAGGATGCCACGCGAATCTGAGAAACCAAGATCTTCTGGGTACTAATGGAGGCAAGCATACAACTATGGATCAACAAATGACCGCGCCTATCCACCTCAGTGTATGACAATCTAAAGAGCTTTGTAGACTTTAAAGCAGATATGCACAATGTGTATATCAAGGCACCGAAGGATCTAGAGAAGAGGTGGACCACACTGCCCTTCATTGAAATAGATGACGTTGTTTTCACAGTGCTCGACACATGGCCACCGAAATGGCGCACACCAGATCTGGTGGTGCACGATGAGACGGAGATTCAAAGACAGAAGGGTGTCGCCAAGTTGCTAACACAACAGAAGCAAAACGAACAACTAGCTGAAGAAGTATGGGCATCCCAGGAGGCAGCAAAGGCCATCGTAGAAAAGACAATAGTAGTAGGGGCTGCTATGACATAGGAAGAAAGAGGCTCAAACTTGACCATAGGGCATGGGGCAGATGATACGACGGAAGGTGTAGACCCAAGCACCACCTCTACATAATTGAAAGAGCCTCATGCGATAGAATGAAATGGGCCACAGAAGAAGAGAAAGGCTTCCAAGTTGGATGGGGAGCCTATTACACTGACTGAGGATGACCTATATGACATCGGCGACACAGTTCATGAAGTCACCAGGGAGGCACTCCAGGAGGCAATGACGGAGCAGCAGAATGTGTTGGGGGTGCTTATGATGCAACTTTAGGAACTTCAGGTGCAGCCCCCACAACAGGGAATGGTATCCACCTACGGGGCTACAGGTACATCAACAACTGAGTAGTTTCTATGGGCTAAAATGGCTAATACCATCGCTCTGCCAGAAGGAACACTGACAACAGACAACCCAAAGGACAGAGTCTTGGTAGGTCGGCTCAAGGGAATTGGACTCAACTTGGCTTCCCTTCCGCGAGAGATATTATATGAGTTGCAGGATGGCATGACGATAGAGCTCCGCATTAGGTAAGGACGCGCAGTACATATGCTCAATGAATAGCGAATCAACATTGAGCAGCTAAGCCTCCAACGTGATGAAGTAGTAGCACAAACTCAGCAGTTGGAGCAAATCATCGAGGAAGCATGTCATCGTGTCCCCGAGCTTGAGATTGCAACAGACTTACCAGTAGGCATATGGATCCACAAATTGGCCAGTTGATTTTGTGAGGTGAAGGAGGAAGAAACGAGGATCCAGTTGGACCTCAACTTGCATATCGTGGAGCTGAGGCTAAAGGTGTAGCCCTCTACATCACCAGAGATCAGAGAGTAGCAACACCATGCCATTCAATCAGGGTTGGAAGTAATAGAGCATGCCATACAGGATTGCATAGGCTTGTTAGATCAGTCACTTGTAACCCTCACTTCATTGTAGGAAGACCTGATGCTACAACGGTTAGAGACAAAAGCATGAGAGTTGCAGTAGGCCTATGACAATGTTCGGGGCACCGCACAGATGATCACCCTTATTCAGTAGCTGGCCAAGATGAGGGAGGCCCGGGCTCTAAAGGAATAGGTGGACGTTGCATGTTAGAAAGAAGCAGTGCTTAAAGAACACATCCAGCCTTCACTCGAGGAAGCATTCACGGTCACCACCAAGATCGACAGAAAGCTGGCATAGATGCAAGGCACATATGCACTCATGAAAGGAATTGCACTTGACAATGAAGCATTGGAGATACACACACAAAGGGTACATCAGATAGTGGAAGAATGTGTTGTGGACGTAAGCAAAGTACAGAGATTGCTAGATGAACTTTGCGCAAAGATCACCGCACCAGCCGAGTGACTCAGGATGAGTCACGATGATTGTGTTGGGGGCCTATTGGGTAGCGGATCCCCCCATAGGGGGTGTTTGGGGCTTGTAGCCCGACTTTTGGTCAAAATTAATGTAATACCCCATGAAATGTGGGCACCGAGCGTGGGAGTCTAGGGTTGTCTGCCCTAAAATATTATAATTTAATATAGAGTGTGTCAGCCTACCCATGGTCCACGGACCATGGGAATGTATAAATAGAGTGAGGCTCTAAGTGTAGAAGGGAGCTTTTTGTTAGTCTAGATCTAAAGTGATATGGGTTTTTGAATGCAATATTCACTCTGAGTCTATAAGTCTGAGTCTTGGGTTGTAGGAGTAGGAAGAGGCTCTATAGCTGTGTGCGCAGAGGCTTGGTAGAGTCCGCAGGTGTGTGTGCGGACCCCTGCACTTGAGTGCGCATGGAGGAGTTGGGATTGTAATGGAACATAAGTTTAATAAAAGCTAAGTTTATTCTAGAATATTGTCCATCCATTCGTAGATCTGTATGTTTATACTTCTATTATATTTTTATGCATCTCCTTATAGTTTATGATTGCGCGCACTTGTTATGAATATTGAATTATTGATAAGAATATTGGGCCTACAAAATTAAGTTAAGATCTATAATAATAATGTAGTAAGGATAAAGGATCTAGGCCATGCCTCTTCATGCTCTTTATAGAGCTATGCGAAGGTCAGACAGCTGCACAGAGTAGCACAAGCGTGCAGGATTGGTTCGCGAACTTCCCTGACTTCATCAAGACATCCCTAGGGTGTGGAAACCTAGTTCCAACACCCTCCCATACTACCTCGGGTGGGACCTCAGTCCGCGCTCCGCAGAATGTTGTCAAAAGGGCTGGTGGTTTCAGGATTTGTTTGGCTAAAACACTTCTGAACCTGGGTTAGGCCCCAACAAGCCAACATCGGTAGGACAAACTATCCAAGGAATGGGAGGATAATTGGCCATACCTAGATTCGGTGGGATCTAGGCTGAGGCTTATGTTAATAAATTGAGAAGATGGCTAGGTGAAAACCATCATGCCCCCAAGCATGGGATATTGCCTACAAGAATATGTGATGGAGTTGACTGATCTGGTATGCAAAGGTGGGAATGATGCCCCCTTGCAGGAGGAGTTTGTGGAGCACCATTGTGTTCTGAGTGCTCGAAAAATGGATTCAAGCATCTCAACCAAACTTGGCATGAGATCCTCCAAAGGATGATAAGGAGATGTAGGGGCCTATGTTGCGCCTAGTATGCTCTGGGTGTACCAGATGTATTTAGAGTGGTAGACTCCAAACACATTTATTTTTATATGTCGATACATAATGTGATTATGCATATTTTATATGACAATGATGGTTCACCATGTGTTTTGTTTATGGTTTTCTTCTGTGGCATACATATGATAAATGCCAATCTAGAATGTTATTTGCAATGATATCTACATAGTTATTTTGGTATCTAGGAACATGAATGAAAGTAATGGTTTCAAATTCATGTACCAATAGCTTAACTCGTAGAAATTTTTGAAATAGGACTTGGTTATGCACATGATACAAACAATTCAATTTCATGACAAGAAGTAATGAATCTAAACGAACATGAAGACGAAGGATGTGATGAGCAAGTGAATTGACTAACAAACCTATCACGACATCATATTCGGCCTGGTTATTGGTGGCAGATCCAATGCACATACCGTTAGAATGAACTAACTTATGCAAGGGGGTTAAAATTACCCATGCTACTAAAGCTAGATTCCTGGAGAACTGACTTGCATCGTTGACATAACCGATATATGGTGTGGATGATGGATACATCTAAAATGTGCAAAATAAAATAGATGAGATGATGCAACCTACCTAAATGCATGATAGAAATAAATACACACAAATCAATTGGATATGTTATGGGTGAAATTTCTCAGGGTAGAGTGAATTGCAAGGATTAGGAAGGAGTTGGCCTTCAAAGTCCTCCAAAAGATATGCCCCCTTGCCTAATTCCAAGGGTAATCAGGGGTAGACATAGCTTCCATGATATCCTCATCAGAATGGAAGATGGGAAGATGGGAGGAAGACTGACTATATGATGTGATGGTAGGACCTAGTGCTTCATCCAGAGAAAAAAGGTTCACATACACATCATTTAGAATGATAGACGACGAGCTAGTTGATGGAAAATCTATCGATGTTGGGACTTGGGTTTCCAACAAAGGAGGTTTGATAGAAGCGCACACAGAAACCTTAGGAAGGATTTCCTGCAAGGAACTCAAGGATGATGATAGGTAAAGGATATTAACTATGGAATATGTCATCTTGGCATCAGGGGGAGGGATCAGAATGGTGGGACCAGAGTCCTAGTGTTCTGGTGTGCTAGTGGTACCATAATCCATAGGTACATGAGTAGATGATCCACTACGAGTGGCCCTGAAGTCATGAATGATCAAGGTGGATGTTGGTGGCCACCCACCTATCCCATTTGGACCCCCATGACTGTCCCTTTCAGTTTTTCAGTTTCCGTAATTGTGGCACAATTTACTATTTTTAGAATTTTTTCGGGTCCTGAATTTTCGGAGCTGTTTTGAGGTCCTAAATGACTTTTTTTGGGAAATTTGGGAGCAACATGGGTCCATGGACTGATGTTTCTCTTCCCAAAGTTATAGTCCTCGGATAGATATTTCTAACACGTTGTTATACGTGTCAAATGAAGATTGGGTGCCAAAGTTACGACCCCGGGAAGTTGATGTACCAACTTAACCAAAACGGGGCCCACAATTTGGTGTTTCATCTTCTAGGGTTAGGTTTTGGGATGTGAAGGGTTTTCCATTGTTTCTCAACAATAAATAGGCCTTTGTAACAGAGTTCAGAGTCATGTAGCCACCACATCTCTTCTTAGAGATAAGCTACCATCGTCCTAGCTGGTTTATTTCCATTCCTTTTTGTAAGCATATTTCAGTATTTTACAATAATGAAATGAAGTATTATTTCCGCTGCATATCTATCTTTATGGTTATCTCTATATTTTATTACATTCATGTTTAAATCTGGATCAGTGGTATCAGAGTGGTCTACTTTTTCTATGTTTTTCTTTGCATGTCCCCAACAAGGTCGGGATATAAGGAGTTAGGGCCTGAATTGGTCGAACCTTTACAAGACCAGCCTCACAAATCCTGACAGCCTCCAATGGCGGATGAAAAGAAAGATAAGGGGGTAGGAGATCCTATCAAAATCTTGCTCAAAGAAGCCCTCGAGCAACAAAGGAATGCGATGATGGATGGCTTTGCGCAAATCCTTCAACGACTACTCAGGGGCGATGCATCGGCTTGCAACAACTACTCTAGAAACGCCACACCATTTATATACAAGCTAATTTTGAAATCCCCATCTTTGAGGGTCAAATAGATGCAGATTCTGTAGATAAATGGTTAAATCTACTAGAAGGGTATTTTTCTGTTCATGAATTTTCGAGTCGAGAAAAGATTGTTTTCACTCTTCTCAAAGCAACCCCCCACGTCAAGGACTGGTGAGAAACCTACTCCAAGCAGAAGAATTAAAGTACGGTCTCACTATTTTCAGCCACACCCACATGGAATTCCTTCTGGGATGCCATCAAGGAGCAGTACTACCCTGTCAAAAGCTATGAGGACAAATACATAAAGTGGACCATGCTGCGGTAGGGACAGGACCAAGATGTACTGGAGTTCACAAACATTTTTCATACCCTTTGCACATAGTTGGGTATCAAATATTTTGAGTTGCATCTCATACTCAAATACCGCGGCTGCCTACACAGATACATCTAGGAAGAGATGGAGTTCTTGAACATCTCCTCGCTTGGCACAACGTACCGATATGCTATAAAAATCGAGCAAACGTTCAAACAAAAGAAGAGAGACTTTGGATCTACGAATCTGAAGACAAAAGGAAAAATATGAGGTGGGGTGACCCAAGACAACCCGTCGAAGCCACAAGGAAAGAACAACACCACAAAGTGAAAGAAGGACACAGGAAAGTGGTGTGAGTTCCATAAGAGCCCCACTCACAACACGAGTGAGTGTTGGACCAAGCAATCGCTGCTGGCTGAACTGAAGGCTTCTGAATCAGATGCATGTTCTGACCTTGAGTCAGAACCCTTCAAGGGGAATGGAAAAGGGAAGCAGATCATTGATGCGGAGCCCAGCATCACTGTTGCCACTACCAAGATCTAGAAGAATGAGTCTGAAGATCCAAAGGAGGGAGAGCGCCTTTTCCACTCACAGATGTGGGTGAAGGGTTCGCCGCTGCAATTCGTTGTAGACAGTGGTAGCCAAAAGAACCTCATTTCAGCAGAGGTCATGAAGCGGTCAGGCCTACTAACTACATCACACCCACAGCCGTACAGTATCAAGTGGCTTCATGAAGGATGAGATCTCAAAGTTCGCCAGTAGTGCCGCCTTCCATACAGCATCAAGCCATTCATAGACGAGGTACTGTGTGATGTTACACCTTTGGATGTTTGTGATGTACTATTAGGCCAGCCATACTTGTGGAGGCGACATGCTATGTATGAGTCAAGGCCTCGTGCTGTTATTATTTATTTGGGTAATTCATTATACGGGATACCATAGGTAGCCCCACCTACCACCACCTCTTTGATCATTGCTAAGAAAGGCAGTAAGCTCATCTCCCAAACTAGGAAATTCATTTTATGTCTGGTTTTCTCCTAAAGTAAGGGGAAGATCTTCGCCAAATCCATGACCCCCACGAAGGTTTCCTCCACACAGCAGCAACAACAGAGGGATACAGTTATGAAAGAACACAGGAGCAACTTCTCCTCACCCACAGGGGTACCACGCAAGCTTCAGGTGGGCAACAAATTCTGGTTGCATCTACAGAAAGAATGCCTTACAAGAGCCCATCAGAAGCTCCGACCACACCAACATGGTCCTTACACCATTGCCAAGGCTATGGGAAATAATTCTTTGGAGCACAACGTTCCTCCATTCCTTCACTTGCACTGAGTGTTCAATGTGTACCACCTTGACCATGCTTCCCACCATTACTGGACACATCAAAGATTGCAGAACAGCTCACCAGGGACCAAGTTCAGCAGATGGAGGAACTCAATGCAATGTGGACTATTACATCCTAAAGGGGGAGGAATGATCTAGGTGGATGTTGGTGGCCACCCACCTATCCCATTTGGACCCCCACGACTATCTCTTTGAGTTTTTTAGTTTTCGTAATTGTAGCACAATTTCTATTTTTTGCAGTTTTTCGGGTCCTGAACTTCCAGAGCCGTTTTGAGGCCCTAAACGATGATTTCTGGGAAATCAAGGAGTAACATGGGTCCGCAAACTGATCTTTCTCTTCCCAAAGTTATAGTCCTCAAATAGATCTTTCTAACAAGCCATTGTACGCGTCAAACGAAGATTAGGTGCCAAAGTTATGACCCCGAGAAGTTGATATACCAACTTACCCAAAACGGGGCCTAGAATTTGGTGTTTCATTTTCTAGGGTTAGCTTTTGCGATGTGAATGATTTTCCATTATTTCTTGTTGACACCTAATCCTTGTGATTGGGTGAATTTATGTAAATAATTAAATTAGAAATGTGAACAGTCATTGGGAGATGAATTGACTAGTCTCTCCCTGTTGTATATAACAAAGACCTACCTGATGGAATAAAACACACAAATCATTTTTGCCTTCGGGAGTTACTACCTAGCCTGACATGGTATCAGAGCCAGCTCCATTTTTTTATCTTTTATGCCCTTTGTAACTCCCTATTCTTCTCCTCTGCTCTCCATTCAAAATAGCTATCCATACAAAATGTTGCTTGTTCATAAACATTGGTAGCATGCTCCCCGCAGTCACCTGACATTCACCTGAATGTTGCTAGCCTGCTCCACGTATTCTCTGCTAAATGTTCCTCTGCCACAACCTAGACATATCCTCTATAGTGTATGGCGTAGAATTTGGATAGACCATCCGCATTCAATACATTTTTGAATGCGTTGATTGCTCTCTGGTGTCAAAGCACTGCATATTGCGCTGCTCCTCTAGCTGGGTGAAGCACTGTGCGTTAATTGTTTTTGAAGGGCCTGTGATTCTACTTCAAAATGGCATCACGTGTATTCATTAAGGCTTCCTAAAGTTTTTATAATCATCGGCCAACATAAACGTTTCTCTGTTCTTCCACTCTGTGTGCACAACTGATAAACAAGCTGTCCATCGGCCTGAGCTCTCTGTCCACAATTCTCACAACCCTCCTTCTTCCCCTCTTCTGAAGAAGAGTTCATTTCTTCTTTCAAAAGTTTCCCTGAGGAAGTCAGTCCCCGAGTGAAGAATGAGAAATTTGAGTTCCAACCGAGAGAGAGGGCATTCAAATGTATTGTTGGAAGACCAAACTTTCCAGACCATGGCCAACGGTTGTTCCTAGACTCAGATGAACACAAACACGAGTGGCACGAGAGACATGAAGATCCGCCAGCACCATGGACAGACTAGTTGAAGAGCCTGTTTCTAGGCCACTGAGAACTACTCATTTTAAGTATTTACAAAACGCTGCTCCGTTGGAGAATGTTGATGCTCTTGTTTTGAAGAACGTTGGTATTATAACATTGTTTTGGTATTGTATTAACGTTGGTTGAAATATAATGCTATTTTTGCACATAACGCTGGTCTCGATGATTTATGAAGTTTTTTTTGGCATTATATTAACGCTGATTGACATATAACGTTGTTTTGACATATAAAGTTGGTCTCAACGATTTCTAAAGTTTGTTTTGGCATATAAATCTGGTATTTACCTTAAAGTTCTTTTTGCTAAATTCCATATGTACACTGCTCCATGCATTGAACTGTACATTGCTCCATGTGTTCACTGTTTTTGATGCTCACTGTATATATTAAATGGCCTGATGCTTTCCAATTGAATGATAGAGAAAGATATGTGGTGATGGCATTATGGCTTATGTTGTTTGTTGATGACATGCCATGGTATAATATGTGAAATATATATTGCATGATTGCAGTTGATTCCATTTTTTGGAAAGTCATAGCAAATTATTATTAGTGTTTTGCTACGAATACTGTAATTATTTTTGGGCTCAGTTCAAATTTTTATGATGAATAAGTTTGTTGAAAAAGTGAAGGGTTTGGAAAAGAAGACAACTCTTCTTGCACACAGAGAGAATAATCTTGCCCAAGATTCTTCCAGGGCAAGAGGTAGATGAGATTTCAGAGGCAAGGGGGGCAGAGACTCTCAAGGAGAAAAGGTAGATTTGCACAACATTCACTGCAAAAGAAATGGATCACATGATGCCTCTACATGCAAGCTACCATGGGACAAAATTGAGTAGAAAAGAAACCAACAGAAAGGTAAAACTGATGATACAGACAAAGGTAAAGCACCTGAATCCACTCACTATGTTGTGGCACAATGTAACATTGGAGTAAATGAAGATTTATTTAATGCTTCGCTTGCTTCTTGGAAAAATGATTGGTTGCTTGATTCAGGAGAAACTTGCCACATGACTCATAGAAAAGATTTTTTTGAAGATTTCACTGACAATGTTGATGGAGCAGTATACTTTTCAGACCAATCAAAAATCAAGCCATTAGGGCTTGGCACAATCAGGCTTAAACTGCCTGGTCTTCCAGACTTTCTTCTGCATAATGTTCTATATCTCCCACAGCTCAAGAGAAACTTGATGTCCTTGGTCCACATCCACCAGCAAGGTCACTCCATTCATATGTTTTATGGCAAGCTTGAGCTAAGAAAAGCATCTGACCACTCACTTGTCATGAGGGAAATAGAAGAAGAAAGGCTTCTCAAGCTGCAAGGAACCTCTGCTCATGCACAACATTTCTCATACAATTATTATCATGAAGAAGGTAAACTTCCATCAAGTTTATTATGGCATGCTAGATTTGGACAATTGAACTATGACAGTCTCCTCTTGTTGAAGAAAAATGGTGTTGTTGGTTTGCCTACAATTCCTAGGAAACTTAAGCAATGTGATGCTTGCATTCTAGGAAAGCATAGAAAAGAGTCTTTCCATGATTCACATTCAAGAGAACATAGAAAACTTGAACTCATTCATTCAGATTTATCTGGTCCAATGCCTATTCCTTCTGCAAATGGAAATAAATATATCATGACATTGATGACAACACCAGAATGTGTTGGGTTTATGTATTGAAGAACAAATCTGATGCTTTTCAAACATTCAAGATTTTTCATAAATGGATAGAAAATGATGCACAATCTCATATTGGGTCTATTCGAACTGATAATGGAAAAGAATACACATCAAATGAATTTGAAAACTATCTTCGCCAACATGGGATCAAACATCAAACAACTATGCCTTATAATCCCCAATAGAACGATGTAGCTGAAAGAATGAATAGGACAATCTTAAATATGGTACGATCCATGCTCTTCTTCAAAAATGTAAAGATAATTTTTTTGGCTGATGTTGTTCTATGTGCTGCATATATAAAGAATACATGTCCATATAATGCTATAAGAAACAAGACTCCATATGAAATGTGGTATAGACATGTTCCTTCGGTAAAGCATCTCAAGGTCTTCGGCTCCACCTGTTATGCCTTGATACCAAAGGTACATAGGAACAAACTTGGTGCTAGAAGTCGTAAGTGTATCTTCCTGGGGTATTCAAACACCTCCAAAGCATACCGTCTCTATGATGAAGTAAATAAGAAGTTTGTTGTATCTAGAGATGTAATTTTTCTTGAATCATCCAAAACTGACAATGTTGTTGAGCAGCAACTTGATTGCTTGGATAGATTCACAAAAGAAAAATCATTTCAAGAATTTGATAATCAGATTCCACATCTTGAACGGGGGATTCCTATACTAGATCAACATGTGGAATCTTCTTCCGAAGAACACTCTCCCCCACATGAAACTCCAACAACGGATGATGCTTTAAGTGATATAATTGATAGAATTGAGAGACTCAATCTTGATTCAGTCCCAACTCAATCAACAGAGTAGCCTAGACCATCTAAAAAAGGTCCCCCAAAATGGGTGACAAAGACACTTGAAATTGTTCATCCTGATGAAGTTGGAAAGACAGGAACCAGAAATTCAAACCGGCAAAATGGAGGTGATGTAGATGACTCTAATTCACCTGTTGATATGGATGTTTCATATGATTGTGAATTGAACTTGTCTACAGATTTCGATATGATAATCACCCTACGAGTGACCTCATTTGAAGATTTATTAAACAAAACGTATTACAGACTCATGTGATGGTGTGTGTGTTCTGTGTTATTGAAAAAACAGATAAATCAAATTGCCAATACACAGAAAATAAATGGAAAGATAGCAGAGAAATACAGTAAGCAACACAAAGACACAAGCAACTTTTAATAAGGAGTTCACCCTATTCTCCAGGGCTACGTCTTCGGTCCAGCTTTAGTGGTGGCCTTGTTTTATTGTGTCTTTCAGCAGAAAAATTACAATGCAGGGACTTAATATGAGCTCTCCTGAAGCAGATTTGGCTTGGCAGGGTGGTTCTTGGATTCCCCAAGCCACTCAGAGTACACAGACTCTTGTCCTTCCTACCAGCTCTGTGACCCTTGGTCTATAGTGGAAAGAGCCAACTATGGTGCTCAATCCGGATAGATTCCTCTATGGGAAGGCTTGATTCTTCAAGCTCTCTGGTGCTCAATGCTGCTTGTGGTCAGCTCCACCCTCTGTCTCCTCTGCTTTGCTTTACTGCTCTCTATGCTCAGTCCTCCTCTCAGTGTTTACTGTTCACTATCTCTCTTGGTCACTTGGACTCTTCTCTATCTCTCTTTTTTCTTTGTTCGTGGCTTTAGCCATTCGATCTCCATGCCTGTTCAGTTCCTCTCCTGCCTATGTCGATTTGCCTACTGCCTGTGTGCTTGGAGTTCCCTATTCAACGTCAGCAAGAATGCTAGAGAAGTAGCCATGCGTCCCCATCGGAACAATGTCAGCCTGTTCATCGATTCATTTTTTCTCCACCGTGGCGGTCAACGGATTCCAAATCCCCTTAAATCACGTCTTAATTCCCTGTTGATTCCATTTCTATCTATCAGGTGCAATCTCAGCCATCCGACCTGGGCTCCTCAAGATCCGATGTCATATGCACATCGAGCGTGGTTGACTTGCTTGACCGACAACGTGCGATCACGGTGGTTTTTCTCTCACCTCCGCTACCACACGTCGATCGCTGAGTGGGATCGCTCTGCTCTCCTCCAAAACCTCTTATCGTTCAAGGGTGCCTCGATCAAACCACCGGTTTCAAGGTTGTGGGTCCCACTATTGTACGTTGGCGCTTTTTTTCTCTCCGCCCATGGTCCTCTGGCTCCCAATGTGACCAAGTGCTTAAGGCTCCTTCATTTCGGCCATGTTCGCCCAGTGATGTGAAATTAGGGCTAGGCACTAATCGCACATAAAAAATCAGCTCCTTTTCCCATTCCGGGGATCCCAGGAGCTACATCGACCTCCTGCGCAGTCTCCATGGGCATCAGTCAGCGCATTTTGACCAAGGTCCTCATTGTTCCATGCCAGCTACCATGGCCACGAGTTCAGGGTGTTTTTGATTATTGTTTTGGATTCTTTAAGGATTTGTTTCGTCCCGATATAGTCATGGTTCTTTGACAGTCATTTATGGATCCGATTTGGATCACAACCTCCCTACTGAAAAGATTTTGGACCACCAAAAGTTGGTTATCTTTAAGAATTGACTAAGTGAGTAAACTGTAGTCTCACTTGTCCAATCTCAATCCACTTCGCACTGCTCGAGTTCGAACCTTTAAGCCCAAGCTTGAGGTATTCCACCTATCCACTGTGCGTCATCCTTACCTTTCTGTCCAAGACTGTATCTTCCTGCAACTCATTAAGATATTCAGGTAGCAGGTCATCAACGGAAGGTAATTGACTTTGCTCTTCAGGGTCCTCAATCATTGAAGGTTCAAACAACCTCAAGAAATCTGCGTTCATGACTGAGTAGATGTGCATGTAAGCTGTCAGATCAAGGAAAAAAGCATTTTCACCACTCTTCTCAAGTATCCTGAAGGGTCCATACCTGATAGGTTTTAGCTTCTTACCTTCACCTTGCATCCTGTCCTTGCTGATATACAGCCAGACTTGGTCTCCAACTTGAAAACTATGCTCCATCCGATGCTTATCATGCCTAGCCTTGCACTTGGCCTGGCTCTTTTCCAGCTGTTCCTGTATTGCCTGGTGGATCTCCTGGATCTGTTCAATGAACCTAGCTGCTCTGTCCACATCACTGTGTCTATCAACCATGGTATCTTTACCAAAGACAAAATCCAAGGGAGACCTTGGTATGAGACCAAAGCAAGTCTCAAAAGAAGATCTCTGGGTAGAAGAGTGTTTGGCTCTATTGTAAGCATGCTGCACATAACACAAGTGTTCATCCCAAAGCTTAGGGTGTTTGCTGCAATATCCTCTCAGTAACTGGATCACTGTCTTGTTAACTACTTTTGTATGGCCATCTGTTTCTGGATGAAAAGCTGTGTTTTTCTTTAATTTGGTGTTCATTAGTTCCCACAGACTAGACGAAAACTTTCCCACAAATCAGGTGTCTTGATTAGATATAATAGAAGTGGGTAATCCAAAATGAACCCATACATGTTCAAAGAATAATCTTGCAGTTTGTTCAGCTGTAATCTGTTTACTACAGGGTATCAAAATACACATTTTGCTGAATCTATCCACAACAACATATAGATAATCATGACCTTTCCTAGATTTAGGCAGTCCTCCCACGAAATCCATGGAAATGCTTTCCCAAGGGTGAGAAGGAACTGGAAATGGAGTGTATAAGCCTAGTTTTCTGTTATTGGGCTTGCTTTTAGCACACATAGCACATCCCTTTACATATCTAGAAACTGTCTCACTCATTCTTGGCCAATAGCAGAACCTTTGCAGTTGTGAAACCGTTTTACTTACCCTAAAGTGACCTGATATCATAGAAGTGTGTGCTTCCCTAATTATCTTTGCTCTCTCAGTTTGTGGATTGTAGAGTTTCCCACAATGATATAAGAGTCGGTCCTTCACATGATAGTCCAATTCTTCTACTCTTTTGCCTTGACTCAAAGTTGCATATACATCTTTAAAGTCCACGTCCTGAGCATACTGTTCTATGTAGCTTTCATGCAGCACAAAATTATGCTTAAGTATGGTAGATGCATTTATAATAGGTCTAGATAACATGTCTGCAACCTTGTTATGTATTCCCATTTTATATCTGATGACTAAATGAAACTGTTGTAGAAAACCCATCCACCTATAATGTCTTGATTGTTGCAACTTAGTTTGGGAGTGTAGGTATTGAAGTGGCTGATGATCATTATGTATTACTGTTTCTTTGCCCATTAAGTAATGTTTCCACTTTTTCACACTATGAACTAATGCATACAATTCCTTATCATATGTAGGATAGTTGACTACTACAGGATTAAAAGTCTCAGAATTATAACATATGGGTTTACCGTGCTATGTCAACACTGCTCCCATGGCATAGTCATTGGCATCAGTTTGGATCTCAAATGGTCTTTGTAGATCTGGCAGTGCTAGTATAGGTGCTGTACTAATTTTTTCTTTCAAGGTGTCGAAGGCTTTCTGCTGCTTGCCTCCCCACTAAAACACCTTGTTCAATACTGTCAAAGCATGTAAGGGAGTTGCAATTGAGGAAAAATTTAAAATGAACTTCCTCCAATACTGCACTACTCCTAAGAAGCTTCTCACTTCTGTAGTAGACTTGGGTTTAGGCTAGTTTACAATGACTGCCACTTTAGAGGGATCTATTTTCAATTCACCTACCCCTACTATATGACCCAAATAATTTAGAGAGGTTTTACCAAATTCACATTTGGGGAGTTTAACATAAAGTTTTTCTCCTTTCAAAACATCTAATGTCTGCTTAACATGCTTTAAATGTTCTTCCCACATTTTACTAAAAATAAAAATGTCATCCAGATACACAATAACAAAATCATCAAGAAAAGTTCTGAGTACATCATTCATTAATCTCATGAAAGTAGCAAGGGCATTGGTCAAGCCAAAAGGCATAACTAGCCATTCATACAATCCGTGCTTTTTTTTGAAAGAAGTCTTCCATGCATCTTGCTCTGCAACTCTGACCTGATGGTATCCACTGTGCAAATCCAGCTTGGTGAAATAAACAGCTTCCTCCAGTTGATCTAAAATATCATCTATGCGAGGAAGGGGATAACGATTTTTTATTGTTATCTTATTCAGTTCTTGGTAATCAATGCACATTCTCCACAATCCATCTTTCTTTCTCACCAAAACGATTGGTGACCCACATGGTGATGTGATAGGCCTGATGAACCCTTTCTCGAGCAACTCCTACACCTGCTTCTTGATTTCAGCATTCTCTAAAGCAGATAACCTATACATCCCAATGTTAGGCAAAGGAACATCTTGCTGCAAAATAATATCATGTACTATTCCCTTTCTGGGTGGTAGACCTTGAGGTTCTTGAAATAAGACATCGTACTCAGAAACAATTTTTTCTATATCAGCCTGCTGATCAGAATTACAGCCCTCAAATACATTGGTTTTATCAGTTTTCTTTTCCTTTACAACCGTTAGTAAAAACTGTTTGCAGGAATTTATCATTCTTTTCATCTGTCCTGAGTTTATGAGAGTATAATTATTCTTGAGCTTATGAGCTCTTACAAAGTATTTGATTCCATATTTAACAAGTAGATACTTGTCCTCGGCTCCATAGAAAATAGCCTTTCTATCATACAAGTAAGAACTTCCTAAAACAATTCCGCATATATCCAAAGGAATTACATCTAACTCAACCTCATCTACAAATGCTAACCAAAAAGAAAACTTGAGTTTGCACTGTCTACTCACTTGTAGTTGTGCTTTATCATTCAACCATCCTAATGGGTATGCCTTCTCATGAGGTGTAGTTGCTAATCCCAATTTCTTTACAATTGCTTCGGAAACTAGATTTACTTGTGAACCACTATCAAACAACAATATTTCGATTTTTGGAAACAACTCGAATATGGAAAAGCTCATTCCTTTTTCTCTCATGTTCTTCATTAATAACAGATTGAGCAGATTTACTAGTAGATGCTTTAGACCTTTTATACCTGTGGCTGCAATGATTGTTTCATCTCCTGAGTCTGATCCCAGATCTTTCTGAATAGCTACAGTAGTCTTCTTCTTCTTGCCCTTAGACTTCTTAGGTCTCAGCTCTGGATGCAGAATCCAACAGTGCTCATCATCATGCCCCTCCTTTTTACAGTGAGTGCATGAAGTTTTTCATTTCTGTGCAGTGTTATCCTTCCTTGCTTTCCACTTCTGCTTTCTTTTCTCCTTGCTTTTGCTTATAGTGGGTTGGGATGGTCCCCCAACTTCTGGATTTCCATTCATTCCTCTAGCTTCTAGATGAGTAGCTTGTACAGATACCTCATCTATACTAGTGGGATTAAACATGAGGATGGTATGCCTCAGGTAGATGTGTAGACCACCAATGTACTTCAAAAGAGTTTCTGGTGAGTCTAATGAGATACCCAACATCAATGCTCTCTTTCTGAACTCTTGAGTATACCCTTGTACACTTTTCCCTTTCAACTGCCGAAGAGTTTCCCAACTCATCATGTCTTTTTGCATGTAGGCCAATGGATAGAAATGTTTTTTGATTGCAGTAACAAATTCACTCCAGACAGAGATGGTCTTACCATGCTTCCTCATATCATCTAGGGTTCTGCCTTCCCACCAAACCAAGGCATTGCCACCTAGGTGAAGGCTTGCCAGCTGAATCTTGCTCTTGTCTGAGTCTATATTTTGTACTCTGCAATACACATCAATTTTTCTAATCCAATTGTCCAACTTTTCAGCATTTAACTCTCCATCATATATAGGCAAATCAAATTTAACATCTAACTTAATCAAAGATGCCTTCTTATTATGTATAGGGATACTAGGAGGTGTAGGGAAGCTTTCTTCTTTCCCCTTTCCTTTTGAGTGGTCATGGGAATGAGATTCATCTTCTTCTTTATCTTGCTTAGAGCCTGATGAATCTTCACCCTTATGCTTTCTAAAGTCCCTCTACATTTCTTCTACCATAGACTTTATAGCTAGGAAACTTTCTATGAATTGAGAGTCTGTACCTATAGAACCATCTTCTGACATTGTCTTTCGAGAATAGACTCTCCCAATTTCAAGATTAGTTTCCACCAACTCTCCTTCTCCTAATTTGGGCTTTGATCTAGTGAGCATTCACAGCTAAACCAACACAAGCTTGTCTAACCTTACAGCCTAGAGCTCTGATACCACTTGATCTGATAATCACCCTATGAGTGACCTCAGTTGAAGATTTATTAAACAAAAGGTATTACATACTCATGTGATGGTGTGTGTGTTCTGTGTTATTGAAACAACGGATCGATCAAATTGCCAATACATAGAAAATACATGGAAAGATAGCAGATAAATACAGTAAGCAACACAAAGACACAAGAAACTTTTAATAAGGAGTTCACCCTACTCTCCAGGGCTACATCTCCGGTCCAGCTTCAGTGGTGGCCTTGTTTTATTGTGTCTTTCAACAGAGAAATTACAATGCAGGGACTCAATATGAGTTCTCCTGAAGCAGATTTGGCTTGGCAGGGTGGTTCTTGGATTCCCCAAGCCACTCGGAGTACACAAACTCTTGTTCTTCCTACCAGCTCTGTGACCCTTGGTCTACAATGGAAAGAGCCAACTATGGTGCTCAATCCGGACAGATTCCTCTATGGGAACGCTTGATTCTTCAAGCTCTTTGGTGCTCGATGCTGCCTGTGGTCAGCTCAGCCCTCTGTCTCCTCTGCTTGGCTTTACTGCTCTCTGTGCTCAGTCCTCCTCTTAGGGTTCACTGTTCACTATCTCTCTTGGTCACTTGGACTCTTCTCTATCTCTCTTTTTTCTTTGTTTGTGGCTTTAGCCATTCTATCTCCACTCTTGTTCAGTTCCTCTCCCACCTACGTCGATTTTCCTACCATCTGTGTGCTTGGAGTTCCCTGTTCAGCATCAGCATGAATGCTCAAGAAGTAGCCACATGTTCCCATCGAAAAAACGCCAGCCTATTCGTCGATTCGTTTCTTTCTCCACCGTGGCGGTCAACGGATTCCAAATCCACTTAAATCGTGGCTTAATTCCCTTTTGATTCCACTCTATCTATCGGGCGTAATCTCAACTGTCTGATCTAGGCTCTTCAAGATCCGACGTCATACACACGTTGAGCGCGGTTGACTTGCTCGACTGATAATGCGCGATCATGGTGGTTTTTCTCTCACCTACACTACCACGCGTCGATCGCTGAGTGGGATCACTCCACTCTCCTCCAAAACCTCTTACTGTTCAAGGGCACCCCGATCAAACTGCTAGTTTCTAGGTCGTGGGTCCCACTATCATACGTTGGCGCTTTTTGTTTTTCCACCCATGGTCCTCTGGCTCCCAATGTGACTGAGTGCTTAAGGCTCTTCCATTTCGGCCCTGTTTTCCCAGCGATGCGCTATTACGTGCATCGAAAATTAGCTCCTTTTCCCATTTCTGGGCTCCCAGGGGCTACATCGACCTCCTACGCAGTCTCCATGGGCCTCAATCAGCGTGCTTCAACTGAGATCCTCGTCGTTCCACGCCGGCTGCCATGGCCACTAGTTTAGGGTTTTTTCGATTGCTATTTTGGATTCTTCAAGGATTTGTTTCATCCTGATACAGTCATGGTCTTTGATAGTCATTTATGGATCCAATTTGTTTCATATTTTGAACCAAATTCCTTCAAAGAAGTTGCTTCTCATGATGAATGGAAAGAAGCAATGCAAAAGGAGTATGATGCCCTCATAAATAACGACACTTGGAAGCTGGTTGATCCTCCACTAGGAACCAAACCAATTGGCTGCAAGTGGGTCTACAAGAACAAGTATAAAGCTGATGGCTCACTTGACGAGCACAAAGCTAGGCTTGTGGAAAAAGGTTTTACACAGAAGGAAGGGGTCTATTATGAGGAGACTTTTGCCCCCATAGAAGAATGGGCTACCATCCAGACACTCTTTGCACTAGTAGCTCAGAACGGTTGGAAAGTCCATCAAATGGATGTAAAAATTGCTTTCTTGAATGGAGATCCAAAAGAGAATGTTTTTATGTTCCACCCTAAAGGATTTGTTGTGAAAGCACAAGAACATAAAGTACGCAAACTTGTGAAGTCCTTGTATGGCCTCAAACAAGCACCGCGAGCCTAGTATGAAAAACTAACTGAGCATCTTCTGAAACTCAATTTCAAACAATTTAATCTTGATGATGCGACTTTATTTGTCAAGAAAGATGGCAAAATAGTTGTATATGTTGTATATGTAGATGATCTTTTGATGACAGGGAAAAATGAAAGCTACATTGCATCCATAAAGAAGGAATTGGGGAAAAGTTTTGAAAAGACTGATTTGGGCTATGTTCATTACTATCTTGGCATTAAAGTAACCCAACATCCAAAGTCCATATTTCTTTCTCAAAAGAAATACATTGGAGATCTGTTGAACAGGTTTGGCATGACAAAGTGCAATCCTCCTACTACTCCAATGGAACAAAACTTAAAGCTCACATCTATTGAAGGAAAAGAATTTTAGGATGCAATAAAGTATAGACATCTTGTAGGAAGTCTCAACTACCTAACTACTACCAGACCAGACATTTCGTTAATGCTATTGGAATCCTCTCTAGGTTTACGAAAAAGCCTTATGAGGGATAATGGTTTGCTGCAAAATGAGTTCTAAGGTACTTGAAGGGAACTCAAGACTTTGGAATTAAGTATACACAGGTGGATGACTTCAGCTTGATTGGATACTCTGATTCAGACTTCGATGGAGACAAAGAAACTAGGGTATCAACTTCAGGATATGCTATGAGTCTTGGATCAGGAGCTGTCTCCTGGAGATCACGCAAACAATCAGTTCCAGTAGATTCCACAACAAAAGTAGAATATGTGGCAGTAGCTGAAGCAACAAAAGAAATTGTGTGGCTCAGGAAAATTGTTGAAGATTTGCAGGTAAAACAAGTACAGTCAACTCCACTCATGATTGAAAATACCTCTGCAATAAAGTTGGCCAAGAGCCTAAAATTCCATGATCAAACGAAGCACATCAATACTAAATATCATATGATTTAACATCATGTTGAGGCAAAAACAATCCATCTCCGTCATTGTTCCACAAATGAGCAAATTGCAGACATCTTCACCAAAGTGCTTGGAAGAGAAAAGCTTGAACGATTCAGAATGATGCTTGGACTC
This sequence comes from Pinus tabuliformis, assembly GCA_031772625.1. NCBI lineage: Eukaryota > Viridiplantae > Streptophyta > Pinopsida > Pinales > Pinaceae > Pinus > Pinus tabuliformis. Next base: position 90,728,072 of record CM062816.1, on the reverse strand, counting down.
ACCAACATCCCTTCAGATTAAGGGGGGGAATGTTGACACCTAATCCTTGTGATTAGGTGAATTTATGTAAATAATTAAATTAGAAATGTGAACAGTCATCAAGAGATGAAATGAACAGTCTCTCCCTGTTGTATATAACAAAGACCTACCTGAAGGAATAAAACACACAAATCATTTTTGCCTTCCGGAGTTACTGCCTGGCCTGACATTTCTCAACAATAAACAGGCCTTCGAGCATCATTGTAACAAAGTTCAAAGGCATGTAGCGGCCACATCTCTTCTCAGAGATAAGCTACCAGCGCCCTAGCTGGTTTATTTCCATTCTGTTTGTAAGCATATTTCAGTGTTTTATAGTAATGAAATGAAGTATTAATTCCGCTGCATATCTATCTTTATGGTGATTTATGTATTTTATTGCGTTCATGTTTAAATCCAAATCAGTGGTATCAGAGCGGTCTGCTTTTTCTTTATTTTTCTTTGCATGTCCCCAACGAGGTCGAGATATAAGGAGTTACGGCTTGAATTGGTTGAACCTTTGCAAGACCAGCCTCGAAAATCCTAACTACCTCCCATGGTGGATGAAAATAAATATGAGGGGGCAGGAGATCCTATCAAAATGTTGCTCGAAGAAGCCCTTGAGTGACAAAGGAATGCGATGATGGACAGCTTTGCCTAGATCCTTCAGCGGCTACCTGGGGATGACGCATCGGCTTCCAACAACTACTCTAGAAATGCCACATCGTTTAAGGTACAAGCTAATTTTGAAATCCCCATCTTCGAGGGTCAAATAGACGCAGATGTCGTAGATAAATGGTTAAATCTGCTAGAAGGGTAATTTTCTATTCATGAATTTTTGAGTAGGGAAAAGATTGTTTTCGTTCTTCTCAAAGTAGCCCCCCACGTTAAGGGCTGATGGGAAACATACTGCAAGTAGAAGAATTAAAGTATGGTCTCACTATTTTCAGCAGCACCCACTTGGAATTCCTTTCAGGATGCCATCAAGGAGTAGTACTACACTATCAAAAGCTATGAGGACAAATACATAAAGTGGACCACGTTGTGGTAGGCATGGCACCAAGATGTACTAGAGTTCACAAACATTCTTCATACCCTTCACACACAGTTGGGTATCAAATATTCTGAGCTGAATCTAGTACTCAAATACCATGGCTGTATACATAGATACATCCAGGAAGAGATGGAGTTCCTAAACATCTCCTCACTAGGCACAACGTACCGATACACTGTCAAAATCGAGCAAAATTTCAAATAGAAGAAGAGATACTTTGGATCTATGAATCCAAGGATGAAAGGAAAAAGCCAAGGCGGGGTGACCCAAGACAACCTGTCGAAGCCACAAGAAAACAACAACACCATAAAGCCGAAGAAGGAGACAGGAAAGTGGTGTGAGTTCCATAAGAGCCCCACTCACAACACAAGTGAGTGTCAGACCAAGCAGTCATTGGTGGCCGAACTGAAGGCTTCTAAATTAGATGCATGTGACGACCCTGAGTGTTGACTTATTGGGCCCTAACCTTGGTTTGGAAGAGTTTATTAGCCAAACAAATCCCACAGCTACCGGCCCTTTCGGCAACAGCCCACAGAGCACAGGCTGAGGTCTCACCCGAGGTAGCAGGGGAGGGTGTTGGAACTAGGTTTCTGCACCCTTCGGATGTCTTGATGTGGCCAGGATGAGTTGCGAACTGTTCTATCGACTCGTGCCACTCTGTACTGCTGTTGAGCTTCTACGTAGATCCATATAGGTGTGTTTTCTTATTAATGAATTTATTATAGATCTGATCTACTTCTTTAGGTCTTTAAGAAATCATTTAATAGTAACAACTAGTGCGCGCAATCATAAACATGCATAACTTCATAATATAAGCAACAGATAAGTTCACGATAAAACACACAATGATTCAAAAATTCTTATCTTTATTGATCCTCTTTTCAGTACAACCAGATTCGCCCTGTGCAGTCAGTTGCAGGGGTCTACGCACACAGCTGTGGACTCTACCAGGCTTCTACGCACACAACTGCAAAGCCTCTATCTATCTATCAACAAGCTTGACTCAAAATTACAGATGCAGAGAGAATATTGTCTTCACAAACCCATAACATCAAGATCCAAAACCAAAAAAAACTGACTTCTAGCCGTAGAGCCTTGCTCTATTTATACATTTCCATGGTCCACGGACCATGGTCTGGTTGACTCGCTTTCTATTTTCTCACATTATTTTCAGGCGGACATCCCTTTGACTTGACTCATTATAATTCGTGCTCCATGCACTTCGTGAAGTCTTTAACATACTTTTACCCAAAATTGTGGGCTTTAAGCCGCAAAATCATTACGTGGGGCCTCTACTACCTAACAGGCCCCCAACACAATCAACGTGACTCGTCCCGAGTCACTCAGCTGGTATAGCAATTTTCGTGCAGAGGTCATTCAATAATTTCTATGATTTTCTTAACCTCGCAACAAAATCTTCTGCCATCTGCTTTACCCATTCTACACAAGCCACTGATGCATCAGTATTAGATTCCATTGCTTTCCTGGGTTCAGATGTTGCCTGCAGGTGTGCTAACTTTCCCTTGATGTTGGTGGAGATTGCGAATGCCTCATCAAGCCAACGCTGGATGCATTCTTTAAGAATTGCTTCCTTCTGTCGAGTGGTGTCAACTTGTGCCTTGAGAACCTGGGCTTCCCTCATTTTGGCCAATCGTTGTGTGATGGCGACCATTTGCACAGTCCCCCAGACTTTGTCATACACTTGCTTTAACTCCTGCGCTTTTGTTTCTACCTACTGTAGCATTGGGTCGTCCTGTAGGGATGTGAGTGTAAGGAGGGATTGATCCAACAATCCCGAGCAATCTTGGACCATGTGCTTTATGACTTCCAATCCTGTATGAATTTCATCGTGAAGATGCTCTCGAAATTTTGGGGATGTGGGTGGTTGCGCCTTTAGTCTTAGCTCCGCAATTTGCAGATTTGATTCCCACTGAGATTTTGCGACCACCACTTGGGCCATACAGAATCCTGCGGCCATGTGATGAATCTTGTTAGTTATTGGAAGTTCTGCTAGGATAGCCAACTTTGGGACCTTGCTACAAGCCTCCGCCATGACCTGTTCCACTTCCTGGTTGTGGGCAACCAAGTCATCACATTGTAGGCTGACCTGCTTCAAATTTTCATTATGCTCCATTAAGATTTGGAGGGCGTGACCTTCCTTGGCACGCAACTTAGCATTTACCCCATCCTGCAGTTGGTAGAGGGTTTCTTGAGGCAGAGCGGTCAAATTCAACCCCCAACTTCGCATGTCACCCTCAACTTTGGTTAAGATAGTGCCTACTGGCCGCACTAAAGTGTTCATTGTGTGACTAAACACCATCTGCTCGGTTGCGGTTGTATCATCTACTAGGTTTGGTATCATCCCTCTCGAGGGTCACACCTATAATGCCTGCAGCTGCACTCTAAGCTCCCTCAACATAGTTGTCTACTCTGTCATCAGATCCTCCAATGTGCCGGTAGCAACATTGCACGCTGGTTCGTTACTATCAAAAAATTCTTTCTCCAAAGTCTTTGCTATTTTTGATTTTTTGCGTGCATGTGATGATTCCTTACTGCATGACATATTTCCTTGGGTGATGTCTGTGCATTCCTATGTCTCTGATTCCTTCTACATGTCCTGTTTTGAGGACATTTCCTGATCTTCCATGATCTCCTCGGCAATTACTTCTTGAGTTGCCTCCTGCTGCGAAGTAGCCTTTTGTCCCTGACATGTCCTTTCCACTAGTTTAGTGAGTCGCAGCTGGATTTCCTTCTTTCGCTACTATGCTGCCATCCTTTATAATGTGGCCATGTTCAGGGCACACCATTCTAGAGGCCATTCTGCCAATACCTCGTATGTATCATTCGTTGCAATGAATGGAAGCTTGACCCATGTTCGCTTTGGATCCTTCCACACCCAGATATATAGGTTGTGCATGTCTACTTTGAACTTGGTTGTGGTTTGAAAATTGGTGTAGACTGTTGGTGACATTTGTGGTCTGTGAGCTATCCATGTCCGGATACTCGCTTCCATGAATATCCAAGATACCTTGATCTCCCGAACCCTCGTGGCATCCTTTATAGCCTAAAGCGAGGTATACCATACTGCTTCAGGTAGGTCGTGCTCAATGTTGGGAAACTAGCTACCCTGTAGTAGCTCTCCTGCAACTAGAAGGATTGATAGTAGCAACCATGCATAATGGAAAGTCTTACCTTTTTCCTGTGCTTCCTTACAATTTGTGAAAAAATTGTCACATAAGAATTGCACCCAGTTGAACTGAACTCCTTCTGCACACTGCTCCGCAAGCGCAATGACAGGGGCTAGCACCTCATCTGTGTGGCATTTCCTCATGAGTTTACTGGCTAGTAGCTGGGTAGCGACTCACACCCCTTGGTGTTTGACGCTTGCTATTACATACCCACACTTTCATTTTTCCAGCTTATATTTGTCATTCATTGCTTCTGCGAGTCCCACATCAATACTTGTTCTCGCTATGTCTATGGGGTCGTTCCCTTTAATAGGCAAGTGAGTAATCCGGTGTACTAAATCGGCTGTGATAGGAATCAACTCTTCCAACCAGAGATACCCATCATGTACCAGACAAAGTAACTTCCAGATAACAAAAATGGTGATGGTCGTGCGGTGATAGTGGGGTATCCACCTCAGATTAAGTAATCCCACCTTTTCCACCCCCAGTAACCAATTCCGCGGCAATAATTTGTCTGTGGCCAACTGGGGGAAATTTTTGCTATCCGCAAGATCCCAATCTTTGAACTTGATGCTCAGTACTCGGCCCAGCAGCAAACCATCAAACCTTATCTCATCCAGAAGAAGTGGGTCTGGAGCGTACTCTTTGCAGCGTCCAGGTCCTTCGGTATCTTGGCCATCCTATTCCATGGAGAGACATATTGGGGTAGTGAAGGTATTTGGAACACATCCTCTTCTTCCTTATCTTGTGCTTCAATCTGAGTGATCAGGGCTTGCAAATGTTCTTCGTCCTCCTCGGGTTCGGTGGTGATTGCTTTTCCCTTTTCGGTTATTGACAATTTGCTAAATCTCAATGATACCCTGACTGGCCCCATCATCTGCTTGTCTTTCAGGGGCCGCAGTGTGCGTGGGGAATTTGGAACCTTGAGGACCGCAGCCACTTCATCGGGCTCCTCCTGATTTGGATACAACTTTTTCGTGAACCGTGCTCAAGTTCTAGCTATGGTACTCATGGGGTGCCTGGTAGCTGGGTGTTTACTAGTCTTTACTAGTTTAAATCTCAAATATCCTAGTATTTTCCATGGGTTCATGAATTTGAATGTATCCCTTCCCTCCACTTCTAGTTCATTAATATCATATAGGCAGTAGATCTTTGCATATCTGATTCGAGACTCTTGTCTGAATGACCCACCGCCCGCTCCTTTTTGCTGTAACTCGAACTTCTTGTCAAGAATAGTAACGTTAACAGTCACCTCCCAACCTTCCCATGCTGTAGCGTAGCCCCTTCGGTGCAGCTGCAATCTTGTTGACCAAATCGCCCTTCACAGAACCTTCTTTCCGTGCCAGCCTCCTGCAGCCTTGTTTATAGTCCCATGCCCTCTTCCAACTACTTGGGGTGCTGAGACTGTGCTTGCCATAACTAGTCAGGTGGTCATGCCCCAAGTGCGAGGTCTCAGCATGCTTGCTAGCCCAGGCTACGGGCACCTTTCAAGTGCCTTCGTATCCATTGTCTCCTTAGGTGTTGCTGTATGGGGTACACTCCTCCGTTGGTGCGGTTGTAGCCATGATAGCAGGGTCGCAACTTGCTCTATTACCGCGATAGACTTGGCCAGACCTGGTTCCCTTATGTGTAGATTCGCACGACCTGCTGGTGTGACACCATTTCTCATGTTGCTGATTCTTTCCCCCAAAATTGCGCTTTTCCTTCTCAGCTACGCCCATTCTTCATTGATTTCGCGAAGCCTCCTACTACCACGCCCATTCTGGGTTCCCTCTTGTCTTATTGTTGAGAAGCTCACCTTCGCCTCCATCCTGTTATAGGCCCATCAAATCCCTGGTATACATGGATTCCCAGTGGGTCATCTTATTAGGCAGACACTGTTCATGCTCCCCCCTGTTTTCCTGCTAGCTTTGTCGCGGACAGCTGGCGGACTACATTACTGCGGTGAATTTGAATTTTTGATTCGTAGTCGGTTAGGTATTAGCACACCATACACCTACACCCTATGCCACCGATGCATTCTCACTCCATTTTGTCCTCCAACCCATACGCACGCCTGCCTCCTATATTCGCACCACTTTCCCCTAGTTTTTTGGTGTATCCTCCACCCTGGTGCAATTGTTGCACACGGTGGCCCCGTTTGTGCACCCTGCTGCTTTTCTTCCAAACTTGCCATTTCGTAGTGGTCTATTGGTTCCTCCGCTTTTGTTGCACCCTCATCGGTTGGCCACTCCCTTGCTTCTATCATTACACGACGTAGTGATATAACCATTAGATTACAATTTAGTGTTGCTACCTCATGCAATCGGTTCTACCATCACTCAATCTCTTCATCGGAGTCTGATGTACAGGAACTGTCGCATTCCCATGAGATTATCCCGTCTACTATCGGATTCACATGATCCTGATCTTGCGCTGTGATCTAGTAGATATGATCCAAGTCCTCATTGATCTCATCGTCATGTACGGATTCAGTGTAGCATGCTCCTTCAGCCAGATCTAGTGGAAAGACTACTCGTAGGGACTTCTTTTAAAATATAATCTTTTGGTTTTTTAAATTAATGACTCCATTCATGTCTGTGGCCCAGTATATCCCTAATAGTGCTGGGTAAGGGTTAGTGTCATCCACAGTTTCTATTACCTCAAAATCTATTTGTGTGCTCACACCTTCTATATCCATCGTGACTCCTTGTAATCTCCCCATGGAGATCTTCTGTTGGTTCACCATCCATCATTGAATAGGAGACCAAAGTAATGTGGGCCTACCCATGCGTTCCCATGTCTATTTAGGTAGGACATTCGCATTTGATCCCAATTCTCGAACAACCTGATCCATCTCATAGTCCCTAATCAGGGCAGTCAACCGCATTTCCCGCCCGGTGCTTAAAGCATGCTTGCCTAGTTTCCTGACCATGTGTGGTTTACCTGACCCTATGCATCTAGTTATCAGTTCTTGCAATCCCTTCACCGCTTGAGTGTACCATAGTAGCTTCATGCATGTCTCTAAAAAGGCAGTTAGCATAGAAGTATCCACCTCTGGTTTAGTTTGATCCTTGCTATCCGAAGTAGAAGCCTCTGCGAAGCTCTTCTTAACTTCCATAAATGTTTCCTTCACTTGTTCCAAATCAAACTCAGGTTGCTTTGTAGGAGCCTTGCGAACCCATGCATCCTCTTCAAGATGCTTCCCCTTATCTTCCCCTATATTTGCACCACTTTTGAGCATCATGTTCACGTTAGGATCCTCCTCGCGCGGTTCCAACTTCATCATTTGGACATTCGGACTGGGAGTAGCGTGAAGCACCCTGTTACATAGTAATTTGCCACCGTCCCTGTTAACCCTTTTCCCACACATTGGAGGACTTATTCCGGGACCTATGAGAAGTGAAATAACCTGAAAACACTTGCATTGTATCCCCTTGAGTATGTACTTCATATGCCCTGAAGACACCTTCTGCAAAGTACCCATAAAAATAGACCTTTTTCCATTAGCGCGATTCCACTGTGTATCACTCACACTAATGGGGGAAATCCTCCAAAGAGGGCACGCCAGCTGGCACTCTGTCTCAGAGTCACACTCGCACCAGCCTAGTTGGGTAAAGTTTTTAACAAACGAACTTACGAAGGTTCTTCCTAACCTATTCATGAACTGATTCCATCTTGAGTTAGTTCAGTTGGGCTTCGAATCTCCATGAAGCTAAATCTAAAGTGAGGAGATTCTTGTCCAAGTAACCAAGGAGAGAGAGGCTTGTTCCCCATTCCCAACAAGCTTTGCAAGGCATGTGTTGCTGATCACCCAGCTAAAGGAGGATTTGACGTCAGAACTATGGTTGTATTCTTCTTTGTTGTTTATCAATAATAGATGTCTATCATTATGGTTCCACTCTTATTGTCTTTGTAATGACGATTGAGTTATATCCTTTTTGATTGATATATAGTTGCATCTATTGGATTTTATGCTTGTATTTGTGTCGTTCTTTGCATGTGCAGGTGTTCGTTCACAAGGATCGTGGGGATTGTGACCGGCCGGAGCAAAGGAACGGGAGCGACGACTCTTCTACAAATATTAGCGTTGGAATCCAGGTAGGTCCTCATCATCAGTCTTTGATTTGCAATTAGGAACCTGCGTGTTAGCATTGTTTGATTGTTGCTAGACCCCATTTGGGCTAGTAGGGATCGCGTCTGTCTGCAGAGGGGATTTACCTCCACAACAATTTGGCGACTCCACTAGGGAGATGGTTTTTTGCCTTGTTGTTTGTTTTGTCTTGTTGTTAGATTTGTAAACTTTAGACGGAGCCTGAAGTACGGCCAGACAGCCTTCGAAACACTATTTCTCTGCATTAGCAAAGTAGATCAACGCCACTTCAGTCCATCTCCGGTTTGGTTTACGAGCTGAACGGCTTGGAACTTGCCTTGTTTCTTGGTTTCTCCTGCTTGGTTAGCCTTCTGGGTTGAATCCCTATGTTTCTTTTTTTTTGACTTAATTTGGGGGGGCAAATAAGTCAAAAAAAGGGCCCCTCACCATCGGAATAGTGAGTGACCCCCGATCCACTAAACATACAATGACAAGCCATTTCACTTTCAAGTGGGTTGAGTTACCAACTAAGGCTATGGAAATGGGCTTCATTTTGTGCTTCTGAACAAATGGCTGAACAAGAAGCTTAAGAGTAGATACAGCGTAGGTAATGGAGGTAGAGTAATAACCCGGTAATCCAGTCGATGAAGTCCCTAGCCTTTTTTGGGGGCATAGGTAGCCGCCAGTTTACTTAGTTTATCCATAAGCACCCGAAGCGGTTGATAGAGTCAGATGAATGCGTAGGGGATTCTTACTAAGACTAGCACCGGATTTTCCACATGCAGTTGCAGAATTAGCACTCTCGGATTCAGTGAAGTGCATCCTTACCAGCGCATCATGGGAGTGGATCCAGTCGGTTCAGAGAAAAGCACGGGGAGTGGATCCAGTCGGTTGTACCTCACCCTATTCGATCGAGAGAGCGTGAATGCATATATTATATATGTTATTATGCCATGAATGATAGATCGATTTCTTCCCCTTGCAAATTCAAATTAGCTATTCTATTTCATATGAAGATGGTGAACGAATCCAAGTAATGAGTGATATAAGTATTCCATTGGTTCGAACTTGTATAGGATTTGCTCATCGAACAACACGAATTAGCTTGCTTTATGAATGATTTGGGATTTTTGCCCTTCTGCCCCCACGTGGATGGATGGGGAAGCAAGCCACGTTCGACTTGCATGTGTTAAGCATATACCTGGGTATTGTTGACTTAGCTTTGGCTCGTTTGTTTTTTATTTTTCCATAGCAAACTCGGATGGTGCTTTTTTATAGCGTTACAATCGCGCCAGTTGGCGCTAGTTGCACATTTACAACCCGCACCAATCCCTTAAAGGCGCAAGTTTCAGCTTGACAGTCGCGCTAGGCCTGGGAACTTTTGAAGTTTGCTTGGCTATGAGCCCTCTGAGCTTAGTTTTTGTTCTGGGTACCTTTTTTAGACTACTTGAGTGTGTTGGAGTCTTGTTTGACTGGTTTTGAGTCTCTTTTTTGAGAAATTCTTAATTTGATTTCCTTTGGTCATTACTTGGAGGTTTGTCTCAATCTTTTCACAATTTTGCATCTTTTTTCTTTTGTTTTTGCAAAAAAAGTTCCTAGTAATGAGTGTTAATCGCCTTTGAGTGTTTTTATTTTTCGATCTTTGGAACTCTCACCCAATTTTCTTGATTTGCACTTGATTGGTTCTTGGATTACATTAGAATCATCTTGTGTTTGAGAATTCTCTTGCATAGATCACACTTGCATAATTAGAATTCTCATTTTCAGAATGTGCATAGATTACATTTGCATACTTTTCAAGTGAATTGTGCATAGATTACCTTTACCCTTTGGATGTTTGCCATTTTCTATCAATTTCACATTTCTAGCCCTAGGGCATCTAGTGGCTTTGTGTGTCAAGCCTTCCTTAGGAATTTTGGTCTTCTATTAGTCCAGTCAACTTTCTGATTACTCCCTTGCACTCGTTTAGTGGTTGTTAATCATTTTATTGCGTTATTTGGGTGACTTGCTTTGTTTTCACTTGAATTCCGCTTTGTTTCGCTTTGAGCCTAGATTACACGGCTCATTGGTGTCTTTGGGACTTTTCTTGTTCTTTGGAGGTTTGCTTTGTGATTTAGGGAACTGAATGTGTTTGCATTGAGTGAAATTTGTGTTTTTACTCTTTTGTTATCATTTCTCAAAGTTGTTTAGTGCGTTTTGCCATCAACAAAAGAAAAAATCTCTTTTGCTTTGTATTAGTTAATGAGAATTAGAAGCTTTTAATTTTGATTAGTGATTAGTGATCTCGAAGAAAAGTTTGTTAATTTCCATTAGATGCATTAGGGAAATTCTTTGTTGTGTTGTGATCATTTCGTTTGTGTGAAAGCCCTCAAACCCTCTCGTAACTAGCATTCATCGAATGAAATGACATATTTTGGCATATAGTTTGCATTTAGGGAATTTTGAGAGATTACATACGGTAAGGCCTGAAAATTGAAACCTAATACAAGATCAACTTTAAAATGAACTGAATGAATCTAACAATGCATTGGAACATAACACACACTTTTTAGAGGTCTAGGCTAGAGACGTGCTCCGGCATCGTTAAACCTAGTCACTTTTGTTTCACTCAAGGTTGGGTTTATTCCTCCTTCCGTGACGCAATAGTGGTCTAGTATGGATTTGAGCTCCCACGTACCGTCGAGCATATGGGGAGACCCCACTAGGTTATCATCCTTTATCCATAGGAAGCCGTGTCTGTCGCCTTACAAGCCGTAACGTACTGAACACAGCATTCGGGAAGATTGACTACCGTACGGAAAGTCCTTGGTTTTCATATGACCGCCAAGGTGTATATGCAGTTTTACGGATTTATTTGGTAAACCTCTTTGCCTAGCTCTCCCAAGCAGTCACTTTCATTCCCTTTCGGACTCCCTAAAAGAAAAGTTCCATCTAAGCACTTGTCACTTCAGGCTCATTAAACATTTGAAGGCGACTAGAGTCATCCTTTGTCCTTTTCTCGACTCTTTAAAAATGAAAAGGTCAAGTTTTGTTCCTGTGTCTTAAAATTTATTCAGCCACGATTCACATTTACTCGGTTAGATCTTGTTTGCGTTAGTTTGAGTAGGGTTCTTTCTCGTTTGTGATGGCAACTTTTCTAGAGTTTACCAACCCAGGCATCCCCTCTGATGGGAATCCAGGTCATTTCCCTCCTTTTGGAAATGTTGGTGCTCCTTACATGGCAACGTTGTCCCTTCCTAGGTTAACTGTTGGGTTTCCTATTTGGTTGTTCTCAACCTCTCTAGTCCCTACCATCTCAATTGCTGGTCAATCAGTTCCTCCACCCGAACAACATCATGTTGACTCTAAGGTGGACCTCTCCCCTTCTTCGCCTGTTTCTGCATCCTCATCTTCTACTTCGCCTGGTGAAAGTCTAGATTCAAGTAACTAGGTGGCTAAGAAGAAGAAGAAGAAGACAAAGAAGAAGAAGTCTCCTAAGCAAGAGGTTCAAAGTACAACTCAAGTCGAGCCACCTTCTGCTCCTCCGTGGAAGGTCAAATTTCCTTGTAGATTGTGCAAGGATGACCATCTTCTTCGTGATTGTCCTGGTATTCCCAGGATCCTAGAAGTATGGTCTCGCAATCTAGCTCGTCCCTCATCATCCTCTAAAGCATCTCAACTGACAACATTCAGAAGAAAGCGAAGATTCGAATCTCCTGTAGACTATGTGAAGGAAACCATCCCCTTCACCTTTGTCTGCTCATGGATAAAGCTTCCGCTGTTTTGGAAAGTCTTACAGCTTCTTCACCCCCACTTACTGTTGGTTATCAGAGGCTCTCTTCTGACCCCCTCCTTGTGGACAACGAGATTGACTTAGATTCTTCTCTTGTCTGTCCTCCTCCTTCCGAACCTTGCTGTGCCAAGCCTGCTCTAGACCAACCATTGGTCAGAGAGAGTGTTGACTTGGGTTCATCACCTGTTGATTACTCTATTTCAGAGGAGCATCATGATTCTATTGCTCATTTTCTTCTCATCTCGTCAGATTCTCCTGAGTCCGAGAAAGACCCTCCTATCCTCACTGATCAAGGGGGTCCTCCTTCGGCTCCTATAGAGCAGGGGGGCAATCATACGATTCCCCCACCAAGTAGCTTAGTCATTTCCTTCGACTGGAGTCATTTGACTACATTTCGCCTTCCATCCCATGTGCCTTTCCAGATTATAGTACATGCCTATGATAAGGCAGTACCTGGCACTGTCTTGGATGAGGGTGCATCTATCAGTCTCATGCCTTTCATTACTTGGCAAGCTTTGGGCTCCCCACAGCTTGTGCCAGTCATGCAGAATTTGTTGGCCTTCGACGAAGGAGCCTGTCCATCTCTGGGAGTCCTCCTAAAGTTCCCTATTACTTTGGGAGGAAAAACTGTCTATATAAATGTAATGGTTACCCAAGGTGCTTTAGATTTCAGTCTTCTCCTTGGCCGTGACTATGTTTATGCCATGGGGGCCCTTGTGTCTTCGCTTTTCTGTGTGGTTTTCTTTCCACACGACGGAAGAATCGTGACTATAGATCAATTATCGTTCTTTAGTCCCCCTGTGCCTCCTACGCAGTTGTCATCCCCTCCTGGTTTTTATCCACCAGTTGTATCTGCCCCACCACATATCAACTACGTGGCCACTTATCCCGTGCCTATATCCAGTGATACCATCGTCGTCCGTAGTGTCCTGGGGGCATTGGGTTCTAACTTCCGAGATGTTTTCCTTCCACCGGGAGTGACACTCTTGGAAGCAACAACTTCCTGATCATTATGATGAAGTTCGGTCAGAGCATAGTTCCTTTCCTATGTCAAGCTCCTTAAAAAATGAAACTAGGTCTGGTCAGAGCATAGTTCCTTTCCTATGTCAAGCTCCTTAAAAAATGAAACTAGGTCTGGTCGGAGCATAGTTCCTTTCCTATGTCAAGCTCCTTAAAAAATGAAACTAGGTCCGGTCGGAGAATAGTTCCTTTCCTATGTCAAGCTCCTTAAAAAATGAAACTAGGTCTGGTCGGAGCATAGTTCCTTTCCTATGTCAAGCTCCTTAAAAAATGAAACTAGGTCTGGTCGGAGCATAGTTCCTTTCCTATGTCAAGCTCCTTAAAAAATGAAACTAGGTCTGGTCGGAGCATAGTTCCTTTCCTATGTCAAGCTCCTTAAAAGATGAAACTAGGTCTGGTCGGAGCATAGTTCCTTTCCTATGTCAAGCTCCTTAAAAAATGAAACTAGGTCTGGTCGGAGCATGGTTTCCTTTCCTATGTCAAGCTCCTTAAAAAATGAAACTGGGTCTGGGCGGAGCATAGTTCCTTTCCTATGTCAAGCTCCTTAAAAAATGAAACAAGGAGTCCCAAGGATAGTTTTGATCTTGTGTCAACCTCGTTAAAAAATGAAACAAGGAGTCTCGAGCATAGTTCCTGATCTTGTGTCAAGCTTGTTAAAAAATGAAACAAGGGTTATGAGGATAGTTCTTTTACTGTGTCAACCTCATCAAAAAATGAAACAACTCCCTTTCCAAATCGAGTCTTTTGATTAAGATATCGTAAAATACAAGTCGAGTCTTTCATAGATCTCAAGAGTGAACCTTCATTCCATCCACTTTGTTGAATGCAATGAAGCTTGGGGGCATGTACCTTGTTTTGCGTCATTATGCTTGGGGCATGCGAACTCATAACAAGCATAGTTTTTCATTTCAAGCTTGTGTAAACATGAAACCGAATCCAAGCAGAGTTCTCCATGGTTCAAGCTTGTGTAAAAATGAACACATACCTAATTCACATCTTGTGATTGCCGCCTATCCACTAAATTTGCTAGATGAGCCTTGGTTGTTTCATTCCATTGCCACCATCTCTTTGGCCGATCATATGCTTTCACTTGGTCATTTTCCTTTCCCGAGGAACCACAGCCATGAGTGGTTTTATTAGCCAGCCTCTTGACCATTACATTTTTTGAGCAGTTCCACCATTGCCGGAACCAGTTGCTACCCGTTATACCACTCATTCCTCTAGGACGAGTCTCCTTTAAGCTCTTTTCTGACTCGTAAAAGATGAAAAGATTGCCGAGTATTTTTTCCTTTTTGACTCATTAAAGAGAATAAAAATGGAGGTCTACTTTCAACTCTTTTCCGACTGTTTAAAGATGAAAAGATTGCTGAGTTGTCCCTCTTGACTCGTTAAAGGTAATAATAGGCGGTCCGCTTTAAGCTCTTTTCCGACCGTGTAAAGACGAAAAGACCATCATACCCTTGTCGTTTCAGGTTCGTTAACGGTTACGAAGCGACGTGGTTTCAATCACTTTTTTAATTTTTCAGATTGAAATCACTACTCATGAAAAGTACTCCTCGATCGTAATGATCAGGCGGTTCTTTCGAGCATTGTTTTATACTTTTTCGGGCTCGAGAGACACAACTTTACGAAAAAGGACACCCCTGGAGTTTACTTTTTTGCTGTCTTTTCAAACTCTCTAAACATGAAAAGGCGTCGAGTTCTTCCTCTGTCAGACTCGTTAAAACTTGATGACATTGGATGCCGTCGAAATGACGCCTTTCAAGCATATGCTATCGCCGTCAAGCTTGTCATAAAAAAATAATCGGGGTACTCGGTAGCAATGGTGGGGAAAATGGGACCACAATTATTGTCATGTCGGCAGTATGTCGCTCTTGAACATGGCACTTGTCTGCATTCGTGTCTGGGTGGGGACATCTCATCTTGCTTTTACACTTGCCTCCGTGGGTTTGGGTTAACCTGTTTGACCTCTCATCTGCTCATTACCTCATCACCATGACCCTTGATCATTTGATGTCAAATACTGCCAAGTCCACTGTCGTGCCGACAATATGTTCAAGAGAAGTTGACCTCTGCAGAATACTCAATCTCCCTCTAATACCTCACACAAAACATCTTATCTTTCTCTGTCTTGTGTTGATGATGTGGAAAACATTATGGCCCACCTTCGATCAAGGTCACTTCCTCTCGACTTCAGCTCATTATCTAGGAAGTTAACCTAGAGACTCCCTTCAGGTGCCTTGGAGCCTGCTTGCCTCAATGGCAGGTTCTTCGTGTTCGACGCGAGGATTTTATCATTGGCCTCCGATCGAATGATTCTACGGGTGTTCGACGCCGGCTCACTGATTCACATGCTGTAGATTGTACCTATAGTACCTTGAGGACCATTGTCATTATTGGTGGTACCTCTCGCGTCTGTTAACAGTTTTCATTATTGACTGGTAATAAGACGATGTTCTTGCATGTTCGACTTTGACTCCCATATTCGCATGCTTGAACTTGTACTTTGTTCGGGTCGAGATAGAACGCAAGACCCTGGATTTTTTCTGTTGAGATCCAGGTTGCGATTTTGTGGATTATTATGATCATTACATGACTCATTCGCTGGATGGCTGTGACCATGGCTGAGTCTACTTATCGATCCTTACTGGATGGCTGCGCCCATACCTTGGATCTGGATTTTTATGTACTCTGCTATGGATGGCTGCGCCCATACCACATACATCATGTACTTGAGATATCAGTTGTACTTCTTCATGCAGGTTCTCTGACGGCAGTGTTTTCAGTTGGCCATGTTCTTGTAAAGCATTTCACCCCTCTTTCTCTCTCGGGCTTCATGCTTTAGGGGGCATCTGTTACACACTAATTTGTCACCGTCCCTGTTACCCCTTTTCTCGCACATTGGAGGACTTATTCTGGGACCTATGAGAAGTGACATAACCTGAAAACACTTGCATTATATCCCCTTGAGTATGTACTTCATATGCCCTGAAGACACCTTCTCCAAAGTACCCATAAAAATAGACCTTTTCCATTGGCGCGATTCCACTGTGTATCACTCGCTCCAATGGGGGAAATCCTCCAAAGAGGGCACGCCAGCTGGCGCTCTGTCTCAGAGTTGCACTCGCGCCAGCCCAGTTGCATAAAGTTTGTAACAAACGAACTTACGAAGGTTCTTCCTAACATATTCATGAACTAATTCCATCTTGAGTTAGTTCAGTTGGGCTTCGAATCTCCATAGAAGGGAAGTAGTCCTCCACCTCTCATGGAAGCTTCTTAGTGATAAAGCCAATCCCATGAATCTTGTGGATGACCCTAACTCCTTCTCCTCTATCTATAAAAGCTTGTCCTTTTGCCTTTGACAAGTTAGTCTCCAAGTTCCAAACTCTAAGTCTCAAAGTCTAAGAATTGCTAAGCTCATGCTACAAGAAGCCTTCTTCATTCCCATGAAGCTAAATCTAAAGTGAGGAGATTCTTGTCCAAGTAACCAAGGAGAGAGAGGCTTGTTCCCCATTCCCAACAAGCTTTGCAAGGCATGTGCTACTGATCACCTAGCTAAAGGAGGATTTGACATCAGAACTATGGTTGTATTCTTCTTTGTTTTTTATCAATAGTAGACGACTATCATTATGGTTCCACTCTTATTTTCTTTGTAATGATGATTGAGTTATATCCTTTCTGACTGATGTATAGTTGCATCTATTGGATTTTATGCTTGTATTTGTGTCGTTCTTTGCATTTCCAGGTGTCAGTTCATGAGGATCGTGGGGATTGTGACCGGCCGGAGCAAAGGAACGGGAGCGACGACTCTTCTACAAATACTAGCATTGGAATCTAGGTAGGCCCTCATCATCGGTCTTTGATTTTCAATTAGGAACCTGTGTGTTAGCGTTGTTTGATTGTTGGTAGACCCCATTTGGGCTAGTAGGTATCGCCTCTGTCTGCAAATGGGATTTACCTCCACAACACACCCCTTTTTCCTGCATCTGTGCAATTAATGTGGGGCAATCTACTGCTTCATGATCAAATTGGTAATAGTACATGCAACATGTTCTAGTCAGGTTTGTGCAATCCCGCGCGTAGTGCCTAGGTCCTCCACAATTGTAGTAGATTAATTGTCCCTGCCCTTGTCCGGGTCCCATTCCTCCTCGTCCCCATCCGCGTCCCTGGAATCCGCCCCGCGCTAGTGCTGTAGCTGGATCCTAACCTTGTGCCTCAGTCTGCATCCTATACGCAGGTGTTTGATCCATCAAAAACTCATAACTTTGGCAATTGCGTTCGTCATGGCCCATCGATCTACAAAAAATTGCAAAATAGTTGTTGAGCGGGTTGTATAAGTTTCTGCAATAGATGACAGTTGTCCGTGGTGTGCTTTCCTCCCACCTGGCAGATTGCGCACCAGAGTGTGGCCGTCGTGCTTGGCCCTACTTGTGCCTCTGGTTGCAATGGCAATGGTCCCCCTCCTACCAAATAGTTTGTGAATATCGGATAATGATCCTTATCATGGCCCTGGCCTTTACATTTTATGCACCACACCTTTGCGTGCCCCTCTGACTGGGGCGCCTTATCTTGTTTCAAACTTTACATATCTAAGAATAGGTTTTGTAGTTGCGCGTGGATTTACTAAACTCCCAACCCTGGATCCTATATTGGAGTTTCATGCAACCTCATTGTTGTTTCTAATGCTTCAACTTGGGTTGAGATCTTTTGCTATGATACCACCATCCTCAGATGTGGTGTCAACGATGCCACAAACCACGAGTAGTGTTGCACATTTTTCAGCTTCATGTTAGCCTCGTAGATTGTAGTCTTCAATCTCTGATCCAGATCCCATGGGGTTTCACCAGGTAGCATCGCGATCTCTTTAAACCCGATGATCAACTACATCTCTAATTTTGGCTGGCTAAATTCTTTATTCAATGCATCCTAGATCATCACTATTCTCGCATTTGGGTGATCACTAGAGTACTTTATATACCATGTCAGTGCGCTTACCAGAGTAGCATTTTTTATATTATCATCCGTCACACCTTGGGCTTCCCATACAGCCTTTACCACAAGCCAGAACTGATCCGGTTCCTCATTCCCTATGCCTCTAAATACCGCCAACTTGATCACACTTGCCATTCCAACCCTTGGTGGTGGCAGAAGTGGGGTAGGCAAAGATGGGTTTGATGTAGGTGAAGTGGGGGATGGTGTGGATGGCGATGGTACCAGTGGAATGTGTTGCTTTATTAATCAGACTGCGGTTCTCAGAGAGAACCCTGCGAGCTCCTCCTCGCTTTCTCACGAAATAGAAATCAGGGGACTATTCTCTAATCCTTCGGTCCCTTGGTAGCCTCTTCCGCTCCATGTTACCCCAGACATCAATGGATGTGCATAACCCGTTTCTCACATAACAAAATTTTAATCTAGGTATTCAATGATTTGATGTACTTACCCTGCGGTCCTTGGAGAAAGTGCCTTTCTGCTTCGCTATAACTCACAGTTGTGTCAATCGCGAATTCGGTGATAAACCTGCCTATTATTCAATCCAACTAGTGATCTACTGCTAGTGCAATTTTATATTCAGATGCTTCCAGGCTATGCACCAACTCTGGAGTCCACATGATGCGTTGATCCAGTCAGCACCTTCCCTGATTGTCAGCTAGCCTCGTGATCCACTCATATAGCTCTGTCACAAAGGACATGAATAAGATCCCGTGGATCTCTGTGTATATGTAGTGGTCCAGCCACCTTTCCTCAGATATCCGCAGGTTTCTATTTTCTTGTACCACAAATTCGTGAAGCTTCTGATCCAACCAATTTTCAAGTTCTTTCTTCATAGGGTTCCAGTGTTCCAAGATCAGACATCCCTTACGTAGATCCTGGTCTTGGCAACAGAACCATTTGTTGGCTTATTAGGCCCTGACCCAGGTTCAGAAGAGTTTATTAGCAAAACAAATCCCGCAACTACCGGCCCTTTCGGCAATAGCACGCGGAGCACGGACTGAGGTCTAACCCGAGGTAGCAGGGCAGGGTGCTGGAACTAGGTTTCTGAACCCTTGGGATGTATCAATGTGGTGTGTATGAGTCGTGAACCGTTCTGCGGCCTCACACCACTCTGTACTGCTATTGGGCTTCTGCATAGGTGCGTTTTCTTATCAATGAATTTATTATAGATTTGATCTAGTTCTTTAGGTCTTTAAGTAAACATTTAATAGTAAAAACTAGTGCACGCAATCATAAACATGCATAAATTTAGAATATAAGCAACAGATAAGTCCACGATAAAACACACAATGATTTAGAAATTCTTATCTTTATTGATCCTCTTTTCAGTACAACCAGATCCGCCTTGCGCACTCAACTGCAGGGGTCTGCGCACACAACTGTGGACTGTACCAGGGTTCTACGCGCATAGCTGCAGAGCCTCTATCTATCTATCAACACCTGTGACTCAGACTTATAGATGCAGGGAGAATATTGTCTTCACAAACCCATAACATCAAGATACAAAACCAAAAGAAACTAACTTCTAGCTGTAGAGCCTTGCTCTATTTATACATTTCCATGGTCCGCAGACCATGGGCCAGCCGACTCACTTTCTAGTTTCTTACATTATTTTCTGGTGGACAACCCTTTGACTTGACTCATTACAATTCATGCTCCACGCACTTTGCAGAGTCTTTACCATACTTTTACCCAAAATTGTGGGCTTTGAGCCACAAAATCATTACGCGGGGCTTTCGCTACCCAACACTGAGTCAGAACCCGACAAGGGGAATGGTAAAGGGAAGAAAATCATTGATGTGGGGCCCAGCATCACTGTTGCCATCGCCAAGATCCAGAAGAATGAGCCCAAAGATCCAGAGGAGGGAGAGCGTATTTTCCACTCACAAATGTGGGTGAAGGGTTCACCGCAGCAATTCATTGTTGACAGTGGTAGCCAAAAGAAACTCATTTCAGTAGAGGTCGTGAAGTGATTGGGCCTGCCGACTACACCACACCTGTAGCCATACACTATCAGGTGGCTTCAAGAAGGATGAGATCTCAAATTTCACCAGCAGTGCTGCCTTCACTACATCATCGATCCCTTCATAAATGAGGTATTGTGTGATGATAGACCTCTAGATGTATGTGATGTACTACTAGGCTAGCCATACTTGTGGAGATGACATGTTGTGTATGAGTCAAGGCCTTGTGCTATTATTATTTCTTTGGGTAATTAATTATACAAGATACCGAAGGTAGCCCCACCTACCACCACCTCTTTGATTGCTGCTAAGAAAGGCAGCATGCTCATCTCCCAAAATAATAAATTCATTTTCTATCTAGTTCGCTCCCAAAGTAAGGGGAAGATCGTCGCCACATCCATGACCCCCGTGAAGGGTTCCTCCACACAGAAGCAGCAACAGAGTGATATTGTCATGAAATAACATAGGAACAGCTTCTCCTCACCCACGGGGGTACCACACAAGCTTCAGGTGGGTAACAAAGTCTGGTTGCATCTGCAAAAAGAACGCCTTACATGAGCTCATCAAAAGCTCTGACCACGCTGACATGGTCCTTACACCATTACCAAGGCTATGGGAAGTAATGCTTTGGAGCACAACATTCCTCCATTCCTTTGCTTACACTGAGTGTTCAATTTGTACTGCCCTTGACCATGCTTCCCACCATTACTGGACACATCAAAGATTGCAGAATAGCTCACGAGGGACTGAGTTCAATAGATGAAGGAACTCAACGCAGTGGGGACCATTACTTCCTAAGGGGGAGGAATGATCCAGCAGGATGTTGGTGGCCACCCACCTATCCCATTTGGACCTCCATGACTGGCTCTTTCAGTTTATCAGTTTCCGTAATTGTAGCACAATTTACTATTTTTAGCAGTTTTTCGGGTCCTGAACTTCCGAAGTCGTTTTGAGGCCCTAAACGATGCTTTTTGGGAAATTTGGGAGCAACATGGGTCCATGGATTGATGTTTCTCTTTCCAAAGTTATAGTCCTCAAATAGATCTTTCTAATGAGCTATTGTATGTGTCAAACGAAGATCGGGTGCCAAAGTTATGACCCCGGGAAGTTGATGTACTAACTTATCGAAAACGGGGCCCAAAATTTGGTGTTTCATCTTCTAGGGTTAGGTTTTGGGATGTGAAGGGTTTTCCATTGTTTCTCAACAATAAATAGGCCTTCAAGCCTCATTGTAAATAGATACTTTATCTCCCATTCACTTAATTATCACAGTCACATATGTTCGCGCATCATATAAAAAGTATAATTGCAATTCATACCCAATACGGTCAATGCAGAAAACAGGAAATAAATACATAGGAATGATATAAAACTTCTCTTTATTAATTCTTCCAACTGTTATAGACTCTACTCACCCTGCACAGTCAGCTACAGGGGTCCGCACACTCAGCTGCGGACTACTAGGCCTTCGTGCACTCAACTGGAGAGCCTTCTCCTACTCTTCAACCCAAGAATAGATTTTACACTTCAAATACTCTGCTATGCTTCTATTCCATGATCATCAATTGATTGATTTCTTATCTTCTTAACTACTTAGAGCCTTGCTCTATTTATACAATCCCATGGTCCGCGGACCATGGGTAGATCTCTACAGCCAACATTACATTACAAAATTGAGGGTGGGCAACCCTATGACTCATTTACAGGCTACGCACTCAATGCCCACAAAATGCAAAGTCTTTACATCAAGGTTAAAACTTTTGACCATAATCTCAACTCTAAGCCCCAAAACATCCCTTGGGGGATCCTACGCCCAACAGGCCCCCAACACAAACATTGTGAGTTGCCCTCGAGCCACTCTGTTGGTGCGGAGATCTTTGCACGAAGACTCCCAACTCTGCCTCGATCGTTGCAAGATCGACAATGCACTGAGCGGCTACCTGCTGCACTTCCTGCATGCGCTGTTCTGAGATCGTTGTAGCTGAGCTTCTTTCCTGAACCTATTCCTACGTTCCCTGGATCTATGTGAGCTTGGCTTCAAGGGAGGCAGTAATGACAAAAGCCTCATCAATCCATGACTATATGCACGCCTTCAAAACGACTTCCTTGTGTCGAGCAGCATCCACCTGCTCCTTGAGAGCTTTTGCCTACTACATCCACGCGAGCCTCTGTGTAAGGGCAGCCATCTACGTGGTCCCTTTTACTTCATCGTACTTCTATTATAGCTCACACGCCTCTGTTTCTAGGCGTTGTATGTTCGGGTCCTCCTGCAGAGTGGTGATAACCTAAAACGACTCCTTGAACAACCTTGTATAGTCTTTCACTGCGCTGTCGACCTCCGTTATTACCACTGTAATCACGCTGGCGCATTGTTCCTTAACTTTTGGCAGAGTTGAAGGCTAGACCTTCAGTTGCAGTTCAACTATCTGAAGGTTAAGCTCGAGCTAAACCTTGGCCATCTCTTCCTTAGCCTTGCGCACCCTTTCTCCTAGTTTCTGGATGCGTGCCTCCACTAGTTCCTCTGCTTGGATGGCCAACTCTAGGACCATCTGGAAGGCTTCCTCGACCACCTATACAAGATCTTGATTCTATGCCACTACTTCGTCATGCTACAGGCTCAATTGTTCAACATTGATGCGCTTCTCACTCATGACCTGGAGCAGCAACCCTCCCTGACTTGCAGTTCTGTAGTAACTCCGTCCTACAAAACATAGAGTGTTTCCCAAGGGAGTGTAGCCAACTTTATCTCGACTCCATTTAGCCCACTAACCATACGCCTGTCGGCCTCATTTTCTGCGACGAGTGCTCCGTCTGGCAACACTATAGTGTTAGTCACCCGAGCGCGCAACATTTCCTTGGCCATGGCCGTGCCTACCATCAGGCTGGTTTACAGAGTACCAGCCTGTGGAGTGTGCACCTACAACCCCTATATCTGTGCATGGAGGGACCCCAACACCATCTAGTGTTCCTCCATGAACTGCTGGAGGGTCTCCGTAGTGACGTCCCTCACCATCTCCCCATTGTCATGCAGATCCCCCTCAGTGAGGGTGATCGAGTCGAAAGAAGTCTTGGAAACCTTCGACTTCTTCCACGGCCCTACGTGCTCCCTTGGGCACTGCCATTTCAGCTATGTGGACGCTGTCTGTGAGTCCATGCCACCTTCCTCCAGATTTTTTCCTGTTCGGGTGAAGGTGACTTATGGCCTTTGCACTTCTTCTCTACTACCTTTTGCTTCTCTTCTGTTTCCTTCGTAGTGTCTCGCGCCACCTAGGCCTTCGCTACTATTGCTTCATTCCAATGCTTCTCTGCCAACTGCACCATCCACAGTTTTACCTCCTCCTTCTTCCTCTGTGCAGCGAACTTCTCTGCTTCCACCATGGAGCTGGCTAGAGCACGCCACTCTAGCAGCCATGACTCAAGCACAATGAATATGACATCGTCCATCTCCAGGTAAGGTATCTCGTGCCATGTCTTTGTAGGGTCCTTGCATGCCTTGATGTACATGTGAAGGAAGTCCTCTTTGAACTCTGAGAAGCTCTGCAGACTATTGTAGATAGTGTGTTGGCATTATGATTCTGGTATGGCTCTATGTTACAGGTGTTGTACTTGATCGCAACTCACTCTAGTGAAAATGTTTTGTTCAGGCTCTCAAAATGTTGGAAATTAAGAGGTTCGCAGGTGAATGGTTCAAAAGGTGCGGACCCGCAGGCAAGTCGTTCATGAAGTGCGGTCATACTCACAGGTTACCCGTTCAGAAAGTGCGGTCCCCCAGTTCACTCACTTCAAGGCAGAGAAGTGTGCTCACGTGGGGTTTCTTATGTTTGGCCCGTGGTATTTAGCCCATTGTTCATGATCCTATGGTTTTGGCCCATGGTATAGGATCTATTTTAGCCCTGGTTTGGATCCCTTGTATTTTTTATTGATGGTTTTGTCCCATGGTGTGAATAAGGACTTGACTATAAATAGGGAAGGAGATCTCTTGGCTGAGATATCTATGAAAGTCGAATATCTTAAGATCTGAATTTTGGGATATCAGTTTTAAAAGCTAGATCTAAATCAAGGTAAAAATTTAAAGGCAAATCTATTGCTAAGTCATGATCTCTCAGGTGCATGATCAGATCTGCAGATCTAACTGTTTGTGGTACATTGGAGGACTGTTAATTTGGCCCTAATCAGAGGTTCGCAGGCGATCTACAGCGTGAGTGCGGGGGTACGCAGTACAGAAGAGGGCACAGTGCGGGTATATGCAGCACAGCTAAAGGCACAGTGCGGGGCACGTAGTACAGAAGAAGACGAAGTGCGGGTATACGCAGTGCAGCTAAAGGCACAGTGTGAGGTATGCAGTACAGAAGAAGACGAAGTGTGGGTATACGCAGCGCAGCTGAAGGTGAAGTGCGGGTATCCGCAGGTTTATTTTGGTGAAGTTTCGGACCTGTTTGAAATATTTGTTGGCTGCCTGTTTTTCTATTTACTGTTGTGTTTTGAGTTTAGGTTACTGGTGTTGATTTTCTGTTTACAGCATTCTTAGAAGTTTGGGGTGGCTCATTGGTTTGATTGTATAAGAGGATTGGTTGATTCACATGTACTTGATGTTTGATGTTCTTGGATCCAGTTTGAAAATTTATGAAAAGTGGTCCTTGGAAGAAAAGAAGTAGGGGGTTGTAGCTCCCTTCCAGGAGAAACTGGAAAACGAGAGAGAGAGTTGTAGCTCTCTGCAGGTTGTAGCCTGCGTACTGGTAAAGGACTGCACCAGTACAAATCATTGTAAAAGGAGTTTCTAATTGAAAGAAGATAGAGACATATTGCAGCAGGTGGTTTTCACCCACATTTGGTTTCCACCTTATATCTGGTGTTCTTTTGTGTGACTATTTTCTTTTCTTGTTCTTGCTCATTATTTTATGATACTGACATACAAAGTAATGATCAATATTTGAAGAATTATTCAAAGTATAAATAGGGAAGATATATTGAAAAGAATTTGATAATACTGATTCACCCCCCTCTCAGTATTATTTCCAACAATTGGTATCAGAGCAGGTCCTTCTGAAGAAGCTTGATCGCTTGAAGGAAGATCTAACATCATGAACAACTACGAGAGGGAAGCATCAATCAGGCCACTGATTTTTGATGGGACAAACTTCGTATATTGGAAGGTAAGAGTTACTGCCTATCTTCAATCTTTGGGTACAAAAGTATGGGACATTATAGAAACAGGGTATACTTTTCCATCAGCTACTCCTACAGATCTAGCTGAGAAGAAGAAATATGAAACAAATGCAAAGGCGGTTAATACTCTTCTAGGATGTCTATCTCAATCTGAATTTGTGAAGGTTATGCAATATAAATCTGCAAAAGAAATATGGGACAAGATTGTTTTGAGCTACGAAGGAGATGAACAGGTAAAACGTGAAAAACTTCAAACCCTCAGGATTCAGTATGAGAATCTCAGAATGTATAATGATGAAAGTGTGGCTAACTATTTCCTTCGGATAGATGAGATTGTTAATTGCATGAAAAACTTGGGTGAAGAAATAAAAGAGGCTGTTGTGGTTGAAAAAGTCCTAAGATCATTGTCCCCCAAGTTTGAATCTAAAGTGTCTGCAATAGAAGAAAAGGAAAATCTACGAACTCTTACTATGTCTCAGCTACACGGAATTCTAACTGCTTATGAAATGAGAAAAGGAGGTCCATCAGATAGGAGAGAAGCTGCTTTTAAGGCTTCAGGCAAAGGAGACTACTATGAATCAAGTCACGTGCCAGAAGAAGAAGAAGAATCAAATTTTGTCAGAAATCTTCAACGGGGTACTGGAAGGTTCAGAGGTAAGCTACCTTTTAAATGTTTTGCTTGTGAAAGAGTAGGTCATTATGCTGCCAAATGTCCTCATAAGGATAAGATTGACAAAGGAAAGGAACCTGCTAGATGGAACAAGAAACAGAATGCAAATAAGAAAAGCTACTACACTCATGAAGACAGTGATGGTTTATCAAATAGTGATGAATATGAACGAGGTAATGACTATAAACTTTTAATGGCATTTGAAGATGATGATTACATGGATGCTATAGATGTGCATAGTTTTTATGAAGAGATTTCTAGACTCAAGACATGTATAGAAGAAAAGAATATGATCATTGATACTCTACAATTTCAAATTGATGAAAAAGAAAAATATCTTGAAAAGTTAGAAGGTGAAATTGTTGGCCTTAGAAAAGAAATTGAGAAAACAAAGGCTATTAATCTTAAGTTTGTCAAAGGATCTGAAACTCTGGATGAGATCATCAATGTACAGCATTCTCCGCTAAACAAGACAGGTCTGGGGTATAATGGAGAAACATCTCAAGCATCCACCCCAAAGAGTTATCTTGATGCAGCAAGAAGGAATGAGCAAAAGCACAATGGAGATCACCAGGTAAAGCAGGGATGAATTACATCAAGAATGAACAAAGACTATCAGGTAAACCAGGGGAAATCTGTCTTAAGGGTGAACAAAAGCTACAACCAGCCACAGGTAAAATCTTCTCAATTTGCTTCAAGAATGGATGACAATAGAAATTACAATCATTTGGCCGGTAGATTTGATAATCGCAGAAGTTTCTTCAATGGGAAATGTTTCTCTTGCCATAACTTTGGTCACAAAGCAGCTCAATGTGTTGCATATAAAACAATCATGACTAGAGAAGCTCAAAAACAAAGAAGTATGATTGGGATTACAAAAAGGACCTATAACAACTTTTCGGCTCTTGAAAATGAAGTTGAATGTTCTATTTGCAATAACTTTGGTCATGAAGATTCTGAATGCAGGAGCAGGTTTCAGCAGACAAAGGAACAAGCCTCAAGCACCAGAACATGGAGAATAAAGAAACCACAAACAGAAAGATGTGGGATAGCATTTTATGCAGAGGGACAAGAAAATCTATGGTACATTGACGGTGGATGTTCGAAACATATGACATGTGATAAAGAAAAACTTGAATCATATTCTACTTTAGAAAAGGGAAAGAAAGTTTCTTTTGGAAATGATACTCCTGCAGTTATAAAGGGAAAAGGCACTGCTCAGTTAAAAGAAAAGGTCAAAGCTGGAAATGTTTTGTATGTTGATGGATTGAAGCATAATCTTCTAAGTGTCAGCCAGATGTGTAATCAGGGAACCGAGGTGATATTTAGATCAAACGGATGTCGTGTTCGTGATCTTGATACAGGTGAAACAATGATCAAAGGTAGAAGAACTCCAAATAATTTATACATATTTGAAGAAGGACAACAACAATGCTATTTGAGCAAGGATGATGAACACTGGTTATGGCACCGGAGGTTGGGGCATCTAAGCTTTTCATAAATAAGGAAAGCATGCAAATATAAGGCAGTTCATGGTCTTCCAGATATCAAAATTCCAGACAACACCATATGCAAATCATGTCAGTTTGGAAAGCAAACCAGAACTAACTTTCCGGAGAAGGAAGGATCAGCTAGCATGCCTCTTGAGCTAGTCCATACAGATGTATGTGGTCCACTTAGGAAAAGGACACCTCGAGGAGAAGAATACTTGATATTATTCATTGACGATTTCTCCAGGTTTGTTTGGTTAGGACTTATGAAGCACAAAGACGAAGCATTTGAGAAATTCAAATCCTTCAAAGCCTTGGTTGAAAATGAATCAGGTCACAAAATTAAGTGCCTCAGGTCCGACAGAGGTGGGGAGTTTACCTCAAATGAATTCTTCGATTTCTGTGAAGAACATGGGATAAGAAGAGAATTCTCTACAGCTAGAACTCCTCAGCAAAATGGAGTGGTGGAAAGGATGAACAGAACAGTCCAACAAATGGCTCGTGCTATGCTTGATGAGTCTGGAACTCCTGCAACTTTCTGGGGTGAAGCTGCATATGCTGCGGTTGTTATTTTCAACAAAACAAATGTCCGAGTGAACAGCACTCAAACTCCTCATGAGCTCTGGTATGGTGACACTCCTTCGGTAAAGCACTTCAAAATCTTTGGGAGCAAATGCTATATTAAGAATACTGATGAGCAACTTGGCAAACTTGAACCTAGAGTAGATGAAGGCATTTTTCTTGGTTATTCTCCATGCAGCAAAGCATATAAGTGCTACAATAAAAGAATTGGAAGAATTGTTGACAGCGTTGATGTAGTGGTTGATGAAAAGGGATACATTCCTAGGCAAGCAAATCATGAAAATATCGAAGAAGATGAAGACTACCCTCAAAGACAGAATGATGAAGAAGAAGAACCTCAAGAAGCACCAGAGGAACAGATAAGGATAGAAGAGAAGACTCCATCCTGGTACGTTCAGAAGAATAATCCAGAATCTCAGATTTTGGGGCAGAAAGAAGCAGGTGTACAAACAAGAAGAACAATTGCAGAAGCTTCAAGCTATTTGGCATTACTCTCCTCCACTGAACCACAAAATGTAAAAGAGGCATGCAAAGATGAATGTTGGGTCAAAGCAATGGATGAAGAACTTGAGCAAATCGAAAAGAACAACACTTGGGAGTTGGTTCCTAGACCAAAGGATAAGAATGTTATAGGGACAAAATGGGTCCTCAAAAATAAGTTGAATGAAAACGGGGAAGTAATTAGAAACAAGGCAAGACTTGTTTGTAAAGGGTATGCGCAGCAAGAAGGAATAGATTTTGAGGAAACTTTTGCTCCTGTTGCAAGACTTGAGGCCATCTGAATGTTCCTTGCTCTCTCAAGCTTTCAAAAGTTCAAAGTATTTCAAATGGACGTGAAATCATCCTTTCTGAATGGAGACCGAGAAGAAGAAGTATACATTGAGTAGCCAGATGGTTTCATTCTTGGAAATGATCCAAATCTTGTATGCAGACTGAAAAAGGCTCTCTATGGTCTTAAACAAGCTCCAAGGGCTTGGTACTATCGTTTGGACAAATATCTTCATCAACAAGGTTTTTCAAAAGGATCAGCAGATAGAAATCTTTATATAAAAATTGAAAATGACAAATTGCTAATACTTGTTGTGTATGTAGATGACATTATCTTTGGTAGAAATGAAGAATCTATGAGTCAAAGCTTTGCCTTGGTGATGCAGAAAGAATTCAAAATTTCCTTGCTTGGAGAATTGACATATTTTCTTGGCCTGCAAATCCAACAAAAGGAAGGAGGGATCTTCTTGTCTCAAACCAAGTATCTCAAGCAGATTTTGAAGAAATATGGCATGGAAGATGCAAAACCAGTATGTACACCCATGGTCACAGGATGTAGCCTCAGTGAAAATGATGAATCAGCAGCAGTACATCAACCAACCTACAGATCTATGATTGGAAGTCTACTTTGTTTGACAGGTACCCAACCAGACATCATGCATGCAGTGGGAATAGTTGGAAGATTTCAGGCAAATCCAAAGGAAACTCATCTTCAGGCAGTAAAGAGAATCTTCAAATATCTTCAAGGGACTCAAAATTATGGCTTATGGTATCCTAGAGATACAGATCTCACACTTCATGCTTATACTCATGCAGATTGGGTTGGAAGCGTGGATGACAGGAAGAGCACAAGTGGTGGTGCATTCTTTATGGGTTCCAGATTAGTATCTTGGTTCAGCAAGAAACAGAGTTCGATTGCCTTGTCTACAGCTGAAGCAGAATATGTTGCTGCTGCATCTTGCTGCACTCAACTCCTTTGGATGATGCAGACCTTGCAGGATTTTCAAATCACTTGTACACCACCTATCTCCATCTTATGTGATAATACAAGTGCAATCAGCATTTCAAAGAACCCAGTCATGCATTAAAAAACCAAGCACATACCAATCAAGTATCACTTTCTCCGGGAACAAGTGCTTGAACAAAAGGTCAAGTTGCAATATGTTCCTTCTAAGGAACAGGTTGCTGATATACTCACCAAACCATTGCCTAGGGAGACCTTTGAATACCTCAGGCAAAAGCTGGGGGTTGTTGATGCATCATCTTGTTGTTGAATCTCTTCCGATTGTTGGTTGTACGCAAGGTTCATTTGAAGCATATGCATACATGTGTTGGGCTACGGATTGGTCGAAGATCGAATGGCACAGGTTCAGGGGGAACATATCATGCATTGTTGGCATTATGGAGGAAGTACAGAAGGAGATCATGGATGCTGGTCTGAATATTGCTGCAATATGTCTCTATCTCTTTCATGGTCATTTATGGTGTTTGATGGATTATGGTTCTTCTTTGCAGATCTGGTTTATAGTCAGGGGGAGCATGTTCTTAGGGGGAGCATAACCCTTTGCCCTTGATGTCAAAGGGGGAGAATGATGTTGAGGATCTTGAGGTTGCCATCAAGTCCAAAGGGGGAGATTGTTGGCATTATGATTCTGGTATGGCTCTATGTTACAGGTGGTGTACTTGATGGCAACTCACTCTAGTTAAAATGTTTTGTTCAGGCTCTCAAAATGTTGGAAATTAAGAGGTTCGCAGGTGAATGGTTCAAAAGGTGCGGACCCGCAGGTACATCGTTCATGAAGTGCGGTCATACTCGCAGGTTACCCGTTCAGAAAGTGCGGTCCCCCAGTTCACTCACTTCAAGGTAGAGAAGTGCGCTCACGTGGGGTTTCTTATGTTTGGCCCGTGGTATTTAGCCCGTCGTTCATGATCCTATGGTTTTGGCCCGTGGTATAGGATCTATTTTAGCCCCGGTTTGGATCCCTTGTATTGTTTATTGATGCTTTTGTCCCATGGTGTGAATAAGGACTTGACTATAAATAGGGAAGGAGATCTCTTGGCTGAGATATCTTTGAAAGTCGAATATCTTAAGATCTGAATTTTGGGATATCAGTTTTAAAAGCTAGATCTAAATCAAGGTAAAAATTTAAAGGCGAATCTATTGCTAAGTCGTGATCTCTCGGGCGCATGATCAGATCTGTAGATCTGACTGTTTGTGGTACATTGGAGGACTGTTAATTTCGCCCTAATCAGAGGTTCATAGGCAATCTACAGCGTGAGTGCGGGGTACGCAGTACAGAAGAGGGCGCAGTGCAGGTATACGCAGCACAACTGAAGGCATAGTGCGGGGCACGCAGTACAGAAGAAGACGAAGTGCGGGTATATGCAGCGCTAAAGGCACAGTGCGAGGTACGCAGTACAGAAGAAGACGAAGTACGGGTATATGCAGCGCAGCTGAAGGTGAAGAGCGGGTATCCGCAGGCTTATTTTGGTGAAGTTGCAGACCTGTTTGAAATATTTGTTGGCTGCCTGTTTTTCTATTTACTGTTGTGTTTTGAGTTTAGGTTACTGGTGTTGATTTTCTGTTTACAGCATTATTAGAAGTTTGGGGTGGCTCATTGGTTTGATTGTATAAGAGGATTGGTTGATTCACATGTACTTGATGTTTGATGTTCTTGGATCCAGTTTGAAAATTTATGAAAAGTGGTCCTTGGAAGAAAAGAAGTAGGGGGTTGTAGCTCCCTTCCAGGAGAAACTGGAAAATGAGAGAGAGAGTTGTAGCTCTCTGCAGGTTGTAGCCTGCGTACTGGTAAAGGAATGCACCAGTACAAATCATATTAAAAGGAGTTTCTAATTGAAAGAAGATAGAGACATATTGCAGCAGGTGGTTTTCACCCACATTGGGTTTGCACCTTATATCTGGTGTTCTTTTGTGTGACTATTTGCTTTTCTTGTTCCTGCTCATTATTTTATGATACTGACATACAAAGTAATGATCAATATTTGAAGAATTATTCAAAGTATAAATAAGGAAGATATATTGAAAAGAATTTGATAATACTGATTCACCCCCCCTCTCAGTATTATTTCCAACATAGTGGGCGATAACTGTAACTTGTGATTAATCCCCATTTTGATGTTCATCTCCATGAACACCCAAAATATCTTACTGTCCCTAATTCTCTGCGCATCTCTAGTTGCCCACAACAAAGCGTACTTCGTTGCCTTTGGAAGATCCTACACAATTGTTGGGAACTGGCTGTCCTTAGCCAATTCCCATGGCACCAACACTATGGATAGCAGAAGCCATGCATAGTGGAAATTATTCCCCTGCTCGTGTGCCTCACAGTAGTTCTCAAGGAACTACCTGCACAAGTATTCCGCCCAGTTAAACTAGACCCCTTCTACGCATTGTGTGGAAAGTGCAACCATCGACATGGGCACCTCATCCGCGTGGCACTTCCGCATAACCTTTCTGGCCAATATCTGCGTCACTACTTTGACCGCAGCGTTGTTAATGCTGGAAATCGAGTACCCTCTCTTCTTCTTCTCCATCTTGAACTTCTTCCTCATGGCCTCCGCGATGGCCAAATCATCACTCTCACCCTCCAGGATCTTCACTAGATCCTCCCCTTTGCAAGGGAGCCAGGTAATTCTATGCATTAAGTGGTCTGTGTGATGGGGATGGGCTCATCCAGCCACAAGCACACATCATGCACTAGGTAGAGTAGTTGCTTGATGATGCAAATAGTCATTGGGGCATGATGGTAATGTGACACTCAGAGCAGGTTTAACAATCCTACCTTTTCTACACCTCTCAGCCACTGGCACGGCTCAAACTTGATGACTCCGTGTAGTGTGTTTTTCTTCTGTCACATTAGTTGTGTAGTTGCCAAATGTGGGAACTTCTCGTGGTCCGTGAGATTCCAGTCTTCAAATATTAGCACGGGAATTCGCCCCAAGTGCGCTCCATAAAAAATGATGTCGTCGAGGAGCAGTGGAGTCTACAGAGATCTTTTGCTCTCATTTAGGTCCTTGGGCACCCTTGCTTTCCCCTTTCGTGGAGGAATATACATGGGCAGCCTGGTTAGAGGGTCTGCACCTTGGGTTTTCACCTCCATCTCTACATCCTCCTCCTCCTCTACTAGGATTTCTTCAAAGTCTTCCTCCTCCTCATTGGCTTCCAAGTTGATAGCCTTCCCCTTTTCTTCCATAGTAAGCCTAGTTCTTAGCAGGTCTCTAGGGGACACGCACACTAGTACCATAGGCTGCTTGTCTTTCTTGGGTCTTGGCGTTTACGACAGTTTAGGGATTTCTGCAACTATCCCTACACTTTCTGGGGCTTCTCCTACCATTATCGCCTGCGTGTCCTCCTCAGTGGTCATTGCTATGGTGTCCATGGCTTCCTCAGGTGCTGCCATACTGCCTTTCCACAATTCTCTCAACGGCTTGGGTAAGTGCTCAAACAATGACTTTGACTTCAAAAGATCAAATAAATCTGGGTTCATGAATCTCTAGGCACAGAACAGTTGAATTCTCAAATGGCCAAGTGTTGTTTGCTAGACATCCCTTTGCAATTTATAGTGCCTTTTGGATTCGAATTCGACCGTTCCCCCCACATTCTGTCCATTAATGATCACTTGGTGGCAGATTTTCAAGAATTTGGCCCATAAAATTCACCTTAAATGCATGCCACCCACTCCATTTGGTCTCAAGCCAAGCATCACATCATGAATAGTGACTATAATGGTCACTTTCCATCCAAGCCACACAGTAGCACAACTACCCTCGCGCTATCCTAGACCCTATGACACTTCGTTACTGCACACAGTCCTGACATCACGTAGCTCCCATGAAGAGTATTTTATAGTCCTACACCTCCTTTCAGCTACCTGGAGTGCTAAGACGATGCCTCCTATGGCTAGTCAGATGGCCGGGCCACCTGTGTATGCCTTCAAATTACTACCATTGACTTTTCCTACGAAGAGTTCTCCATTTAATTTCACCAACTCCACCGCGCCACCATCTGTGATCTCCTTAATAACATACGGTCCCAACCAATGCATTCTGAGCTTCCCTGGGAATTGATCAAACTTACTATCATATAGCAACACCAAATCATTCACCTTAAAGGTGCATAAATTAATATGTTGATCGTACAAGGCCATTTCGCGCTGCTTCTGTACTTTCTGGTGAAATCCAGCCAAAAACCATTCTTCTTCAAGCTCCTCCAACTACGCGAGCGTCTCCTCCAGGGCTCCACATTCCGTCATCCTATGAGCGTTGTTATGCACAGACTAGGCACGATATACTCCATAGGTATTATGGCTTATACTCCATAGACAAAACTAAAAGGCATCTGTCCCGTCAGGTTTTTGCATGGCATCCTATAACCCCATAATACTATGGGTACGCATAGGTCCCAATCACTTCGTTGCACATTGCATACCTTGTTCAATGCATTATATACCTTGTTGAATGCTTCCAAGTGGAGAACCTTCTATGTGATTGTGCTTCCTATGTAATGTCTTCCTAACATTAAGAGCCATTTGTGCATTTTCCCCCCTAGCACATGCTTATTGACCATACCTTTCAGGGAGGAGTTTATGTGCATCTGCGTAGACTGTTTTTCATATGCCTGCTCCCACTTGGCCAGATGCATGTACGGATTATCCTATCCATTATACTTATCTATCAATCACATCCTAGGATTCCCAAATCATGTGCGCATCATTCTTCTACATTCGCGCTAGTTGTCAAAGCTCCCTTTGTGCGTACCCCACCACCTCATGGGCGTAGCGCGCAGTACCCAATCCAAGGCCTGGATGCATTGCTTTTCTAGCACCTCCCTTTCAAATTTATTCAAGAAGGTATCTACCTCACTTACGCCATCATAAGTAGGCAGGTCTCTTACTTCTGTTGATACATAGTGCAGCGACCCTGTCATCATATTACAATTCAGTGTACTTACCTCATGTAACCGATTTTGCCATCACTCCATTTCCTCATCTGAATTCGAAGTACAGGAGCTTTTGCGCTCCCATGAAATCTGTCCATCCACAGTGGGATTCACCTAGTCCTGGTTTCGCTCTATTATCTTATAGATTTAGTCCAAATCATCATCACTTTCATAGTTGTGCACTGGCTCCGTATAGCATGATCCTTCTGTTGGCTCACCATTCACAGTTGAATAAGAGACCACTGCAGCGTAGGTCTCCCCATTCACTCCCACATCTACTTTAGCAGAACATTCACATCCAATCCTAAATCTAGGATAACTTGATGCATCTCATATTCTCTGATCTGTGCAGTTAGTCTCATTTCTCTTCCCATCCTTGTCTTGTGTTTTCTGATCTTCTTTACTATGCGCGGTTCTCCTGGTGCGGTCCCAGTGCATCTGTTAATGACTTCCTGTAACCATTTTACCACCTTACTGTCGTGCAGTAGCTTCATACATGTCTCTAGGAATGTTGTGAGCATAGATGGGTCCATCTCTGCCTCCGATTTATCTTTGCTTCCTGAAGTGGAGAGCTCAGCGAAGCTCTTCTTAGCTCCCATGAAGGTTTCCTGGGTGTGCTTGAAATCAAACTCCGCTTCTTTCACCGGAGCTTTGCGAACCCAAGTAATATCTCCTGGATGTTTTCCTTTGTCATCTACCATCACAATTCCACTTCAGAGCATAATGTTTACATTTGGATCTTCCTCGCACAGCTCAGACCTCTTCATCTACAAGTTCTGAGTCGAGGGAGGCAGTAGCGCTCCATTGTCGCATATCCTAGCTATTAGTGTAGGACAATCTTCGGTCTCGTGATCAAACGAGTTGCAATACAAACATGAAGGATGCGTTGGATTTGTACAATTGCAAGCATAATGTCTTGGCCCTCCGCAATTATAGCATATCAACTATCCGCGACCTCTTCTAGGTCCTCCTCTGCCTCGGCCTCATCCGCGCCCCTGAAATCCTATTCGTGCCATTCCTACATTCTAGCCTAGGGGTCGCGTTTTGGCCTGCACTCTGTAGGTGGGAGTTCTATCCATAATCAAATCATAGCTTCTAAAACTATGCTCATCGTGTCTGACCGGCCTACAAAATTTATAGAACAATTGTTGTGAATTTTCTATATACTTCTGTAACAAGTGACAATTGTCTATGGCATGTTTTCTAGCTATTTGATAGATTGCGCACCACAAAGCAGGTGTTCTGCTAGGCCTTCTTACACTTCCGGTCTTAACAGCATCGACCCTCCTCCTATGAGGTAATTTGAAAAAACCAGGTAGTGGTCCTTGCCATTACCCTGACCTTTGCATTTTACGCACCACACCTCTTCGCGCACTTCTGGTTGAGTTGTCCTGTCCTGTTTTAGACTCTACATCTCCAGGCATAAATTCTTCAGCTGTGCATGGATCTGTTGAACTCCCAATTTGATATCTTGCATTGAGGTCTCATGCAACCTCACCACGATCTATAAGTCCTTTGCCTGAGTCGTTAGTTTCTTCTCTAATAGCGCACTCCTCAGATGTGGCATTAGCGACGCTACAAACCATTTGCAATGTTGTCCATCCATTAGATTCATATTAGCTTCGCGAATCATGCATTTCAGTCTCTGATCTAGCTCCAAAGGAGTCTTGCCTAGTAGCATCATGATCTCTTTGAATCCAATTATCGATTGTGCTTCAGACTTCATCCTGCTAAATTCTTTGTTTAGAGATGCTTAGATATCTAT
Organism: Pinus tabuliformis; assembly: GCA_031772625.1. Classification (NCBI taxonomy): domain Eukaryota; kingdom Viridiplantae; phylum Streptophyta; class Pinopsida; order Pinales; family Pinaceae; genus Pinus; species Pinus tabuliformis. The sequence goes on along the minus strand of CM062816.1, from coordinate 90,691,595 downwards.
GATTCCCATATTTTAATTATCATTGGAGTGATTAATATACTAGGTTAGCATGTGGTCCTGCAGGGCGCTAACTAGTGTCACTTTTTTTATGTTGTCATCTATAACTCCTTGCGCTTCCCATACAACCCTTACCACAAACCAAAATTGATCTGGATCCTCATTTCCCAATCCCTTAAACACAAGCAACTTCATTGTGCTTTCCATATTGAATCGTGGTGGTGGTGAAGGTGGTACGGGTGAAGATGGAGGTGATGGTGGTGAAGCTAGTGGCGGTGTGGCTGGGGGTGGTATTTGTGAAATTCTTCTCCTTATCAGATGGATCACACTTCACGGCGAGATCTTTGCGAGCTCTTCCTCCTCCCCTCGTGGAGGTGAAATCAAGGGGCTAGTTTATGATCCTTTATTTCTTCGTTCTTGTAAGTTTTTCCACTTCACGTAGCCCCGAACATAAAGGTAAATGCATAACCCTCTTTTCGCACAATAGAATTTTAATTCAAGTATTCAAAGACTTTACATACTCACCTCATGGTCCTTTGAGAAAGCATCACTCTGCCTCACCATAGCTAACTGAGGTGTCGACTATGAACTTAGTAATGAATCCTCCTATAATCCAATGGAGCCAATGATCAATGGAGTGTGCGATCTATCCTCTGATGCTTCCAACCTTTGCACTAACTCTAGGGTCCACACAATAGGATTGTCAAGTTTCCACCTTCCTTGGCTATCTGATAACTTCACGATCCACTCATACAGCTCAGTAGGGAAAGATGCGAAGAAGATTTCATGGATCTCTGTGTACAGGTAGCAATCTAACCACTCTTCTTTTGTCAGTTGTGGGTTCCTGTTCTCCTGCGCCGTGAACTCGTGAATTCTTATGTCCAACCAGCCTTCTATTTCCTTCTTATTTGGATTCCAATGATTACAATAGTGAACATCTCTATGCAGATTCTAGTCGCGGAAACAGAACCATTTTTTGGCTTGATGGGGCCTGACCTAGGTTCAAAGTTAATTAGCCAAACAAATCCCTACACTAATGGCCCTTTCGGTATCAGCCCACGAAGCGCGGATTGAAGTCTCACTCGAAGTAGTATGGGGGGATGCTAGAACCAAGTTTCCGCACCCTTGAGATGTCTGAGGTGTCGATTTAGTCCAACTATGCCTACCTTTGCGCAGGTCACTTCATGCACTTCGTTGACCTGCGAGACCTTCGCGATCTGTTATAATCGCCTTCGCGTAGCCCTAACTGGGGGTTGAGGTGCTTTCACGCTACTATGGTATCGATCTACACTATTTCCCCAAACTATACCGTGGATCTAACTTATCTTCTTAAAGATCTTATTTAACTTCATGTAAACAGATACTTTATCTCACATTCACTTAATTATCACAGTCACATATATTTGTGCATCATATAAATAGTAGAATTGTAGTTCATACCCAATATGGTCAATGTAGAAAACAGGAAATATACATTGGAATGATATAAAAATTCTCTTTATTAATGCTTCCAACTGTTACAGACTCGACTTACCTTGTGCACTCAGCTACAGGGGTCCACACACTCAGCTGCGGACTACTAGGCCTCTACGTACTTAGCTGCAGATCCTTCTCCTACTCTACGACCCAAGACTTATTTTACACTTTAGTTACTCTGCTATGCTTCTATTCCATGATCATCAATTGATTAATTTCCTTATCTTCTTAACTACTTAGAGCCTCACTCTATTTATATAATCCCATGGTCTGTGGACCATGGATAGATCTCTACATCTGACATTACATTACAAAATTGAGGGTGGACAACCCTATGACTCATTTACAAGCTACATGCTTTGCACCCAAAAAATGTGGAGTCTTTACATCGAGGTTACAACATTTGACCAAAATTTGGGCTCTAGGCCCACAAAATTCCCTTGGGAGATCCCACACCTAACAAAATGTTTGAGATGAGGAAGTTTATGACATTTATTGGTGGCATGCCCAACAACCTCACACAAAGTGCACGGAGGTGTTGGCTTTGGAGCTTTAGGGGCTGGAGGAGCTTGGGGAGCCTTATCCTTAGGTTCTTTCCTCTCGGCTTTTCCCCCCTGTCTGGATGCTTTCACAATAGGAGTGGGTTCCTATTGAGGTTGTTGTGGAATTGAAGTAGTGAAAGGGGTTGTAGGGACCAGTTGAACTGGGGTCAAAGCATGATATGGTCTGAGCTAACCAGGTGAAGTTCTCTCTAGGGGATCAATGTACCATATTTGGATCCGCAAAGGCATACTAGGGAGACTCAATGAATCCATGACAGGGACATAAAATATTCTTGGAGAAGGAAACAAAAAAGCTATTTGTCTTGCAGGGTAATGTCCCATCAGAACCATCCCTGGATGGTTAAGACCTGGGGGAATAGTTCCTGGTGGGAACGAAGGAGAGGCACCCACAAATAGAGGAGGTCTTGGGGGGTGAATATGAATGGCTTAGCTGAGATGGAAACAGAAGGGTATTAAGGAGCTAGTTGTTGACTAGAGATACCAGGCTTATTTTGAGTATCCTGTGATGCTTGTAACATGCAAATTCTCAAAGAGTTAGTCTCAAAAATGGGAGGGGGAGGACCAGGGAAAGGACCCAACAAAGTGGAATCTTTGTAAACTCCAAGTGAATCATCGGTGAGAGGTGTAGCAGACTTCTTGTCGGACATCGATGAGATAATGGACTGAGGGGAGGTTAAGGATGATGACTCATAATATGTCAACTGATTGATAGTGACAATCTTTCCTTCATGGGGAAAGCACATCTTTTTGAAAACCACATACGTGAAAATTGACATGGCGTATGTGTAACTATGGCCCAATAGAATGTTGTAATCCAGAGGGGCATCAATAAAATCAATGTCTACATGAACAATCTTGCCAGCAAGAGTCACTGGACAATTGTGATACATGCCGAGAGGTTAGGAGAAGTGACCGTCCCTAGCACACAAAGTGATGGTGGATGGGGACATATTAGGTGACTTGAGTTGCTTCCAAATGGCAGTGGACATCATGCGGGTGGATGCACCTTCATTAATAATACCTTGGGAGATGACGACATTACAGACTCGGACTAGTATCTAGAAAGCAACGGATGGAGGTAATGGAGGATGGTCTGATGTATCAACAAGGAAGAGAATAAAACGATCATCTGAAGGATCTACTACACCCAAGGAAATTAGTAGATATTGCTTTTCATATGGGCATGACTGGAGCACCTCCAGAGTTGACATGGAAGTAGGTGATTACACCAAATCATCTACTATACTGTATGTATTGGCAGCTCGGCTAGAAGCTGCATTACGGCATAATGGTCTCTTGGGGATCTTAGGAATTGACTCAAACTTAGGTTGAGGGATCTGTAATGAACCATTTAGCATTGTAAGAGGCTCAATAGATGCTTTGGATTTTGTCTCAGTTGTGGATGAAGATTATGGCTTGTCATATAAATGAGATCGAGTTTGCAAGTTGATATCGGAGGTATTGTCCTCATCAGAATTCATCACGAGGATATCGTAGTCATCGGGACTAGAAGGTTGGGGAGGGTGGACTTCATGACCTTGCTGAGGCTGAGCAGCAACAAATCCTTGTTTAGGGAAAGTATTTGTGAGCACAGTCAGTTGAGATGGCATAGGATTCTGAGGCGATTTCTACATGGGCAGTTGACCTCTAGAAGTTTCTTGGGTTTCCCACATTTGGCGCATCTGGGGTAAGAGGGGACACCATGAGTATAATGACCATGTACACCACAACATGCACAAGGCTTGTTCATACACATAGCCTTGTTCTGCTTGGGTTAGTCGCCCTATTGCTGGTTGTTGGAGTTAGGTTGGTTTGCCTGGGGTTCATTACCATGGTTACCCTAGTTACACTTGTTACACTTCCCCTTATTCATTTTCTTTAGATTTTGGGGATTGGTCACACTCTGTTGTGCATATACTTGACCTTGAGGGGGCGGTGGCTGCTGGGGTTGAGGGTGCATGGGAGGCTGCAGTGCTAATTCCTGAAGGGTTTGAGTGCTCGGTGGTGCATAGGGGTAAGATGGTGAGGGGGAAATGGTGGTATACAGGTTGAGTACTAGCTATCCTTGACATCTACGGATGTGGTTGGGTTAATGCATAATATGTGCTTTGTTTTGAATACACATTGCTGGTAGGAGGGGGATAAGCGTTGGAGGAACTAGTGCCCCCCTATGGATGGCCATAACCCTACTAATTATATGGCGAATGATGTGAAATAGCTCCAATGATATCGGCATTGGCATGAGATGCCCCTAGTCCATTAGCACCACCAGGAAGAGGTAGGTCTAGTATAATGGTATAGACATAACCGGATTGAGCATAAATCAAGTCATATCTCATAGCAGTCAGGAGAACCTATTCCTCTACTTGAGGAAAGTGAGACGTGACATCTTTGGAAATAGGAGCTAAAAGGGTCCTAAGAAACCAATCGAGGTAGACATGGTCTTCAAAGGGAGGGGTACAACACATGCTCCTCCTTCTATGCCATTCCTGAACATGATCGGAAAGATGAGTGATAGAGGACTGACGAAATGACGTCAAGAGCTCTGTATCGATGTCGTATCGGAGAGCTAAGTGATAGTATGAAAGGAATGCTTTATCAAGCATCACGAAAGTGGAATGAGGGGTGGCGGTTTGGTCAACATACCACTTGGAAGCGTCTCCAGTGAGAGTTCATTGGAACAATAGAAGATGAATGGAATCATCGGTGATGGAATTGGATGAACACACATATGGAAGGAGTGAACCTGATTGGTGGGGTCCTCTCCAAAATTATCCTCAAAATTGGGAATGTCGGAGGGAGCTTAGTCAGCATAGCTAGCCAACTTGCATTGTGGTGTATAGGGTCATTAATCAACTAGCTAAAATACAGGAGGCTTAATGCAACCATGAAAGGTAGCATTGGAGTTTCCAGAACAGTTCCGCTAGATGTGACTACCAAGGTAGAACTAGGGCCAACACCAGGTTGATTTCCTGCACCTATAGTGGGTCTTGACATGATTATGATATGTAGTGAAGGAGGGTCGAAATTGGATGAGGAATTAGGTGAAGCATAAGAAGTTTTAGTATGGAGACTCAAGGGAGGATTAACTATAACCCTACGGGGATGAGTAATACATCTAAGCGGAAACTAGGAATGAAGGCCTAAGAGTCTCCGCGACAAACGCCTTGGTGGCACAATGGCTGTAAGACACAAGTGACATGGAAATGGTGAAGGGAGGCTAGAAAATTAGAACTCGATGGTTTATTTCCCTGGAAGTTTATTTAAAAGAGACCCAAAAGGAGCAAGCCGAATATTGGAGCCAATTTTTATAAGGTTGGGCAAATCGGAACCTCAGAAGGCTGAATGTCAGATTAGGTTGAAACTTTGGAATATCAGAACCTCATAACTTCTCAATAATTCAATCTTGAGAAATTATGATACAGAGAGTGACCGATAGTGTTGGCGCTTGGTCATCATCATTGGTTGCAGAGTAGAGATTTCAAAAGAATTCTGAAATTCTCGAAAAGCTTCGAGGTTGCGAAGAATAGGAATTAAAAAGGATTTCATTGCAAAACCAAAGGCCTGAGGGAACCTTTCTCTCACCTCCAATGGGACACATGATAGTAGGTGATTGGCCCTGAGAAGCTGACGAAGAAGATGACATCAACATGATGTGGTAGTACAGTGGACATGTGGCAATTTGATGGGCGCAAGATCCCCCAAGGGCAGTTTTGGGGCTAAAAGCCCATATTTTGGTCAAATTTTGTAATCCAAGTGTAAAGACTCTGCATTTTGTGGTCACGGAGCACGTAGATGTTAAAGATTCATAGGGTTGTCCGCCATTATTTTGGAAATGTAATGTCAGCTGTAAAAGATCTACCCATGGTTCACAGACCATGGGATTGTATAAATAGAGATAAGCTCTAAGTAGTTAAAGAGAATCAATAAGAAAGGATTGAGTCATAGCTTTAGAGTAGAAGTCTAAGCTTGGGTCGTAGCATAGGTGGAGGCTATGAAACTAAGTGTGCAGAGGCCTAGAAGTCCATGGCTAAGTGCGTAAACCCCTGAAGCTGAGTGTGTAGGGTAGGTCGAGTCCATAATCATTTGGAATTATCAATAAAGAGAAGTATTCTATAATTTTTGTGTCTTTATTTCTTGTTTACACATCTATTATATTGGGTATGGATTTCATTTATAATGCTTATATGATGCGCGAATATATGTAAATATGTTGGTTAGGTGAATGCAATTAATAACATCTATTTCCTCAAAGCTAATTAAGATCGATTAATAAGATAAGTAAGACACTTAACCTAGCTTGGTAGATATCACAGTTGCTACCCTAGTAGCACGAAAGTCCGTAAGCTGTAGGTTAGGGCTGCGCAAAAGCCAATTGTACCATTTCGCAAAGGTATTGAAGGGTGGAACAGAGGGCTAAGCAACCTGCACGAAGGCAGGTATAGCTGGAGTAAATTGACATCACAACCATCTCAAGTTTTGCAGAAACTTGGCTTCAAGATCCCCCCATACTGCTTTGGGTGATACTTCAATCTGTGCTCCACGAGCTATTACCAAAAGAGCCAGTAGTGTAAGGATTTTTTTGGCTAACTAACACTAAACCTAGGTTAGGCCCCCTCAAGCCAACAAATGGTTCTGTTGTCAGGACCAGAATCTGTATAAGAGATGTGTGATGTCGTATCACTAGAATCCAACTAAGAAAGAAATCGAAGGCTGGTTGGAAAGAAGGATCCACAAGTTCACGACACAAGAGAACATAAACCCGTGACTGTCAAAATATAAATGGCTACACGGATACTTGTATACAGAGATCCATGAAATATTTTTAGGCTCCTTTACTACTAAGCTATACGAGTGGATCGCGAAGCTAGCAGATAGCCAAGGAAGGTGGAAACTTGACAGTTCTATTGTGTGGACCCCAGAGCTAGTGCGAAGGTTGGAAGCATCGGAGGATAAGATCACCCACACAGTCAATCATTGGATCGATCGCATCATAGGAGGATTTGTGACTGAATTCACAGCCGACACCTCAGTCAGCTATAGTGAGGTAGAACGACGCTTTTTCAAAGCACCGTGAGGTAAGTGTGTAAAATCTTTGAATACTTGGATTAAAATGTTATTGTTTGAAAAATGGGTTATGAAACTACCTTGATGTTTGGGTCTATGTGAAGTGGAAAAATCTACAGAAATGAAGGAAATAACGGTCCAGAGTATAGCCCCTTGATTTCACCTCCGCAAAGGGATGAAGAAGCGATAGCGAAAGTCTCTCTGCGAAGTGATATTCAGTTAATAAGACTTGAATTCTCACGAATACCACCTCCACCCACACCACCACCAACTTCATTGCCATTGCCTCCAACTTCACCCGTACCACCTCCACCTCCACCGCAATTCAGTATGGCAAACACTATGAAGTTTCCTTTGTTCAAAGGCTTGGGAAATGAGGACCCGGACCAATTCTAGTTCATTGTGAGCGTTGTATGGGAAGCTCAAGGTGTTACATATGATCATATAAAGAAAGCGACATTAGTTAGCACCATACAAGATCGCGCACTAACCTGGTATATTAAGTACTCCAACGATAACTCGAAGGCTAGAGTAGCAAACATCCAAGTAGCACTAAATAGGGAATTTAGCAGGCCTAAATCTGAAGCGTAGTCGATTGTGGGATTCAAAGAGATCGTGATGCAACTAGGTGAGACACCTTGGGAACTAGGTCAGAGGTTGAAACGTACAATTTGTGAAGCCAACGTGAACTTCACTGATGGACAGCATCGCGAGTGGTTTGTGGCTTCGCTACTACCGCACTTAAGGAGTGTGTTATTGCAGCATAATATAACAACTCAGGAAGAGGCCTTGGAGATTTCCATGAGACTACATGAGACTCCGATGTAGGATCCTAATCTAGGAGTCTAGTAGATCCATGTGCAGCTGAAGAATCTGCACCTTGAGATGCAATGTTTGAAGCAGGACAAGACAATTCAGCCAGAGGTACGCGAAGAGGTATGGCGTGTGAAATGCAAGAGTCAGGGTCATGACAAAGACCACTGTCCAGTCTTTACAAATTACCTTATAGGAGGAGGACCAGTGCCTTTAAGGCCAAAAGCTCAAGCAGGACCTAGCACGATGCCTACTTTATGGTGCGCTATCTGTTAGGTAGCCGGAAAACATGCCACGGATAACTGTCACTTGCTACAGAAGTATATGCAAGCATCGCAACAGTTGTTTTGCAACTTTTGTAGGTTGGTAGGACATGATGAGCATACTTGCAGGAGCTATGAATTGATGATGGACAGAACTCCCACCTACAGGGTTCAGGCCAAAATGCAGCCCCTTGACCAGAATGCAGTAATGGTATGGATAGGATTTCAGGGGCGCGAACAAGGCCAAGGCAGAGGAGGCCCTAGGAGAGGTTGAGGAAAGTTGATTTGCTATAATTACGGAGGACCAGGACACTATGCCCATGATTGCGCTAATCCAACACGTTTGTCATGTAAGTGTTGCACACTATTTGATCATGAAACATAATACTGTCGTATGTTGAAAGCTATTGTTACACAGTAATTTGTCATTGTCTTCTTGTCAGTCTCCCTACTATGTCATGAATTCAAAATAATCATGCTCATGCTCTCTAATCTGGCCAAATGACGCACTTTGCCAAAAAAATTTCCATCATCGCGACTGTTATTAAAATAACCGCACTGACTAGCGCCTCATAGTGCAACGAATGCGCTGCCAGCGCGGAAGCACACGGGTTTCCCGTGTTGGTCGAATTTCATGAGCCAGCGCATCCTCTGTTTATATTGAGTCACGCTGACATAACCTTCTCTGTTATTAAGATGCGATGTCAACGCTCCAGTGCAGTTATACACCCGCGCTGATCTAGTTTGGGCGAGTTTTTTCTAACAGCCAGCCTTCCAGATGACTCCAGACCTGGTTGTTGGCCTTGTAAATGTCGCCCTCCCTTCTATGGCATGTATGTTCGTCATTTGAGCCACCTTCCTTGGAGATAAGCTCATCCTCCCACCATTCATGGAGACTCCTCCTATTTAAACCTCTACCATGGCCATGAGTAGCTAGTTTTGGATTTTGTGGAGTTGATAGTGCTTAGAGTGCTGCTGCTAGTAGGTAGTTGGTGTGACAAGTGTGGGATTGCTAGATAGCTTAAGGAAGGTTGTGAAGTGTTGCTTGTGTGAGAGAGAGTTCTTGTCTTGGGAGATCTACCTCTAAGGGTGAATGCTTAAGAGACTTGCTGGCTGGACCCTCTTGAGAAGGATTCGACGTCAGAACTTTGGTTATGCTCTTCTCTATTATTGATTAATAATAGATGACTACTATCATGGTTCCACTCTCATTTGTCTTTGTAATGGTTAATGCGAGTTATGTCCTTTCTGACTGATGTATAATTGCTTTTATTAGATTTCACGCTTGTGTTTGTGTTTCTCTTCGTGTGTGCAGGTATCTATTCACAGGGATCGTGGAGGATCGTGACCGACCAAAGCGAAGGAGCGAGAGCGACATCTCTTCATCAAACAACAGCGTTGGAATCCAAGTAGGTGTTCATTGCCTACCTTTTATTTGCAATTAGGAACGTGCATAGTAGCATTGACTGATTGTTGTTAGACCCATTCTGGGCTAGTAGGGATCACCTCTATCTGTAGAGGGGATTTACCTCTCCAACAATTTGGCGACCATACTGGGGAACTGGCCTTTGTCTCTTTTTGTTCATTCTTGTTTTGAGTTTGATTGTTACTCTCTTTTCAAAGATCGGGGATTAGTTCTCTGCTTTTAGACTTCCTGGTTCAATCTGGGAGGCGCCTTGATTGTTTAAAGAGTTATTGCCTTGGTTTAGGAGCTTTTGGCTTGCTTGTGCCTGTTTTTTAGCCACAGCGCGGTTTATATCAAAACAGTCGCGCTGACATCGCATAGCTGTTTCTTTGACTTCATGGTCATCGTGTTTGTACATTTAACAGTCGTGACGATCCTGAAAAACGAACCAGTGCGGCTAAGCCATGTACTTCTGCGCTGACAGCGCTTTGTTGTTACGCGTGGTTTCTGGTCAGCGCTTTGTTGCTGTGGGTCACTCGCGCTGATCGAATTGAATTTTTTTCAATTTTTCCTCCTGAGCCTGTTGGTTTGACTATCCCCTGCTCTTTCCACCTGGTTTGTGACTTAATTTCTATTGTCTAAATATTGAAGCACTTTCTTGCAGAGTCTTGTTGGGCGGATCTTGTTTTGTGTCCTGTGACCTGGTGTTATCATCCCGTTTTTGTTGGATTGGCTTTGTTTTATCACTCGTTCACAAAGATTCGTTACTACTTGCCTTTGCTTTTGCGAAAACCTTCCTCTTTGCTTGATTTCCCTGGTTGTTTAGGTGATTATCATTGAACTAGTCCTTGGATTGTTTCGATTACTTCTCACTGCCCAGGCATGGATTACAGTTGTCTAGGGTCAACCGGTTCTTTTCACGCTTGTTGTGTTTTTCATTGAGTGATTTTATTTCTCTTTACTCGGTGTTGCTGTCTCTCAAAATTCATTTTTAAGTGCATTGTTCCATTGGAAAAGAAATCGAACTAATATCTTTTGCATTCAATAGTTAATGGGAAAAAGAGCATTTCATTGATGTGTGTTCTCAAAAGGAAAATCTCATTTCTTTGCCACTAGCTGCATTAGATTGTTTGATTGATTGAGTTCATTTTGTTTGATTGAAAACTCTTAACCCTCTCATAGTTAGAATTCATCGAACGAAATGGTATTCTTTGGCATGTAGTTTGCATCTAGGTAATTGTGAGAGATCACACGATAAGGCCTGAAACCGAAACTTAATGCAAGATCAACCATAAAATAAATTGAATAAACCTAAAAACGCATTGGAACTTAACGCAAACATCTAGAGGTCTAGGCTAGAGACGTGTTCCGACGTCTTTAAACATAGTCACTATTGTTTCACATCACGCTTGGTTGATTCCTCCTTCTGTGACTCGATAGTGGTCTAACACGGATTGTGCTCCCACGTACCGTCGCGTATATAGGGAGACCCCACTAGGCTTTTATCCTTGATCCATAGGAAGCCGAGTCTTCCGCCCTGCGAACCGTAACGCACCGAACACAGCATTCGGGAAGATTGACTACAGTACGGAAAGTCCTTGGTTCTCATACGATTGCCAAGGTGTATAAGCAGTTTTACGGATTGCTTGGTAAACCCTTTGCCTAGAGTCTCCAGAGTAGTCACTTTTGATCCTTTTCAGACTCCTTAAAAGAAAAGGTGCCAGTGAGCATCTTGTCACTTCGTGCTCATTAAACATTCGAAGGAGACTAGAGTCATATTTTCGTCCTTTTCTCGACTCTTGAAACATGAAAAGGTCAAGTTTAGTTCCCGTGTCTTAAAAATTTATTCGGCCATGTTAACATCACCTGGTTAGATCTTGTGTGCGTTAGTTTGAGTAGGGTCCTTTATCGTTAGATTCCTTTAGGTCTTGTGTGGGGTTTGTCATCCTGGCTGACCCGTCAACTCCCGTTCCAAGTGATCAAGGCTCTCCATCTTCTGCTGCTCCTGAGGTACCAGTTGTAAGTGATACTCTTCCTGTTATCCTGAGTATCCAACCTATCAACTCACGTGCCCCGGGCGACGAAGATTACGAAGAAGATTGGAACCCTATCTGGGAGCCTCACGAGGACGATATTCATGTTACCCCTCTTGGTGTTTCGTCTCCAATGTCTACCTCCCACATGGATGAGACATCTCCCAGTGCAAGTGAGACACCTGTGGTGTCGAATATTGACACTCCCATCCCAGCTACTTCTCCACTCCCCCCACGTTATCAGTCGTTGAGGGATAGAGTAGCTGCCAGGACTCCCGCTACGACTATGTGGGAACCGCATGTCATTCCCACCACGGAACCCTTTGTTTCACAACCCCATACTACACCTGTTACCTCAGTTCCCACGAATCCAACTGTTTGTGTAGCACACTTGACTCCAGTCGTTAGTGCCATGACAACGTCTTCATCTATGAACACTGGTGCTGGTCCCCCTCACAATCAAGTGAGTAGTGGCCAGCCGGAACTCTCGCCTAGAGTCGTCGACCCTTCTAGTCCTGTTCCAGGAGGGGGGCCATATGATGCCTATGGGCAAGCTGTTCAGGATCCGAACGCGCAAGGTCCACTCTTTTATTATGATTCTACTGGTCAATACCTCCAGTTCTCTCAAACCTTGCCTCTTCAACCGTTCTTTGAGGTTTCGGTACTGTTATCCATTGCTTGGGACTCTAGTACCCATTCTTTTCATGGGGGCCAAGCAATCCCTGCGCAGCTTCAAGGACCGCCAAATCAAGGCCAGCCACCTTATGTGCAAGCGCCCCAAGGGCAGCCACTTTATGGCCAGTCTTACCGAGGACAATCTGGAGGCCCACAAGGACAACCCTATCAGGGACAACCTTCGGCCGCTGGTGGTCCATCGTTTACCTATCAGAGTCAACCTTCTGGTTATCCAGGGCAACCTGGTACCCAGCAAGGTTACCCGTCTGGACAACCAGGACAACCTTACATCCAACAAGGCCAACCTGGTCTCCAGCAGGGTTATCCCTCTGGACAAGCTGGGCAAACTTATATTCCTCAAGGTCAACCAGCAGTCCAACAGGGGTATCCTTCTGGGCAAGGGGGGCAACCCTACGTACAGCAGGGCCAACCCACTGCTCAGCCTATGCATCCTTCTGGGCAAATGGGCCAGCTTTCTACGCAGCAAGGCCAACCCACTGTCCGTCCTAATCATCCTTCTGGACAGGCTGGCCAACCTCAAGGTCAATCGGCCGTCCAGCCTGCTCGACCATCTGTTCCGCAAGGAAAACCATTGGTTGCTCAAGGACAACCTGGCACCCAGCAAGTACGTCCTTCTGGGCAAACAGGTCTATCCCAAACCCAACCAAGCCAACCTTCCGGCCAGATGGTCCAAGCCCAACCTGTTCAAGGACATTATTCTGGGCCCCAAACTCAAATGGGTTATCAAATGCAAGGCGGGCCACGGCCCCAACCTTCTTACCAAGCGCAGCCTTCTTATCAGGCTCAGTATGGAGCTCAGCAAATGTATGGCTGCCAGCAACCCCAGGGGCAAACTCAGTTTACCCCTTACCAAAATTATCAACAGATGCAGGTCACTCCTTACAAAAATTATCAGTATGCTCCACCTGCAGGTCAAGTTGGTAATCCATGGGGTGCTGGGGGGCAGACCTAGGGTCAACTATTTGCGTATGGACAGAACCCCTACGGGCAAAGTCCCTATGGGCCAGGCCCCTTTGGGCCAGGCCCATCTGGACAGAGTCCATGGGGGCAACCACCACCTGGTTGGAACCCTGGTACTGCCCCTCTTCCACAGCCACAAATGTCCTTTAACCCTCAGTTGCCTTTCTTAGCAACGTTGGAACTTCCAGATGTGTCCAAGTTAATGAATGATCCCATTCTGCATAATCCGTATTGGCCACCAGTTCTGACTAAAATACCTGGTGATTGTCCAAAATTTGATGGCAAAGCTGGTGAAGATCCTCAAGCCCATGTCATGACCTATCACCTCTGGTGTTCATCGAACTCATGGCTTTATGACTCTATCGGGCTCCGCCTTTTTCAAAGAACTCTCACCGGCTCAGCCGCTAAGTGGTATATTGAGCTGAATCACGGCACGTTTCAAGATTTCAACTCGTTGGCTATGGCATTCCTAACTCATTTTCAGTTACCCATTCGGTATGAGACAGGGACACATCTCCTCACGTCTCTCAAGCAGGACACGGCTACGCATATATCTGATCATATACATGAATGGATAAGGTGTCGTCGCTTGATCAAATTCTGGATTCCTGATCAACTCCTGACCGATTGGTTCACGACTTCCTTTGTCCCTGCGATTGCACGAGACATCGCCATGGGAGCTTGTGTAACTGAAGAGCAAGCTATCGCGCGTGCCCAGTACCTTGACTTAGTATACTCTTAGTCAGGTACTTTATATGATTATTTTCCAGACGCCCCGAGGCCTGGACAGTCCAAGGCTCCGCCAAAACCATCTGTTGACGGAGTCATTGGCTCTGTAAACTCGTCATCAAAGAAATCTGCCACAAACCCTGGGAAGAAAAAACAGAACGCTTTTAATGGAAACGCTTCTCAGGGCCAATCTAATTCTGGGAGTACCTCCGAGGTAAACGCCGTTTAGTCCACCGCGACAGATAAATCCTCAAAAGGGAAAAAGAAAGGGAAAGCTAAGGATAAATCCGGACAGCCTAAGCAGGATCCCCCTAAGCCTCCATCTGAGGAAGGAGCTAAACGAAAACCTAAGTATCCTTGTCTCATCTGTGATGAGGATCACTACACTAAGGACTGCCCAAGGCGGTCCGAAGTTAGTCGATTATTAAAAGGTGCTCTTGGGCCTCCTGCCGTGCTTAAAGAGCCTTTCCCTTCCCAGCAGACTCAAATGGTGGTAGACCCATCTCAACCCTCTTCCTCGTTCGGCTCTCAAGTGTTCATGGCTGGAACGATTCCCATCCATGTTTCTACTCGAGCAAAAGAATATCCTTCTCATGCCGGGAAAGAGCCGGAGGTCCCCTCCAGCACTCCTCCATCCAGTTCTGGTCCTCTCCACATCAAAAGGCCCAGAACTGAGACGATCCCCTGACCCCCTCCAAAAGGTGTACTCCGGAAGTCGTCTTACAACCGTAATGCTCGTGCTGCCCAGCATTATAGCATCGTTGAGGACCTAGCTCAGGCTCTGTCTGCTATGTCTGCTCTAGAATTCCTCCAGAGCTGCCCCTCCCAGAGGAAGTCCTTACTATCAGCTATTGGTGGCATCGACCCAGCTGATTCAGATTTGATTTCTTTTGATCTCGAGGGTTTTACACAGAGACTGCCTCACCAAGTCGCTTTCCTTATACAGGTCATCATCAATGGCAAAACAATTCATCGTACGGTCATTGATGAAGGTGCCTCAACTTGCATCATGTCTGTTGCTTGCTGGAAGGCTATTGGTTCTCCTACTTTGAGTCAGTCTCCTACGACATTAGAATCCTTCGATGGAAGAGAGTCTCGTCCTTACGGTATCCTCCAATGCTTGCCCATCTCTTTGGAAGGAAAGACGGTAGAAGTGGAGGTCGAAGTTGTTGACGCCAATCTTACCTACAACCTCCTCCTCGGACATAGCTGGACATATGCCATGCAAGCCGTGGCTTCCTCCCTGTTCCGTGTCATTCGTTTCCCTCACCAAGGGAAGATTGTCACGGTGGACCAGCTCTCCTTCTTCGCCTCTTCTTCTGAAGGTAATGTGCCATTTGTGGAGCATACCTCTAAGTCATTCGAGAGCGTGGGTGCCGGAATTTTCAAAGATCCCACTTTAATGGGAGTCTTTCCCCTCCCACCTCCGAATCTCACCCCTATTAACATGATCTCTGTATGTTTTGATCCGTGGGTTCTTCCTCCCGCTAATCAGGAAGACTCTTGGGGTGATATGATGCCGTTGAGTCCTGCCGAGCTCAACTACGTCAAAATCGTCGCTGCATCGACTCCCCCTGCTGAACCTGCTCTTCCGAGTAGTGTTCCTGATTCATATGTTCATTTCCCTTGGCTAGGAGATGAGGCTACTTCGGATCCATTGAAGGAAATATTTCCTTCCGACGAAGCCATCATAGAGACCATGTCTCTCGAAGAGCTCCCTTGGTCAGATCATCACCACCGCTCTTTGTTTCTCCCTCCCCATCCGGAAATGATCGCATGTCTCGAGCGGTTTGCTTCGTGTATCCCATCCCTGCCCCTTCAAACACCTATTCAGCTTTACCATGTGTCTTCTGAGGGCAATATGGGGAACATCATGCAAACCCGCCCCATCGACATCTCTGTGAAACCAGGGATTGTTGAATACATTTACATAGGAGTCACATGTACTCCAAAGGAGGTTCAACTTTACACTGCTCTATTTCGCGAATTCCGTGATGTCTTCGCATGGTCCTATGAGGAAATGCCCGGCATCGACCCCAGTATCGTGGTGCACGAAATACCGACGTACCCAGGGGCTAAGCCTGTCCGTCAGCGCCTACGCCCTGTGCACCCCCGAAAGGCCGCAGCCATCAAGGCCGAAGTCGAAAATCTTCTCAAAGTCGGATTCATTTACCCCATTCCACTTACGGATTGGGTTTCTAATATAGTCCCTGTGAATAAAAAGCAGGGTACTATCTGAGTCTGTGTTGATTACCGTGATATCAATCGTGCCTGTCCGAAGGATAACTTCCCTACACCCTTCATCGATCAGCTTATTGATGAGTGTGCAGGAAGCGAAATTTACTCGTTTATGGACAGCTTCTCTGGCTATAATCAGATCAACATTGCACCCACGGATCAACATAAGACAGCTTTTATTTGTCCTTGGGGCACTTTTGCCTATAAGAAGCTCCCTTTCGGTCTCAAGAATGTCGGTGCCACGTTCCAACGTGCAATGTCTTATGCCTTTCATGATATTCGTCACATTGTACAGCCGTACCTGGATGACCTCCCAGCTCATTCAGTCAAGCGTCAGGACCATCCCTCTCATCTTCGCGAAATTTTTCTCCGCTGTCGACACTACCGTATTAGGCTCAATCCTCATAAGTGTGTCTTCTGCATGGAATCAGGCCGACTACTCAGGTTCATCGTCTCCCGAGAAGGCATCTGTCTGGATCCTCTCAAAGTCGAGGCCATCCTGAATCTTCCTCCCCCTGCTTCTTTGCAGCAGTTGCAGAGCTTGCAGGGCAAAGCGAATTTTCTTAGACGATTCATTCCGAATTATGCCAAGGTGGCTAAGGGTTTCACACGGTTATTGAAGCGAGACACACCCTTTCGTTGGGATGCTATCGCTCAGGAGTCTTTCGAGCGACTCAAGGACCTCCTTGTCTCGGCTCCACTGTTAAGACCTCCAAACTACCACCGTGATTATACTCTCTATCTAGCTGCCGCCGACACCACCATCGGCATGGTTCTGGTGCAGGATGATGATGACGGCAATGAGCACGTTATCTATTACCTTAGCCGCAACCTCTTGGATACGGAAACTCATTACGCTTATGTCGAGAAGTTGACATTGGCTGCTGTCTGCGCCGTCCAACGTTTCCGGAACTATATCCTATTGCGCACCACGACCGTGATTTCTGACTGCAACCCAATGACGTACATCTTGTTGCGTCAGCTGCTAGGGGGAAAATACTCGAAATGGATCGTAATCCTCCAAGAGTTTGACTTGGAATTTACTGCTGCCAAGTCTAAGAAGTCTCTGGTCTTTGCTGAATTGCTCTGTTCTTTGCCATCTCCTTCTGCACCATCTCGTTCGGAAGAGCATATCTCAGATGAAACGTTGTTTCTAATCAGTACCCTCGATCCTTGGTATGGGGACATCATCGTATATTTGCAGACGTCTTCTTTCCGTCCCAATGTTTCAAAAGATGCTTGACGGAGGATTCGTCATCAATCTCAACCCTATCGCATTATTGGCGATACCCTGTACCGCTTCGGCGCTGATTCTGTTCTCCGCCGATGTTTAACTCTCGAGGAGGCTGAGCGGGTGTTGAATGACTGCCACTCTGGTGCTTGTGGTGGCCATATGTCCGGATATGCCACCACCCAGAAAATCCTCCGTGCTGGTTATTTATGGCCTTCTATCTTCAAGGATTGCATCCTTGCCGTCCGTGCATGCCACGAATGCCAGATCTACCACCGGAAAATGCGTGCACCTCCTGCACCACTGCACCCTGTTGTTACCGTAGGTCCTTTTGCCAAATGGGGCATCGACTATACATCCTGTAACCCTCGTTCGACCGGGGGGCATGGGTATATCATCGTTGCCGTGGATTATTTCACCAAATGGGCCGAAGCGATGCCTACATTGAATGAAGACGGTCACACAGCGGCGCAGTTTTTGTTTAATCATGTCATTACTCAGTTTGGAGTCCCTCAGGTTATCGTCACGGATCACGGAAAACATTTATGTAATCACATGATGACGGAACTAACAACCCAACTAGACTTGCATCAAGATAGTTCGACGCCGTACTACCCTCAATCCAATGGCCAAGTTGAAGCCGTGAACAAAGTTTTGATCACAATGCTCCAACGTACTGTTGGTACACACAAGTCTAATTGGCATCTGATGCTGTTCCCTGCCTTGTGGGCCTACCGGACCTCCGTGAAGGACGCCACCGGTTTCACTCCTTTTCAGCTAGTTTATGGACTGGAGGCCACCCTTCCTATTGAATGTGAGATTCCTTCATTAAAGTTAGCTGTCGAGTTGCTTCCCAACACCACTCCGGTGGAGGAACGGCTTCTTTATTTAGAACGGCTAGACGAGACCCGTCGCTTAGCTTCTCTAGCTATTGAAGCGTAGAAGAAGAGAGTTAAGGCTCACTTCGACAATACCATTCAACCTCGTTCCTTTGTTGAGGGAGATCTAGTACTGCTCTACGATCAAGCTAAGGATAAGCTAGGGGTAGGAAAACTCGAATCCATGTGGCTAGGCCCCTATATCGTGAAGAGAGTTTTGCAGAAGGGCGCATATGAGCTGATTGACTACAAAGGAAATCCTCTCGATAAGCCCCGTAACGGGCTTTATTTGAAAAAATACTATGCATGATTTCGTGCACCTAGTTTGTACATACGTGTGTTTTTAGCAAGTGTGTTATGTGTGCATGATTTCAGGTTTTGCTTTGGTGTGAAGGCATGTTTGCCTCTTATTGTGTTTTCTGCTTCTTGTGCAGATGTCTAGTGCACCTTATGTTGGTTTCGCTGATGACGCCTGCCGTAGCACTTGAAATTTGTCTTCTGCGGTGTGGGCGATCTATGATCCTCACAGAGAGTTGCTAGACCTTCAAGGTGTGTGCTTGGGTCATACCACTAACAATGTTGCCGAATACAGTGCTGTAATTGAGTTACTTTCCGAAGCAGTTGATCTCGGCATTCGTGCATTGGTGGTGAACCTGGACTCTCAACTTGTCGTCCATCAACTCAACAGGCGATATTCCATCAGAGACCAACGCATTTTGAGGTTGTATCTATGTGTAAGATTGTTGGAAAGGAATTTTGATTACATCACATATCAACACATTCCGAGACGATTAAACACATTAACTGATGCATTGGCAAACCATGTATTAGACAGACATTTGCGTAACAAATAAACATTATACGAGAAGACATAGAAAGCATAATAAGACCATAGAATAAGCATATGTATATAAATAAATCTTTTTCCAAGCATAGTTTGCATGTGTGTTGTCATGTGTGCTTTTAAGCTTGCATAAAAATTAAAATATGTGGGTCGTGTGTTATGCAACTGATACATTAGATTACATTTGTGTTAGACATTTGCATAGCATATAAAAACATCATCACATGTAAAAGATCCATCCAAAATCGGTATATATATATATCACGTGGCGCACCAAGGCGCTCAAAAAATAAGTGTATATGTCTAAATAAGGCCGGTGTCCTTAGTACATCTGAGACACATGTCTCTCAAAAAACATCAGTGGAAATAAGACCTAGATGTCTATTGTGGTGGGTTATGCTCTCTGTAGCATACAGCTGCCCGTGCCACCCGCCTCAAAAGGCGGTGCATCCTGGGTTCCACCCCCACTATGTGGATCTGAGATGCTATGGGGACCTCCTCTATCCCCTGGTAATCTGGAACCCCCGCCAGTAAGCCCTCGAGGTTATGTGTCACAGTCTCCATCGTATCGACTCCTGGAGGAGCCAGGGCCAGGGCTCCAGTGCCTTGTGCCTCTCTCCGTGCCTCTGGGGCTAGACCAAGGGGTCTCGTGGGTCCCACATCTGCATATCATAGCATTCATCATAAAGACATGTACATGAAAAATTAAAAAAACATTACAAAAAATAAAAAATTAAAAAGAGATCAAGTGGCTTACCACCATCATCCCAATGCTCTCCCGCGGGCAGCGGCATGTCTGGAACACCGCGGAAGTCTAGGCCAGCATATGGCCAGTCCTCTACAAAAACAACCTGTCGATCCAGCCACTCTCGAAAATATACACCCCATGCCACTAGGCGACCGCCACCTCCTCGCGTCATGACATGGCCCCATCGACTAGCCCTTGTCTCTCGGGGACCTCTGGGTGGATCCACGACCATGTCCTGAAGCTGTAAAGCTGGTACCCGCTCCAGTATGAGCAGAAGTAAAAGCGACCCATAACCGAACTGCTTCGACTCACCACGTCGACTGTTGTTCAGTTGTCTTTTCATGCTGGTTGTTACTGCTGCTGCCCAGTTGAATATGGTGGGCTGTAAACACTCAAGAGCTAATAGTAGATGGGTCTTCGAGGCCTCGTGATTGGCCAAGCAGCCCGCTGCCCGGGTCACCATGAAGAGTATGGTTTGAAGGACGATGTCATCCACCGTCGGAATACCTACCTTTCCACTCCGCGTTTTACGTGCCCGCGGGCACACTCGAGCCATCAGCATATCGAGGGTTTCACCACTGGGTCGTTGCCCCTCCAGAATGGGCATCTCACCTCGGCGTGATAACCCGGTCAAAAAATAGATATCTGTGTAATCGAACTCGATATCACGGCCTCGAATCGTAAACTTTCCATCAACAGAATTCCAGGCTCTGATTAGGAGCTCAAGGAGGTCGGGTTGTGCTCGCAGGCGCGGAGTGAGGAAAAATTTGAGTAACCCGCATGCCCGCATTGCATTACGGCACCTAGCATCGGCATAAGCCGCTATGTCTTCGTTATCGTGAGCTCTCTCTTGCCAAACAAATGCCATTTTTTCCTGCATGACCACAAAAAACCATTAGAGCCCTGACCGTTGAAGTTTATACGTTCAAATTGATAAAAATATAATTTCACGGCGTCAGTGCGACTGTTTTTAAAACAGTCGCGCTGATAATGGCGCCCTTTGTCTTTTCCTTGGGTCAGCGTGGAAGAACACGTGTTTTCCGCGCTGATCCGAGGGTGGTGTGTGTAAAAATTATTCGATCAGCGCGGACCTGATGAGGAAATCTGCGCTGACCGAGAGCGCATTGAAGCTCATAAAATTTGCCCAAATTACCACATCCCACCGTGGAAATGCTGCTAAAAGGACTCAAAATGAAGCGCAGGAGAAGGAGAACCTACCTGGACCAAATTGCAGGATGGATGGTGTCTGCACGGGATGGAATTCGCTCCGTCAACCTTGCAGCTCCACAATGTTCTCCACGGCTCAAAATGGTAACAATGGTAAAAAATTTCTTTTACCCCCCTATTTATAGTAAAAAATTTATAATTTACTATGGTTTTTCATAGATGTGGGGTTTTGTCATGTTTTTACCATGTATTTAGTGCCAATGTCACTGTACTATGCTCTTATGCATGTTTTACTATGATTTTAACATGTCGAACAGATTTACACATGCGGTGTTCTTTTGCAGATTCTCGTAACTGGCAGGGTCACAACGGTCCTATACACACTTGGTCCCAAAACGTCATCTTTAAGCTCTTTTTCGACGTAAAGTAAGAAAAGATGGCTGAGCTCCCTTTCGGCTCGTTAAAAGGAACAAGAGGCGGTCGTTTTTAAAGCTCTTTTTCGACCGTTTAAATTAAAAAGATTGCTGGGTGTTTGTCGTTTCGCACTCGTTATTGGCTCCAAAACGACGTGCTTCTGACCGCTTTTCTACTTTTTCGGGTCGAAGTTACTACTTACGAAAAGTAATCCTCGATCATACTGGTCGGGTGGTTCTTTCGAGCATTGTTTTATACCTTTTCGGGCTTGAGAGACACAACTTTACGAAAAAGGACCCCCCTGGAGTTTTCTTTTTCACTGTATTTTCAGACTCTCTAAACAAGAAAAGACGTCGAGTTCTTCCTTTGTCAGGCTCGTTAAAATTTAATGACATCGGACACCGTCGAAATGAAGCATTCCAAGCATATGCTATCGTCGTCAAGCTTGTCATCCAAAAATAATCGGGGTACCTGCCAGAAATGGTGGGGAAAATGGAACTGTAATAATTGTCGTGTCGGCAGTATGTCACTCTTGAACATGGCACTAGTTTGCATTCGTGTCTGGGTGGGGATTTCTCATCTTGTTTTACACTAGCCTCCGTGGGTTTGGGTTATCCTATTTGGCCTCTCATCTGCTCATTGCCTTGTCACCATGACCTCTGCTCATTTGATGTCAGATACTACCAAATCCGTTGTCGTGCCGCCGATATGTTCAAGAGAAGTTGACCTCTGCAAACTTACAACCTCCCTCTGATGTCTCACATAAAATATTTTATCCTTCTCTGTCTCATGTCGATGATGTGGGAAACATTATGGCCCACCTTCGATCAAGGTTACTTCCTGTCGACTTCAGCTCATTATCCAGGAAAGTGACTTAGAGACGCCCTTCAGGTGCCTTAGAGCCTGCATGCCTCAATGGCAGGTTCTTCGTGTTCGACGCGAGGTTTTCATCATTGGCCTCCGATCGAATGATTCTGCGGGTGTTCGACACCAGCTCATTGATTCACACACCGCGGATTGTACCTATAAGTACCTTGAGGACCATTGTCATTATTGGTGGTACCTCTCGCGTCTGTTAACAGTTTTCATTATTGACTGGTAATCAGACGATGTTCATGCATGTTCGACTTCAGCGCATGTATTCACATGCTTGAACTTGTACTTTGTTCGGGACGGGATGGAGCGCAAGACCCTGGTTTTTGTTTGTTGCAAACCAGGTTGCGGTTTTGTGGATTATTATTACATGACTCATTGATGGATGGTTGCGCCCATACCTGAGTCTTTTGGGATGGCTGCGACCATACCTTTTTATCATCATGGTCTCTTCAGCTGGGTGGCTGCGTCCATACCACAGGCCTTTTCCGTATGTCTTTTGGATGGCTGCGCCCATGCCTAGACTACATGTAATAGAGATATCAGTTGTACATACGTGTAGGTTCTTCCTGGTGGTGTTCCACTTCAGCGAGTTTTGTAAAGCATTTCACCCCTCCCACTCTCTCAGGCTTCATGCTTTAGGGGGCATCTGTTACACAGTAATTTGTCACTGTCTTCCTGTCAGTCTCCCTACTGTGTCATGAATTCAAAATAATCATGCTCATGCTCTCTAATCTGGCCAAATGACCCACTTTGCCAAAGTTTTTTCCATCATCGCGACTGTTATTAAAATAACCGCACTGACTGGCGCCTCATAGTGCAACGAA
Organism: Pinus tabuliformis; assembly: GCA_031772625.1. Lineage (NCBI taxonomy): Eukaryota > Viridiplantae > Streptophyta > Pinopsida > Pinales > Pinaceae > Pinus > Pinus tabuliformis. The sequence goes on along the minus strand of CM062816.1, from coordinate 90,668,373 downwards.
TGCGCTGCCAGCGTGGAAGCACACGGGTTTCCCGCGCTGGTCGAATTTCATGAGCCAGCACATCCTCTGTTTATATTGAGTCGCGCTAACATAACCTTCTCTGTTATTAAGATGCGATGTCAGCACTCCAGTGCAATTATACACCCGCGCTGATCTAGTTTGGGCGAGTTTGTTCTAACAGCCAGCCTTCCAGATGACTCCAGACCTGGTTGTTGGCCTTGTAAATGTCGCCCTCCCTTCTATGGCATGTCTGTTCGTCATTTGAGCCACCTTCCTTGGAGATAAGCTCGTCCTCCCACCATTCATGGAGACTCCTTCTCCTATTTAAACCTCTACCATGGCCATGAGCAGCTAGTTTTGGATCGTGTGGAGTTGATAGTGCTTAGAGTGCTGCTGCTAGTAGGTAGTTGGTGTGACAAGTGTGGGATTGCTAGATAGCTTAAGGAAGGTTGTGAAGTGTTGCTTGTGTGAGAGAGAGTTCCTGTCTTGGGAGATCTACCTCTAAGGGTGAATGCTTAGGAGACTTGCTGGCTGGACCCTCTTGAGAAGGATCCGACATCAGAACTTTGGTTGTACTCTTCTCTGTTATTGATTAATAATAGATGACTACTATTATGGTTCCACTCTCATTTGTCTTTGTAATGGTTAATGTGAGTTATGTCCTTTCTGACTGATGTATAATTGCTTTTATTAAATTTCACACTTGTGTTTGTGTTTCTCTTCGTGTGTGCAGATATCTATTCACGGGGATCGTGGAGGATCGTGACTAGCCAAAGCGAAGGAGCGAGAGCGGCATCTCTTCATCAAACAACAGCGTTGGAATCCAAGTAGGTGTTCATTGCCTACCTTTTATTTGCAATTAGGAACTTGCATAGTAGCATTGACTGATTGTTGCTAGACCCATTCTGGGCTAGTAGGGATCGCCTCTATCTGTAGAGGGGATTTACCTCTCCAACAGCTATGATATGTGACAAAGGAGCACTACCACCTCTCCTGAGTCAGAACTTGCAGATGATGAGGTCTGAGCTATGCGAGGAAGATCAAAACATAAATATAGTGCTCAAGAGTGGAATCATGACAGGATATGACAATCGAAAACAGCCAAAAGATAGTACATGGGTTCGGAAAGCCCCAGTGAAAGACGCTGAGGTTGATTTGGAGCGCGCTCATGAAGCATTCATGGAAGCTAAGAAAAGCTTCGCTGAGGCCTCTACCTTAGGAAGCAAGGATAAGCCTGAGCCAGAGATGGACCCTTCTATGCTAAAAACTTTCCTGGAAACCTGTATGAAGTTGTTGCATGACAGTCAGGCTATAAAAGGGCTACAAGAACTCATCAATAGATGCACTAGCACCGCGCCAGGTGAGCCACGTGTAGTGTGAAAGATTGGCAAGTATAAGACAAGGATGGGACAGGAGATGAGGCTGACCATGGAAATAAGAGAGTATGAAATGGATCAGGTCATTTTGGACTTAGGGTCAAATGTGAATGTTTTTACAAAACAGACTTGGGAGCAAATGGGGAGACTGCACTGCAATGGTCTCCGATTTAGCTAATGATGGCGAATCAGCAGAAAATCATCCCCATGGGGCGGCTGTAGGGAGTGGTGATGGATATTGAGGGAGCGAGTGTGCTGGGACATGTTGAAGTAAAAGAGATTGTGGATGATAGCAATCCCTACCCTACGCTACTGGGAATTGACTCGACTACTGATATGAACAGGGTAATCAATGTGAAGAAGCGAAAGATGATCTTTGAGAAGAAATCACTGTGCATAATATTACCCCTAGATCCTACTGAAGGATCACGCTATATGGAACTAGTCCGTGACTGTTGGAGAGGTAAATCCCCTCTACGGATAGAGGCGATCCCTACTAGCCCAGAACGGGTCTAGCAACAATCAATCAATGCTACTGTGCAAGTTCCTAATTGCAATTAAACAAGAGGCAAAGAACAGCTACTTGGATTCCAACGCTATTGTTTGAAGAAGAGATGCCGCCCTCGCTCCTTCGCTCCAGCCGGTCACGATCTATCACGATCTCCGTGAATAGATACCTGCACACACGAAGAGAGAGACAAACACAAGCGTGAAATCTAATAAAAGCAATTATACATCAGTCAGAAAGGATGTAATTCACATTAACCATCACAAGACAAATGAGAATGGAACCATAACAGTAGTCATCTATTATTAAATCAATAACAGAGAAAGATACAACCAATGTTCTGACGCTGAGTCCTTCTCTTGAGGGTCCAGCCAGCAAGTCTCATAAGCATTCACCTTTGGAAATGGATTCTCCCAACACAAAAGCTCTCTCTCACACAAGAAACACTCACAACCTTCCTTGAGCTTCCTCTAACAAAACCACACTTGTCACACCAACTACCTACTAACAGCAGCAATCCAAGCACTATGAATTCCACACTATCAAAAACTATTCCCAAAAACTAGCTCCTCATGGTAATGGTGGAAGTTTATATAGGAGAAGGAGCCTCCTAAAAGGGTGGAAGGATGAGCTTATCCTCAAGGGAAGTGGTTGCAAACGGTCGAACAGACATGCCATAGAAGGGAGTCGATACTCACAAGGCCAACAACGAAGCCTGGAGTTATCTGGAAGGCTGGCTGTTGGAACAAATTCGCCAAAACTGGATCAACGCGGATTATAACAGGACTGGCGCGCTGACGTCGCACCTCAATAACTGAGAAGGCCATATCAACGCGACTCAATACAAAGGCAAGACACGCTAGCTCATGAAATTCGATCAGCGCGGAAAACAGGTGTACTTCCGCGCTGGCAGCGCATTTGGTCTGTTATGGAGCGCCCATCAGTGCGGTTATTTGGACAAAAGTCGCGCTGATAGCAAAAACTTTGGCAAAGTGGGTTATTTGGCCAGTTTAGAGAGCATGAGCATGATGAATTTGATTTCATGACACAGTAGGGATACTGACAGGATGACAGTGACAAATTGCTGTGTAACAGATGCCCCCTAAAGCATGAAGCCCGAGAGAGTGGGAGGGGTGAAATGCTTTACAAAACTGCCGAACTGGAACACCACCAGGAAGGACCTGCACGTATGTACAACTGATAGCTTGATTACATGTAGTCTAGGCATGGGCGCAGCCATCCAAAAGACATATGAAGAAAGGTCTGTGGTATGGACGCAGCCACCCAGCTGAAGAGACCATGATGATAACAAGGTATGGTCGCAGCCATCCTAAAGGACTCAGGTATGGTCGCAGCCATCCTAAAGGACTCAGGTATGGTCGCAGCCATCCATCAATGAGTCATGTAATATCAATCCACAAAAATCGCAGCCTGGCTCACAACAGACTAGAACCAGGGTCTTGCGCTCCATCCCAATCCGAACAAAGTACAAGTTCAAGCACGTGAATACATGAGTTGAAGTCGAACATGCATGAACATCGTCTGATTACCAGTCAATGATGAAAATTGTTAACAGACGCGAGAGGGGCCACCAATAATGACAATGGTCCTCAAGGTACTATAGGTACAATCCACGGCATGCGAATCAATGAGCTGGCGTCGAACACCCACGGAATCATTCGATCGGAGGCCAATGATGAAAACCTCGCGTCGAACACGAAGAACCTGCCATTGAGGCATGCAGGCTCTAAGGCACCTGGAAGGGGTCTCTAAGTCACCGTCCTGGATAATGAGCTGAAGTCGACAGGAGGTAACCTTGATCGAAGGTGGGCCATAATGTTTCCCACATCATCGACACGAGACAAAGGAAGATTAGTGTGATGAATCAGAAGTATGTGAAGTGTCAAGGGTAGGTTGTGACTCTGCAGAGGTCAACTTCTCTTGAACATATTGGCGGCACGATAGCGGACTTGGCAGTATTTGACATCAAATGAGCAGGGGTCATGGTGACAAGGCAATGAGCAGATGAGAGGTCAAATAGGATAACCCAAACCCACGGAGGCCAGTGAAAAACAAGATGAGATGGTCCCACCCATACACGAAGCAGAGGAGTGCCATGTTCAAGAGCGACATACTGCCGACACGACTATGATTACAGTTCCATTTTCCCCACCATTTCTGGCAGGTACCCTGGTTATTTTTGGATGACAAGCTTGACGGGGGTAGCATATGCTTGAAAAAGTGTCATTTCGACGATACCCGATGTCATTTAAGTTTTAACGAGTCTGACATAGGAAGAACTCAGCGTCTTTTCCTGTTTAGAGAGTCTGAAAAGACAGCAGAAAAGAAAACTCCAGGGGGGTCCTTTTTCGTAAAGTTGTGTCTCTCGAGCCCGAAAAAGTATAAAACAATACTCGAAAGAACCACCCGACCAAAATGATCGAGGAGTGCTTTTCGTAAATAGTGACTTCGACCCGAAAAAGTAAAAAAACGGTCAGAAGCACGTCGTTTTGGAGCCAATAACGAGTTCAAAACGACAAAAACCCGGCAATATTTTTAGTTTAAACGGTCGAAAAAAGAGCTTTAAAGGCGACCGCCTCTCATTCCTTTTAACGAGTCAAGGGGAAACTCGGCAATCTTTTCATCTTTAAACGGTCGGAAAAGAGCTGAAAGCAGACCTCCATTTTTATTCTCTTTAACGAGTCAAAAAGGGAAAAATACTCGGCAATCTTTTCACATTTTACGAGTCAGAAAAGAGCTTAAAGGTGACTCGTCCTAGAGGAACGAGTGGTATAAAAGGTAGCAACTGGTTCCGGAAATGGTGGAACTGCTCAAAACATGTAATGGTCAAGAGGCTGGCTAACAAAACCACTCATAGCTGCGGTCCCTCAGGAAAGGTAAAACAACCAAGTGAAAGCATATGATCGGCCAAAGAGATGGTGGCGATGGAATGAAAACAACCAAGGCTCATCTAGTATAATTTAGCGGATAAAAATGGCAATCACGAGATGTAAATCGGGTATGGGTTCATTTTTACACAAGCTTGAACCATGGAGAACTTTGCTTGGATTCGGTTTCATGTTTACACAAGCTTGAAACGAAAAACTATGCTTGTTCGCATGCCCCCAGCATAATGACGCAAATCAAGGTGCATGCCCCCCAAGCTTCATTGCATTCAACAAAGTGGATGGAATGAAGGTTCACTCTCGAGATCGATGAAACACTCGACTTGTATTTTACGAGATCTTAATCAAAAGACTCGATTCGGAAAGGGAGGTGTTTCATTTTTTTAATGAGGTTGACACAGTAAAATAACTATCCTCATAACCCTTGTTGCGTTTTTTAATGAGCTTGACACAAGATCAGGAACTATGCTCGACTCCTTGTTTCGTTTTTTAACGAGGTCGACACAAGATCAGAACTATCCTCGGAACACCTTGTTTCATTTTTTAACGAGGTTGTCACAAGATCAAAACTATCCTTGGACCAAGCCTAGTTTCATTTTTTAAGGAGCTTGACATAGGAAAGGAACTATGCTTCGACCGACCTAGTTTCATTTTTTAAGGAGCTTGACACAGGAACAGAACTATGCTCCACCCGAACTTCATCATAATGAACAGGAAGTCGGGGCTTCCAAGAGTGGCGCTCTCGGTGGGAGGTCAATATCTCGGAAGTTAGGACCCAATGCCCCCAGGACACTATGCACGACGGCGACATTGCTGGATATAGGCACGGGGGAGGTGGCCACGTAGTTGATCTGGGGTGAGACAGATGCAACAGGTGGATGAGAACCAAGAGGGAAGGACAATTGTGCCTGAGGGGCTTGTGGACGAACGAACGATAATTGATCTATCGTCACTATTCTTCCATCGTGTGGAAAGCAAACCACACGGAAAAGTGAAGAAACAAGGGCTCCCATGGCATACACATAGTCACGACCGAGGAGAAGACTGAAGTCTAAAGAACCTTGGGTAACTGAGACGTCTATATAGACAGTCTTACCCCCCAAAGTAATAGGAAACTTCAGGAGGATCCCTAATGGCTGACTCGTTCCTCCATCAAACGCGGTGAGATGCGGTGCGACAGGTACAAGCGATGGGGAACCCAAAGCTCGCCAAGTAGTAACGGGCATGAGACTAACCGATGCTCCTTCGTCTAACACAGTGCCGGGCAGCGCCTTATTGCAAGCATAGGAGGTGACCCAGAAAGGCACATGGGACGGAAGGGGAGGGGCAGTCAAACGACTCCAATCAAAGGAGATGACTGAACTATTTGGTGGGGGGACCATATGGTTGCCCCCCTGCTCGGAAAGAACCGAATCTAAATTCTCCGGAGAGGTTTCAGGAGAACCTTTATCAAGCTTAGGAGAATCTGAGGAGACAAGAAGAACATGAGAATTTTGCTCTTCCGAAACAGAGTGCTCGAGAGGAGGTGAACTCGAATCAACACCCTTTCCGACCAACGACGGGTCTGGAACAGGCTGGGAACAGCCAGGTTCGGGAAGAGGGGCCTGGACAAAAGGGGAATCTGAAGCGATCTCTTTGTCAACAGGGGCGCGATCTACAGCTATAGAAAGACACTGATAACCAGCGGGAAATGGATTCGGAGGAGCAGCAAGACTTTCCAACACAGCAGAGGCTTTATCCATGAGTGGACAAAGGTGAAGGGGATGTTTGCCTTCACAAAGTCGACAGGGGATTCGAAGCTTCCCTTTCTCCTTACCATTCCCAACTGATGAGGTAGCATCGCCATGATCATCAGTGGACGATGAAGGGCGGGCCGGATCGTGAGACCAAACTTCTAATACCCTGGGAATGCCAGGACAATCACGAAGCAGATGGTCCTCCTTGCATAATCGACAAGGAAACTTGACCTTCCGCCGAGGAGCAGAAGGTGACCCGACTTCAGGTGCACTGGAGTGGATAGTTGGACTTGAGAGGGGGACTGTGTGTGTAGGCTCTCCCTTAGGGGACTTCTGCTTCTTGGTCTTCCTCTTCTTCTTCTTAGCCACCTGGTTACTCACATGGAGAATTTCACCAGGCAAAGTAGAAGAGGATGACGTAGAAGTAGGCGCCGAAGGGGAGAGATCCACCTTAGGATCAACATGATGTTGTTCAGGTGGAGGGACTGATGGACCAATAGCCGATACGGTAGGGACCAAAGAGGTTGAAAACAACCAAACAGGCAACCCAACAGTTAACCCTGGTAGGGACAACGTTTCCATATACGGAGCACCAACATTCCCAAGAGGAGGGAAATGCCCAAGATTCCCGTCAGGAGGGGAGCTTGGGTTCATGAACCCTGGAAAAGTTGCCATTGAGAAATAAAACGAAACCTACTCAAGCTAACGCACACAAAATCTAACCAGGTAATGTTATCGTGGCCAAATAAATTTTTAAGACACTGGAACTAAACTTGACCTTTTCATGTTTCAAGAGTCGAGAAAAGGACGAAAAGATGACTCCAGTCTCCTTCAAATGTTTAATGAGCACGAAGTGACAAGACGCTCATAGGCACCTTTTCTTTTAAGGAGTCCGAAAAGGATCAAAAGTGACTTCTTTGGAGATTCTAGGCAAAAGGGTTTACCAAGCAACCCGTAAAACTGCTTATACACCTCAGCAATCGTATGAGAGCCAAGGACTTTCCGTACTACAGTCAATCTTCCCGAATGCTGTGTTCGGTGCATTACGGCTCACAAGGCGGCAAACTCAGCTTCCTATGGATCAAGGATAAAAGCCTAGTGGGGTCTCCCTATATACGCGACGGTACGTGGGAGCACAGTCCGTGTTAGACCACTATCGAGTCACAGAAGGAGGAATCACCCAACCGTAATGTGAAACAATAGTGACTATGTTTAAAGACGCCGGAACACGTCTCTAACCTAGACCTCTAGATGTTTGCGTTAAGTTCCAATGCGTTTTTAGGTTTATTCAGTTTATTTTATGGTTGATCTTGGATTAAGTTTCGATTTCAGGTCCTACTGTGTGTTCTCTCACAATTACTTAGATGCAAACTACATGCCAAAGAATACCATTTCGTTCGATGAATTCTAGCTATGAGAAGGTTAAGAGTTTTCGATCAAACAAAATGAATGCAAGCAATCAAACAATCTAATGCAGCTAAAGGCAAGGAAACGAAACTTTTCTTTTGAGAATGCAAATCAACGAAATGTTCTTTTCCTTTTCAATTATTGAATACAAAGATACTAGTTTGATTTTTATTTTATTTTTCAATGGCACAAAGCACCTAAAATGAATTTTGAGGAACAGGAACACCAAGCAAAAAAGGATAAAATCACTTAATGAAAGCACACAAAGTTCCCAAGACACCAAAACAGTTTCTCCAAATCAAAGGAAAAACAAAGGCTTGTGCGAGCTATGTGATCTAAGCCCAACAAGGCAAAAAGGAATTCAAGCAAGAAGGAAGCAAGTGTGAACTGATCGATCCAAACAATCGTGATCTATGCTTGGTAGTGAAGAAATCGAATCAACATAAAAAAGTGGTTCAATAATCGACACTAAAAATCAACCAGCAACAAGCAGTGAAAAAGCCTCAAGCAAATCAATAAGAGGGTTGTGGATGAACCTTGAATAGACAAGTAACCCAAGCAAATGGTTTCTCGATGAAACTTCTAAAGGGCTAGGTCACATGGTCAAAAAACACAAGACTCACTCGAATGAAATCAAAGAGAGAGTGCCCCTAACCAAAAGTAATCAAAACAAGCTAATGAGGGACAAGAAACAACAGGGGATAAGAAAGATTGATGAATTCAGGAGATAAAGTTATAAAAACAACTTTTCAGGAGTCAGCGCAAGTTTTACACTAAAAACCCATGTCAGCGCAATTTTTACACAGACCACCCGCGCTGTCAGCGCGACTTTTGCCCAAAAAACCGAGCTGATCTCAGAAAAACACAGTCGTCGCGGGAATTAAGCTAGCAACCCAAGGTCAGCGCGGGTACAAAGCTAGCAAGTGGCGCTGACGTCGCGACTATACACGTATTTTCCGCGCTGATCCGATTTCCAGGATCGTCGTGACTGTTAGGCGTAATTACGCGATGAACAGGATGTTGCAAAAGAGTGAGCGCGATGTCAGCGCGACTGTTAAAATTAAATCCGCGATGGAGCTCAAAAATAGTGACAGGCAAATCAAAACAGCCAATCTTTCAATCAAACAGGGGCATTTCCCAGATCAACCTGGGAAACGCAAAAGACTGATAATTAATCCCCAAAATTTCAAAAGAGACCAACAATCAAACTCAAGACAAGGATGAACAAAAAGGACAAGGGCTGGCTCCCCAACGGAGTCGCCAAATTGTTGGAGAGGTAAATCCCCTCTACGGATAGAGGCGATCCCTACTAGCCCAGAACGGGTCTAGCAACAATCAATCAATGCTACTGTGCAAGTTCCTAATTGCAATTAAACAAGAGGCAAAGAACACCTACTTGGATTCCAACGCTATTGTTTGAAGAAGAGATGCCGCCCTCGCTCCTTCGCTCCAGCCAGTCACGATCTATCACGATCTCCGTGAATAGATACCTGCACACACGAAGAGAGAGACAAACACAAGCGTGAAATCTAATAAAAGCAATTATACATCAGTCAGAAAGGATGTAATTCACATTAACCATCACAAGACAAATGAGAATGGAACCATAACAGTAGTCATCTATTATTAAATCAATAACAGAGAAAGATACAACCAATGTTCTGACGCTGAGTCCTTCTCTTGAGGGTCCAGCCAGCAAGTCTCATAAGCATTCACCTTTGGAAATGGATTCTCCCAACACAAAAGCTCTCTCTCACACAAGAAACACTCACAACCTTCCTTGAGCTTCCTCTAACAAAACCACACTTGTCACACCAACTACCTACTAACAGCAGCAATCCAAGCACTATGAATTCCACACTATCAAAAACTATTCCCAAAAACTAGCTGCTCATGGTAATGGTGGAAGTTTATATAGGAGAAGGAGCCTCCTAAAAGGGTGGAAGGATGAGCTTATCCTCAAGGGAAGTGGTTGCAAAGGGACAAACAGACATGCCATAGAAGGGAGTCGATACTCACAAGGCCAACAACGAAGCCTGGAGTTATCTGGAAGGCTGGCTGTTGGAACAAATTCGCCAAAACTGGATCAGCGCGGATTATAACAGGACTGGCGCGCTGACGTCGCACCTCAATAACTGAGAAGGCCATATCAGCGCGACTCAATACAAAGGCAAGACGCGCTGGCTCATGAAATTCGATCAGCGTGGAAAACAGGTGTACTTCCGCGCTGGCAGCGCATTTGGTCTGTTATGGAGCGCCCATCAGCGCGGTTATTTGGACAAAAGTCGCGTTGATAGCAAAAACTTTGGCAAAGTGGGTTATTTGGCCAGTTTAGAGAGCATGAGCATGATGAATTTGATTTCATGACACAGTAGGGATACTGACAGGATGACAGTGACAAATTGCTGTGTAATAGTGACTATGAGAGTGATGATGATCTAGACTACATCTACAAGATAACAGTGTGAGACCAAGACTGGGTGAATCCCACCATGGATGGATGGATTACATGGTAGCATGAGACTTCCTGCACTTTAGATTCTCACGAAGAAATAGAACGCTGGCAGAATCAGTTACATGAAATAGCCATGCTGAATTGCAACATGATGACCCGGTCGTTGTGTTGTGTGTCGTCAAAGGTAAGAAATATGCCTACTTATGATGGTCTAACTGAGGTAGATACCTTTTTGGATGCATTTGAAAGGGAGGTGCCAGAAAAGCAACGTTTCCAGGCCTTGGACTGGGCACTACACACTACACCCACAAGATGGTGGGGTACGCACAAGGGATGCTTTGATGATTGGCATGAATATAGGAGGATGATGAGAGCATGATTTGGGAAGCCTAAGATGCAAATGACAAACAAGTATGATGGACAAGATGACCCGCACACGCATTTGGCCAAATGGAAACATGCTTATGGAGAAAAGCCACAACCTAAGTGGGTGCACCTGTTCTATCATACCCTGGATGTTATCCCAATGAATTGGTATATAGAAACAGAGCTCCACCATGGGACAAGTCAATGGGATATCCTGCGTGAAGGATTCATCATGACATTCAGTTTTGAGGACGGATTTGACAGTATTGATGAAGCGCTATAAGAGGTGAAAGTTGTCATCTTTAGGATACCACAGGATACTTTAGACCTGATCTAGCCTGAATGGGCTACTCAGTTAAGTCACATGCTGGAATGTTATAATGTAACTGCTGAAGAGGAGGATGAGGGTCCGCAAAAGATTAACATTCCAGAAATGAAAGGCCACTGTGAGGTACAAGGACCAAAGATTGAGAACACTGATATAACCACGCCAGTGAAAACTAAACAAGTGAACATTGTTACAGAGGCATAACCAAAATTTGCAAAGATTTGAGGCTACTAGGATGACGCGACAGTGGATAAGGTTGCTGAATTACTATGTGAATATCATGACTTATTCCCTACCAAATTTATGGATTTGAAAGGAATAATCGGAGATCTAGGAGTGATGAAGATCATGTTAAAGCCCAACGTGAAGCCAGATAAGCAGAGGCCTTACCACCTAAATCCGAAATACAAGGAGAAGGTTTGCTTAGAGCTAGACAAAATGCTAGCAATAGGCATCATTGAGCTTATGGAAGAATCTGATTGGGTAATCCCAATGGTGGTGCAAGAGAAGAAGCAGAATGATGAGATAAGGATATGTGTGGATCTCATAAAGCTGAATGACGCTTGTGTGCATGATCCTTCCCCAACTCCATTAACGGATGAAGTGTTGGACAATGTAGGTGGCTAGGAAGCATATTCTTTCACTGATGGGTTCTCTGGGTACCACCAAATCAAAATCGCGCCAGAGGACAGGAGCAAGACAACCTTCGCAACTGAGTGGGGTTGCTTTCAATATACTATAATGCTATTTGGGTTGAAGAATGCACCTGCAACATTTTCATGTGTGGTTGTTGCAGCATTCAAGGAATTTATTCATAAGTTCTTAGAGGTATATTTTGATGATTAGACTGTGTTTGGGATGGTTAAGTGCCATGTAGCGAACTTGCACTTGATGTTGGATACCTATCAAAGTACTAGATCACGCTCAACCTCAAGAAGTGTCTGTTTTGTGTTGTTTTTGGTAACCTATTGGGGCATGTGGTTTGTAGACAATGACTAATGTTAGACCCTATGAAGATCATGGTGATTCTAAATTTGGTACCGCCGAGGAGTGTGAAATAGCTGTGCGCTACTCTGGGACATACGGGATATTACAGGAAGCTTATCAAAGGCTATGCCCAGATTACTGCACCGATGCAAAAATTGTTGAAGAAGGATGTCATGTTCTGCTGGAACGATGATTGCAAGAAAAGGTTGGATATATTGAAAGAAAATATGGTTACCGTGCCGATTCTAGTCTTCCCAAACTGGAAGAAAGAATTTCATGTACATGTCGATGCGTCATGTGTAGCATTGGGGGAAGTACTAACATAGGATGGAAGAGAAGGCTTGGACAACCCTATCGCATTCACAAACTGTAGATTATCAAAAACTGAAAAGAACTACTCTACCACTGAATGCGAGGGGCTAGAAATGGTGTATGTGCTCCAAAAGTACTAACACTACTTGTTAGGAGGCCACTTTAAGATGTATATGGATCACTCTGCACTGAAGTGCCTAGTCAATGAGCCTGTGTTGGGGGACAAAATCTGCAGATGGCTCTTATTGTTCCAAGAGTATGATTTTGAAGTTGTTGTGAAGCCTCGACGATTGAATGCGGGACCAGACCATCTATTGTGCATTGAAATAGGGGAGGAACCTTCTAACTTGGAAGAAGGATTGCCTGATGCATAACGATTTATAGTGCGTGTCATGGATGGTCATTTCGAGGATATAATACACTTCCTAACAATAGTAACTACACTAGAAGGATACTCTATCTAGCAAAAGAAGGAATTAGTGTTGTGCACGGCAAATTTTACTGTCATTGCTGGGCATCTATATAGAAAGGGGACTCATGAGATATTGCAATAGTATGTACCTGAGTTTGAATGAAGCAGCATCCTTGTGGAAAGTCATGGAGGAATCATGGGAGGACATTATGCAGGGAGAGCAACTGCGCAGAAGGTTCTTTGTGCTAGGTTATGGTGGCCAACCCTTCATCAAGATTAAAAAATCATATTGCAAGGCGTGTGATGTATGTCAAAGAAAAGGCAGGCCATCGCAGAGGGATGAAATACCTTTGAATCCACAAATAACGTTGCAGCCTTTCGAGAAGTGGGCAATAGATTTTGTAGGACCCATTCAGCCACAAGGGAAGACAGGGGTGAGATACATTATCATTGCGACAAAGTATTTGACTCGTTGGGCAGAAGTACAGTAGGTGAAGGATTGCATGGGTGCGAAAACTGCAAAGTTTCTATTTGAACATGTACTGATGTGATTTGGATGTCCAAGGATCTTGATGAGTGATCGTGGTACGCACTTTTGAAATGAGACGATCAACGCACTAACGAAGGAATTTTAGGTGTATCACTAGAAGAACACACCTTATCACCCATAGGCTAACAGGACAGTGGAGGCATTCAACAAAGTGCTTGAAAATGCGCTAACCAAGGTTTGCAATGCTCAACGAAGCGATTGGGACCTACGCATACGTGCAGTATTATGGGCTTATCGAGCAACATGCAAAAAGCTGTTGGGGCAAACCCTTTTAGGCTTGTGTATGGTGTGGAAGCCGTAATGCCTATGGAATACATCATGCCTAGTCTACACATAGAAGCAATCACATGTATGATGGATCACAGAGCCCTGGAAGAGAGGCTCGCGTAGTTGGATGAGCTCGAAGAAGAAATATTTTTGGATGGATTTCACCAGTAGGTCTAGAAGTAGTGCGAAAAGGCATGGCATGATCAACACATCAAGCTGTGCACATTAAAGGTAAACGATCTAGTTTTATTGTATGATAGTAAGTTTAATCAGTTCCCTAGAAAGTTCAAGATGCACTGGTTAGGGCCCTATGTTATTAAGGAGATTACTGATGGTGGTGTGGTCCAATTTCTTATGTTGAATGGAGAACCCTTCCCAGGAAAGGTGAATTGCAGTCAATTGAAGCCATACACAGGTGGCTTGACCATCTAACTATGTGACAGAAGCACAGTCTTAGTGCTCTAGGTAGCAGAAAGGGGGCATGGGACTGTGACCTACACTACTCGGGTTGGGGAGGTGCGCGATGTCAAAACTATGCGAAGCAGCGAAGTGTCACAGGGTCTGCGACAGTGCGAAGATAGCTGTGCTAGCACACAAGTCCATCGGAAAGTGACCGTTAAAGTCACTATTCATGATTCGATGGTCAGTTTGAGGCCAAATGGAGCAGGCGGCAAGCATTTAAGGAAAACTTTATGGATTAGATTCTTGAAAATTTTCCACCAATCTAGTATTAATAGGCAAAATGTGGGGGGAACGATCAGATTTGAATTCAAAAAGCCCTATAAATTATAGGTGGTTGTCTAGTGAAAAACCCTTGGCATTTTTAAAATTTAGTTATTGTGTTATTAGGTGCGTATGGACCTTACGAATTTTGAGGCTTTGAGAGCAAGTTCAACATTTGAGAGATCATCGAAAGAAATGCAGGACCTCCTAAATAGAATGATGTGGACACCTGAGGAACTCGCACAAGAAATTGCGGTAGTAGAAGCCCCGGAGAGTGCCAGAGTGATAGTTGAAGTCCCTAAATCACCCAGAACACCAAGACCAAAGAAGGATAAGAAAACTATGATCTCGGTGTGCATCTCACCAAGAAACCCACAGAGGACCATGCTCACTTTGCAGGAAAAGGAGAAGGCCATTAATATGGACACCGATGAAGAAGAATCTAAAGCAATCCTGGTGGATGAGGAAGATGTGGAAATGGAAGTTGAAAGCCAGGGTGCAAACCCTATTACTAGGTTACTCGAATATGTTCTTCCGCGCAAGGGTAAAACCAAGGCGCCGAAGGACATAGACAAGAGCAAGAGCTCCCTACAAACTCTGTTGCTCCTGAATGACATTGTCTTTGAGGGGTTGAACTTAGGGTGGGTTCTTGTACTAAAGTTTGAAGATTGGGACCTTGCAGATCATAAGAAATTCCTGCATATAGCAACTAAGTAGCTAATGCGCCGACAGATTGACGCGACTGCAGGAACAATTGAATTGGAGCCGTGGACCTAGCTCAATGGTGTAGAGAAAGCTGACCTGCTCAACTTGCTCTGGGTGCCATAGTACCACCATGCCCCAGTGACCATCTTCATCATCAGGCAACTCGTCTACTTGGTGCATGATAGGTGTTTGTGGCTGGAGGAGCCTATTCCCATGATAGACCACTTGATTCATCGGATCACATGGCTACCTTACTTAGGGGAGGATCTAGCCAATATATCAGATGGAAAAGGTGGCGAGTTGGCCCTCGTAGAAGCTATGAAGAAGAAATTTAAGTTGGAGAAGAAGAAGCGGGGATATGCCATCTCTAGTATTAACAACCCTACAGTTAAGGTAGCAATACAAATTTTAGCAGGGAAGGTGATGCAAAAGTGCCACGCGAATGAGGTGCCTGCACCTGTGATTGTACTAGCGGCCCAATGCACTGAAGGAGTCCAGTTCAACTGGGTGAATTATCTATGTGAAGAGTTCCTTGTGAACTATTGTTAGGCATAGGAGTAGGGCAAGATGTTTCACTACGCGTGGCTCCTACTGTGGATTGTAGTAGTGGCATGGGAGCTGCCAGCAGACAACCAATTCCCTTTGGTCACGTCGGACCTTCCAGAGGCAGTGAAGTATACTTCGCTGTGGGAAACCAAGGATGTGCAGCACATAAAGGAAAGCAGGATCTTTTGGGTCTTGATGGAGATGAGTATATGGCTTGCGATCAATCGTAAGCTGCGATTGTCACCCACAGTCTATGCCAGTTTGCATAGTTCAAAGTGTATTTCCACCATGTCTTTATCAAGGCGCGGAAGGACCCCATGAAGAAATGGCATAACTTACCATATTTGGCAAATGATGACATTATTTTTGCAGTCCTCGAGTCTTGGCCGCTAGAGTGGTGCGCTCCAGCAAGCTCTACGGTGGAAATGGACAAGTCCACTACGCAGTGTAAGAAGGAAGAAACAAAGCTATGAATTGCACAGCTGGTTGAGAAGCGCGGAAAAGAGGAAGCAAAGGCTAAGCCCCAGGCAGTGCACAATGTTGTGAACTTGGCAAAACAGCAGAAGACATGAGGAGAAGAGCGCGAAGGACAGAAGCCACCTTCGCCTGGGGCTGAGGTAGAAATAAAGGAGCCAACATAACAAGGTGGCACAGACCCACAGGTGATGTCCACCCAACTCAAGCGTCAGCACCCATAAGAGAAGGTAATGTCATGAAAGAAAACCAAGGCATCAAAGAGATCCTTTGACCCAATCACCCTCACTGAGGGGGATTTGCACGACATTGGAGAAATGGTGAGGGATGTCACTGTGGAGGCCCTCCAACAATTTGAAGAACAAAAAGAGTTGGTATTGGGGGCTCTCTAAATAGAATTGCAGGAGTTGTAGGTTCACACTCCAGAGGCTGGCACAGTGTCCACCAGCCTTGCAATCGACACTTCAGCTCTCGACGAGATGTTTGCACATAAGGGTGACCAATGTGGTATTGCTACCTGATGAGGCACTCACTACAGAAAATGAGGTCGATAAGCCCACGGTTAGCAGTCTGAAAGGGGTGGGATTGAATATGGTTGCGCTCTCTCGAGAGATTCTCTACCTCTTATAGGATGGAGTCACCATGGAACTTAGGGCTTGGGAGAGTCGCGCTCTGTAGGTGATGAGCGAGCAGTGCATCAACATCAAGCAATTTGGCCAAAAGCGCACTGAGGCAGTAAAACAAAAAAAGAAGATCAATTAGGTAGTAGAGGAAGCCTACTGAATGGTCCCAGAGTTGGACATTTAGGTAGAAGAACTAGTTGAGGCACGCGTCCAACAGTTGGCCACAGGGGTGCGTGATGCTTGAACAGAGATGACCAGGGTTCAGCTAGAGCTGAACCTGCATATCATAGAATTGTAGTTGAGGGCTCAACCTTCAACTCCATTGGAAGTCAGGGAACAATGTATGACCATAGTTATAATAGTAATAACGACGGTTGATAGTGCAGTAGTAGACTGCAAGCAACTTTTTGAACAAGCATTTGAGGTCCTGAGCACCCTGCAAGAAGACTCAAATGTAGAGCACACGGAGACAAAGGCGGGTGAGCTACAACAAAGATATGATGAGGTCAAAGGGACCACGCAAACGGTTGCCCTTACATAGAGGCTCGCATGGATGCAGGAGGCCAAGGTGCTTAAGGAACAGGTGGATGCTGCTTGGCACAAAGAAATGGTCTTAAAAGTGCGCCTACAACCATGGATAGACAAGGCATACATGATCACAACTTCCATTGAAGGGAAGCTCGCGACACTATAGGCAACTCAACAGAAGATTCAGGGTAGCAGCTCAGTGGCAGTCGTCGAATAGCGAGTGGAAGAAGTCTAGCAGGCGGCTGCTCAGTCCGCTGCTGAAGTTGTGGTGATCCAAATGAAGCTGGGAGTTCATCACGCTAAGATCTCCACACCTGCAGAGTGACTCGAGGGTGAGTCATGATGTTCGTTTTGGGGGCCTGTTGGGCATGGGATCCCCCAAGGGTAGCTGTTATATACCTAGGGGGGATAATATGGGGTACAAACGGAGGTACCCAAGGTAATAATGTAATAATGGGATGGGCCATAGTAATAAATAGGGTGGTTAACCCATATCATGTAAGGGACCACAAGTAGTTAGTAATAATGTAATGGGCCCATGGTATTAGTTCGATGGTATGAGGGAACTATGGTAATGACCCATGGTATTGTATGTATGAGGCCTATATAGAGGCTAGAGACTCCACATGGAGGGATGTCAAGGATTATTGTATGAATAGGCATATGTCTTGTGGAGTGTTCTCCTTCCATAAGGAGTGAATGTATGGTGTTTCCCTACCTTAAGGGTTTGATATTAATGAAGTGAATCATTTCTATCTATTTCAATCTTGTTATTCTAGGGTTATTTTCTGCTGGTATCTCCTTATTGCAGGTTCATGGATTAATTCAGAATGAGAAGATCATTGTTTCTATAGATCCTAGTTGCAAGCATAATTTCATCAATGTTAATTTGGCAAAAAAATTGCAAATTCCAGCAAAACACATTGAAAACACACAAGTGGATAATGAGGATGTCCAAGTGTACAAGGATTTGAAGATTTCTATGGATAAGTATGTGTTGCATGGTGATTTTTATACTTCAAAGATGGATAATATGGATGTTGTTTTAGGATATTCTTGGATGGAATTTGTGGGTGCAGAAGAAATTCTTGAAGCTCCGGGATAAAAGGAAGAAAATTACATTACAGGATATTTCCATCAATAAATAGGTAGAGTCCAAAGAGGTTGACACAGAAGATGTTCCAGGGACTGACATATCAGATGATGAGCAGTTGATGGTCGACAATCAAACACAAACAGAGGCTGAAGCCGAAAAGGCTACAGGTGCTGACACATCTGATGAGGGTTTAGTGGTTGAAGTAATATTAAAGAAAAAGACATCGTGGATTAAAACTTCAACATATCATCACCCACATCACCCCGCAAGACAACCATCAAGATGGCAACCAATTAGCCACAAGGACAACAATCCCCACAGGACAGATAGAGAGGAGCGAAGATCCACCTACTACACATCAACACAGAAGAGCTACCATGGTCAACTTCCATCTCAAGCGAGCGAGGCACCAGCGAGACTGAGGGTTCACCTTTCTCTTGGATGGCTAGATGCACGTGCATGGTACCAGTGGACTACTCTTTTGAGTAGATCTTATTATTTGTGTTCTTCCCATGTTTCGTGGATGAAACATGCTAAGGGGGGTGGAATGTTATATACCTAGGGGGAATAATATGGGGTACAAAGGGAGGTACCCAAGGTAATAGTGTAATAATGGGATGGACCATAGTAATAAATAAGGTGGTTAACCCATATCATGTAAGGGACCACAAGTAGTTAGTAATAATGTAATGGGCCCATGGTATTAGTTCGATGGTATGAGGGAACCATGGTAATGACCCATGGTATTGTATGTATGAATCCTATTGTTACACAGTAATTTGTCACTGTCTTCCTAACCAGTCTTCCTACTGTGCCATGAGTCCAAATTAATCATGCTCATGCTCTCTGATGTTGCCAAATGACCCACTTTGCCAAAGTTTTGCTATCATCGCGACTGTTGTCAAAATAACCGCGCTGACGGGCGCTCCATAACAGACTGAATGCGCTGCCAGCGTGGAAGTACACATGATTCCCGCGCTGGTCGAATTTCATGAGACAGCGCGTCTGTTATTCATATCTGATCATGCTGAAATTACCTTCTCTGTTATTCAGCAGCGATGTCAACGCCCCAGTGCAGTTCTGAACCCGCGCTGATCTAGTTTGGGCGAGTTTTTTCTAACAGCCAGCCTTCCAGATGACTCCAGACCTGGTTGTTGGCCTTGAAAATGTCGCCCTCCCTTCTCTGGCATGTCTATTTCGTCATTTGAGCCACCTTCCTTGGAGATAAGCTAATCCTCCCACAACTCATGGAGACTCCTTCTCCTATTTAAGCCTCTACCATTGCCATGAGTAGCTAGTTTGGAATTCATAGTGCTTGGAGTGTTGCTGCTAGTGTGTGAGCTTGATAGGTAGCTAGTGTGACAAGTGTTGGATTGCTAGAGAGCTTAAGGAAGGTTTTGAAGTGTTTCTTTCTTATGTAATCTTGAGTGAGAGAGAGCTTTTGTCTTGGGAGATCTACCTTCAAGGGTGAATGCTTGAGAGACTTGCTGGCTGGACCCTCTTGAGAAGGATTTGACCTCAGAACTATGGTTGTATTTTTCTTTGTTTATTAATAATAAACGACTATCATTATGGTTTCACTCTTATTGTCTTTATGATGATGTTTGAGTTATATCCTTTCTGACTGATATATAGTTACATCTACTGGATTTTATGCTTGTGTTTGTATCGTTCTTTGCATGTGCAGGTGTCTGTGCACGAGGATCGTGGGGATTGTGACCAGCCGGAGCAAAGGAACGGGGGGCTTCAACTCTTCTACAAGTATTAGCATTGGAATTCTGGTAGGCCTTCATCATTGGTCTTTTATTTGTAATTAGGAACCTGCGTGTTAGCGTTGTTTGATTGTTGCTAGACCTTGTTTGGACTAGTAGGGATCGCCTCTGTCCGCAGAGGGGATTTACCTCCACAACAATTTGAAGACTCCACTGGGGATCCCCTTTGCAGACAAAGGCGATCCCTACTAGTCCAAACAAGGTCTAGCAACAATTAAACAACACTAACATGCAGGTTCCTAATTACAAATAAAAGACCAATGATGAAGGCCTACCCGGATTCCAATGCTAATACTTGTAGAAGAGTTGAAGCCCCCCGTTCCTTTGCTCCGGCTGGTCACAATCCCCATGATCCTCGTGCATGGACACCTGCACATGCAAAGAATGATACAAACACAAGCATAAAATCCAGTAGATGTAACTATATATCAGTCAGAAAGGATATAACTCAAACATCATCATAAAGACAATAAGAGTGGAACCATAATGAAAGTCTTCTATTATTAATAAACAAAGAAGAATACAACCATAGTTCTGACGTAAAATCCTTCTCAAGAGGGTCCAGCCAGCAAGTCTCTCAAGCATTCACCCTTGAAGGTAGATCTCCCAAGACAAAAGCTCTCTCTCACTCAAGATTACACAAGAAAGAAACACTTCACAACCTTCCTTAAGCTCTCTAGCAATCCCACACTTGTCACACTAGCTACCTATCAAACTCACAAACTAGTAGCAACACTCCAAGCACTATGAATTCCAAACTAGCTGCTCATGGCAATGGTAGAGGCTTAAATAGGAGAAGGAGTCTCCATGACTGGTGGGAGTATGAGCTTATCTCCAAGGAAGGTGGCTCAAATGATGAAACAGACATGCCAGAGAAGGGAGGGCAACATTTTCAAGGTAAACAACCAGGTCTGGACTCATCTGGAAGGCCGACTGTTAGAACAAACTCACCCAAACTAGATCAGCGCGAGTTCAGAACTGCACTGGGACGCTGACATCGCTGCTGAATAACAGAGAAGGTCATGTCAGCGTGATCAGATATGAATAACAAACGCGCTGTCTCATGAAATTCGACCAGCGCGGGAATCACGTGTACTTCTGCGCTGGCAGCACATTCGGTCTGTTATGGAGCGCCCGTCAGCGTGGTTATTTTGACAACAGTCACGATGATAGCAAAACTTTGGCAAAGTGGGTCATTTGGCAACATCAGAGAGCATGAGCATGATTAATTTGGACTCATGGCACAGTAGGAAGACTGGTTAGGAAGACAGTGACAAATTACTGTGTAATAGATGCCCCCTAAAGCATGAAGCCCGAGAGAGTAGGAGGGGTGAAATGCTTTACGAAACTGGCTGAACTGGAACACCACCAGGAAGAATCTGCACGTATGTACAACTGATATCTTTGATAATCAATTACATGTAGTCTAGGAATGGGTGCAACCATCCAAAATACATACGAAAGAGGTCTCTGGTATGGACGCAGCCACCCAGCTAATGAGACCATGATGATAGGAAAGGTATGGTCGCAGCCATCTGTGAAGACTCAGGTATGGGCGCAGCCATCCATCAATGAGTCATGTAACGATCATGATAATCCACAAAACCGCAGCTTGGATCTCAAGAGACAAAATCCATGGTCTTGCGCTCCATCTCTACCTGAACAAAGTACAAGTTCAAGCATGTGAATATGAGGGTTGAAGTCGAACATGCAAGAACATCGTCTAATTGCTAGTCAATGATGAAAACTGTTAATAGACGTGAGAGGTACCACTAATAATGACAATGGCCCTCAAGGTACTATAGGTACAATCTACGGCGCGTGAATCAATGAGCTGGCGTCGAACACCCGCAGAATCATTCGATCAGAGGCCAATGATGAAAACCTCACGTCGAACACGAAGAACCTGCCATTGAGGCATGCAAGCTCCAAGGCACCTGAAGGGAATCTCTAAGTCAACTTCCTGGATAATGATTTGAAGTCGACAGGAAGTGACCTTGATCGAAGGTGGGCCATAATGTTTCCCACATCATCGACATGAGACAGAGAAGGATAAGATATTTTGTGTGAGGTATCAGAGGGAGGTTGAGTATTCTTGCAGAGGTCAACTTCTCTTGAACATATCAGCGGCACGATAGTGGACTTGGCAGTATTTGACATTAAATGATCAAGGGTCATGGTGACAAGGCAATGAGCAGATGAGAGGTCAAACAGGATAACCCAAACCCACGGAGGCCAGTGTAAAACAAGATGAGAGGCTCCCACCTAGACACGAATGCGGATAAGTGCCATGTTCAAGAGTGACATATTGCCGAGACGACAATGATTATGATTCCATTTTCCCCACCATTGCTGGCGAGTACCCTGATTATTTTTTGATGACAAGCTTGATGGGGATAGCATATGCTTGGAAGACGTCATTTCGACAGAATCCGATGTCATTAAGTTTTAATGAGTCTAACAAAGGAAGAACTCGGCGTCTTTTCCTGTTTAGAGAATCTAAAAAGGCAGCAGAAAAGTAAACTCCAGGGGGGTCCTTTTTCATAAAGTTGTGTCTCCCGAGCAGGGAAAATTTTAAGAACCCCCCCTAAATTTATAAATATAATAAATGGGCAAATCTCCATGGTATATAGGAAAAATGGAAGGCGATTTTATCAATAATATAATATGTATATATAATTTTTTGGCGAATCTCTCACCAGGCATGGCGAATATTTTACTCAATTATAAAATCTTGTAAGATCTTGGCGAGTCTTTCACTAAATAATAAAACTTTGTAAAGTCCTAGTGAATCTTAGCATAGGCTACATGCTGGTTTAATTCCCGCATTTAAATAGGCTACATTCCAGGTGAATACCATGGGTCAATACCATGTGCCATTTTGGTGAATACCATGGGTCAATACCATGTGCCATTTTTGTTTTTATTAATTCTAAGATTAGGGTTAATAATGGTTTTTTGCATGGTATTAATAAGAATCTAGTCCATGGTATTTGTCCCATAGTATTTTGGCCATAGGTTTCACCTAAATATAACCCAATTTTTTAGTGTTCGTAAATATAAGGTGACTTATGGAGTAAATATAAAAAAATGTTTTATTTGTTTACCATACCTCTCGTTTATTTATATTTTTATTAATTTACCATACCTCTTTTACAAATATGGTATTTGGCCCATAGGATTCACTTAAATAAAACCTCTTTCTTGAGCCTTCATAAATAGAACGAGGGTTATGGACTAAATATAAAAAGAGGTTTTATTTATTTACGATACGTCTAGTTTATTTATATTTTTATTTATTTATCATACCTTTTGAGTAAGTATAAAAATACGTTTTATTTATTTACCATATCTCCATTTTACTTATATTTTTATTTGTTTACACTCTTACATGTATATAAGGTGACTTATGGAGTAAATATAAAAAACGCTTTATTTATTTACCATACCTCCACTTTACTTGTATTTTTATTTGTTTACACCCTTACATGTATATAAGGTGACTTATGGAGTAAATATAAAAAATGTTTTATTTATTTACCATACCTCTTTTATAAATATGGTATTTGGCCCATAGGATTCACTTAAATAAAACCTGTTCTTGAAAATGGGCTAATGGATTCACTTAAATAAAACATATTCTTGAAAATGGGCGAATGGAAGGTTGTAAGTCCTAATTTCAAGGGCTAAATTTATCTTTTTTACCCTCTCCCTTAAAATAAGGTGGGCTATTTGAGGTGATTTGTAAAAATGTACTATGATACAAAATATTAGCCCACTAAAAATTTAAAATCCCTTAATTTCGCCAAAGGGCGAACATTCGCCGCTAAAATTATCCTTGCTCCCGAGCCCGAAAAAGTATAAAACGATGCTCGAAAGAACTGCCTAACCAGTATGATCGAGGAGTACTTTTCGTAAGTAGTGACTTCGACCCGAAAGAGTAGAAAAGCGATCAAAAGCACGTCATTTTGGAGCCAATAACGAGTGCGAAACGACAAAAACCCGACAATCTTTTTAAGTTTAAATGGTCGAAAAAAGAGCTTCAAAGGCGACTGCCTCTCGCTTCTTTTAAATGAGTCGAGAGGGAGACTTGGCTATCTTTTCTTATTTCACGTCGAAAAAGAGCTTAAAGATGACGTTGTGGGACCAAGTGGGTATGGAATGGTCGTAATTCCACCAGCGTGAGAATCTGCACAAGAAACACTGCACGCATAAACCTGTTCGAAATAATATGGACCACATGCATAAAAACATAGTAAAAACATAGTAAAACTACATTGGAACCAAGCACATGGTAAAAATCATCATCAAAATCCCACACTTATGAAAAATAATTTTTAATTATGAAATTTTACCATAAATAGGGGGGTAAACAAATTTTTTTACCATTGTTACCATTTGGAGCTTTGGAGGACGTCTTGGAGTTGTGAGGTTGACGAGCCGAATTCCACTCCATACGCGCATCAACCATCCTGCAATCTGTTCCAGGTAGGTTAATCTCCCCTTACGCTCCATTTTGAAGTATTTTAGCTGCATTTTAACGGTGGGAAGTGATGGTTTGGGCGGATTTTTTGAAACTCAATCCGCTCTCGGTCAGCGTGGATTTCCTTATCGGGTCCGCGCTGATCGAAAAAGACTTACACTGACCACCCCCGGATCAGCGCGGAAGAGTGATGTACTTCCGCGCTGACCCGGAAAAAATATCAAAGGGCACCATGATCAGCGCGACTGTTTTAAAAACAGTCGCGCTGACGCCGCGCAACAAGTTTTTTAACAAATTGAACGTATGAAACTTTATGGACAGGGCCCTAATGAATTTTTTTGATCATGCAGGGTAAAATGGCATTCGTTTGGCAGGAGCGAGCTCATGATAATGAGGACATAGCGGAATTTGCCGATGCTGGGTGCCGAAATGCAATGCGGGCGTGTGGGTTACTCAAATTCTTCCTAACTCTGTGCCTGCGAGCACAACCTGACCTTCTTGAATTCTTGATCAGAGCCTGGAATCCCACTGATGGGAAATTTGTGATCCGAGGCTGAGATATTGAGTTTGACTATACAGATATCTATTTTTTGACTGGGTTATCACGTCGAGGTGAGCTACCCATTCTAGAGGGACAGCGACTTGATGGTGATACATTAGACATGTTGATAGCCCAGGTGTGCCCACAGGCACGCAAGTCGCGAAGCAGGAAAGTAGCTATTCCTATGGTGGAGGACATTGTGCTTCGAACTATACTCTTCATGGTGACTCGGGCAGCAGGCTCCCTAGCCAATCACAAGACCTCGAAGGCCCATCTCCGATTAGCTCTCGAATGTTTGAATCCTACCATATTCAACTGGGCAGCGGCAGTAACAACCAGTATGAAGAGACAGCTCACCAACTACCGACGTGGTGAGTCAAAGCAGTTTGGCTATGGGTCGATTTTAGTCCTTCTCATGTTGGAGAGGGTACTGGAATTACAGCTGCAGGACATGGTCGTGGATCCACCTAGAGGCCCTCGAGAGATGAGGGCCACACGATGGGGCCATGTCATGCCACGAGGAGGTGGCGGTCGACCAGTGGCATGGGGAGTGTACTTCCGAGAGTGGTTGGATAGGCAGACTATTTTTGTGGAGGACTGGCTGTTACACAAAAATATCGTCACCATGATTATTTGTAGTCAGTATGGGTCTATCATCACTTGTACTATCCTCCTAAACAAGTCTCAGACCTCAGCTCTTCAAATCAAGCTTTGGAAATGAGAGAAAGACATTAAAAATCAATGTAACTCTGGTTCCGCACTTTCTCTCATGGTCACCTACAGTCCCACACCTTCTGTGTACAAACACTGCGGACCTGCCCGCTCTGTCCTTAACGGTGTAGGTGCGGACCCCTGTGAAAGTCAAAAGGCACAAGTTTTATCTTAAAAAACTCACTTTGGGTTAATTCTAGAGGTTTCTAGAAGGAATTTTGACATGGATTGTTCACTCTGAGGTGGTTCATGCATCCCAAAAGAGAAGGAGCTAATCCCTTGATGAGAGGAGCTATCCCTTTGAAGGAGGGCTTTATCCCTTTGAAGGAGGACCTAGTAACCTCCCTCCATTGCACTATAAATATAGGTATTCAGCTGGTTGCTAAGGAGGTTAGAAGCTGAACATTTTTGAGGGTAAATGCTGGTGAAATCAAGACTTCCTAGTTGAGCTCAAGAGGAGAGATCACACATCTTTTTGGCTTCATTGGGGAGTGAGTGAAACTTGTCAAAGTAGAGGAGACTTCTTGCTGGACCCTGGGAGGAGCTTGTACAGTGTCAAGGCAAAGGTTGTAAAGTTCTTCTTCTTCTGAATTAATACAATCAAACTCATTTTTCTCAACAAGTATCTTATGTTATTTGTTTCATGGACTCCTTGACTTTCATGTTAAATATGTTTTATGCAATTGGATTTTTAGGTGCTATTTAATTTGTTTGCCTTGTTTGTGTTTGCAGATTCGCAAAAAGGATCTCATTTGGATCAAAGGAGCGAGGGCATCCACAAGCTTGCGTTGGACCTAAGGTAGGCCCTAAAAACACTTGTTTGCTATTGTTTATTATAGCATATTTAGAGAAAGATAGTGTCTGGTTGGTTTTCCTGTCATTAGGTCTTTTTTAGATTCCAGGAAGGTCTATCTTGTCCACAAGATCAACTTATTCCATGTGACAAAATGGTGACTCCACTGGGGACTTGATTATTTTCCTTGTTTTTACTTTGACCTGAGAAACTCTATTTTTGTTTCTGTTTTTGGCTTGTTGTGTGTAAAATTGGGTAGAGTTTGTAGATCCAGGGTTATTTTTCATTTTTCATAGCTTTGGGAGAAGACCACACCCTAGCCGTTTGACACAGTGCGTACTTACCCGCAGCTTGGCTTTTAGCACAGAGCGGGACCGCACCTGTGCCAACTGTGGGCCTGTGGACCCTGTCAAAATTTTGAAAACCCTAAAATTTCCTCTGTTAGTCAGCTTAGTTTGTGTTTAGAAATTGTTATCCACTGCCCAGACCTGCATATAACTTGTCAGAAGCTTTCCTTGAATTTATTTCGTTAGTGTTAGGGTTTTAGGTGAAATTCCTAGGAGTTTTGCTTGTTGGGTTTGTTTTTCATTTTGGTTGTGTAGTGGCTCTGAGCTTAGAGGCTGTAGGGACTTCAGATCACCTTAGTGTCTACCAGCTTTCTTATGAGTCTGACCATTTATGAAATCTCCCCTTGTTTGAGGAATCCGCTTTGAGTTTTCTCTTTACGAAACTTTGAAAAGCTTGTATTTGAAAGTTTGGATTTTCATTTTCAAAAAGAAAACAAAATTGGTTGTTCTTGACTGATTTGTGATTCTGCATAAATTAGTCCTTAGCTTGCATCTAGCTGAGTAAAACATCCTTAAAAAATACTTTTAGTAGGCTTTGACTTCAAATAGGTTTTCATAATTTGTAGATCTCAAAGTTAGTCATTTTCATTAGTTTTGAGTGTTTTATTACAAAATATAAAAAAAAATCTCTTTTGAAAAAAGTTTGTTTTTTGTAGTGTTTGAGTGCTTTGAAACGAAAAGGGAAATTTTTGTGAAATAATTAGTTGTCTCGTTTTGAGTGCTTTGGAAAGGAAAATCTCTTCTTTTAATTTGTTTAATTGAGAAAGATTTGTGTTTACAAAGTATTTTGCATTCTCAAACTCCTTCTTAGTTTAGAAGTTCATCGAAGAGAAAAAGATTGTTTAGATCATCTTAGGTGCATTTTTAGTGATTTTGAGTTGAGTCTTCATACCACGAGTTTCATCTCCGCACCTTTGGACTTAAAAAAAAACCACTAAAATTAACGCTTAAAGTAAAATTCACCTAGTAACTTTTTTATTTCTAGGGCTCTGATACACCAAATTAGCTTAGGCTATTGTCTTGGAGTAGGAGAGTAGTTAACTCTCCAAGACAGTAAAAACAAACAAGTAGCTGTATCTTGTGGTAGGGAAGAAATGCAATTGTTGCATTTATGCTCTGGGAAAGCTCCTCTTAAAGGAGAAGCATGAGATCATGTCCGAACCAGTGTGGGAATCAATCCTTCCTCATTGGGAACGACGCCAGATATTCACGTATTAAAAATGGTAAACCTTGGATTAACCATTGTCGAGGAGCCTGGGGTCACTTGTTGGTAAACCTTGGATTATGTTAAGGAGCATTCAAGGGGATTGAGCTTGCTACTCTGCCCTTGCGTGGGTATCGGAACGTAGACTGTTCCCCCAGGTGTATTTGTCTCAGTTGGTAACCTTAGTGGCCATATTCTTTAGGACTCTTCCTAAGGTGACAGTGGTGGGAAGATCCCACTATACCTGGAGCAGACGTCGGCTAGACTCACTTGGATTTTCTGGGGGGTTCACTTCACTCGAGACGGTTAAGTGGAGGAACTTGTGCTAGTCTATTCATTAAGCAGGTTTCCGGGGTAACTGTTCCAACCACCATTTCTGTACTGAACTCTGCGACGTTGGATTTCATCACCAACTAGTGTTTTCGGTCCGGAAAGTTACTGTTTGTGTCTGTTTGATCTCCTAGATTCTTTAGGCGTGTGATTCAATTTTTTTTGGTTCTTTAGAGACCTTAGGTGCTTTTCATTGAGATTTTACTTTGTTTGCGTATGGAGTAGTTAAAAGTCTTTAACTGTGGCTGAATTACCAAGACAGTCTCGTAGACTTCGGGGCCAGTCTCCTAAGATTATAAACGTGGCTGAGTTACTGAGGAAGTCCCGTAGACTTCGGGGCCAACCTCCTGAGGAAGTACCAAGCCAGCTTGAAGGATTGAAAGTCCTCATAACTCCTAGAGACAGTAGAGTTGGGTCACCTGAGGAAGCAGAATCTTCTTTTATAGTACATCCTGATTTTCAAACGCTAGTAGCAGAGTATAATCCGCAGTCAGTGTCTGTCTCCGAAATCGCTGGTAGCTTTTCATCTACTAGTGATATAGGTGAAGAACCCGAAATATCCGAGCCTGAAAGTGAATTTGCTGCTACTCCGACATCGGGGTTTGTTTCTCCAACTTTTAGTGGTCCTGGTTCACCTAGGGTAGAAAGAGTAATCACTCAAGATCTTCCTTCTGGACTTATTGCTATTGAAGAACTTGCTCCGGAAGAAGAAGTAGGCATCCCTATCCTAGAAAATCAACCTGTTATTGAACTAAGGGAGCGTGAATCAATTTTTTACAGTCCACCTAGGAGCAGTTCTTGGTATCTTTCTTTGACTAATTATTTAGAAAACTCAGGGTTAAGTTTTTCACCACCTCGTGCTCCTTATCACTCAACACCTAGAGGTTTTTATACTCCCGTCAATATGGCAGGACGGTCATCCATGTTTACTCAATCACCCGAATCTTTTTTGTACGACGGTCCTTCTATTCCCTCTGGGTATCAATCTCTTTCTGGTACTTTTTTGGGAGCATCTCCTCAACCCATTGAGCAAGGGTTATTAACTAGAAGCAATGGTACAAAGCTGTTGAGCATAGAAGACATTCTTATGATGTCAGGTTCTATTCCCAATCCTCAACCTCAAGGTGGTCAGTTACCGCCTGGGGGGCAGCTTCAATTAACACCTAGGGGGCAACCTCAAGGTACATAATTTGCATCTGGGGGGCAACCTCAAGGACAGTACATACCTACAGGACAATACGTTCCTCAAGGTCAACCCCAGACTCAATATGTACCCCAAGGTCAACCCCAGTATCAATTTATACCTCAAGGGCAACCCCAGTATCAGTATGTGCCTCAAGGGTATCAACCCCAAGGTTAATACTAGAACCAAGGTTTCCAACCACCCCAAGGTCAAACGTATGTTCAAGGAACGGGAAATGTACCTTTCAATTATCAATCCTACCCTCAACCCGGTTATGGTCCTCAATATTCTCAACCAGTTATGGGTCAGTACCCCGGAATGAATAGAGTGTGGGATTCATCGCAAACCCAACAGGTGTTGCAGCCAAGTGTACAGTTGTCATCTCAAACTGGACAACCCTTAGTTTTTGGTACACCCCAGCAACCAGTCCAGTCTAACATTCAAACTTCTGTACCTTCGGTAGTTTCTCAGCCTGGGCCTAGTACACCTCGTACTCCGCCTCAAACGACTGCTACAACTACCGCAACATCTGTTCAATCTACCCCACCTACTTCTGGAGTATCGACAGCTCCAGTTTCTACTGTTCCTGTATCTACTCCTCAGACATCTTTACCACCGTCTGGATCTACGATTCAAACTTCCATTCAGATGCATGTAGGACAACCTGGTTTAAGTACGGTTGTCACAAGTCAACCACAATTCACCTATCAACTGTACCAAGGACAGTACCAATTCGGTCCTGCTGTCCAACAACCAGTTTATCAGTATCAACCGTATCCTGGGTACACTTATCAACAACCTCAACAACCCCAGTACGATCCGATTAATCCTGGTTTTCCGAGAGGATACAATATCCCGAACGCGATTCCTATTCCTAGTTATCCTGGATATCCTCCTCCTGGGGCTGGTCTCATGACCCAGAGTTTTAGGGATCCTAATCGGCAGTTACCGTTTATCGCAACTTTGGACTTACCTGACTTGTCGCGCCTAACGAACGATCCAATTAATTATCTTCCGTTTTGGCCGCCAATGCCGAATAAGTTGCCCAGTGACATTCCCAAGTTCGAAGGTAAATCAGGAGAGGACCCGTCAAACCATGTGATGACTTACCACCTCTGGTGTGCATCTAACTCCATCACAGATGATTCAATCCATCTTAGAATTTTCCAGTGCACTCTAATTGGTCTCGCGGCCAAGTGGTACATTGAGTTACCGCGATGCACTTTTTATAATTTTAGTCAGTTAGCTACCTCGTTTTTAACTCATTTTCAGTTGCCAGTCCGATATGACAATGGCACGGAATTGTTAACTTCACTGAAACAATCGACATCCACTTACATCTCAGATCATATTCATGGGTGGAGACGTCGATGTCGTTTAGTGAAGGTATTTATTCCGGATCAGATCTTGGCTGAGTGGTTTGTAAAATCTTTGTTGCCAAAGATCACTGAAGATGTTGCTAAAGCCAGAGTTGTTACTGAGGAGCAAGTCATTGCTCAAGCACAGAACCTTGACTTGGTCTATACTCAGTCAGGTACGTTATACGAAAAAATCCCCGATCTTCCCAAGAAAAATCAAATCGCTGCAACTCCTTCGGGATCTCATGCCGCTGATGGTATGATTGGCACGGTTAACACTAAAAGTAAGAAGAAGTCTTCCAAGAATTCTTCCCCTATCATAACCTTGCCTGATTCCCCAACAGGAGATTCTTCTGCAGAGATTTCCACCGATATTCACGTTGTAGAGTCATCTACAGCTAAATCAAAATCCGGTGGGAAGAAGAAAGGAAAGAAGAAGAATAAAACGGACAAAAGTTCAAAGGAGAAACCTGAAAAGGCGAAATCCAATGATGAAAAGCGCAAACCTCTATATCCTTGTCTCCTTTGTGACGATGAAAATTTTACAAGGGACTGCCCTCATTGGGTAGAGGTTGCGAAAATTGTCAAGGGTTCCCAAACTCCTGCTGTTTTGAAGGATCCTTTTCCGGCTCAAGACAACAAGATGATAGGTTCATCCTCGAGTGGCAATGAAGAACCCATATTGATGATGTCCCATGTTAGGATTGCGACTCGATCGCAAGATTATGGTAGTAAGAGTCCTATTGATGGTAAAGAAGCAGAATCTTCTCATTCTAATCCATCAACCTCAGCTCCCGGTTCCGATCCACTACAGATCGAGAAACCTAATCCAGACTTGGTAATCAAACCACCCGCCAAGGGTATACTTCGAAAGTTAGCTTTCAATCCACATGCGAGAGCGGCTCAGAATTATAACATTGTTGAGGATTTAGCTGTTTCACCCTCAGCAATGTCGGCTTTGGAAGTGCTGCAATCATGCCCAGCACAACGTAAATTACTTTTGTCGGCTATAGGAGCTGTTGATGTTCAGGACCCGAACCTAATAATTTTCGATCTAGAAAATACTACACCACGTTTGCCTCATCAAATGGCTTTCCAGATTCCAGTGATAGTAAAAAACAAGCCTATTCATCGGACTGTAATTGATGAGGGAGCATCAACGTGTATTATGTCGATACAGTGTTGGAGATCGCTTGGTTCTCCTTCTCTAAATCAATCCTTGACGATTCTAAAGGCCTTTGATGGTCGTAGGTTTCATCATTTTGGCATTCTACAGGATTTGCGTATAGGGGTTGGAGGAAAAACCATTAGTCTAGATGTGGAGGTGGTTGATGCCCCTCTAGACTACAACCTTCTCTTGGGTTGAAGTTGGTCTTACGCTATGACAGCGGTCGTTTCATCGGTCTTTCGAGTAATAAAGTTTCCACACAATGGAAAGATCATAACAATAGACCAGCTGGCTTACTTTTCATCTAACCCAACCTCTTCGAAGACTATTCAGCATGTTGGTAAAACGACTATCCCATATAAGGATGTTGGAGTAGGATTAGTTAAAGATGCTGGTTTACTGGGAACTTTTCCTTTTCCTCCAATCAACGCATCATCTTCATCTGCAACCATTCATATGATTACATCAGACACCATTATTTATGATGATCCTTGGATCATTCCTTTTGAATCTGAGATAGACTCATTTGGTAATTTCATGCCTTTGAGTCCATATGAAATTGCCTATGAAGCCGTGCAGTCTTTTGCCGACCTGTGTTCAACCAAAAATGACTTAATGAATGTGGTCTGTGAGGAATCACTTTTCACATCAACCTCGGATTTAACTATGTTTTCTGAACTTGTTCACTCTGATGAGCAAATTCATGAAATCCTATGTGTAGATGATTTACCATGGGAAGATCTCCATCACAGATCTTCGTTTTTACCTGAGGATGATCATTTTGAAAATGATTTCTCATCAATTTTTACAACTGAATATGTCAAGGAACCTCAGAATCCAATAAAACATCTCGATTCAGAGTTAAATTTGGGAAACATCTCTCGAACTATTCCTATTGACATTTCGGTTAAGCCCGGAATTGTTGAGAACATTCATATAGGTGCCTCGTGTACAGATGACGAAATTCAATTATATAAGGCCCTATTTCAAGAATTCCGCAACGTGTTTGCCTGGTCCTATGAGGAAATTCCAGGAATTGATCCCGCGATTTTTGTTCATGAGATCAAGACTTACCCGAACGCTAAACCCGTCCGGCAACGTTTGCATCAGATTCACCTACGAAAAGCTGTTGCAATTAAAGCAGAAGTTGAAAAATTGTTGAAAGTAGGTTTCATTTATCCGATCACGTTAACGGATTGGGTATCGAATATTGTTCCAGTTAACAAAAAGCAGGGAACAATAAGAATATGCATCGACTATAGGGACATTAATCGAGCCGGTCCAAAGGACAATTACCCAACCCCCTATATCGATCAAATCATTCATGATTGTGCCGGCACCGAAATATTTTCCTTTATGGACGGTTTTTCCGGATACAATCAAATCAACATTCTACCTGCCGATCAACCAAAAACGGCTTTCATTTGTCCATGGGGGACATTTGCTTATTGAAAATTACCTTTTGGGCTTAAGAATGCCAGAGCAACTTTTCAAAGGGCGATGTCTTATGCGTTTCATGACATCAAGTACATTGTGCAACCGTATCTCAATGATTTGCCTGCTCATTCCTTACATCGAGCTGATCACCTCGTCCATTTACGAGCACTCTTTATGAGGTGTAGGCATTATCGTATTTGGTTGAACCCACACAAATGTGTCTTCTGTATAGAAATGGGTCGATTGCTAGGGTTTGTAGTTTCGAAAGCCGGCATTTGCGTCAATCCCTAGAAGGTCGAAGCTATTATCAAATTGCCTCCTCCTTCGAGTCTTCGCCAACTCCAAAGTTTGCAGGGGAAAGCAAACTTCTTACGATGATTCATTCCTAACTACGCCGAGGTTACAAAGGGTTTTACCCGGTTGTTGAAGCAAAACACTCCATTCTATTGGGATGAGATAGCTCAGAAATCTTTTGATGCACTCAAACACGCGTTGACCCATGCAGCGTTGTTGCATCCTCCCAACTACAACCAGGATTACTTCTTGTATCTTGCCGCCTCTTATTCCACCATTGGAATGGTCTTAGTCCAGGAAGATGAATTCGCAACGAAACATGTGATATATTACCTCAGTCGCACTTTAAATCCAACTGAGCTAAAATACTCACATGTGGAGAAATCGGCATTGGCAGCCGTTCAAGTTGTCCAACGTTTTTGTCACTACATTCTACTACGTAAAACTACGGTAATTTCAGATTGCAACCCTATGATCTACATTTTGACCAAGAAATTGCTAGGGGGCAAGTACTCTAAATGGATCGTTATCCTGCAAGAGTTCGACTTGGAATTTGAGAAATCTAAGTTTAAGAAATCTTTAGTTTTTGCGGAGTTAATGTGTGACTTCCCGCGTGCTGACACGGAAACTGTGGCGGAGGAGCCCATTGCGGACGAATCCTTGTTTCTAATCAGCACTTTAGATCCGTGGTATGGGGATATCATCATTTATCTCCAGACCCAATCCTTTAGGCCAGAAATTTCAAGGTCAGAACGTCGAAAACTTCGATTGCAGTCCCAACAATTCAGAATTATTGGAGATACTCTTTATCGCCATGGGGCGGATTCTATTTTTCGACGTTGCTTAACTCACAAGGAAGCTGAAAGGGTTCTAAATGACTGTCACTCTGGAGTGTGTGGCAATCATATGTATGGGTTTGCCACAGCCCAAAAGATATTGCGCGCTGGCTACTTCTGGCCGTATTTATTTAAATATTGTATTACGGCAGTCCGAAAATGCCACAACTGCCAGATTTTTGATCGTAAGATGCGCGCTCCACCTGCTCCTCTCCACCCTATAATTGTCGTTGGTCCTTTTGCCAAATGAGGTATCGATTTTATTACATGTAACCCTCACTCGGCCGGGGGGCATGCGTATATCATCCTTGCGGTAGATTATTTTACTAAGTGGGCCGAGGCGATGCCTACATTCGACGCAGACAGCAAGACAACTGCAATTTTCGTGTTCAATCATATAATTGCTAGGTTTGGTGTCCCACAAGCGATAATCACTGATCATGGGCGTCATTTTCGAAACGTTATAATGACCGAACTTACAGGCCAGCTTGGTTTACGTAACGATAGTTCAACCCCTTATTATCCACAAGCGAATGGTCTGGTTGAATCCATCAACAAAGTTTTAGTTATCATGATCCGACGAATCATTGGGATTCATCGGTCGAATTGGAACAACATGCTATTTTCAGTGCTCTGGGCATACCGAACTTCAGTAAAAACATCAATAGGGTTCATTCCTTTCCAACTAGTCTATGGTTTGGAAGCCGTGTTACCCATTGAATGCGAAATCCCGTCACTGCAAATGGCCATCGAATTACTTCCAGCCACTTCTGAAGAGGAAAAGCGTTTGTTATACTTGGCTCAATTAGATGAGAATCGACGTGATGCTGCATTGGCGATCGAGACTCACGCAAAACGAATGGAAGCTCAGTATGATTGAAATGTGACCCCTCGAAATTTTTCGGAAGGAAATCTAGTCTTAGTTTATGATCAAGCTAATGATAAATTAGGCGCTGGAAAATTCGTTCCTATGTGGCATGGTCCCTATGTTGTCAAGCGAAAGGGGCTTATGAATTGGTAGACTTTGATGGGGACTCTTTGGGTAAACTCAGAAATGGCCTTTACTTGAAGAGGTATTATGCTTAAAAGAATGGGTATGGAGATTTAGTTAGGATAGTTTTTCTTTCTAGCTGGTGTGTTTTAGTTTAAATAGTGTGCTTAGCTTACAGAGTGTTTTTTCGTCATTATTCCTACTTATCTTGGTTTTACTCTTGATATTGCAGATGTCGATGCTTCTCCAAACATACATTGGTTTTGCTTATGGTGCTTGTCGTAATACACGGAACATCTCTTCCGCAGCTTGGGTTATCTATTCGCCCTCTGACGAGTTAGTATCTATGCATGGGGTAAGCCTCGGTCAAACAACAAACAACATTACTGAGTATAGTGCAGTGATTGAGTTATTATCTGAATCTATTTCATTTGGGATTCGGAGTTTGATAGTGAGGTTAGATTCTGAACTCGTTGTATTACAGCTTAATAGAGTGTATGCCATTAGAAATCTAGTGTTATTAAGATTATTTTTGAGAGTGCGTCTCTTGGAACGTGAATTTGATTACATTGAATATCAGCATATTCTGAGATCTTTAAATACATTAGCAGATGCAATTGCTTCTCGAATGTTAAATAGACATTTGCAATAATCATACATGTGAATTTAAAACCATTCCATAACATGATTTACAAGATAAACCGGTAATAGTGATATATATATATATATATATATATATATATATATATATATATAGATATAGATATAGGAGTGTGTCAAAAAATACATCGTCTTCGATCATAGGTTTAAAAACACCTTATGATCGGCAAAAATTATAAGTACAAAAAACAAAAATGTCACATGTGCCCACAATAGGCGATCATCCTATCACTGGTGATGATCTCTATAAGAAACCATTGCACGGGCCACCTTGCAAAGGAACCTCCTAAAAGGTCCCGAGACTCCAATCACATAGCGCTGAAGTCGACGAGGAATGTCGTCTATAGTGGTCTCAGGAATATCTCCTGTCAAGCGCTCCAGATGACCCTCCAACTCGGCCAAAACCTCTGCTAATTCGTCCTGCGGGGCTGGCGTGGGTGCAACTGGTTGCCTCCTCTCGAAAGGCCAAAGAGCGGCTAGTCACTGTGGACCCACATCTGCATTTTAAAATTTTTACTATCGGTTTTGAGACGATGGAAAAATAACAAAAAAATTTAAATAGACAAAATGTTGAAAAGGATTTTACCTGACTCGTCCCACTGCTCTCCTGGTCGAAGAACCATGTCTGGGTCACCACGAAAATCTATCCCAACATAAGGGAAGTCCTGAATGGAAAAGACTTGGTTTTCCAACCATTGGAAATACTCAGGTTTGAAGCGAACAACCTCTGTCCTCTCATCCGGGTGATGGGCCATGATTGCGACCCATTGCATCAATTTGGGCTCTCGAGGAAGCCCAGCTCCAACAGTAAGGTGCTGCGGGATCAGCATAGGAACCCTCTCCAGACCAAAACTCACGACTAAAGCCCCATAACCAAAGGTCTTTAGTCATCCGTTCTTGGCCCTGGTCAGTTGGCCTTTCACATTGGCCAACACGGCATCGCATCAGTTGAAGATGGTTCCTCGAAAGTAATCAACTGCCATACGCATCTGGGATCCGGTGGAAATATGTAATGCGGTAGCTCTGCAAAGTCTGGTGACAGTGAATGCAATCACTATGAGCTCAAGATGGGATATCATCTTTATGTCTATCCCTTTGTCTCTAGCCTGGCTGTTGCAATACTCTAGTTGGAGGCTATCGACAGACTGGCCACCTGGCCTAGTCCCGTGCAGAGTCAAGTCTTTGC
Source organism: Pinus tabuliformis (assembly GCA_031772625.1). Taxonomy (NCBI): domain Eukaryota; kingdom Viridiplantae; phylum Streptophyta; class Pinopsida; order Pinales; family Pinaceae; genus Pinus; species Pinus tabuliformis. The sequence continues at coordinate 90,630,774 of CM062816.1, read as the reverse complement.
CTCTCTTAGGCAAACCAATCAAGAAATATATGTCCGCCGGCTCGATTTCGAGCTGGTGGCCGCCAATGAAGAAGCATTGGTCCTGTATGCTCCATCTATCAACCAGCCACTGTAAGAAATCCACCTGAGCCCTCATGCCAGGAATGGCCCAGAATTTGTACAATCCGCACGCCCTCAAAGTATCAAGTGAAGGCTGATGATTCCATGCGGCAGCATCCACGTCCTCATGCTCTCGTTCATGCCAATCTAGCATGATGTACTCTCTACATAAAGTATAAAGACAAATTAAAATGCTAGAAAATATTTTGTGTGGTCCATTTTTGAGAATTTTTGGGTTCAAAACCCTTGCGGCGGGGTACACACCCTTCGGGTTAGACACAGTGCGTGGGACCACACTTTTTCTACACGGAAGGTGCGGACCCCGAGCTTTTTCCCAATGGAGAAAAAGTTGGGGTCCGCAGGCCCGCAATGGTAAACCTGCGGGCCCCCGTGCGTGGGTTTTGTGCCTAAAAACCCTCCAAAAAATGAAAACAAAGGAGTAAAAAATAAAATTAAATGGTTAAAAATGAAGAGTGGGATGATGTGGATTACCTGGAGAAGATGGCGCTCAATTCCGACGGTTGGATTTTCCGCAATCTCCACGGGAAGTTTTCTGAGCAAAAGCACTATTTTCTCACCCAAACGCAACCGGTAAAAATGAATTGACAAAGGCCCTTTTTATAAGTTTTTTGAGTTAATAAATTGCAAATTTGTTTATGTTTCACTTTGAAAAGGTATTTTGCGACGTTTTTATCCATTTCAAACAGGTATGAGTAATGTTTGTGTTTTTGTGCAGAATAATGGATTATTCAGGTGAAATCTATCTCTTTCGACAAAAAAACAAGTAGAGTCACCTTTAAGCCCTTTTCTGACTCCTGAAACATGAAAAGATTGCCGAGTGTTTCTTTTAGACTCGTTAAAACGGAATTAGAAGACGGTCCACTTACAGCTCTTTTCCGACCGTAAAAACATGAAAAGAGTGCTGGATTTTTGTCGTTTCAAATTCGATATTGGTTATAAAACGATGTGTCATTGATCGCTTTTTTACTTTTTCAGGTCAGTGGCACTAATGACGAAAAATACTCCTTGGTCGTAAAAGATCAAGCGGTTCTCTCAAGTATTATTTTATACTTTTTCGGGCTTGGGAGACACAAATTTACGAAAAAGGTCAACCCTGAAGTCTTCTTAAGTTTTTTCAGACTCTCTAAAATTGAAAAACGTCGAGTTTCTCCTATACTGGACTCGTTAAAATTTCACAGTAAAGGACCTGATCAATTACAAAGGGGAACGAACCACTCCTTCTTAGGGTTTGAATTTAAACTAAGTTGGACTCATCTGAAGGATGAGCTTATAATCAAGCAAATGTTATCCTCCTCAAGCGTGTCAAAAATAAAGAGGTACTCGCCAGAAATGGTGGGGGAAAAGAGAGAAGAATGAGCCTGTTTGTCATATTTTGTAACCACTCTTGAACACGACACATTCATTCACCTGGGTTTGGAAATCCTTTGCCTAAGAGTTGATCAAACCACATTGAAAGTCTTTAGCCGGTTTCTGGGAATTAACTTTGGGTCAATTGTCACCAAACCATCTGTTGTGTCGTTATGCGTTCAAGAAGTCACTGCCAATAAGCCATTCATTTGCAAAATATCTATCATCCATCTTGACCATCCCTGAGTCAATCCTTGCAACTAAATTTCTTCAACTTGATCTATGATTTCGTGTTGTGGGCTTCCCTACGACGGATCGCTTTCTATCGACATCAGCTCATTATCTAGAAAGATGATCTAGAAATCGTCAGTACCTTGAGATCTGCATGCCTCAATGGTAGGTTTCTCGCCTTTGATGACAGTTTACATCATTGACTTTCGATCAAAGGATTCCGTGACATGTTCGACATCAACACATTTATTCGCATCTCATGGGTTGTACTGGGTACTTTGAGAGCCATTGACATCACTGGTGGTTTCTCTCACACTTGTTAACAATTTACATCATTGACTGGTAATCAAGTGGTTTCTACCATGTTTGACATCAACACATTCATTTGCATGGATAGAATCGTATTATTTCGGGAAGTAGAAATGAAGACCCTGGATCTAGTTTCCACAATCCAGGCTGCGAGGGATTTTGTATTCATTATATAATGGACTATTCATAAACAGATGGCTGCGTCCATACTGTGTCCACATGAGTCTATACTTGTGATGTTTTACAAGATCATTCCTGTATCAGAGCAGTAGTTAGTTTCTAGTCAGTTTTTATCTGAGTATGGGAATGCCTACCTCAGTGATGATATGATCTCATATATATATTTTGCATTGAATTTTTTTACAGGTTCCAACTGGGTTCTCCACAAGATGATCCTCAAAATGATAAAGTACTTCACTCTTCCTAAATGATAAGAAATCCTCATCTACTACAGACTTCGCACTTTAGGGGGCAATCTGTTACACAAAAATATCGTCACCATGATTATTTCAGTCAGTATGGGTCTATCATCACTTGTACTGTCCTCCTAAGCAAGTCTCAGACCTCAGCTCTTCAAATCAAGCTTTGGAAATGAGAGAAAGACATTAAAAATCAATGTAACTCTAGTTCTGCACTTTCTCTCATGGTCACCTGCGGTCCCGCACCTTCTGTGTACAAAAACTGCGGACCTACCCGCTCTATCCCTAATAGTGTAGGTGCGGACCCCTGTGAAAGTCAAAAGGCGCAAGTTTTATCTTAAAAAACGCACTTTGGGTTAATTCTAGAGGTTTCTAGAAGGAATTTTGACGTAGATTGTTCGCTCTGAGGTGGTTCATGCATCCCAAAAGAGAAGGATCTAATCCCTTGATGAGAGGAGCTATCCCTTTGAAGGAGGGCTTTATCCCTTTGAAGGAGGACCTAGTAACCTCCCTTGCACTATAAATACAGGCATTCAGCTGGTAGCTAAGGAGGTTAGAAGCTGAACATTTTTGAGGGTAAATGCTGGTGAAATCAAGACTTCCTAGTTGAGCTCAAGAGGAGAGGCAACACATCTTTTTGGCTTCATTGGGGAGTGAGTGAAACTTGTCAAAGTAGAGGAGACTTCTTACTGGACCCTGGGAGGAGCTTGTACAACATCAAGGCAAAGGTTGTAAAGTTCTTCTTCTTTTGAATTAATACAATCAAACTCATTTTTCCAACAAGTATCTTATGTTATTTGTTTCATGGACTCCTTGACTTTCATGTTAAATATGTTTTATGCAATTGGCTTTTTAGGTGCTATTTAATTTGTTTGTCTTGTTTGTGTTTGCAAATTCGTGAAAAGGAGCTCATTTGGATCAAAGGAGCAAGGGCATCCACAAGCTTGCATTGGACCTAAGGTAGGCACTAAAAGCACTTGTTTGCTATTGTTTATTAAAGCATATTTAGAGAAAGATAGTGTCTGGTTGGTTTGCTTGTCATTAGGTCTTCTTTAGATTCTAGGAAGGTCTATCTTGTCTGCAAGATCGACTTATTCCGTGTGACACTGGCCATATGCTGGCATAGACTTCCGTGGAGACCCAGACATGCCTTTGCTGCTGGAGAGCAGTGGGACGATGGTGGTAAGCCACTTGATCTCATTTTTTGATTTTTTATTTTTGTGATGTTTTTGATTTTTTTTTATGTACATGTCTTAACGGTAAATGCTATGGTATGCAGATATAGGACCGACAAGACCCCTTGGCTTAGCCCTAGAGGTGCGGAGGGATGCACAGGGCATTGGAGCTCTGGCCTTGGCTCCTCCGGGAGCCGATACGATGGAGACCGTGATACGGAACCTTGAGGGCTTGCTGTCAGGGATTCCAGATTACCAGGGGATAGAGGAGGTCCCCATAGCATCTCAGATCCATACAGTGGGGGTATAACCTAGGATGCACTGCCTTTTGAGGCGGGTGGCACGAGCAGCTGCAGATTATAGAGAGCACAACCCACCACAGTATATATCTAGGTCTTTATTTCCTACTGGTGGTTTTTTTGAGAGGCATGCGTCTCAGATGTACCAAGAACACAGGCCCTATCTAGACATATACACTTATTTTTGAGCACCTTGGTGCACCACACGATATATATATATATACATATTCCTATGGTTTATTATTGTGCTTTTATGTGCTTGCTTGTATGACGTTTTGGTTATAAATTATGCAAATGTCTATCTAATACATGATTAGCAAATGCATCAGATAATGTGTTTAATCGTCATGGAATATGTTGATATGTGATAAAGTCAAAATTCCTTTCTAACAATTTAACACGTAAGTATAACCTTAAAATGTGACGGTCTCTAACGGAATATCGCCCATTGAGCTGATGGACGACAAGTTGAGAGTCTAGGTTAACAACCAATGTACGAATATTGAGATTAATCGCCTCGGCTAATAATTCAATAACAGCACTATATTCAGCAACATTGTTTGTAGTATAGCCTAAACACACACCTTGAAGACCTATCAACTCACCGTGAGGATCGTAGATCACCCACGCCGCAGAGGACAAATTGTGAGTGCTGCGGCAGGCACCATCAGCGAAACCAACATAAGGTGCACTTGACATCTGCACAAGAAGCAAAAACACAATAAGGGGCAATCACGCCTTCACACGAAGCCAAAAACATGAAAACACACACACACACTCGCTAAAACACACGCATGTATAAATAGAAGTGCATGGAATCATGCATAGTACTTTTTCAAGTACAGCCCATTGCGGGGCTTATCAAGAGGATTACCTTCATAGTCAACTAGCTCATATGCCCCCTTCTGCAACACTTTCTTTACAATATAAGGGCCTAGCCACATGGGCTCGAGTTTGCCTGCCCCCAGCTTGTCATTTGCTTGGTCGTATAGCAGGAATAGATCTCCCTCAACAAAGGAACGAGGATGGATGGTATGGTCGAAGTGAGTTTTAACTCTCTTCTTTTGAGCTTCGATAGCTAGAGAGGCTAGGCGACGGGTCTCGTCTAGCCGTTCTAGGTAAAGAAGTCGTTCCTATACTGGAGTAGTGTTGGGAAGCAACTTGATGGCTATTTTTAACGAAGGGATTTCACATTCTATAGGAAGGGTAGCCTCCAGTCTATAAACTAGTTGAAATGGAGTGAAACCGGTGGCATCCTTCATAGAGGTTCGGTAGGCCCACAAGGCGGGAAACAACATCAGATGCCAATTAGACTTATGCATGTCAACAGTATGTTGAAGCATCGTAACCAAAATCTTGTTAACGGCTTCAACCTAGTCGTTGGACTGAGGATAGTACGGGGTCGAACTATCATGTCATAAGCCTAGTTGGGTAGTCAGTTCGGTCATCATGTGATTACGGAAATGCTTCCTGTGATCTGTGACGATGGCCTGTGGAACTCCGAACCGCGTAATAACATGATTGAACAAAAACTACGCCGCTTTGTGACCATCTTCAGTTAATGTGGGCATCGCCTCGGCCCATTTTGTAAAGTAATCGACGGCAATGATAATAAACCCATGCCCCCCAGCCGAGCGAGGCTTACAGGTCGTATAATCAATGCCCCATTTTGCAAAAGGGCCAACGGTGACAACAGGGTGTAGCGGAACTGGTGGCGCACGCATCTTCCACTGGTATATCTGGCATGCATGACACGAACGGATGGAGAGAATGCAATCCTAAAAAATGGAGGGCCGGAAATAACTAGCGCGAAGAATTTTTTAAGTTGTGGCATATCTGGACATGTGACCACCACAGGCGCCAGAGTGGCAGTCATTCAAAACTCTCTCAGCTTCCTTGAGGGTTAGACATCGATGGAGAACGGAGTCAATGCCGAGACGATACAGGGTGTCCCTGATAATACGGTAGGGTTGAGACTGATAACGGATCTACCACCGAGCATCTTTGGATACAGCGGGGCGAAAAGAGGACGTCTGCAAATATACAATAATATCCCCGTACCAGGGGTCGAGGGTGCTGATCAGAAAAAGAGTTTCGTCTGGGATATGATCCTCGGAGTGAGGGGGTGCAGAAGGAGATGGCAAAGAACAAAGTAACTCAGCAAAGACCAGGGACTTCTTAGACTTGGCAGCAGTGAATTCCAAGTCAAACTCTTGGAGGATGACGATCCACTTTGAGTATTTGCCCCCCCAGCAACTGACGTGACAAAATGTACATCATCGGGTTGCAATCAGAAATCACGGTCATGGTGCGCAACAAGATATAATGCCGGAAACGTTGGACAACACAAACGGCGGCCAATGCCAACTTCTCAACGTAAGCGTATCAAGTTTCTGTATCCAAGAGGTTGCGGCTGAGGTAATATATGACGTGCTCATTGTCATCATCGTCGTCTTGCACGAGAACCATGCTGATAGTGGTGTCGGTGGCGGCCAAATACAAAGTATAATCGTGATGGTAATTCGGAGGTCGCAATAATGGAGCAGAAACAAGGAGGCCCTTGAGACGCTCGAAAGACTCTTGAGCGATAGCATCCCAATGAAAGGGAGTATCTCACTTCAATAACCGTGTGAAGCCTTTAGCCACCTCAGCATAGTTCGGAATGAATCGTCTTAGGAAATTTTCTTTGCCCTGCAAGCTCTGCAACTACTGCAAAGAAGCAAGGGGAGGAAGATTCAGAATAGCCTTGACTTTGAAGGGATCTAGACGGATGCCCTCTCGGGAGATGATAAACCCGAGTAGTCAGCCTGATTCAACGCAGAAGACACATTTATGAGGATTGAGCCTGATACGGTAGTGTCGACAGCGGAGAAAGATTTCACGAAGATGGGAAGGGTGGTCCTGACGCTTAACTGAATGAGCTGGTAGATCATCCAGATACGGTTGTACAATGTGACGGATGTCATGAAAAGCATAGGACATTGCACGTTGGAAGGTAGCACCAGCATTCTTCAAACTGAAAGGGAGCTTCTTGTAAGCAAAAGTGCCCCAAGGACAGATAAAGGTCGTCTTATGCTGATTAGCGGGTGCAATATTGATATGGTTATAGCCAGAAAAACCATCCATAAATGAATAGATTTCGCTCCCCGCACATTCATCAATGAGCTGATCGATGAAGGGTGTGGGGAAGTTATCCTTAGGACAGGCGCGGTTGATGTCACGATAATCAACATAGACTCGAATAGTACCCTACTTTTTGTCCACAGGGACAATATTAGAAACCCAATCCGTAAGAGGAATGGGGTAAATGAAACCAGCCTTGAGAAGCTTTTCAACTTCTGCTTTAATGGCTGCAACCTTTCGGGGGTGCACGGGGCGTAGGCGTTGACGAACGGGCTTGGCACCCGGATACGTAGGTATCTCATGCACCACTATGCTAGGGTCAATGCCGAGCAGCTCTTCGTAGGACCAAGCGAAGACATCACAGAATTCGTGAAAAAGATCATTGTAAAGCTGAACTTCCTCCGGAGTACAAGTGACTCCACTGTGAATATGCTCGACAATCCCTAGTTTCACAGAGATGTCGATGTGTTGGGTCTGCATAATGTTTCCCATATTGCCTTTAGAAGACACTTGATAAACTTGAATAGGTGTTTGAAGGGGTTGAAATGGGATACAAGAAGCAAACCGTTCGAGACAGGTGATCATTTCCTGATGGGCAGGGAGGAATGAGGAACGGCGGTGATAATCAGACCAAGGAGGTTCCTCAAGAGACATGGTCTCTATAATGGCTTCATCGGAAGGAAATATTTCCTTTAATGGGTCTAAAGTAGCATCATCTCCAAGCCAAGGGGAATGAACATACGAGTCGGGAGTGCTGCTCGGAGGAGCAGGTTCGGGAGGGGGAGCTGATGCAGCAACGATTTCAATGTAGTTGAGCTCGGCGGGACTCAACAACATCATATCGCCCCAAGATTCTATCTGATGAGCGAGAGGAAGGACCCACGGATCAGACTGCACGGAAATCATATTAATAGGAGCGAGATTAGGAGGTGGGAGGGAAAAGACACCCATCAGGGTGGGATCTTTAAAGAGTCTGGCTCCCACACTCTCACATGATTTGGAGGTATGCTCCACGAAAGGCACGTTGCCTTCGGAAGAGGAGGCGAAGAAGGAGAGCTGGTCCACGGTGACAATATTCCCCTGATGAGGGAAATGAATGACACAGAACAGAGAGGAAGCCACGGCTTGCATGGCATATGTCCAGCTACGTCCGAGGAGTAGGTTGTAGGTAAGATTAGCATCGACAACTTCGACCTCCACTTCGACTGTCTTCCCTTCCAAAGAGATGGGCAACCGTTGGAGGATACCATAAGGACAGGACTCTCTTCCGTCAAAGGCTTCCAATGTTGTGGGAGACTGGCTCAGCGTCGGAGAACCAATAGCTTTCCAACAGGCGACAGACATGATGCAAGTCGAAGCACCTTCATCAATGACTGTACGATGAATCATTTTAGTATTGATAATGACCTGTATGAGAAAATGATTTGGTGAGGCAGTCTCGGCGTATGGCCCTCGAGGTCAAAAGAAATCAGATCCGAGTCAGCCGGGTCTATGCCACCAATGGCCGATAGCAAGGACTTCCTCTGGGAGGGGCAGCTCTAGTGCACTTCTAGGGCGGACATAGCAGACAGAGCCTGAGCTAAGTCCTCAACAATGCTGTAGTGCTAGGTAGCACAAGCATTAGGGTTGTAAGAAGACTTTTGGAGGGGGTCGAATAGTCGTCTTAGTGCTAGGTCTCTCGATGTGGAGTGGACCAGAACTAGATGGAGGAGTGCTAGAGGAGACCTCAGGCTCTTTCCCGGCATGCGACGAATATTCTTTCGCTCGAGTAGTGATGTGGACAGGAATTGTCCCAGCCATAAATACTTGAGAGCCAAATGAAGAAGAGGGTTGCGATGGATCTGCCACCATTTGAGTTTGATGTGAAGGGAAAGGTTCTTTAAGCACAGCAGGAGTCCCAGGAGAACCTTTCAATAATCGACTAACTTTGGACCGCCTGGGGAAGTCTTTAGTATAGTGATCCTCGTCGCAGATAAGACAAGGATACTTAGGTTTACGTTTGGCTCCTTCCTCGGGTGGAGGTTTAGGGGAGTCCTGTCTGGGCTATTCGGATTTATTTTTGGCTTTCCCTTTCTTTTTCCCTTTCGAGGATTTATTCGCCTTGGTGGACTGGACGACGTTAGCCTTGGAAGTGTTTCCAGAATTAGATTGACCCTGAGAAGTGTTTTTTCTAGGAGCATTCGGTTTTTGCTTCACAGGTTTTGCAGATGATTTCTTTGAAGATGCGTTTCCAGAACCAATAACACCATCAACAGATGGCTTTGGCGGAGCTTTGGATGTTCCGGGTCTCGGGGCATCTGGAAAATAATCATACAAAGTACCTGACTGAGAATAAACTAAGTCGAGGTACTAAGCACGCGCGATAGCTTGCTCTTCAGTTACACAAGCTCCCATAGCAATGTCTCGCGCGATCGCAGGGACAAAGGAGGTTGTAAACCAATCAGTTAAGAGCTGACCAGGAATCTAGAACTTGATCAAATGATGATGCCGTCTCCATTCATGTATATGATCAGATATATGCGTGGCAGTGTCCTGTTTAGGAGACGTAAGGAGATGCGTCCCTGTCTCATACTGAATGGGCAACTGAAAGTGAGTTAGAAATTCCATTGCCAACGAGTTGAAATCTTGAAATGTTCCACGATTCAACTCAATATACCACTTAGCGGCCGAGCCGGTGAGAGTCCTTTAGAAGAGGCGGAGCTGGATGGAATCATCAAGCCACGAGTTGGATGAGCACCAAAGGTGATAGGTCATGACATGGGCTTGAGGGTCCTCACCAGCTTTGCCATCGAATTTCGAGCAATCACCGGGTATTTTGATCGGAACTGGTGGCCAATATGGATTATGCAGAGTGGGATCATTTGTCAATTTGGACACATCTGGCAGTTCCAATGTCACTAAGAAAGGTAACTGAGGATTGAAGGACATCTATGGCCATGGAAGAGAGGTAGTACCAGGGTTCCAACCAGGTGGTGGTTGCCTCCATGGACTTTGTCCGAACGGGCCTGGCCCATAAGGGTTCTGCCCATAGGGATTTTGTCCATAGGGGTTCTGTCCATAAGCAGACAGCTGACTCTGGATCTTCCCTCCAACACCCCATGGATTAGCAACTTGACTTGCAGGCGCAACATACTGTTGCTGATAATTCTGATAAGGGGTGACCTGCATTTGTTGATAATTTTGATAAGGGGCTAACTGAGTTTTCCCCTGGGGTTGCTAGTAACCATACGGTTGCTGAGCTCCATACTGAGCCTGATAAGCAGGCTGCGCTTGGTAAGAAGGTTGGGATTGCAACCCACCTTGCATCTGAAGACCAATTTGAGTCTGGGGCCCAGAAGGATGTCCTTGAATAGGTTGAGCTTGGACCATCTGGCCAGAAGGTTGTCCTGGTTGGGTTTGGGACGGACCTGTTTGCCCAGAAGGACGAGCTTGCTGGGTATTAGGTTGTCCTTGTGCAACCGAGGGTTGTCCTTGCGGAACAGATGGTTGAGCAGGCTGGACGACCGGTTGACCTTGAGGTTGACCAACTTGTCCAGAAGGATGACTAGGCTGGGCAGTGGGTTGGCCCTGTTGTACGTAAGGCTGACCCCCTTGCTCAGAAGGATACCCTTGCTGGACTGCTGGTTGTCCTTGTTGAATATAAGTTTGTCCTGCTTGTCCAGAGGGATAACCTTGCTAGACACCAGGTTGACCTAGTTGGATGTAAGGTTGTCCTGGTTGTCCAGACGGGTAACCTTGCTAGGTACCAGGTTGCCCTACATTACCAGAAGGTTGAGTCAGATAAGTAAAATATGGACCACTAGCGGCCGAAGGTTGTCCCTGATAGGGTTGTCCTTGTGGGCCCCCAAGTTGTCTTGGGTAAGATTGGCCGTAATATTGCTGCCCTTGGGCGGTTTGCGTATAAGACGGTTGGCCTTGGTTAGGCGGTCCCTGAAGCTGCGCAGGCATTTCTTGGCCCCCATGGTAAGTGGTGGTGCCCCAAGCAATGGATAATGGTACCGAGACCTCAACAACAGGTTGAGTAGGCAAGGGTCTGGAAAGATAAAGGAACTGACCAGTAGAATCGTAATAATAAAATGGACCTTGCGCGTTCGGATCCTGAACAGATTGCATATACTGATCATACGGCCCCCCTCCTAGGACAGGACCAGAAGAGGGCGCTGCACTTTGTGCAGGATGAACAACTTTGGGTGTATGTTCCGGTTGGCCACTACTCACTTGACTTGGGGCGGACCAGCACCAGTAGTCACAGCTGAAGACGCCGTAACGGCACTAACAACCGGAGTTGAATGTGCTACACAAACAGTTGGATTCGTTGGAACTAAAGTGACAGGTGTACTGTGAACTTGTGAAACAAAAGATCCCGTGGTGGGAGTGATGCAGAGGTCCCACATGGTACTTGAAGTGGGGATCCTGGCACTCATATTATCCCTCAACGACTTATAGCGTGAGGGTACCAGAGAAGTGGCCAGGATAGGAGTTTCGATACTCGACAAAACGGGTGTTTCACTCACTCTAGGAGATGTCTCGTCCATGTGAGAGGTAGACATTGGAGACGAAACACCAGCAGGGGTAAAAGGAATATCGTCCTCTTCAGGCTCCCAAATGGGGTTCCAATGAATTTCGTAATCCTCGTCGTCCTGAGCACGAGAGTTGATCGGCTGGATACTTGGGATAACAGGAAGAGTATCACTCACAACCGGTACCTCAGGAGCAACGGAAGACGAAGACCCTTGATCACTTGGAACTGGAGACGGGATCGATGATTCAGCCAGGATGGAAAACTTCAAGACAGAACCTAAGGGAATCTAACGAGAAAGGACCCTACTCAAACTAACGCACACAAGATCTAACCAGGTAATGTTAATCACAGCCAAATAAATTTTAAGATGCAAGGACACAACTTGAACTTTTCATTTTTTAAGAGTCGAGAAAAGGACAAAAAGATGACTCTAGTCTCCTTCGAATGTTTAATGAGCCCGAAGTGACAAATGGTCAGATGAACCTTTTCGTTTAAGGAGTCTGAAGAGGATCAAAAGTGACTACTCTGGAGAGCTAGTCAAAAAGGTTTACCAAACAAATCCGTAAAACTGCATATACACCTTGGCAGTCATATGAAAACCAAGGACTTCCCGTACGGCAGTCAATCTTCCTGAATGCTATGTTCGGTGCGTTACGGCTTGTAAGGTGGCAGACACAGCTTCCTATGGATAAAGGATGATAACCTAGCGGGGTCTTGTTGTTGGGAAAAGTATCCATTCAGAATGCCCCTATCCCACTCTAAGGTGTGATAGTGCCTTAGCAACAAACAAAGAAAACTATCTTCGTATTCTTCTTTATGAAATGTAAATGGAGAAGAAGGATGTAACTAACCGGTGTCTTCCGCTAGTTTGTCGATCCAATCACTCTCTCCTTTGTTCGCTTCCCGCTGCTTGCTCCTTCACTAGTCCAGCTTCACCAAGTTCCTGCAAGATCACAAGAGAGGAAAACTACACAAAAGACATAGATTTACATTCATAACTAGTTTAGGATCAGATATAAACTAAATATGCAAATATAACAAAGCATTATTGATATACAAGCATATAGGAGAAACTCAAATAGTTTTATTGATATGATAAGAAATTCCAAGAGGAGATACAACCAAGTGAGTCCCGATCCAGCATCTACCTCCCAGCAAAGGAATCCCTTCCTCTCCTCCAACAAAACATAAATCACCCAATGTACTAATCTCAATCTCAAACCAATAGCAATTCTCTGCAAAGTACAAAATTCCAGCCTCCTGGATCTCTGGGTGATGGATCCATATATAGATGTAAGCAGAGAGGATGAGTCAGCTTTATGTTTTGACTTGTGGCTTCTCTCTGTCAGTTCTTGCTTCCACTTGGAGGTTGAGAGCCTCTTACTCATCACTAGTCGAATTCATTGAGGCAAGTGTCATTGGAGAAGATTCTGGAAGCTTCCATGGTCTCTCCACCTCGTTGAATGAGCTTTCCATTTGTCATTTCCCACTCAGTGCACCCTGGTAGTGCATTTAGGTGTGTTGCAACGCACCTAGCTAGTGTACTGGGGTGCATTGCAATGCAGGTAGCTAGTAGAGCATCTGAATTGATCCTGAATTGACTGGTTCTGAGTGGTTTTTGGTGGAGAACTTCTGGGAGAAGCTGTCATTGGTTGACCTTGTTCCTTTAGGGGCAGGAACAACACTTTTAGGAACTTTGGATCCCTTGGATTATGGACATTTCATGCTCAATGCTGTAAGGCACAAAAATGTCTATAACAGTTGCCCCCTAAAGTATGAGGCCATTTATCGGGTGAAATGCTTTATTAGGAGGATCCGAAGTTCTTTCCAATGCTGGGAGGAGACCTGTAATAAGATACAATACAATACATTATTTTTCATACTGTTTTCATGATCTAGCTGAGGCGGGCATTCCCATGCTCAGCTTTATAAATTCATTTTCATGTACATAGGACAGACAATCGTCTGATGGTAGACTGATGATTCTGGTGAAGTCATCATCCTTTTGGTAGGATGATTATCTATGCTGCAATGCTGTACATTTCAATGTCTTTATTTTTTCTGAATATATATCGCAGCCCAGATGGATGAAACTAGATCCAGGGTCTTCAATCTCGTACGATCTTCACTCTAAGTACAAGTCGATCCATGTGAGAAATGTTTTGAAGTCGAACATGGAAAGACATCGCTTGATTACCAGTCAATGATGTAAACTGTTAACAAGCGCGAGAGGAATCACCGATAATGATAATGACCCTCAAGGTACTGCAGTACAATTCACGTGGTGTGAATAAAGGACTTGGCGTCGAACACCACGCAAAATCTTTTGGTCGAAGGTCATTGATGTATACCTGTCGCCGGAAGTGAGAAACTTGCCCTTGAGGCATGCAAGCTTCAAAGTACTGAAGGGGTGTTCCTAGATCAACTTCTTGGATAATGAGCTGATGTCGACAAGAAGCGATCCGTCAAAGGAGGGCCTTGATGTATCCCACATCAGTGACACGGAACGGAGCAAATGATTTTGATGGAGGTGAAAACGATCTGATGATATATGGTTCAGGGTGGCGGTCATGAAAGGATGAAGGATAATGTATGGTAGTGGATGGGACACGGTTGACTTCTCTGGATGACTTCTCTTGAACATATCGGCGACACTTATGTGATGGATTGGTAGCATTTACCCCAAATATGGATGGTATGGCGAGACCATGGTGATGTGACCGGTGAATGAAACAACCCAACTCGACTCAGGCATGGAGTGGAAGTGTCATGTTCAAGAGCGACTTGCTACCAATAAAAGTTCTTTGAGTTTCTTCCCAATTTTTCCCCAGTCATTACTGACCAGTACTTCTTTATTTTTGTTAAGCTTGAGGAGGATAACATATGCTTGTTCTATAATTTGCCCTTCGGGCAAACCCATCGCTATGTTTTAACGAGCCTAGCGATAGTGAAACTCGTTCTCGTCTAAAGACAAGTTTGTCGCTATTAATCTTTTTAACGAGTCTAACGACAAAGATAACTCGGTCCTTTTCATTTTTAGAGAGTCTGAAAAGGTACGTAAAGATAACTCCAAAGTTCCTTTTTCGTCATCTAATCCCTTAAGTCCGAAAAAGTATAAAACAATACAGAAGGGATGAATTTTCGATAGTTTTAACGAGCCGAACAAAACAAGCGCTCGATCTTTTTGTGCAATAATCCCTCAGGTCTAAAAACATTAAAATCTAGAGGAGGGATAGCATTTTCGGTCGCTTTAACGAGCTGGAAGGCCAAAACTTGGCAATCTTTTCATATTTTACGAGTCAGATGAAAAGAGCTTAAAGAAGACTCATTTTTTGAGGAACGAGTGATAAAACGGGTAGCAGCTGATTCCAGGTAAGGGTTGGAATTTTCCAATCACGGCAGTGTCACAAGGATGGCTAGTGAAATCACTCTTCGCAGCTGTTCCTCAAAATGGGTAAACAATCAAATGGAGGTGAATGATCGGCCAATGGAAAAGTGGAGGTGACAGTGCAAACACGACCAAGGCTTTAATGGCTGATAAATTTACATTCACGGTGGTTATTTACCGGAGGGTAGTTCATTTTTTAATGAGCTTAAACGCGGATTGAAACACTTGCTCGATCTTATGTTTATTTTTTAACGAGCATGAACTATGTGCTAAAACTGCTCGATTAATTCAGTCATATGATAAGAATGTCTCATTTAAGATGCCATTTTTTATGGAGCTTGCGCCTTACAAAGCTTTGCTCCGGAATCCTTTCTTTATGCAAGTTCGGAAACGACTAATCCTACGAGTTTAAAGGGTTAGACCTATAGGTTTAAAGGGAGGACCTAAAAATTTAAAAAAATAAATAGCCGCCCCTTTCTTGCACTCCAAAAGGTTTGCATGCCCCCAGGCATAAAATACGATTTCAAGGTTACCCCTCAATTTGCAGATAAAACATTCGTTCTACTAGGAAAGGCCTACCTCTTTCAGGTTACCAAAGATTGTCTCATTTGCGCAGCAAACAAGACATTTCTTCGGCGATGTCTACCGAGATAGACAAAGGTGAGTGACAACAAGCGCCAAACACATAACTTTGACAAAAGAATCTTATTCTAGAACAACCCCTCTTCCAATCACGGATGGGGTACGGACTAGTCATATTCTCCCGCGGAAACCTACCCTATACCCAAAGTTTTCCTGCCGAAGCAGACCAGGACGCATGCCCCCTAGGTTCCAGTCATATCCTTCCGAATCACTCGTGCTCATCAGGAGGACGAACCGTAGGTTGAGACATTTCTTGCGTGAATAGACCATTTAGGGATGGTATATGACTATTTGCGATGCGTGATCCGGGAAATGAAAGCTGGTCCACGAGCTTGACCACCCTTCCTTCGTGCAGAAAACACATTACTCTAAAGAGTGAGGAGACGATGGCTCCCATGCAATATATATAGTCTCGTCCAAGGAGTAGGTTATAATCCAAGGGTCTTTGAACGACCATCACGTTCATTTGAACGGTCTTCCCTTTCAATGTGATAGGCACATTGGGGAGGATCCCTAAAGGTCGACTGGTTCCTTTATCGAAGCCTGTCAGATTTCTCATTTCAGGCAAAATTCGATGGCGAACCAAGCACTTTCCAAGCAATAGAGGAAAGGATACTCACAGATGCCCCTTCATCAATGATGGTGCCAGCCATTACCATTCTGTATATTTGAATGATAATTCAGAATGGTATGCTTGTTGGCAAACGGGGTCTGCCTAGTTGGTTCCAGTCGAAGGATACAACTAGGTTGCTTGGTGGTGGGACCGAGTAGACGGCCGGGTATCGCTCTGACGAACTTCCTTCCTGTGATAAAGGAATGGGTGGATCACCCCCGTGTTCGTCGGAGTCTATGTTGATGAAAAGAATATGGATGGTGTCATCCTTATTCTCTTCAGTGACTGTATCATTCGAAGATAATACCTCTGAAGGCAAGACCGGGTCAACTGCCGCCTCGACCTTTTGACTTTCGTCTGGTATGGATTCAGTTGGTTTATCCTCAATGATAGACGCTTCAGCTGACCACTTGAGCGGGCCAGCAGGATTCTCAACTAACGAAGGACTCGGCAAGAGTTTTTTATATCCAGGAGGAAGTCGTAACGGTGAAACCGGACGATCTTCCAAGACTCTTTTAGCCTCGTCTAAGAAGGGACAATAGTGTAGGGCATGGTCGCCTTTGTACAATCTACAGGGAGGTCTAGCTCTCCCTTTTTGTCCTAGAACTTCACTTTCGCTAGTTGACGGTGTACTTTCAACATGGCTATCAGAGGTTGACGACACCGGATTGTGCAAACAGGGAGACCAGTCCCTTAGTATCCGAGGGATGCAAGGACAATCTCTATGAAAGTGGTCTCCCTTGCAGATGACACATGGCGATTTAGGCCTGGTCAATGCTGTGTGTGGATTTTCATTAGACGACACTTGTTTTCCCTTATTTGCCTTTGGCTCCTTCTTCTTTTTCTCTTTCTTCTTCTTTTCCTTCTTCTCCTTAGGAACTTGGTTTTTAGCTTTACCAGTCCCGTTACGCGAAGAGGAAGGAAGAGAGGAAGAATTAGAGGAAGTAGAAGGTTGGTGGGAAATTCTGGACTCGTCTAACTGGTGATTCAACTGTTCAGGAGTAGTGGTGTTCTGAACGACATTGGTTGAGAAGAGCCAGACCAGCAAGCCAATTGTCAGTCCTGGAAGCGACAATGTGGCCATATGGGGCGCACCAACATCTCCCCAAGAGGAGAAGGGATTAGGATTTCCACCAAGGGGAATTCCTTGGTTGGTGGGCTCCATTTTCTCAACCTAAAGATCAACGCAGGAAAAAGGGGGTGATTATTCCGTTTAAAATAAATTTTAACGACGCTTTGACACAACTTGCTTTTTCAATTTTAAAGAGTCGAGAAAAAGCAAAAGATGACTCTAGTCTCCTTCGATTTTTAATGAGCCTGAAGTGACAAGTGCTCAGATGGACCTTTTCTGTTAAGGAGTCTGAAAAGGAACGAAAGGGACTGCTCTGGAGTTCTAGGTAGAGGGTGTGCCAAACTTTTCGCAAAACCGCAGAATACTTTTTAAGGTACGGGCGGTCAATCTTCCCGAATGCTGTGTTCAGTGCATTGCGATCAGTAGGGCGGCTAACACGGCTTCCTATGGATAAAGGTTTTATGCCTAGAGGGGTCTCCCAATATATACTCGACGGTACGTGGGAGCACAATCCGTACTGGCACTTATCGTCTCTCAGGAGGAATCACCCAACCATCAGTGAGGTGACCAGTGACCAGGTTTTACGACGCCGGAACACGTCTCTAGCCTAGACCTCTATGTTGTGCGTTAAGTTACAAAGCGTTGTTAAGTTCATTCAATTTATTTTAGGTTGATCTTTCTTAGAAGTTTGCCTTTTTGGATCACCACGAGATGTATGATACAATTCCTAAATGTAGTCTAAAGATGATAAGCAAACTTTTATATCTTTTCAACAATGAAAATCCTAGCTACAAGGGGAAAAGAAAGACACAATCTTTTCTCAAAGAGCATAGAGCACACTGTAAATGAACTTTTCCCTAAATAAATCCATACAAACTGTCAAAATGAAAATGCACATATGCATGTATTTGTTTTCACTTTCTTAATATTGATGCCTAAAAAGAAAGCTGTTGTACAAATTTGAATTCGATTTCAAGTGAAAAAGACAAACAAGCTTCTTTCGAAATCAAAAAGACGATTACGACACTTTATGAATTTGAAGTAAATACTTGTTTCGACACTAGAAATGCATAAATTCAAACCAAAAGACAAAAGTAAAAGCGTAATCAACTGTGAACAGCAAACAAACTCACTCCTAAGATCAAAACGACACTTACGACAGGTCTAGATCTAAGGGCGACAGTATGACTAGTTTACTTTTGTAATGGGAAACTGCAAATGATGTAACAAATACACGAAAACAAATATAGTTTCTTTGATACAACTGAGGCAGAATTGAGGCAAAGAAAAGGGGTTTCAGATAGGTACACACACTGATAACAGGCTGCAAAAAACAGAGATAAAACTGAGCAAAAGGAAGCAAGGAACCACAGCTGCACAAGGCCAAAGCTGATCAGCGCACCCTCAGCACAGAGAAACTGAATTGTAGCGCAGGTAGCCCTCTCGGTACCTACGTTGAAATGCAGAACCTCTTCACAGAGCCTGCGCTGAAGCAGAAACGAGAATTGTCTCTGGGTTCTGGGTCACGGTTTGCAGTTTAATCTACGGTTTTTGGCCGGATAAAAGCTATCAATTAGGTAAAATTAGAGGGATGATTTAAAGGAGGACTAAGATCTATCACAAAGGGCTGTTAGAGCACTTGTGGATCAGCTGTTCAGATCATAAACAGGCCCAGCGAATGGACTAGAGTAGCAGATCTCTACTTTGCATTTGTAAATGGCAAATGCAGTTCGATTCGACACTCTTGAGTTTATGAGATGAACAACAATAGAAACGCAAATAAACTAACTAGATACGATCCCCAGCGGAGTCGCCAGTTTGTTGTTGGGAAAAGTATCCATTCAGAATGCCCCTATCCCACTCTAAGGTGTGATAGTGCCTTAGCAACAAACAAAGAAAACTATCTTCGTATTCTTCTTTATGAAATGTAAATGGAGAAGAAGGATGTAACTAACCGGTGTCTTCTGCTAGTTTGTCGATCCAATCGCTCTCTCCTTTGTTCGCTTCCCGTTGCTTGCTCCTTCACTGGTCCAGCTTCACCAAGTTCCTGCAAGATCACAAGAGAGGAAAACTACACAAAAGACATAGATTTACATTCATAACTAGTTTAGGATCAGATATAAACTAAATATGCAAATATAACAAAGCATCATTGATATAAAAGCATATAGGAGAAACTAAAATAGTTTTATTGATATGATAAGAAAGTCCAAGAGGAGATACAACCAAGTGAGTCCCGATCCAGCATCTACCTCCCAGCAAAGGAATCCCTTCCTCTCCTCCAACAAAGCATAAATCACCCAATGTACTAATCTCAATCTCAAACCAACAGCAATTCTCTGCAAAGTACAAAATTCCAGCCTCCTGGATCTCTGGGTGAGGGATCCATATATAGATGTAAGCAGAGAGGATGAGTCAGCTTTATGTTTTGACTTGTGGCTTCTCTCTGTCAGTTCTTGCTTCCACTTGGAGGTTGAGAGCCTCTTACTCATCACTAGTCGAATTCATTGAGGCAAGTGTCATTGGAGAAGATTCTGGAAGCTTCCATGGTCTCTCCACCTCGTTGAATGAGCTTTCCATTTGTCATTTCCCGCTCAGCGCACCCTGGTAGTGCATTTAGGTGTGTTGCAACGCACCTAGCTAGTGTACTGGGGTGCATTGCAACGCAGGTAGCTAGTAGAGCATCTGAATTGATCCTGAATTGACTGGTTCTGAGTGGTTTTTGGTGGAGAACTTCTGGGAGAAGCTTTCATTGGTTGACCTTGTTCCTTTAGGGGCAGGAACAACACTTTTAGGAACTTTGGATCCCTTGGATTATGGACATTTCATGCTCAATGCTGTAAGGCACAAAAATGTCTATAACAGGTCTCCCCATATACTCGACGGTACGTGGGAGCTCAAGTCCGTGCTAGACCACTTGTTGCGTCACGGAAGGAGGAATCACCCAACCTTAAGTGAAACAAAAGTGACTAGGTTTAATGACGCCAGAGCACGTCTCTAGCGTAGACCTCTAAACAGTGAGCGTTATGTTCCAATGCGTTTTTAAGTTCATTCAGTTCATTTTACGGTTGATCTTGAATTAGGTTTCGGTTTTCAGGCCCTACCATATGAAATCTCTCAAAATTGCCTAGATGCAAACTATATGCCAAAATATGTCATTCCATTCGATGAACGCTAATTATGAGAGAGTTAGAAGGCTTTCATACAAACAAAATGATCACAAAACAACAAACAGCTTCTCTAATGCAGCTAATGGAAATTCACAAACTTTTCTTTAAGATCACTAATCATTGATCAAAACGAAAAGCTTCTAGTTCTCATTAACCAATACAAAGCAAAAGAGATTTTTTTTTGTTGATGGCAAAGTGCATTAAACAAACTTTTGAGAAATAATAACAAGCAAATGCGAAAAGAACCGGTTGACCCCAAACAACTGTGATCCGTGTCCGGGTAGTGAGAAGTAATCGAAACAATGTGAAGACTGGTTCAATAACAATCACCCAAACAACCAAGCAAAAAGCAAGCAAAGAGGAAGGTTTCACAAAACCACAAGCAAATAGTAAACGAACCTTTGTAAATGAGTAACCAAGGAAAGCTGATCCAACAAAATCGGAATGACAACACTAGGTCACAAGACACCAAAAACAAGATTCGCTCAACAAGACTCACAAGAAAGTGTTTCAATCTTCAGAGAATGAAAATCAAGTCATAAACCAAGTGAAAACAGCAGGGGATAGCAAAACCAACAGGCTCAGGAGGCAGAATTGAAGAAATTCAATTCTACAGGTATCAGCATGGGTGATACACAGCAACAATGCGCTGATCAAAAACCACGCATAGCAACAAAGTGCTGTCAGCGCGGAAGTACACGGCTTAACCATGCTGGTTCGATTTTTAGAACCGTCACGACTGTTTGGTGTATTAACACGATGATCAAGAGGTAACAGAAAGGGCTATGTGATGGCAGTGCGACTGTTTTATTATAAACCGCGCTGAAGCTAAAAAAAACGGGCACAATCAAGCCAAAAAATCCCAAACCAAGGTAATCACTCTTTAAACAATCAAGGCACCTCCCAGATCGAACCAGGAAATCCAAAAACAGAGAACTAATCCCCAAACTTTGAAAAGAGAGCAAAAATGAAAATCAAGGAAAAATGAACACCAAAAGACAAAGGCTAGCTCCGAGCTGTTCATTTCGCAAACCAAACCGGAGATTGACTAAAGTGGCTTTGATCTACTTCACTAATGCAGAGAAATAGCATTTCGAAGCCTATCTGGCCGGGCTTTAGGCTCCGTCTAAATTTTACAAATCAAACAACAAGGTAAAACAGATCCCCAGCGGAGTCGCCAAATTGTTGTGGAGGTAAATCCCCTCTGCGGATAGAGGCGATCCCTACTAGTCCAAACAAGGTCTAGCAACAATCAAACAACGCTAACACGCAGGTTCCTAGTTACAAATAAAAGACCAATGATGAAGGCCTACCCAGATTCCAACGCTAATACTTGTAGAAGAGTTGAAGCCCCCCATTCCTTTGCTCCGACTGGTCACAATCCCCACGATCCTCGTGCATGAACACCTGCACATGCAAAGAACGATACAAACACAAGCATAAAATCTAGTAGATGTAACTATATATCAGTCAGAAAAGATATAACTCAAACATCCTCATAAAGACAATAAGAGTGGAACCATAATGATAGTCGTCTATTATTAATAAAGAAAGAAGAATACAACCATAGTTCTGACGTCAAATCCTTCTCAAGAGGGTCTAGCTAGCATGTCTCTCAAGCATTCACCCTTGAAGGTAGATCTCCCAAGACAAAAGCTCTCTCTCACTCAAGATTACACAAGAAAGAAACACTTCACAACCTTCCTTAAGCTCTCTATAAATCCCACACTTGTCACACTAGCTACTTATCAAGCTCACACACTAGCAGCAACACTCCAAGCACTATGAATTCCAAACTAGCTGCTCATGGCAATGGTAGAAGCTTAAATAGGAGAAGGAGTCTCCATGAATGGTGGGAGGATGAGCTTATCTCCAAGGAAGGTGGCTCAAATGACGAAACAGACATGCCAGAGAAGGGAGGGCGACATTTTCAAGGCCAACAACCCGGTCTGGAGTCATCTGGAAGGCCGACTGTTAGAACAAACTTGCCCAAACTGGATCAGCACGGGTTTAGAACTACACTGGGGCACTGACATCGCTGTTGAATAACAGAGAAGGTCATGTCAGTGCGATCAGATATGAATAACAAACGCGTTGTCTCATGAAATTCGACCAGCGTGGGAATCACGTGTACTTCCGCGCTAGCGGCGCATTCGGTCTGTTATGGAGCGCCCGTCAGCACGGTGATTTTGACAACAGTTGTGATGATAGCAAAACTTTGGCAAAGTGGGTCATTTGGCAACATCAGAGAGCATGAGCATGATTAATTTGGACTCATGGCACAGTAGGAAGACTGGTTAGGAAGATAGTGACAAATTACTGTGTAACACCTATATAGAGGCTAGAGACTCCACATGGAGGGATGTCAAGGATTATTGTATGAAAAAACATATGGCTTGTGGAGTGTTCTTCTTCCTTAAGGAGTGAATGTATGGTGTTGCCCTACCTTAAGGGTTTAATATTAATAAAGTGAATCATTTCTATCTATTTCAATCTTGTTATTCTTCAGTTATTTTCTATTCTCATATATTTTTGGATCAGATCTATAAGACCGCCCTACATTAAGACCACCCCAATACCCATACCGAAGCATCACATTCAATGACAAAAGATTTGGTGAAATCAGGGAGTTCTAAGACTGGAGTGGAACACATTGCATTTTTGAGAGCTGTAAATGCCTGTTGTGCATCATGATTCTAGAAGAATGAATTTTTCTTGAGAAGTTGAGTGAGGGGCTTCACAATGCGACCATAATTGCGGAAAAATTTGCGATAATAGCCTGTGAGACCCAAAAATCCTCTCAGACTATTCAAGGTCTTAGGTTGAGGCCAATGCCTATTGTGCGTCATCATTCCAGAAGAATAATGTTGCATAATAGGCTCTAATACCACTTGTTATAGATCCAACCCAAAATATTATAGATCTGATATGAAAATATAAGACAATGCAAATAAACTCAGAAATAATATGAAATGATTCTTTATTGATATCAAACCCTTATGGTAGGGAAACACCATACATTTACTCCTTAAGGAAGGAGAACACTCCACAAGCCATATGCATGTTCATACAATATTCCTTCACATCCCTCTATGTGGAGTCTCTAGCCTCTATATAGGCCTCATACATACAATACCATGGGTCATTACCATGGTTCCCTCATACCATCGAACTAATACCATGGGCCCATTACATTATTACTAACTACTTGTGGTCCCTTACATGATATGGGTTAGCCACCTTATTTATTACTATGGCCCATCCCATTATTACATTATTACCTTGGGTGCCTCCCTTTGTACCCCATATTATCTCCCCTAGGTATATAACATTCCACCCCCCTTAGCATGTTTCGTTCCCGAAACATGGGAAGAACACAAATAATAAGATCTAATCAAAAGAGTAGTTCACTGGTACCATGCACGTGCATCTAGCCATCCAAGAGAAAGGTGAACCCTCGGTCTCACTGGTGCCTCACTCGAATGAGATGGAAGTTGACCATGGTAGCTCTTCTGTGTTGACGTGTAGTAGGTGGATCTTCGCTCCTCTCTATCTATCCTATGGGGATTGTTGTCCTTGTGGCTAGTTGGTTGCCATCTTGATGGTTGTCTTGCGGGGTGATGTGGGTGATGATATGTTGAAGTTTTAACCCACGGTGTCTTTTTCTTTAATTCACCCCTTACTGGAGCCTAACTGTTATCTGGTGCATGTTGTGGTGCCTGCCGTGGTGTCTTATCTTCTAATATTACTTCAACCACTGAACCCTCATTAGATCTATCAGCACCTGTAACCTTTTCAGCTTCAGCCTCTGTTTGTGTTTTATTGTCGACCATCCACTGCTCATTATTTTATATGTCAGTCCCTGGAACATCTTCTGCGTCAACCTCCTTGGACTCTACCTGTTTATTGATAGAAATATCCTATAATGTAATTTTCTTCCTTTTACACCAGAGCTTCAAGAATTTATTCTGCACATTAATATTGATAGTACCCATAGATTCCATCCAAGAATATCCTAAAACAACATCCATATTATCCATCTTTGAAGTATAAAAATCACCATGTAACACATACTTATCCATAGAAATCTTCAAATCCTTGTACACTTGAACATCCTCATTATCCACTTGTGTGTTTTCAATGTGTTATGCTGGAATTTTCAATTTTTTTGCCAAATTAACATTGATGAAATTATGCTTGCAACTAGGATTTATTGAAACAATGATCTTCTCTTTCTAAATTAATCCATGAACCTGCAATAAGGAGATACCAACAGAAAATAACCCTTCAGGTTCCTTGGTTTCCTTCTTTCCTGTAAAAATAAAATCTTTGCTAGGCTATGTGTCTGTCTGTGTGAGCTTATCGACAAGATTAGCTTTACGGTCAAAGTGGTCCATAAGAGCTTTTGTGAATGTGTCCCAAGTCAAGGGCCTTCGATAGCAATGTTGATGCGATTGCCACCATTGTTGTCTTTCATTGTCCAAGTACATTTTTCCCACACTAAACTGAGTCACATCATCCATGATGTAATTCAATCTAAAACATTTCTCCATTTGTGCTAGCCATTTGGCTGGATGAGAGCCATCAAATTTATAAAAGTCCCTCAAATTCTGAGCTAGGCCTGCCATCACAAAAAAATTGTCAAAAATTTGAAATGGCCACAATTCCGTCAATATTGCTTAGAATCCCTATTATGACCTATTTTTTCTAAATGAAACAACCATTCTGCATCTTCCCATGTAATAGAAATGTTGATCCAGGCACTAGAATTTCAGATCTGCGCTTCAACTCTCCCGTTGTCACCAAAATTTCTGCAAAAAAGAGCTGATTTTAAATCAGCGATATCTCCCTCATCCGGACTCCGATTCGACTGATTTTTTTTTTGAAATTGGGTATTTTTCACAAAGAATTCATATCTGCAATTATATTCTACATATCTTCCACCAAGACATCTAGATCTGTGCTTAAAACCTGTTGCCCCAAAAAATTGTCTGCAACCCCACTGCTTTTTAAATCAGCGATATCTCCTTCATCCAGACTTCGATTCGACCAATTTTTTTTTGAAATTGAGTATTTTTTCACATAAAATCCAGAGCTACAATTATATTTTGTAGATCTTGCACCAAGATGTCCAGATCTGTGCCGCAAACTCACTTCCCCGAAAAATTGTCTGCAACCCCACTGATTTTTAGATCAGCGATATCTCCTTCATCCGGACTCCGATTCGACCGATTTTTTTTTATTTTTTTTTAAATCGGGTATTTTTTCACATAGAATCCAGATCTGCAATTAGATTTTGCAGATCTTGCACCAAAATGTATAGATCTGATCTGCAAACTCGCCGCCCCCGAAATCCTAGAAAAATAAAAAACAATTCTCCACTTTTTTACCCAAGAAAGTGCTCTGATACCACTTGTTATAGATCTAACCCAAAAATATTATAGATCTGATATGAAAATATAAGACAATGTAAATAAACCTAGAAATAATATGAAATGATTCTTTATTGATATCAAAACCCATATGGTAGGGCAACACCATATATTTAATCCTTAAGGAAGGAGAACACTCCACAAGCCATATGCATGTTCATACAATAATCCTTGACATCTCTCCATGTGGAGTCTCTAGCCTCTATATAGGCCTCATACATATATTACCATGGGTCATTACCATGGTTCCCTCATACCATCGAACTAATACCATGGGCCCATTACATTATTACTAACTACTTGTGGTCCCTTACATGATATGTGTTAACCACCTTATTTATTACTATGGCCCATCCCATTATTACATTATTACCTTGGGTACCTCCCTTTGTACCCGATATTATCCCCCCTAGGTATATAACCCTAACCCCTTTATTTATGTAGTAGGATCGAGTCATAGTAAAAAGTCAATAAAGCCCATATTAATAATTGTAAGTGGTTAACCTGCAATTAATGACGGGACCACAGTTAGCTGCAAATGGGCCATGGTATTAGATAGATGGTATTAATAAAAACCATGGTATTGATCCATGGTATTGCATGTATGAGTCATATATAAAGGATAGAGACTCCCTGTGAGGAGCATCGTGTCTTATTTTGTCATCGATCTCTGCTCTATTGGAGGTTGCCCCCTCGAAGAGGCAAGTGAACATTGCTTTCTGAATAATAAAATACTTGATGTTGTTACTCACTATTCTATGTTCTGGGTATATTTCTTCGCATATTCGGTATGCTGGTCTCGTCTTGCAGGTTAAGAGCATTACAAGTGGTATCAGAGCTCTTTCCAGGGCAAGTGGGATCTCCATTTCTTAGCAATTTTTTTTTTTTTTGGCTAGAGACGTGTTTTGGTGTCTTTAAACTACAGGATCTTTCACTGAGCGAATAAACCTGCGGATTTGGGGAGGCATGCATGCAGGAAATACAAGAG
Source organism: Pinus tabuliformis (assembly GCA_031772625.1). NCBI lineage: Eukaryota > Viridiplantae > Streptophyta > Pinopsida > Pinales > Pinaceae > Pinus > Pinus tabuliformis. Next base: position 90,603,924 of record CM062816.1, on the reverse strand, counting down.
GTGGTCAGGCTTGTTGGACTCCTTTGTAACCCCTGTGGGTACCCCTTCGAGTAGTAGCGCATTAGATAGAACCACACATGGACTGTCTTCCAAGTACCCTCTAGGTATATCAGAAGTCCCCTAGCTCCTCTGAAACCTCGCCATAGATAAACCGTCGGCCGTCTTGCTACTACAGTACACCGAGAATAACACTTAGAGAGATTACTTGCCCGTACGATAGGGTAGTTGGGTTGTATGGCTTAGGGTATGGTTGATCCTCCTTAGTTAGAGCCCTGAAACATTGGGCCGAGTACTACTGTCAGACCCTTATGTATATTGCGATCTGTAGCACCTGACACTCCTCGAGACCATAGTTCCCTTTTCTATATTGGGATCACACATAATCTCTGCCAGATCAGATCTCGCAAGGGAGTTTGCAGCAGCAGCAGACATCAGTCTCGGAATTCCGAGTTAGCAGACTAGCCATTCCAATCTATTAGATCCATCAAATCCATAGCAGTAATCTGTTCCACCGATTAGAGCTACCCGATCAGCCATTCAGATCTCTCAGATCCACCAGATCTGAGTAGTTGTGTGGGGTTCTATTGTGGCCAGCAACAACCCCCCTTCTTATTTAGTGTTATTCCTAATACCAAATTAGTGGGGACCCTTAGTTAAAAATTTAAAAATCAAAGTAGTGCTTAAATTTCCTTTTCGAATAAAATTACCATCATAAAGCTTAGGAAACTCCCTTGGAAAATCTAAAAAATCTAAGTTTTATGATAAGGTAAGACAAAATCTTTCCTTAGGAATCACATCACAAAAAGATGACAGAAAACCACCTTACAAGCTGAATTCCAATATCGCGAGATCGCGATACACGATAATAAAATATTGCATCGCATACAACACAACTTACATTGAAACATTTTAATTTTCCGATATGCGATGACGCCGATCGCAAATCGCATTTCGCAAAAAACAGGTTAACAAAGATTGTCATATATAACGTTCCTGTGATCTGCGATCTGCGATATTTCGATTTCGTGATACAGCGACAATGTGATAATGTGATGTCACGAGCAATCATCTCTGCGATGTTACAATTCTGCGACATTATCATTTCACGATATTGCGATCTGTGATATTGCAAAGTAAATCGCAAAATCGCTTCATCGTAGAGATTTCAGGGCTCATTATTCAGGAAAATTATTTTCCATACGCTGACACCTGGTTATGCGCTTTAATGCTAATAAATGAGTTAGTTTCCAGTTATTAATGGAATGTTGTTTCGTGCTTATCGAAAAATCATCTCACATAAGGTGGTATATTTGATCTGTCTTCAGCATTTAAAACTTTCCCATCACCCTTCCTTGTCATTATTTTCACTTCACTTGTGAATTGCAGGAACAGAGAACAGAGAGAGATACAAAGCAATACGTAGGTTAAAATGGGAAAGAAAAGCAAAGCTCCGAGCTCTGAAGAGAAAGAAATGGTGCCCTTGTATACAGACATGGCCTGTAACAGAGACGCAAGAATTGCTACGTGGGAAGGCATGTATAATCTGCTCGAAGAGGAGAATCCCAAAGTCATGGAATTTTTTGCTACTGCGGCTTCGAATAGTTCATCTGAGGCATCCATCACAGAGTTAGCTTGCTCATTCTTGCACCGGATAGCAGCAAGACCCAAAATTCTCCCATACACGGACATGGTTAAGTGGATACTGGACAACATTGATATCAGAAATAGACAGTTTAAGACTCAGGGTCAAGGGCTTACGGAATTATTATTTTTAAAAATTTTGAACTTTATATCCACTAGAAGGAAAAAGTGGAAAAGGCGAAAAACGCATCAAGGAAACCCAGATCAAGAAATGGAGGCAGTTTCCGATGCGCGATTAGCTGAGAAAAATTTCTCGAAAAGGAAAGTTGCTAATTTCTCAGTTACCTGCAAGCCCTGAAAATTGCAAGAAAGTAACGTTAGATACAGATTGGAAGTAGAAAGCCCAAGAAAAGGAAGAAGCAATCCAAGGGTTAACCAAGTTGAACTAGGATTATTACTGGGCATACTTGGTGAAGCCACATAGCCAGTGGATGACTCTTATGTGTATCATCAATTCGGCCGAAAAGATGGTGCCAGCTCTTGTCGATTCAGTTTTCTCAGCTCAGCTAAAATCGGAAGTCGGCCACCTAACTCTTCTCAAACAGATGTTTCATGCGTGCGATTTCAAGGACCAAATACAAAAGTAGTTTTAATTTTAGATTCAATTTTAGTTTTAATTTTGTTTTATTTTCCTAAAATGAGGACGGTCATTTAAACCGCATCCTACATTTTTGTAATAATTTATTTTTAGATTTAGTTAGTAGTATTTTAAACCCTTCTCATGCATTTAGAGAAGGGTCCTGAAATTGATCAAAAACTTATCCCCAGAACATGCACTTGTGTACCCTCTGAGGAGGTTTTGATGAATGAATGGAATAGGATTTATTGATGTTCGCATTTGATATCTACTACTGATGTTGCACTTTTGTACTCTTAGTGGATATTTGATCAAGAAGAGATAAATCATTATCGCTTGAAGGCCATGAGTAGGACTAGTTATAAATGGTATTTCTATCTCTTAACTATTTTTGCCTTGTGTTAAAGTGATTTTCATGTTCAGTTATTTATATATTGATGTATGAATTCCTGAGTTATCATTTGGAACTTTTGTACGGTGATAGCTATTTATTTATGCTTAATGTATGAGTAGCTTACTATGAAATATGTTTCTCACAACTGTTTTGTCTAACTTTTTATACGAAGTGGTTCATCTTTATTGAATTCTTTTCTCATAACATTTGAATGATCTTTATTACCAGTTGTTATTTGAAATCATTTTACATCGCATAAATCAAAGATTACACCCCGGGTTAGTGTAGATTTAGATATTTTTGTTTATTAGAATACAATTTCCTTATTATTTAACTAGAATTAGAATAGAAGTATTCCATTTAGAAACTGTTAGAAAGAGAAATAGCAATCTGTCACACACACACACATAAATTGGGAAATTGGTCCCATATCCCCAGTTGGACCCACTATACCAAACGGAAAAAGAGCCACTAACCAAGGTCCAGACCGGGTGGGTATCCCCCTTGTTGTAGACCCAATTTTCAGGGCTTCAACATATTTGGCGCTAGAAGGAGGGCCCGAACTGTGAATGGTAAGAAAATCTAAATCTAAATACCATTCTGAGAGTAAATCGCCCTCATCATCTCCTCCAACTTCTCCATTGCATGTAGAATATGTAAATCCGAAGTTAGAAGTCACTGGAGAAACAGCCGCTGCTACAAACCCTAATATTTCATAACAATCTACTATTGAACCTCCTGAAGTTGAATCTTTGATTCACAAACTTCAGCAATTTTCTATATCTCCTCAAAAATCTGATAAATCTCAAGGCAGCGTGACCTCGCAATATAACCCTGCTCATCCTCTTACCAGGTTAAATAGTGAAAAGTTTGGTGTTCAGCCAACCAAATTACCTCTACTTACTAGGAAGAGAGCAAGGAAGTCTCCTAAAGGTTCTGATAGTGATACTCTTTCATCATCATCATCCATCTCAACCTCTTCACCGTGAAGTCAACCATCCACTCCTCCACTTCAGATCATTGTCCATCAGCCTACTGGAACTTCCGCAACTCCTTCTCAACCATCTGGAGTCGTAATATCCTCATCTCCTCAACCGTAGGGATCATCTTCTGCACTTTCCTCTGTTAGTAGTTCAACAATGGCCCAATCTCCATGGAATAACCTAGGGGCAGTCTTGATGCCTGCACCCTTGAGTCAGTTACCAGCCCATCCTGAAAAATGGTTGCCTAAGTTTAATCCTGAGGCAGGCATGCTAGCGGAAGAACATATAAATAACTTTATGTTATCCATAAATCTCAATGGATTTGTTAATGAAGATTTTGTTGTTCGAATTTTTCCTTATACTCTACAAGGAACAGCCGGATCATGGTATTTCTCATTACCATCTGGATCTATTACTAGTTGGAACATCTTCCAAGAACAATTCCTGACCATGTTTGGTGATGACAGGTCTATAGCGACATTGATCAATGACTTGTCTAACCTTAGGGCCGAGTCAAGAGAACCTATCAAAGATTTCAATTTACATTTCAATAAAATCTTAAACAAAATTCCTACTGCTTCTCAGCCTAGTGAAGAAGTGCGAAGTGAATGGTACATTACTGCTTTACCTTCAAACTTAGCAATCTTTGTTGATAGGGCTAATAAAACAACCTTAGTTGAAAATATGAAAGAAGAAATAGCAGTAGAGAAATGTATTATGGCCCTAGAAAAGAAAAACACGATAGAGGAACGAAAGTATAAGAAGGTTTCTTTCAAAGAAGATCCCAAGAAAAAACAACCGAAAGATCCATTCGATTTAGAAGGATTACAAAAAGTTTTGAAGACCATGTCTAATGAAATGGTAGACATTAAGAAACAAGTGGCAAAAACTTCTTCTAAAAAGCTGTACAAGCCTTTTAAAAGAAATCCTTCAACTGATTCCAAACCCCCTAACGCTATTTCAAATGTTGAATTAGAAGAAGAAGAACAGGAAAACGCTACTGAAGAACATACCGATGAAGAAGAAGTTGTAGAGTTACAAGGTATGTGGGATTTAATCCTCCCAAATGAAGAGGATCGAGAGGCACTCCCAGTTAGTACTCGCAGCAGAAATCAACTTGATCCTCCTCAGCCTACACCTAAGCCAAAGAGCGCAAGCTCGATGACAAAGGATAAAGTTGCAGCCAAGAAAACATCACCTAAAGCGACTCAAACCAGCCTAGTCCAAATAGACATATCAACTCCATCTAAAACGCTAATCGTTTCAGATGAAATGGAGTATAACATCGTAGAAGACATGAAAAAGACTAGGGCCAATATTACTCTTTTTGAATTGAGCAAGTTAAAACACCAGTAGAAAGTACTTTTGAAAGAATCACATGTTGTACCAGATGCACCTTTACCAGCTACTGTAATCTCTCAAGATTCCCATGATATGGGAAGACCTATAACTAATACGATGAATAAGGTTGATCCAAATGATATCACATTAATTAGAGGAAGATCAAGATCACATACTCCCCCATTTCTCCTTACTTATGAAATTTTCAAATAAAAATGTGCATAATTGCCTAGTCAATTCTGGAGCTTCATCGAATATTTTACCAAGATCGATATGTGAAAAATTGAACGTTCAACCATAGAAATTTGCTGTGCGCATAGTCCAATTAGATCGATCGCAAGTCGAAGTGATTGACGAATTAAATCAGGTTATCATAAGGTTATCATCCAACCCAAAGGTATGTCAAGTTATTGACATTTTATGGCTTAATTCTTAGCAGAGATTGGTCAGAAAAACTTCATGGATACTTTGCAACCGAATGGTCTCACATGTGGCTTCCTTATAATGGTAAACCAAACCAGATAAAAGTTGAGTGTGAAAAACATTAGAAATACATAGTAACAAAACTCGAGGGAGAAAATGAACCAGTAGCATACAATTCTAACATCATTGGCAACTATTCAATAGATTCTTTCCTAGGAAATTTTAATGCTCATACGTCACCTTAGAACATTCTGTTTTATCCCAAGTAGAGAATTTTTCTCAAACAGATAGTTCTAAATGCATTAATTTTATAGATAGTCCTGTTAATAAATCTTTTTTTTGGAAAATATTTTTTGATGGTTCTAAGTCTAACGAAGGAGCAGGAGCAAGATGCGTGCTAGTAAGCCCAGAGGTAGATAAAACTATGCTAACTTGCAGACTCGAGTTTGATTGCACCAACAATACCGTAGAATACGAAGCTCTAGTCCAAGGGTTATACAAAGCAATCGGATTAGATGTCAAATACCTGCAAGTTTTCAGAGATTCTGAAATTGTAATTAGACAGGTATGTAATACTATACATTGTTTATCAAGTCATTTAAAGCATTACCAATCTTTAGTCCAAGATCTGATTGAACATTTTATAGCATTTAATATTTCATCAATTCCCAGACTCTAGAATGCTAGCGCAGACCTCTTAGCCAACGTAGCTTCCAAGCTCATTCCTTCAGAAGATTTTAGCCCTGACCGATTTTCAATTGAATTAATTTTTAGACCATCTATTCCTGATAACATTACCAATTGGAGGATTTTCAATGACGATCCTGATATCGTGAGTTTCCTCACATCTGAAGGATTCTATACTAATCAAATAATTGACAAAGACCAACATGACCAACAATTGCAACAGGATAGTACTAACATTGCTATACCTAAATCAGTAGTCAAATTAGAAGACCTTTATGATTTGAAAGATCGATTCAAAAGATCTACCAATTCAAAACTCCAAAGTTCAACTTTGAATTATGAATTAGTAAATCTAGGAAATGATGCCAAACCATAGAATATAAACCTAGGCCTTGGCCTAGCCCTTGAAGAAAAATTAGCATATATCCGTCTTTTGAAACAATACAAAAGTGTCTTTGCTTGGAATTACGATGAACTCAAAACATACGACACCTTCATCATCCAACTTACTATCCCAATGATCGATAATGAAAAACTTGTCCAACAAAAGTCGAGAAAGATCCATCCAAATTTAGAAAATCAGATCAAAACTGAACTCAATAAGTTATTGAAAACCAAAATAATCTTTCCCGTTAGACATTCTAAATGGGTCTCCAATATGGTACCCATGGGAAAGAAAAACGAAGATATTAGAATCTGCATTGACTTTAGAAACCTTAATAAGGCCTGCCAGAAGGATAATTTTCCTTTACCTCCCATGGAACAAATATTGCAGGCAGTTGCGGGCTCAGAATTAATGTCATTCTTGGATGGATTCTCAGGATATAATCAAGTGTTGTTACATCCCGACGATCAATTAAAAACCACATTTAGAACTAAATGGGGCACATACCCATATCAAAATATGCCATTTGGATTGATAAACGTGGGTGCCACATTTCAGAGAGCCATGGACATCGCATTCAAGGGGTTAGTTAATAAGTCAGTGGTAATCTATTTGGATGATATAACTGTTTATTCCAAGAAACGAAAAAACCATCTCAGAGATTTAAAACAAATCTTCCAATGCTGTTTAAGGTATGGGATTTCGCTTAACCCAGAAAAATCCTTTTTCGCATTAAGTGAAGGAAAACTCCTAGGATTCATAGTGTCAAAATCTAGAATTCACATTGATCCCGACAAAATCAAGGAAATTTCTGCAGTACCCCTACCTCACAACAAGAAAGCCATGCAATATTTCCTTGGCTAGATTAACTTTGTAAAGAGGTTTGTGCCAGATTTTTCAAGAATCGTATCTCTTTTACAAGCCATGATTAAAAAGAATGCAAACTTTAAATGCGGCCAAGATGAACATGAGGCATTCAATCTGATCAAACTAGCAATTATCAAAGCTCCATCTTTAGCAACCCAAAATTTTTCCGATCCTTTTATTTTGTATACATTTGTCTCAAATAGGTCATATCCTGCGATACTCACTCAAGAAAATCAAGAAAAGGTGGAAGTCCTAATTTCTTTTTTTTGGTTCCAATTTACAAGGAGCTGAGTTGAATTATTTAGATGTAGAGAAACAAGCTTATGCTGTTTTCAAAGCAATTAAATATTTCATACCTTTCTTACTCAAAACACATACCAAGATCATAGTACCATTTCTAGCAGTAAGAAATCTTCTAGTATAGAAGGATGTGGGTGAGAAAAGGGCCAATTGGGTTACTGCCTTACAGGAATATGACGTAGAAATCAAACCCACAAGTATTGTAAAAGGTCAAGGCTTTTTCAAAATGCTGGCAGGAGCATCGCTAATGCCCGAAAATCCATCTGAAGAGGTACAAGTGTACGAGGTAAGCCTAAACGATGCTGAGTCATTATACGCTGATATTATTTATTATCTAAAGAATGGATATGCTCCTCCAAACCTCGATCACACTAAGAAAAGAGCCCTGAGGTTAAAAGCCAAACAATATCAACTCATGAATGACGTTATTTTTAGAATAAATTATGATTCTGTTCTCCTTAGATGTCTTGAGAAAGCTGAAGCTGAAAAAGTCTTGCAGGAACTCCACGATGGGTCAGCAGGCGGACACTATGCTAGAGACACTATTGCTCATAAAATTTTGCGCGCAGGCTATTACTGGCCCACATTATTCAAAGACGCACATAACTACATAAGGAAATGTCAAGTCTGTCAAACCGCTGCTAGGAGACAAAGGAAACCAGCCTTACCACTGCAACCAGTTATGAGTGAACAACCTTTCGATCAGTGGGGATTGGACATGATAGGTGAGATTCCTCACTCTTCTAAACAGCATAGATACATCCTTACATCGACAGATTACTTTACTAAATGGGTAGAAGCAGTTCCACTCAAGACGGCTAACACTGAAAATATCATTGAATTCATAGATCAGTTCATAATCACCAGGTTTGGATTGCCTTCTGCTTTAATGTTTGATAATGCATCATATTTTCCTGGTAATGAAATGACTAAATTTGCACTCAAAAGGGGTTTCAAGCTTAAATAATTGGCCAATTATTACCCACAAGGGAGTGGGTTAGCTGAATCTACAAATAAGAACTTAATTAGAATTATTAAGCGAACCATTGACCAAAATCATAAAAATTGGCATAAGTCTTTATATATGCTTTATGGGTAGATCGAATAATGCAGAAAGCCTCTTTCAGCACTTCTCCCTTTAATTTAGTTTATGGGAAAGAAGTGGTTCTTCCAACACATTTGGCAATTCCCTCTTTGGACTTAGTTCAATATATTGATGAAGCACCAACTTCTTCTTTACAACTTAGGCAGCTGGAATTAATTAAGTTAGAAGAACAACGAGAATGGGCTAAGATAACTCACGATCATTATCAAGCATTGGTGAAAGCCTCTTTTGATTCCAATAGGATATCTAGAAAAGACTTTCAGATGGGAGATCTAGTTTTAAAATGGGACAAGGCTCATGAGGAAAAGGGAAAGCATACAAAATTTCAAAGAATGTGGCTTGGTCCTTTTCAAATCATAGAAGTCATAGGTCCATCTACCTTCATGTTACAATATTTAACAGGGAGAAGAGATTCTTTACCTATTAATGGTCAGATTCTTAAGAAATATTTTCCATAGAAGATCATTCTTCTATTTTTGTAGAGTAGTTGTTTTTCTTTCCATAATAAAAATGGTTGTAAATGGTTACATTTGAGATTCATGAAAAAGACACAAATTCTCTTCTAGATTTTGTTTTTTTGCTTGTATAAATAGAATTCTTTCTAAAAAAATAATCATTACTATTGAAAGATACAGTTAAAGACTATACGCCTAGAAATGATATTAGTTTCAAATTTGTAAATTTTGATAAAAAGCCACCTTTAGTTAGAAATTGTTTTATTTCAGTCAATAAAAGGTATCAATAACAAAATGAAGATTCTATGTAGAAAGGCTCTTTCCAAAAAACTTTTTCATTGTCATCCAGAGCTATCTTAAGGAAACAATGACTTCCTCCCTACCTAGGAAGCCACAATATTCAGAGAATCAACCAAAGATACACTTTAACTTAAAGAGTAAGAGGTCTCATCACGAGCCAACTTATCATGACCATAGATGTATAGCTTGCTGACTTTGCAAATACTGCATACCACAACAGGGCAATGACTCAAGATTGTTAAAATCAAAAGACAAGGGGTCTCAACACGAACGAGCTTGTTCAACAAAGTTATAAATCAGTGAATGACTGTGTCATGAATTGGCTACCAAACCAAGACATTTCTCTTTAAGAATAAAAAGAAAACGAAAGGAAAAAGTGTGAAAATGGATTTTTCTTTGAAAAGTTGTAAACTTCTCTAAGTAGGATACAGGATCATTGTTGGATAATAGGTAACCTTGTCGAAGCTATAAACGCTTGCTGGCAGCAGAGGCTCTACCCATGACAAATGAGCATATTTAAAACTGATTTACTGAGAATACTTTGTTTTTATATTTATAAAACCAAGTAATGATTGATGTAGATACAAGGACTCGCTTGAGGAAGTAAATAATCAATGTTGGGAAAAAGAAGAAACAAAATATTATTGATAGACAAAAGCATAATGTACCTAGTCTTTCTATAGTAAAGTTTAATTTTCTGGAAATTTTTTTGTTTTGGAAGTTCTGAAAATTCAAAAGAGCAGCAGAGATAACTGGTTCTTCCAAGTGAATCGCCAATTGTTGTGGCCAGCAACAACCTCCCTTCTTATTTAGTGTTATTCCTAATACTAAATTAGTGGGGACCCTTAGTTAAAAATTTAAAAATCAAAGTAGTGCTTAAATTTCATTTTCGAATAAAATTACCGTCATAAAGCTTAGGAAACTCCCTTGGAAAATCTAAAAAATCTAAGTTCTATGATAAGGTAAGACAAAATCTTTCCTTAGGAAATATCGCATCGCAAAAAGATGACAGAAAACCACCTTACAAGCCAAATTCCAATATTGCGAGATCGCGATACATGATAATAAAATATCACATCGCATATAGCACAAATTACATTGAAACATTTTAATTTGCCGATATGCGATGACGCCGATCGCAAATCAAATTTCATAGAAAACAGGTTAACAAAGATTGTCATATACAACGTTCCTACAATCTGCGATATTGTGATATTGCGATTTTGCGATACAGCGACAATGCAATAATGCGATGTCACGAGCAATTATCTCTGCGATGTTACGATTCTACGAGATTATCATTTCACGATATTGCGATCTGTGATATTGCAAAGCAAATCACAAAATCACTTCATCGCAGATATTTCAGGGCTCATTATTCAAGAAAAGTATTTTCCATAAGCTGACACCTGGTTATGTGCTTTAATGCTAATACATGAGTTAGTTGCCAATTATTAATGGAATGTGGTTTCGTGCTTATCGAAAAATCATCTCACGTAAGGTGGTATATTAGATGTGTCTTCAGCATTTAAAACTTTCCCATCACCCTTCCTTGTCATTATTTTCACTTTGCTTGTGAATTGCAGGAATGAAGAACAGAGAGCGATACAAAGAAATACGCAGGTTAAAATGGGAAAGAAAAGCAAAGCTCCGACCTCTAAAGAAAGAGAAATGGCATCCTTGTATACAGACACGGGACACGGCCTGTAACAGAGACGCGGGAATTGCTATGTGGGAAGGCATGTATAATCTGCTCGAAGAGGAGAATCCCAGAGTCATGGAAGTTGTTGCTACTGCGGGTTCGAATAGTTCATCTAAGGCATCCATCACAGAGCTAGCTCTCTCATTCTTGCACTGGATAGCAGCAAGACCCAAAATTCTCCCATACACGGACATGGTTAAGTGGATACTGGACAACGTTGATATTAGAAATAGACAGTTTAAGACTCAGGGTCAAGGGCTTACGGAATTATTATTTTTACAAATTTTGAACTTTATATCTGCTAGAAGGAAAAAGCGGAAAAGGCGAAAAACACATCAAGGAAACCCAGATCAAGAAATGGAGGTAGTTTCTGATGCACGATTAGTGCCTAGCGCTAATCGCGCATCGCTGAGAAAAATTTCTCAAAAAGGAAAGCTGCTAATTGCTCAATTACCTGCAAGCCTCGAAAATTGCAAAAAAGCAACGTTAGAGACAGATTGGAAGCATAAAGCCCAAGAAAAGGCAGAAGAAATCTAAGGGTTAACCAAGTTGAACTGGGATTATTAATGGGCATACTTGGTGAAGCCACATAGCCAGTGGATGACTCTTAAGTGTATAATCAATTCGGCCGAAAATATGGCACCAACCCTTGTCGATTTGATTTTCTCAGCTCAGCTAAAATCGGAAGTCGGTCACCTGACTCTTCTCAAACAGATGCTGCATGCGTGCGATTTCAAGGACCAAATACAGAAGTAGTTTTAATTTTAGATTCAATTTTAGTTTTAATTTTGTTTTATTTTCCTGAAATGAGGACGGTCATTTAAACTGCATCCTACATTTTTGTAATAATTTATTTTTAGATTTAGTTAGTAGTATTTAAACCCTTCTCATGCATTTAGAGAAGGGTCCTGAAATTTATCAAAAACATATCCCCAGAACATGCACTTTTGTACCCTCTGAGGAGGTTTTGATGAATGAATGGAACATGATTTATTGATGTTTGCATTTGATATCTACTACTGATGTTGCACTTTTGTACTCTTATTGGATATTTGATCAAGAAGAGATAAATCATTATCGCTTGAAGGCCATGAGTAGGACTAGTTATAAATGGTATTTCTATCTCTTAACTATTTCTGCCTTGTGTTAAAGTGATTTTCATGTTCAGTTATTTATATATTGATGTATGAATGCCTAAGCTATCATTTGGCATTTTTGTACGGTGATAGCTATTATTTATGCTTAATGTATGAGTAGCTTACTATGCGATATGTTTCTCAAAACTGTTTCGTCTAACTTTTTATACGAAGTGGTTCATCTTTATTGAATTCTTTTCTCATAATAGTTGAATGATCTTTATTACCAGTTGTTATTTGAAATCATTTTAGATCGCATAAAGGAAACATTACACCCCGGGTTAGTGTAGATTTAGATATTTCTGTTTATTAGAATACAATTTCCTTATTATTAAACTAGAATTAGAATAGAAGTATTCCATTTAGAAACTGTTAGAAAGATAAAAATCAATCTGTCACACACACACACATAAATTGGGAAACTGGTCCCATATCCCCAGTCAGACCCACTATACCAAACGGAAAATGAGCTGCTAACCAAGGTCCGGACTGAGTGGGTATCCCCCTTGTTGTAGACCCAATTTTCGGGGCTTCAACAGGTTCCTATACTGGGGCGTGATTTTCGTAGGACTTTTGGCAGCATTGACATTTTGAGGATTCGGCTAGACGACAAGCTGATCAAGGTGGTACCATTCAATTTTTAGCGAAAAGAATTTGGGTGGTCCCAAATTTCAAGTACATCTGATCAGTGCATGGTAGCAACTAGAGCTCAAGCTATGGCCAATGAGAAGATCGACAAACTTGAATAATCCTTGCAAGCCATCCAAGCTCAGCTTGACAAACTAATTGATGCACTCTCTAAGGGCAAGGAGGACGCCCACAAGGAGGCGTATATTGGCAATGGACATAGTGAGGGTGAGTCTAGCCACTCTCTTCACCTCTGGGGCACCCGCCAAAAATCCCATCCGCGACCTCCCAAGCTGGATATGCATAAATTTGATGGTTCTCACACAGCTGCATGGGTATCACAAATGGAGCAGTATTTCAATTTGAATAACATCTTAGATAATGAGACTCAGCTTATGGTGGGGAGAATGTACTTGGACAATGAAAGATGGCAATGGTGGGAATGGAATCAACGTAGCAATGGCAGTTTTGTGACTTGGGCCGCCTTCAAAAAATCTCTTACAGAGTGCTTTGACCATAAATCTGCTTTTCTAGGTCGTCTCACTAAGCTTCGACAGACTGGCACAGTGGATGAATATGTTACAGCCTTTGAAGCCTTAGCTTTCTGCACTTGGGATTTCCCAAATGCGTTCTACACAGAATGTTTTATCAGCTGTCTTAAAGAGGCCATACAAGCCCACGTCCGACTGCACCACCCTCCCACATGGTCGGAGGCTTGCAAGGTAGCTCGTAACGTGGAACGTGCATTAGCGGCCCAGTCCATTGGCCCAAATTTCACTGCCAAGGGTCGCCCCCCACAGGCTCACAGCATGACTCAAACACTTAAGGTTCAAAAGGTGTCACCTACAGAAATGGCCGAAATAAGAAAGCAAGGATTATGTTACTACTGTGATGAAAAATATTCCCTAGGTCATAAATGCAAGGAGCCCAAATTTTTTCAAATTGATGCCATTGATTACAGCTCATCGAAGGAAGCCCCACCACTTGAGGAACCTGAGGATGTAGAAGAGGACAACCAGAAGGACAATGTCCCTGACGAACCAGTGATTTCGCTGCATGCTTTGGCAGGGATTTCTTCACCTCAAACTCTCAAAATCATAGGTTTTATTAAACATCACCTAGTAGTAGTCTTGATTGATAGTGGAAGCACACATAATTTCATCCATCAAAAAGTCGTAGAGGCAGTGCATTGTTTTGTACGAGCAGTTTCTAACTTCCAAGTCCAAATTGCGGATGGAGGAACAATGAAATGTGAAGGCCGTTGTGAAAATGTCAACCTTCAAATGGGGGATTATCAGTTGAAGACCCACATGATTGCCATACACATGGGAGGGTGCGACATTGTCCTCGGTGCTGAGTGGCTTCGCACTCTTGGGCCAATCAAAATGGATTTCTAGGAGTTATATATGAGCTTTAAGCAGAACAACTCCATACATACCCTCCATGGACTCCAGGCGAGAGCTCCCTCTATCATCAGCTCACATAGGATGGAAAAATTGCTAAAAAAGGGCCATCATGGAGTTATAGCTCAATTTAATGCCATCTAGGCCGTCGAACCCAATTCTCTTTTGATTCATCCTGAGATGCAACAGATTTTAAATAACCATCTGCCAGTCTTTGACAAGCCTCATGAGCTTCCACCCTCGAGAGGGGAACATGATCATAGCATCACCTTGGTTCCAGGGGCCCAACCACCAAATGTGTGCCCATACAGATATTCGTTCACCCAAAAGAATGAAATAGAAAAAATAATCAAGGAACTTTTGGAAGCAGGTGTCATTCGTCCCAGCGTTAGTCCCTATTCATCACTGGTGGTCATGGTGCTCAAGAAAGATGGGGAATGGTGGATGTGTCCAAACTTTAGGGCCCTCAATAAGTTGACAGTCAAAGATAAATTTCCCATCCCGGTTGTTGATGATTTGTTGGAAGAACTCAATGGGGCTCAATTCTTCACTAAGCTCGGTCTTCGCTCAGGCTACCACCAAATTCGCATGAAGGAAGTTGACATTCCAAAGACTACTTTCAGAACTCATGAAGGGCATTATGAGTTCCTGGTCATGCCATTCGGTATTTGTAAGGCTCCATCTACTTTTCAGAGCCTTATGAACCACCTTCTCAAACCATATCTCAGGAAATTTGTCCTTGTCTTCTTCGATGACATCCTCATCTATAGTTGCACTTGGGCTACACATCTTCAGCATGTAGATCTGCTCTTGCAACTGCTCCGCAAGAATAAATTATTTGTTAAGATGTCCAAGTGTTCTTTTGGCATGGAAGAAGTTGAGTATTTGGGCCACATTATGGGGCGTGAAGGTGTCAAGGTGGACCCCAAAAAGATCCAGGCAATGCAAGATTGGCGCCAACCTAAGACCTTGAAGAGCCTGAGAGGATTTTTTGGTCTCATAGGCTATTATCGCAAATTTTTCCGCAATTATGGTCACATTGCGAAGCCCCTCACTCAACTCCTCAAGAAAAATTCATTATTCTAGAATTATGAAGCACAACAGGCATTTACAACTATCAAAAATGCCATGTGTTCCACTCCAGTCTTAGCACTCCCTGATTTCACCAAATCTTTTGTCATTGAATGTGATGCTTCGGGTATGGGTATTGGGGTGGTCTTAATGGAGGAAGGTTGACCCTTGGCCTTCACAAGCCAACAACTAAGTGGGAAGAATCTTGGACAATCTACCTATGAGAAGGAAATGATGGCCATCTTACATGTAGTAGATACCTGTCGACCTTACTGGGGCGACGTTTCCAAATCTGCACAGACCATCACAGTCTTAAATATTTTTTGGAGCAACGCCTATCCTCCCCACAAAAAAATAAATGGCTCTCCAAAATGTTGGGATATGGTTATGAGATCATTTACAAGAAAGGGCATGAAAATAGTGTAGCAGATGCATTATCTCGCCAATTTGAGGAGGAAAGTACCCTGCTTGCAATTTCCCTTCCCATTCCAGAATGGATTGAAGAGGCTCTGCAGGGAATGGTTTTCACATCCCTAGCTCTCCCAACTCATTACTCAATTGCAGGCAGATCCAAATTCCACCAATGGCTACTCGTGGCAGGATGAGATTCTTCTCTACAAGGACAAAGTGGTAATATCACCAACATCCACCCTCAAAAGCCACATTTTGGCAGAATTGCACTCATCCCCCGTTGCAGGACATTCAGGCTTTCAGAAGACGTATGCTCGCACTAGAAGATCATTTTTTTGGATAGGCATGAAAAAGGACATCCTTACTTTTGTAGCGGAATGCAATGTCTGTCAACGCCACAAAGGGGAGATAGTCAAAGCACCAGGCACATTAAAATCGTTGTCCATCCCGGCATCAATATGGACCGAGGTTTCTATGGATTTCATTACAGGTCTTCCAAAGTCAAGAAACAAGTCAGTCATCATGGTGGTTGTGGACCGACTTTCTAAGTATGCTCATTTTTGCACCCTACCCCACCCATTTACACCGACATTGGTCACCCAATCTTTCATGGATCAGATCTTCAAATTGCATGGCATGCCCACTTCTATTGTGTCTGATCGTGACTCGATCTTCACCAGTAATTTTGGTAGGAATTCTTCAGGCTACAAGGCACCCAACTAAAACTCAGTACTTCCTATCATCCACAAATGGATGGTCAAACTGAAGCCGTCAACAAATGTCTGGAAACCTACCTTAGGTGTTTCACTTCAGAAAAGCAACATCTTTGGGTATAGTGGTTACCTCTAGCTGAATGATGGTATAACACCAACTATCATGCCACCACCAAAGTGACTCCCTATGAAGAAGTTTATGGTCAACTCCCTCCTTCCCCTACTTCTTATATCAAGGGGTGCTCAAAGGTAAAAGAAGTGGATCAACTCCTACAAAACTGAACAACCATGCTCACCCATCTTAGAGAGAATCTTCATTAAGCTCAAAACCGCATGAAGTAGCAGGTAGATCAGCAACACTCAGAGCACCAATTTCAAGAAGGGGATCAAGTATTTTTTAGGCTGCAACCATATAAGCAAACATCACTCAAATACAAGGGTTGTCAGAAACTATCTCCAAAATTCTATGGACCATATCAAGTACTTCAGCGCATTGGAGAAGTGGCCTACAAGCTAGCTTTGCCACCCACTGAAAAAATCCATCCAGTTTTCCATGTCTCGTGCCTGAAGAAAGTGATTGGGAACAATTGCAGAATTCAAACCAGTCTACCTAAATTGGATGAAGAAGGGTCAATCTGACTCCAACCTAAACAGATCCTAGACACACGGGAACGACACCTGCGTGGTCGCATGATCATGGAAGTCCTCATTAAGTGGAAAGACACCTCTCTGGAAGATGAAACCTGGGAACCAACCACTATTCTTCATCAGTTTCCGCATCTTCAGCCTTGAGGATAAGGCTATTCTTAAGGGGGAGGGCATGTTAGGGTCCCACCCTAACCCCCTTATTTCTATAGTAGGATCGAGTCATTGTAATAATTGTAAGTGGTTAATAATTATAAGTGGTTAACCCGCATTTAATGACGGGACCACAATTAGTTGCAAATGGGCCATGGTATTAGATAGATGGTATTAATAAAAACCATGGTATTGATCCATGGTATTGCATGTATGAGTCATATATAGAGGATAGAGACTCCCTGCGAGGAGCATCGTGTCTTATTTTGTCATCTAGCTCTGCTCTATTAGAGGTTGCCCCCTTGAAGAGGCAAGTGAACATTGCTTTCTGAATAATAAAATACTTGTTGTTGTTACTCACTATTCTATGTTCTAGGTATATTTCTTCACATATTCGGTATTCTGGTCTTGTCTTGCAGGTTAAGAGCATAACAAGTGGCATGGGGTTAAGAGCATAATACCACTTTTTATAGATCTAACCCAATACCAGAATACCTATACCACGGTTGACCTTCCTGCATTAAGACCACCCCAATACCCATACCTGAAGCATCACATTCAATGACAAATGATTTGATGAAATCAGGGAGTGCTAAGACTAGAGTGGAACACATGGCATTTTTTAGAGCTGTAAATGCCTATTCAGCATCATCATTCTAGAAGAATGAATTTTTCTTGAGGAGTTGAATGAGTGGCTTCACAATGCGACCATAATTGCAGACAAATTTGCGATAATAGCCTGTGAGACCCAAAAATCCTCTCAGGCTCTTTAAGGCCTTAGGTTGAGGCCAATCTTGCATTGCCTGGATCCTTTTGGGGTCCACCTTGACACCTTCACACCCCACAATGTGGCCCAAATACACAAATTCTTCCATGCCAAAAGAACACTTGGACATCTTAACAAATAATTTATGCTGACAGAGCAGTTGCAAGAGTAGATCTACATGTTGAAGATGTGTGGCCCAAGTGCAACTATAGATGAGGATGTCATCGAAGAATACAAGGACAAATTTCCTAAGATATGGTTTGAGAAGGCAGTTCATAAGGCTCTGAAAAGTAGATGGGGCATTACAAAGACCGAATGGCATGACCAAGAACTCATAATGGCCTTCATGAGTTATGAAAGCAGTCTTTGGAATGTCAACTTCCTTCATGCGAATTTGGTGGTAGCTTGAGCGAAGATCGAGCTTAGTGAAGAATTGAGCCCCATTGAGTTCATCCAGAAAATGATCAACAACCGAGATGGGAAATTTATCTTTGACTGTCAACTTATTGAGGGCCCTAAAGTCTGGACACATCTGCCATTCCCCATCTTTCTCGAGCACCATGACCACGGGTGATGAATAAGGACTAATGCTGGGACGAATGACACCTGCTTCCAAACGTTCCTTGATTATTTTTTCTATTTAATTCTTTTGGGTGAACGGGTATCTATATGGGTGCACATTTGGTGGTTGGGTCCCTGGAACCAAGGCGACCTTATGATCATGTTCCCCTCTCGAGGGTGGAAGCTCATGAGGCTTGTCAAAGACTGGCAGATGGTTATTTAAAATCTGTTGCATCTCAGGTTGAATCGGCAGAGAATTGGGTTCGACGGCCTGGATGGCATTAAATATACCTAGGGGGGATAATATGGGGTACAAAGGGAGGTACCCAAGTTAATAATGTAATAATGGGATGGGCCATGGTAATAAATAAGGTGGTTAACCCATATCATGTAAGGGACCACAAGTAGTTAGTAATAATGTAATGGGCCCATGGTATTAGTTCGATGGTATGAGGGAACCATGGTAATGACCCATGGTATTGTATGTATGATGCCTATATAGAGGCTAGAGACTCCACATGGAGGGATGTCAAGGATTATTGTATGAATAGGCATATGGCTTGTGGAGTGTTCTCCTTCCTTAAGGAGTGAATGTATGGTGTTGCCCTACCTTAAGGGTTTGATATTACTAAAGTGAATCATTTCTATCTATATCAATCTTGTTATTCTTGGGTTATTTTCTATTCTCATATATTTTTTGGGTTAGATCTATAACAAGTGGTATCAGAGCTATAATAGCAGTTTTGGGGCTAAAAACCCATATTTTGGTCAAATTTTGTAATCCAAGTGTAAAGACTCTGCATTTTGTTGTCACGAAGCGTGTAGATGTTAAAGAGTCATAGGGTTGTCCACCCTTATTTTGGAAATGTAATGTCAGTTGTAAAAGATCTACCCATGGTCCGTAGACCATGGGATCGTATAAATAGAGCTAAGCTCTAAGTAGTTAAAGAGAATCAATAAGAAAGGATTGAGTCATATCTTTAGAGCAGAAGACTAATTTTGGGTCGTAGCGTAGGTAAAGGCTCTGCAGCTAAGTGCGCAGAGGCCTAGAAGTCCACAACTAAGTGCGTAGACCCCTGCAGCTGAGTGCACAGGGCGGGTCGAGTCTATAATCATCCAGAATTATCAATAAAGAGAAGTATTCTATAATTTATGCATCTTTATTTCATGTTTAGGCATCTGTTATATTGGGTATGAATTTCACTTATAATATCAGGCAGAGTGGCTTTGGGTGGACATCGTCTGTGGGTCCACACCACCTTGTTCTGTTGGCACCTCTGTTTCTTCCTCAGTCCTAGGCAAAGGTGGCTTCTATCCTTCGCGCTCTTCTCCTCTTGTCTTCTGTTGTTCTGCCAAGTTTGCGATGTCACACACCGCCTAGGTCTTAACTAATATCAGGCGGAGTGGCTTCCATCTACAGAGAACATTGGGTTCCTTATTGAGTTTGGGTTGGAGCCTGCATACACGAAGTTGGTGCTCCCATATCTAGTGGGCTTCTGAGAGGGATTGGGAGTTGGTTCTTCCTGCAAGTTGGTGCTTGCATAAATCCAAGGATTTTGAAGTTGGTGCTTTCAAAAAATCCATGAAGTTGGTGCTTCACATGGTTCTTCTGGTAAGCTGGATAGGTGTCTACAAATGGAGGGAGTTGGTGCTTCTTTCTAATGGGTGCTAGCAAACAATCAAAGGGAGTTGGTGCTTACTATGAGTGGTGGCTCACAAAAAGATCGATGTAATAGATAAGGTGCTCTTATTTTACATCAATAACAACAACAAGCTTTGGTGGTTTTTTCCTAAAAGAGTTTCCACGTAAAACCTCTGTGTCTCATATGTTTGCTTCTCATGATGTGTATGCGTGTTTCAGTTGATATGGATGTTGTTATGGTTTTCAATGGTTCATCACACATAGTTGGTTCCAATTTTGAATGAAGAAATATAAATTGGCATAAAATTTGGAATTAGCGTTAATACTGATTCACCCCCTCTCAATATTAACATTGTTTCCAATAATTGGTATCAGAGCCTCATTCCTCCAGGAATAACTTAACTTCTAGAAGGTATATTAAAGGGAAATAATGGCTAATCAAACTTGGATTACATTAGAAGGAGTTCCATTCTTAAATGTATCAAATTATGTATTCTAGAATGTTATAATGGAAGCCTGTTTAATGGCCTTGTATGTTGATGTGTGGCGCTCTGTATTGAATGCAGAAAAGAGTGAGCAGAATCAGGAAGCCAAGGATATTATCATGAAAGGGATGTTTAAGCCAGATGTTGAGAAAGTAAGTCATTGAAAGAAATCAAGGGAAATCTTGGACATACTACAATGTATTTATGAAGGAGATAGCCATTGGGATCAAGAAGAGGATGAGGAACCCTATTGGTCTAGAAATGAACCAGAACATGTAGAAATTGCTCCTCAACAAACTTGTGTTGATGATGAAGAAGTCTCATAAAGGAAAACATGTTGCTCTGAAGGCAGGCTATTTGTTTGTGATAATTATAAAGAGACATATAATTTAGCCACTATATGTACATATTTGTCTTTTTAAGATAAAGGTAGTCATACATATAGTTGTTGTGAAGAGAGACATACTTTTGTAGTAATAGCCAGTGATGATACCTCATCAGAAAAATAAATATCCTAGGTTTTCTCATCCATAGGATAAAATAATAGTACCCCAGGTAGTGATGAAGATGGGATACGTCTCAGACCCATGGAAGATGGTAGGGTCACAAAGAGGAATCTAGATCTCTTTGGTGACTCAACTAGCACCTCTGATAGTGAAGAGAAGGATGTGAATGAAAGGATGTGAATGAAAGGATCTACTTTAGAAAAAGTTGATATCTGCTCTAAAAGAGATCAAGGAGCTATCAGAGGAAAATCTCAAGCAAAAGGAGTAGTTGCAAGAGTATGATCTTGAGAATGAGAAGTTGAGAAAAATAATAGTTGATCTAAATTCTCAACAAGAAGAGGCTAGCAGTATGAGTGGAATGTTGACCAATTAGATAAATGATAGAGAATCCTACTATGAGAGACTACAAAGTGAAGTAGTCGCATTGAGACATGACTTAGAAAATTTAAATAAAGAGTTGTCTCAATATCAGAATCCTAAAGAGAGAACAAAGGCCCTGGATGAGATTCTTGCTAAGTAAAGATCCCCTTTCATCAAGCTTGGTTTGGGTTTCAAAGAAGAAACAAGATCCAAGAAGGAAATGGTTGAAGGGTCAACTATCTAGGTAAGGGTAGTTGAATGATCTAATAATAAGATCTTAGAAAATTATTAAGGTATTATAGACTCATGTGCACGGATTTGCCTATGTTACTTTGTGTAATGGATCGATAAGATTGTGAAATACATAGACAGTGAAGCAGTTAAATAACATACTAGACAAACAAACATAAACACAGCAAGTTTAATAAGGAGTTCACCCAACACTCCTGGGCTATGTCTCCTAGTCTAGCCTTCAGTGGTGACCTCTCTATTATGTCTTTAGAAGCAGAGTTTTTAAAAAAGTGAACTCAATTTGAGTCTCACACAATAGATACAAAACAACAAGGCTTTACTTGGATCCCCCAAGTATTTCTAAGTACACAGGTCTCCTCACTGACTCTCTGTCTTTGTTTGCTCTTTGTCTCAACACTGCTTGTCTCTGTTTCTATCAGTCTGTGGCTTTAAAGCTAATCAGCATTGTATGTTCATTTTCTCCTTCTCAGGCTCTCTGGCTTCCCAACCTCTGTTTGCTTAGATCCCCCTCTGAGTATTAGCAATAATTATTAAACACCTTCAGAGATGGTGGCCACTTGTTCTGTAATGGAATGGACCATTAGGCCTTTGAAATTCCCCAAAATAGATGTTCTCTATTTACACAGAGAAATACATTCAAACACGGGAAAAATCCACCAAAACACTATTCATAGAACTTCAAATATCCATAAATATGCCCTATACTTCTATCGGGTCTGCCTTTTAATTGCTTATCGCATCTCCATCGTTAATATGAGAGATCTAGATCCAACAACTGAGGTTCATTTCAGGTGCCTCATGCATACAGGAGTTAACTACTCGAAAAGGGTGGTTTTTTCTCTCCTGGGCCTAGCCATGTGGCAGCCAGTGTATGGGCTCGGGCGGAGCCCAGCCAAAACCACTTACCGCCTACGGCTTGCTCGAAATCTCGCTTGTTTCGTGATTTCCCTTTTCATTTTAAAAATACATGAAAACATTGAAAAACCCCATAAAATGGCTTTAGACGCACTTGAAATAATATATATTTGCATTCATAAACACTTTTGGGTCTGTTTTCATCGCATCGACACATTTCCTTCATATTTCGTTTATTTAATGAAAAATGCAAATACAAAGGAAAATGCCATTTTCTGAATCTCAAATATATGAAATATCACCTATATCTCCATCGGGTCCAGCTATGGTGAGTTATGTTTATATCAGCCCTGCTCCATTGTAATTCTCTGATGTGATGTTGCGATGTGATTGATCGTAATCGCATATCGCACATACCCCTAGTCTGTTTGTAAGTGCTCCTCTGTGGTTTGTCGACGTGATATTGTGATTCAACTTGGGCTGTCAATCTGTGCGCTTGATCGACGGTCCTCATTGACCCCGCTAATCACTATCACATATTCCATGTGGTCTCCACTTGCCACCACCGATTGTGATTTAATAATTGGATTTGGACCATTGATTGGCTAGATCCGACAATTCTTGTGCATTGCTCCATTGACCTCCGATAGGCTTCATTTCACTGTTTTTTTTATGTTTTTTCCTCCCGATAGTGTTATCCAACTTTTCTAAAAGTTCTTCTCATGCGATATTTTTGATCTTTAGAAGACTTAGAGGGTTTTCTAAGATCCATTTGGATCATTGAAGTTCCCAACAACAAAAAGGGAAAAGGCGTTGTTGGACATCAACAACAACAAGGAAAGCATCAACAGCAAGAGAAAAAAATAAGAAGTGGAAGGATAAAAAGTATCAGCAAGTAGAGAAAAAAAAGAGAGTTAGGTAGTGGCAAGAAAGAGTGTAAGGAAGAAATGAAAACTGTCATGAAAGGCACATGAAGAACTAGTAGAGGTCCTTTCCTACTCAATGATAAAGCCCTCAAAGAAAAGGTATCTTCAGTCCTCAAAAGGATTTTCATGGTTATTGTTTTTTGTGCAACAATTTCAAACATAAAGCCATAGAATGTAGATGACATGCAAGAAAACGAGATTTGTTGGGTAGAAACAACCCAAGAATGTGTAAAGAGGCTAGGATAAGGCATGTCGGAAGTGATAAGGGTCTTGAAAATATTTCTATCAATGATAGTAATTCCTTTGCCCCATTATTAATCCATATTGAATGCTACACTTGTGGAAAATTTGGGCACAAGGAAGCAAGCTACAGAAATGAGAACTCTAAGAATGCATCACAGATGATGTGGAAAAATGGAGCAAGTTGACCCTTAAGGATGAATATAGAAAAAAGAGAAAATGAAGCCAAATTTGTCTTCAACACTCCACCTAAAAAGGACATGCTGAATAAATGAAGGAGACATTTCTCTGTAGTCTCTAGCTACAATCAATTCAAGCATCAAGTGAAGAATATAAGTGGCAACCCAATTACCATTATTTTACAAATAAAGAAAAATGGTAATAATAGGATTCAAGTTAAGAAAGGTGAATTGAAGGAGAAGTTCCCTCTAGCCATGTGTTAGAAAATTATATATTACGGAGCAATGGAACACATAAAATATTGCAGAGATATAAAGACAGAAAATGCATAAAACAAGAGAGACACAAATATATGTGGTTCACCCAGTTTGGGCTACGTCGACCCCAAACAACCAATCCTTCCTTTCCGTTATTCAGAAAAATGAAGAGACATAACCTACAGCAGATCCGCTGTAATATCCTCTATTTTCTCTCACAATCTTACCTCTCTGCTTGTCGCTCGGAGAATACAAATATATTACACATACTCAATACAATGCCATCATACAAATATAGGGGTTGCCTTCTAGGGAAAAAGCCCTAAAATAGATATAAGTTCTACTATCAGATCATCTGCCTAATGAACGACCTAGATTGACTAGAAATTACTATACTTTTACAAGGCAATTTTACATATGTTTTTAGGTTCAGGGGCACTGCCCCCGAAACCCCCCACCAGGGGGGGGCTCCCCAAAGGCCACAGCCACCCCCCTTGGACCCCCCCTGTAGTGAATATTTTACAGGTGGCATTGCCGCCCCATTTCGAACTGGGTCCAATGTGGCGGTACCTTTGAATACAAAAGAGACTCATGCTCCACACCCAACAATCTCCCACTTGGAGACTGATTATAGCAATTCCACTGCTACTTCATTTGCTGGACAATGACTCCTCTTTGGACCTGGCTTTTTCTCATCTTCATCGTCATCCTTGAAGACCAATTGAAACCGAGCATATTCTCAATTTCTCCCTGGCTACAACTTTTGTTAGCATATCTGCTGATTCTAGCTAGTGTGTATCTTTTCCAGCTTCAACTCTCCATCTTCCAGCACTGGTCATATGAAATGGTACTTGAGTTGTATGTGTTTAGTCCTGGAATGAAATACTGAGTTCTTTGCAAGATGAATGGAACTTTGGCTATCACTGTATAATGTGCCCATATCATGCTCCTTACCCAACTCACCCATAAACCTTTATAACCAAATCATTTCTTTACTAACCTCTATAGCAGCAACATACTCTGCTTCTATTGTTGAAAGTGCAACAAAACTTTGGATTTTTGAAACCCAACTAACAGTTGTTCCACCAACAGTAAATATATATCCTGTAGTGCTCCTCCTATTATCTCTGTCACCTACCATATTTGCATCAACATATCCCTGTAGAGAAATGTTTGAACCACCAAAGCATAATGCTTGATTTGTGGTACCTTTCAAATATCTGAGAATCCATTTCACTACCATCCAATGTTCCTTTCCTGGATTGTTCATGTACCTGCTTACAACTCCCACTGCATGTGCAATATCAGGCCTTGTGCAGACCATTACATACATTAAGCTTCCAACTGCTAATGCATATGGAACTTTAGACATATAATCCATGTCTTCTTGGGTCTTTGGGCACATTTGCTTACTAAGTTTGAAATGGCTAGCAAAAGGTGTACTAACTGGTTTTGCATTTTGCATATTAAATCTTTTCAACACTTTTTGTATGTACTCATTATGAGACAATGTTAATTTACGATTTTTCCTGTCTCTAGTTATTCTCATACCAAGGATTTGTTTTGTAGCTCCCAAATCCTTCATTGCAAATGAATTTGCCAATTTTATTTTGAGCACATTTATTTCCTGCATGTTAGACCCTGCAACAAGCAAGTCAGCTACATACAATAACAATATAATATAGCTTCCATCATTTTTCTTTTTCAAATAAACACAATGATCAGAGTGACAACTAGTATAACCTTGTTCAGACATAAACTTGTCAAATTTTAGATACCACTACCTTGGAGCCTATTTTAAGCCATACAAGCTCTTCTTCAACCTACACACTAGTTTCTCCTTCCCTTTCACTTCATATCCTTGTGGCTGCTGCATATATATCTCTTCCTCCAAATCCCCATGGAGAAAGGCTGTCTTTACATCTAACTGCTCAAGATGCAAATCTTCAACTGCTACTAGACTTAAAATAGTTATGATTGAAGTCATTTTAACAACAGGAGAAAATATTTCATCATAATCAATAACTTTCTTCTATGAAAACCCCTTCACCACAAGTCTAGCTTTGTACCTCTGTTTTCCTCCATCTTCTTCCTTTAGCCTGTAAACCAATTTATTCTTCAATGTAGTTTTTCCTGCAGGAAACCTAACTAAGTCCGAAGTCTGGTTATGCATTAAGGAGTCCATCTCTTCTTCCATGGCTACCTCCCACTTCTTCCTGCTTTCAACCTGCATTGCTTCTTCATAACATTCAGGTTCACCAAAATTAGTCAACAATAAATAATATAATGAAGGAGAGTATTGTTCAGGGGGTCTACTTATCCTGGTAGATCTTCTAACACCATTTTCAGGTGTTTGGGGGGCTTGTTGCTGTTGTGGTGGTTGTTGTTGTTATGGTTGTTGATTATCATTATTTTCAGTCACCTTTACTTTTTCAGTGATTTCATCAAGAGCTGTGTATTCCTTGTTTTCTTTTTCCTGTTTCTTTTCCTGCAACTGATTCTTATACAAGACCTTTTCATTGAATATTACATCTCTGCTCCTAATGATTTTGTGATTTTCATAATCATATAAGTGATAACCAAAATCATTAACACCATATCCAATAAAGGTACATTTCTTTGACTTTGCCTCAAGCTTTGTTCTATTTTCTTTATCAATATGGACAAAGGCCTCACAACCAAAAGGCTTTAAAAAAGAGTAGTTCACCTTTTTACCTATCCATGCTTCCTCTGGAAAACCACCATCCAAGGAACTTGAAGGCCCTTTGTTTAATAGATAAACAACAGTATCTACAACATCTGCCAAAAATTGTAAATGCAATCCTGCATGCAATCTTATGCACCTTGCACGCTCCATGATTGTTTTGTTCATCCTTTCTGACACACAATTTTCTTGTGGTGTTCTTGGAACTATCTTCTCTCTATGAATTCCATGCTCTGAATAGTACCTATCAAACTACTTGCTACAATATTCACCTCCATTGTCTGATCTAAGACACTTTAAATTCTTTCCTGTATCAATCTCAACCAAAGCTTTCCATTTCTTGAAAGTATCAAATACATCACATTTATTCTTAATATAATAAATCCAAGTTTTTCTAGTTGCATCATCAATAAAAGTAACATAATAATGAGAGCAACTGAGTGATGATACTTGACCAGGTCCCCATACATCTGTATGCACAAGCTCTAATTTTTCGCTCTTCTTTTCTTTCCCAACTCTAATAAATCTGACTTTCTTCTGTTTTCCATAAATGCAATTCTCATAGAAGTCCAAATCAACGTTCTTCAAACCCGGCAACAAATTCCTTGAGTGAAGAATCTTCATCCCCTTTTCACTCATGTGTCCGAGCCTATGATGCCATAATATTGCATCTGCTCCTTTGGAAGTTAAAGCATTAACATAGTTGGAAATACCATTGCATAAATACAATGTACCAACCTTTTTGCCTTTTGCTATTACTAGGGCTCCTTTGGTAACCTTCCAAGCTTTATCTATGAAAGTTGTCACACAGCATTCACTACCTAACTACCCTGTTGAAATCAAATTTTTCTTTCGATTTGGAACATGCCTTACCTCCTTTAGTAGCCATTGGTTTCCATTCTAATGTTTTACAAGAACCTTATCCATTCCAACAATTTTACAGGGTTTATCATCACCTAAACGAACTTGTCCAAAATCTCCTTGAACATAGTCATGAAAGTATTTCTTATCAGGTGTGGCATGGAATGAGGCCCCTGAATCTACCACCCATGAATCAATAATATTTTTGAAAGAAAGAATCAAAGAATCTTGTAACACCTCACCTGTCACATTTGCTTCATGATTGTTTTCTTGCTGTGCATCTCCTTCTTTTCCCTTCTGAGATCTACAGTCTTTCTTTAAGTGTCCTTTCTTTCCACATTTCTAGCACACTATCCCCGATCTAGACTTGGATCTGCCTTTCCTTGATTTACTACGATATCCTGAGCTCTTTCCTCTTTCCATTTTTCTTCCCCTAGACTCTGCACTCAAAGCATTACCTGATGTCTCACCAGAGCTTTTCCATCTCATTTCCTCGCTAAGGATAGCACCGACAACATCATCAAACTTTAAAGTACTAGATCCAGAAACAGAGTTACATGGCCATTACTAAACCATTCCAACTTTCTGGTAATGTGCACAAGAATAACAGAGCTCTAAATTCATCATCAAAGTTTACCCCTACAGAACATAACTGACTTGAAATAGTATTACAATCATTTAAATGGTCTGCAATAGATCCACCTTCCAACATCTTCATATTAAATAACCATTTCATAAGAAATACCTTGTTTGAGGCCGAGGGTTTTTCATATAGTTTCTCCAATGCCTTAATCAAACCCCCTGTTGTTATTTCCTTCAAAATGTTGAAGGCCACTGACACTATGAGGCACAACCGTACTGTTCTGAGTCCCTTTCTATTGAGAAGGTTCCATTCTTCATCTGTAATTCTTGTTGGCATATTTGTTTTTCCGCCCAATGGTAGGTACAGATCTTTCTGATACAGATAATCTTCCATCTGCATCTTCCACAGTGAGAAGTTTTGGCCATTAGATTTCTCTACCCTAAACTTACCATCTTCTGCCATTGTTCCCACTCGAATGAGGAACCCTTCTTACCTGCGAGTTTATCAGCCAAATATACTTTCGGCTCGAATACCAGTTGTTAGAAAATTATATAATATAGAGCAATGGAACACATAAAATATTGCAGAGATATAAACACAGAAAATGCATAAAACAAGAGAGACACAGATATATCTGGTTCACCCAGTTTGGGCTACGTCCACCTCGAATAGCCAGTCCTTCCTTTCTATTATCCAGCAAAATGAAAAGACACAACCTATAGCAGATCCACTGTAATATCCTCTGTTTTCTCTCACAGTCTCACCTCTCTGCTTCTCACTCGGATAATACACATATATTACACAGACTCAATGCAATGCCCTCATACAAAGAGAAGGGTTGCCTTCTAGGGCAAAAAAGCCTAAACTAAACATAAGTTCTACCATCATATCATCTGCCTAATGAACGGCCCAGATTGACTAGAAATTACTATACTTTTACAAGGCAATTTTACATCTGTTTTTAGCTTCGGGGGTGCTACTCCTGAAACCCCCCACCAGGGGGGGGGGGGGGGGACTCCCCAAAGGTCATAGCCGCCCCCCCTGGACCCCCCCTGTAGTGAATATTTTATGGGCGACGTTGTCGCCCCATTTCGAACTGGGGTCCAATGTGATGATACCTTTGAATACAAAAAGATAATTAGGCTCCACACCCAACACCATGTTCAACCAAGGGAAATCCCAAACATGGGAAAATAAGAGGCTAGATGATAATTATTTTATTCAGACTCGACCATTGAAGGTTTCAAAGAAGAAGGAGGATGGTTTGTTTTGGGGGAGTAGATCATTTATTTCTCTTCAGTAAAGAAGAGAATGGCCTCAAGGGAGGGTGAATAAGTCATATGCATGAAGCTAGAAGGAAAAGATAGAAACATGCATCTAATTGTTGAAAGTATGGTCGAGTCCCCATGTTGATTAAACTAATGTACTTATTTCTTTCAATTGTATCAACCTTTAAAGAGAGAGGAGAAGTGTAGCCAGCAAGAGTTTAGGGGGAGTACATAATAATATATTATGTTGTGGGAAGAATAAGATGGGTTGCAGTAGAAGTGTGGAATGACAGGAAGCCCATAATTAATTCAAGTCCATAGGATCAATCCTCTCATAGATGCAAAGATGAATCTATGAGAGATTAGAGAGCATTGGATAAGGGGGAGCTGATTTGATACCAGTAGCAGGAAACAATTGTTAGCCTGAGGAAGAAACGTTGTTGTGTAAATGAAAGGTTTTTATCTTGGCTGAAATACCCTTATTTTATTTAAGTTGCGATTTTGATTATGCCTAGTAGTCTTGTGTTCATGAAACACAATTGGTATAATATTTCATGTCCCTTAGTCTTCAATTGGTATCGCTATGAAAATTGATGGTTGGGGTTCATATCGTGTAGCCTTTATGTGTAAGTGGCCATTCCTTTTTGAGAAAGATCTATAAGAGGTTGCTTGGCACAACATCTAATTTGTATCTATTTCTTAGTGAAATTGGTATTGTTTAAGCATTGTTCCATGCTTTGAGGTATGATCTCAGGTGGAGAAGTGATTGATATGCTCAAGAGAGGTAAGGGAAGTCTTGAAAACAACAATAGTAGTGTAGAGCAAGCTTAATGCATCACTAATGATTGGTATTTTCAGTAGCAGTAATACCATCAATAGTTTAAGTAGTATAAATTACTTTTAATTGATACAAAAAGATATGCTAGTGGAGAGAGTACTTAACCAAAAAGTCATGTAAACAAGAAGAATTCTCATGAACTAGGAAAGCATAATTTAATGAAGTAACTGTCTATCTTATGCATGAAGAAATTGTTGAATAACATGGGACCATGGATATTGAGATCTATTGCAAGAATGAATATAGAAGAGATGGCAATGAAATCCTACTTTGAAAAACTGATCAAATGCTAGTTTAAGTACAAAAAACTCTAAATATCATGAAAGAAATGGAAATCTATCTTTTTGGGCTGCATAAGGGTCTTTTCCTCAAATCATGATCCCAGAAGGAAGAAGTGAGGCCAAGACACCTACTGACAGCTTTGTGGATCCTCTTTTATCCCTTCTAACTTGCTACTGAAGTAAAGCACAAATGGAAGCAAACTAATAAACAATTAATCAAATCTACACTACTTTCAATGAAATACTTCTAAAAATAGTTTAACCGTGAATCTATGAAACTAAGCTAAGCATAAAGATACAGGAAGAGGAGCATTTTCTGCTAGGGTTGGGCCCTAACCCAAGAGCTTCGCCCTCTAAGTTAACTCAGTCCTCAATCAAGAACAAACTCATTCTTATTACCAAAACAAAAAATTACATCAAACATCTTCCACAAGCCTAGAGCTCGAAAATATCTAGAGTTTTACAACAAAAATTCGAATCTTGATGAGGATCTAGGCCTCTCTACTTATACAACTAAAGTCCCCAACGACTTCCTTGAATTTAGGGAGGCTCAGCTCCCAAACTCGAGATGAACTAACTCCTTGTCTATCACTTGCTTGGCTACCTTCTAATCTTCATGAATTGGCTTCTTTCACTCCGAGCTGTTGGGATTAATGGAGGAATATTCGAATGGGGAAGGAGTAAATGAGGAGTATTTACCTCCTACAATCTCTCTCCCTTGTCCCATTCAAGTTTCAAACCTAATTCTTTGCCAAAATTCCTTGATTTTCTCTTCCAAACCTGCATTCAATGCATATCAGTCCACTTGGCATAATATCTCACTTTAACTCATCTCATTAAACAAAATATAATCAAAACATGTAATAAGTTGTGAGGAAAGTTGGTTTGACTAAGCTAGGAGGTGAATTAAGGCCCATATAATTACCCAATGAGGAGGTTTATCATCACCCCACTACTCACACTATTGCTCATCCTCTAAGAAACTCAATCAATATCCATGTCTTTCAAAGCTCTAGTGGCCTCCCTGAAATCCCATGCCTTTGTTGTGGTTTCCTCTTCTTGTTCATAGAAGCCTGCTTTCTTTTCAACCTCCTCCCACTGCCTCTTTTTTTCTTCTTCCTTACTACCTTCTAGCATTCCTAAGAGCAGTGGTGGACTGAGTTTCAAGCCAATCCAATTAACTTTGAGCTTTTGCATAGATTTATTGTACATGGGTGTCATGTTTAGTGCTTCTCTCATTCTTTGAGGAGAGTGGTACTCTCTTATCTTTAAACTGTATGGCAATGTGTTCCATCTCCTTAGGCAAGCATGTATGCTGCCATCCCCTAACAACCTGAACATGTCCTCAAAATGTGAAATTTCTTGCTCTTGGGCAACAAGATACATGGGTGCAAGCTGAGGATCATTTGCAATTAAATTATGTGTATAGATGAGGGCCATTAGATTGGATTGCTCAACTCTGATCATAAGTGGCTATTTTTGTTCCTTTGCCAATATCTTCTTCATTTTTGCAACCCTTGCTTCCTCATGGTTCATCCATGATGCCAAAGCCATCAACTATAAATCTCCTAGCCTGGCATTAGGGTCCCATACATTCATGTATGTTAAGGCCATGTTATGCAAATAAAACTTAGACATCTTGGCCCCATCTTCAAATGTACTTTGATCACAAATATCAATGAACTGTCTATAATCCTAAAATGGCATAGTGCCTCTTTGTGCTAGGGTCTTGATCTAGAACTACAACCACTGTTCCTTAATGTATAGGGCATATGATTTAGTTGGCATCATGCACTAGATTTCTTCCAAAGAGAGACTAGCCATACATGCCAATTGGTTCTCTCTTTCTTGCAGATGTCTTTTCAACCATGCATTTTTCGTCTCTAACTGATTTCTCATTATGGCCTCTCTGTCTCTTAAGCTACTTAATTCTCTGCCCATCTCCTTGAGCTTCTCCTCCATGTGACCAATGTCTTACACCCCCTTGGATTTGACAATGTACATCCATCGATGAGTTTTGGCTCTCTCCTTCTCAAGCTCAAAGAATAGTGGAATAGCAAATTTTGGTGGAATGACCCTGCCCCCTTCAATAAATCTATAGTAGGAGTCAAGGTTAGGTTGGGGACTAGGTTCCTCTAACTATGGGTCCTCTTCTTTCGTTTCTCACTATAGGCTTCCCTCCTTATCCAATTTTTGAGTCTCCTGTAGGTTTAGCAGAGTATCTTGTAGGACTGCTTCAGCTTCCTATAGGTCTTGCTGTGTATCCTGTAGGATTTTTTTTCCTTTGGATGAGGTGGATCTAGTGATAGGACTTTTCACAATATAGGTGATAGGAGACGTAGGAGGAGGAATTTTCTCCCGCTGTTTACATGAGTCTTCAATTACAATGGGGATTTTGGTTGCAGTTTTGGGTTTCCCTTGCCTTATTCTTGTGCTTTTCCTTGTCCTGAAATATAAGGATGTGTGCCTCTGTCTTTTGCCTTTCTATTTGATAGGGGTGCTAAGAGTAGTGAAGGCAGCTACTACTTCTCTCTCAGTGGCATCTGGAGACACCCTAGGTGACTCCTCCTTGTCTTATTCCTCCTCTTTTTCATTTCCCTTTTCCTCTATGTTTTTCCACTCTTCTCCTCCTTCTAGATCCCCATCTTGTTTATTAGTGTCATCCTTGACATCTTCCTCTGTTTCCTCATAACCTTCCATCTCTTGCTCCTCTTCTTCCTCCTCATCTATCTCATCTTCATCCCTCTCTACTTCTTCTCCCTCTATTTTAGTTTCTTCCTCATCCTTTTGACTAATAATTGGACTAATGTCATATGTGAGGGCTTTGAAATCCACCTCTATCTGCATGTTTCTGAAAATTTCCCATTGGATATGAATTCTAAGGTTGTGGACAGAATCTTATATGATGATTCTAATTAACCCATGGTGGGATAACTATTGGTGGTTTCCCTCCTGCACTTTTATGCTTGTGTCTATCAGTGATTGCAGAAGGAAGTATGGTATGTTGAGCCTATGGTGAGGAGGTGTTTCTGCTCCAAACCTCAATTCTTCAAGAAGCCTAAAATGATACCCTTAAACCACACTATACCTACCCTCACATGATATGTATTTGATAAGGTGGTAACTCACCTCATTCCAGGGGTATGGTAGACTTGCTCTCCTTACTCCATTTTTGTCCTCAATGGGCTCTTCTCCCTCTAAAAAGAACTTCTTCTTAGCAATCTGGCTATCTCCCTTGTCTTCCTTTCTCCAAGGCACTCCCAGGGGAAGTGTGGTAATTATGCTTATGATTTCACGGGTGAGCTCTAGGGAGATGTCTCTCACCACAATAGTGGCATGAATTTTGGCCAATGGAATGAGGGAGAGAGACAAATCTCAGGCCACTTCATTATCATACCCTCTTAATTTTTCAAAATACCCCATCCAATTATGTCCTGTGAAGATTTCTAACACCTATGGGTGTTGTGGATTCTCACAATATTAATGGGCCCCCTTCTATTAAACGCCCCTATCATTTTGTTGATGAATTTGGAGGAGCTGAGATGGTTAACACAATTTTTTTAATGCAGAAGTAAATAACTGGAAGAAATGTGGAGACAATTCCCTTACACAACTGCCAAATTTACTCACTACTAGGGGATTTTCTATTCAATTCTCTTTGGAAAAGGGAAGGAATTATAGAGCCTACCTCCTCATAGCGTTTTTTGTAGCCAACCCCCATGTTTTCCCCTCTAAAAATCCTCTCAGCCAATCCTGTAGATTATCTGCCTATATCTCGTAGGTTTCTTGTGTGATCCGCAGGAGACAGATGGAATTTTCCTCTTCTGTAGGTTTCCTGGGTATGAGAGTGACTTTTTCTAGAGTGATCCTAGAGGAAATGCATGCATAAGTGCATGGGGATCAACAAGTATTTCTTCTTATGGCTGAGTTATGCGAGGTGGTGTGCTGGAAATGGAGGTACATTTTCTATTTTTGGACTGTTGGTCCCCACTACCACCTCATCATTTACCTCTCCTCGTAATCAACTCTTAGTTCATGCCTCCGTAGACTTAACTATTTTTTCCTTCTCCTCCTTTTTGACTTGATTGTTGCCACATGTGGGAAGACCAATTGCTTTGTCTTCGTCAACTGAACGAAGGTGGCCAAGTTAACTTGCCACCTTTTGCTTATAAACCAACTTACTCGTAACCTTTACATATTTTGACTACATTATGCAAATGAGAGAGTGAGCAAGATACTTACCTGTGGTGCTAATACCTTGCTGCAGTTGTTGAAGACCGGAGGTGCTTGCTATGTGTTCACTGCATGCTATTTTTTCTTCCTTTTTTTATTGCTCTTTGATGATTCCTTTGATATCCAGGTACCTGGTGTTGAAGAAGATGGTGTTGTTGCTGCTCTGGAGATCCTTCTATGATCCAGACTTAAACATGAACACTGCAAATTACAGAGATAACCATAAACACAGATATTGAGTGGAAAAAATACTTCATTTCATTAATGTAAAATACTGAAATATGCTTACAAACAGTAATGGAAATAAACCAGTTAGGGCGATGGTAGCTTATCTCTGAGAAGAGATGTAGTGGCTACATGCCTCTGAACTGTTATGAAATGTGTTACAATGAGGCTCGAAGGCCTATTTATTGTTGAGAAACAATGGAAAACCCTTCACATCCCAAAATCTAACCCTAGAAGATGAAACGCCAAATTGTGGGCCCTGTTTGGGTAAATTGGTACATCAATTTCTCAAGGTCATAACTTTGGCATACGATCTCCGTTTGACGCGTACAATAGCTCGTTGGAAAGATCTACCTGAGAACTACAACTTTGGGTAGGACCCATTTTGCCCCCATATTTCCCAGAAAACGTCGTTTAGGGCCTCAAAACGGCTCCGGAAGTTCAGGACCCGAAAAAACTGCTAAAAGTAGTAAATTGTGCTACAATTTAGAAAACTGAAAAAGCTGAAAGAGATAGTTGTGGGGGTCCAAATGGGATAGGTGGGTGGCCACCAACATCCACCTGGATCATTCCTCCCCCGTTAGGAAGCAATGGTCACCATTGTGTTGAGTTCCTCCCTCTGCTGAACTTGGTCCCTGGTGAGCTGTGAGTTGTTCTGCAATCTTTGATGTGTTCAGTAC
This sequence comes from Pinus tabuliformis, assembly GCA_031772625.1. Taxonomy (NCBI): domain Eukaryota; kingdom Viridiplantae; phylum Streptophyta; class Pinopsida; order Pinales; family Pinaceae; genus Pinus; species Pinus tabuliformis. The sequence continues at coordinate 90,567,902 of CM062816.1, read as the reverse complement.
TGGTGGAAAACATGGTCGACGATGGTACACATTGAACACTCGGTGCAAGCGAAGGGATGGAGGAATTTTGTGCTCCAAAGCATTGTTTCCCGTAGCCTTGGTACTGGTGTAAGGACCATGTCGGAGTGGTCTGACTTTCTGATGGGTTCTGGTAAGGCGTTCTCTTTGTAGATGTAACCAAACTTTGTCGCCCACCTAAAACTTGTGTGGTACCCCTGTGGGTGAGGAGAAGTTGTTCCTATGTTCTGTCATGACCGTATCCCTTTGCTATTGCTGCGTGGAGGAACCCTTTGCATGGGTCATGGATGTAGCAACAATCTTCCCCTTCCTTTGGGAGTGAACCAGACATATGAATTTCCTGGTCTATGATATGAGCTTGCTGTCTTTCTTGGCAGTGATCAAAGAGGTGACAGTAGGTGGGGCTACCTCCGGTATCTTGTATAATGAATCATCCAAAGAAATAATAACAGCACGAGGCCTTGACTCATACACAGCATGTCGCCTCCACAAGTATTGCTGGCCTAATAGTACATCACAAACATCCAGAGGTGTAACATCACACAATACCTTGTTTGTGAAGGGCTTGATGCTATAGGGAAGGTGACATTACTGGCAGACTTTGAGATCTCATCCTTCATGAAGCCACCTGATACTGTACGGATGCAGGTGTGGTGTAGTCGGTAGGCCCAACTGCTTCATGACCTCTGCTGAAATGAGGTTCTTTTGGCTGCCACTGTCGACAATGAATTGCAACAGCGAACCCTTCACCCACATTTTTTAGTGGAAAAGATGCTCCCCTTCCTCTGGATTTTTAGGCTCATTTTTTTGGATCTTGGTAGTGGCAACAGTGGCGCTGGGATCTGCATCAATGATCTACTTCCCTTTGCCATTCCCCTTATCAGGTTCTGGCTCAGGGTCGGAACATGCATATGATTCGGAAGCCTTCAACTTGGCCACCAGCGACTGCTTGGTCTGACACTCACTTGTGTTATGAGTGGGACTCTTGTGGAACTCACACCACTTTCCTGTGTCCTTCTTCAACTTCGTGGTGTTGTTCTTTTATTGTGGCTTCGATGGGTTGTCTTGGGTCACCCTGCCTTGGCTTTGTCCTTTGGGCTTTGGATTTGCAGATCCAAAGTCTCGCTTCTTCTGTTTGAACTTTTGCTCGATTTTGACAACGTATCGGTATGCTGTGCTGAGTGAGGAGATGTTCAAGAACTCCATCTCTTCCTGGATGTATCTGTGTAGGCAGCCATGATATTTGAGCACCAGATGCAGCTCTGGATCTTTGATACCCAACTGTGTGCGAAGGGTATGAAAAATGGTTGTGAACTCTGGCACATCTTGGTCTCGTCCCTGTCGCAGTGTGGTCCATTTGATGTATTTGTCCTCATAGCTTTTGACAGGGTAGTACTGCTCATTGATGGCATCCTGGAAGTCATTCCAAGTGGGTGCGACTGAAAATAGTGAGCTTTTACTTTCATCCTTCTGCTCGTAGTAGGTTTCCCACCAGTCCTTGATGTGGGGGGCTGCTTTGAGAAGAGCGAAAACAATCTTTTCGTGACTCGAAAATTCATGAACAGAAAAATAACCCTCTAGAAAATTTAACCATTTATCTACAACATTTCCGTCTATCTGACCCTCGAATATGGGGATTTCAAAATTAACTTGTACCTTAAAGGGCGTGGCATTTCCAGAGTAGCTACTGGAAGCCGATGCATCGCTTCTGGGTAGGCGCTGAAGGATCTGGGAAAAGATGTCCATCATCGCGTTCTGTTGTCGCTCGAGGGCTTCTTCGAGCAAGATTTTGATAGGATCTCCTACCCCCTCATCTTTCTTCTCATCCGCCATGGGAGGCCGTCGGGATTTGTGAGACTGGTCTTGCAAAGGTTCGACCAGTTCAAGCCCTAAATCCTTATATCCCGACCTCATTGGGGACATGCAAAGAAAAACAGAGGAAAAGTAGACCACTCTGATACCACTAATCTAGACTTAAATAGGAACACAACAAATTACAGAGATAACCATAAACATAGATATGCAATGGAAATAATACTTCATTTCATTAATGTAAAATACTGAAATATGCTTACAAACAGTAATGGAAATAAACCAGCTAGGGCGATGGTAGCTTATCTCTTAGAAGAGATGTAGTGGCTACATGCCTCTGAATTGTTATGAACTATGTTACAATGAGGCTTGAAGGCATATTTATTGTTGAGAAACAATGGAAAACCCTTCACATCCCAAAACCTAACCCTAGAAGATGAAACGCCAAATTGTGGGCCCCATTTGGGTAAATTGGTACATCAATTTCCCAGGGTCATAACTTTGGCATACGATCCCCGTTTTACGCGTACAATAGCTCGTTGGAAAGATCTATCTAAGCACTGAAACTTTAGGTAGGGCAACATCAGTTCATGGACCCATTTTTCCCCCAAATTTCCCAAAAAATGTCGTTTAGGGCCTAAAAATAGCTTTGGAAGTTCAGGACCCGAAAAAATTGCTAAAAATAGTAAATTGTGCTACAATTTAGGAAACTGAAAAATCTGAAAGAGATAGTTGTGGGGGTCCAAATGGGATAGGTGGGTGGCCACCAACATCCACCTAGATCATTCTACCCTCAGATCTTCATGCTGGAAGCTCTCTTCTACTCATATTTGTATTTTCTGTGATAGGCTACTACAGGACTTGCTACAGGATTTCCTATAGCTACTTCTCCCTCAGAGCTTGTAATGATACACTATGCTAGGATTTTGAGGATGGTGACATGAATTGGGAGGAAGACTAGGAGTGTGGAGAAATGGGACATACTCAGGTGCTACTCCCTTCTGCTCTCTGTTTCATTTTTTTTTCTTGAACACTGTGAAAAATATATATTTGTTTTTTGAAACTGATTTTTTTTATGGTGAATGCAGAGGTGATGAAAGTGGACATAGCTATGGTAATGAAATGGTGATGTAGGGGTGTTATTTCTTTGACATAGTAGGTCATTTTTTCACCCTAGGGTCACTTCTTGTAGGATTCCTGAGCCACTATAATTCCTACAAGATTATCCTATAGGTTTTCAAGGGATCCTGTAGGTTTACAGGGGATACTGTAGAAAACACAGTCTCCTTGTAAACTAAAGCAAAGGAGTGAAAAAAAATGACAGAAATGGTTGAGTGATGAATGATAATGAGTGGAAAAATAAAAATGTGAGTGAAATAGGTCCCTTTTTTATCCTCCTTTGTTCTCTAACTGTCCTCCTTGCTGACACATGCAAATAGAAATTTTCATGATTTGTTTTTTTGGTTTTTTTTTTTAAACAACTAGGCTACCTCTGAGAGGTTTTCATCCTAGTTGTTTTACCTCGGTGCCTCAAGAGAGGTTCTCACCTAGGGATCCTTTTATTTCCTTTTTTTCTCCATTTTTTTTTTGTTTGTCACCATTGGGCCGCCCCAAGAGGTTTTCAACCCAATAGTGGGACTCAGGTGCCTCATGAAGGTCTTCACCTGAGTCCTTATTTTTCTTTTTTCTTAGTGATTTGATGAGGCATGAATTGAAACTTTCTCCACCACCATCACTGTTTTATTGATACCATCAATGAACTCTTACTTTAATACTGGTCTTTTGTAAACTTTCAGTCGGTGTCCATTAACGAGTAAAGGAATGGCCTCATCATCTATGGTTCTGATATGCACTAAACCACTATCATGACATATGGTCCTAGCCATCTTGTTCTTAAATTTCCCTTAAAGTATTTATATCTGGAATCATATAACAAGGCCCAATCACCTTCCTAGAATCTCTTATCCTTGATGTTCTTATCATGCCATGTCTTCCTCTGAAGTTGGGTTACCTCTGTGTGTAGGAGGGCTTGAATTCTGAACTCATCTAAACCATTTAACTGCAACAATCTCTCTTTTTATGCACTACTGAGATCTAGATCTAGTTGGGTTTCCATCCTTAACGTGTTATATTCAAACTCAATGGAAAACAAGACCTTTTTCCCATACACCAGCTCATAGGGTGTAAATCCAGTGGTGGTCTTCCAAGTGGTATTATAGGCCCAGGTGGGCTCAACTATTCTATATTCCCAATATTTCCTGCTGCTACTAACCACTTTGGTCAAGATTCTCTCCAACACTCTGTTTGTCACCTCCACCTACCCATTAGCTTATGGGTGATAAGGAGTGGAGGTCCTATGCTTGATCTTGTGCTAGCTGAGCAAGTCTTCAATCATGTTGGAGGTAAATTGGCTGCCTTGATCAGTGACTAGTTCTCTAGGGTACCCAAATTTGTAAAATACATTCTCCCTTAAGAACTTAGCCACCTTCTCTTCTGTTGCTACCTTAATTTCCTTGGTTTCATCCCACTTAGTCAGATAGTCAGTGCACACAATGATGTATTGTTTTTGCTTGGAAGGAGGGTCAATAGGTCCAATGAAGTCCATGCCCCACTTTTCAAATGGCTTGAAAGTCACTTGAGGCTGTAGAGGCATTTCATCCCTTGGAGTAGGCTTTCCCATCCTTTGGCACCGATCACACTGACTAGTATATATTTTCACATCTTGATGAAGAGTGGGCCAATAATAGCCTGCTTGTAACACTTTGAATGCTATCCTCTTTGCTGCAAAGTGACCTCCACAAGGCCCATCATGACAGGTCAGAAGGATGTCAAAGACTTCCTCCTCCCTGACACACCTTCTCAAGATTTGATCTGGGCCAAGTTTGAAGAGATTTCCCCCAATCCAAGTGAAGGGGGCGCTCTTCCTTATAATCTTGCTTTTCTCTTTGGAGGACAAGTTCAGTGGGAACTGTGCAGATACCAAATAGTTTGTTATGTTAGCAAACCATGGAGAGGGAACTGAAATGGTGAACAAGTTCTCATTTGGTAACTGGTCATCAACCATTCCCTCTTCACCTATAGGAAAAGTTAATCTGGACAAAAAGTTTGCAACAACATTTTCCTTGCCAGGCTTATCAACAACAGTTAGATCAAACTACTATAATAAAAGTAACCATCTTATAATACGAGCATTCACATTGGGTTTATTCATTAAATATTTGATTTTAGCATGGTCAGTATGGACAAATGTTTGATAGCCTGTATTATAATGCCTAAACTTGTTCAATGAATGCACAACAGCCAGGAGCTTCTTTTCGGTCATTGTGTAGTTTAGTTCAACCTTTGATAGATTCTTACTGATAAAGTAAATGGCATAAGGCAATTTTTCATCTATCTGACCTAGGGCTGCTCCTATGGCTTAGTGTGAGGCATCAACATGAATGTGAGAAGGAAGGGCCCAATTTGGGCCTCGGAGAATTAGCGCAGTGGTTGACTTGTTCTTCAGGATGTCCAAGGCCTCTTGATAGCTTTTTGACCCAAATAAAGGAGAGGCCAACTTGCTGAAGTCCTTTATGAACCTTCAGTAGTATCTAGATAATCCTAGGAATATTCTGACATCTCTCTCCTTTTGAGGAGGTGTGACCCTTTGGATGATAGATATCTTTTTAGGGACCACCTGCAATCCTTGCTGAGATATTGAATGACCCAACGCCGTCTGTGCAGTCATCAAGAATTCAAATTTTTTGGGACTAAGACACATGTTCATTTCAATGCATTTGTGTAGTACCTTACCTAATTTGGACAAAGCCTCCTCGAAATCACCCCCATAAGGTGTGAAATCATCCATCTAGATTTCAATGCATCATGGACCAACTCAGCAAAGATAGGATTTCTCTCTAAAAAGTGGCAGGAGCATTGCATAGGCCAACAGGAAAGACCCTATAGACAAAAGTTCCCCAAGGATAAGTGAAGGTGGTTTTATCGTGGTCTTCCGGGCTAATCTGGAATTGGTTGTACACACTGAATCCATCTAGGAAAGAGAAAAACGTTTTCCCTGCCAGGCCATCTAGCACTTGGTCGATGAAAGGTAGAGGGAAATGGTCCTTCTTTGTGCCTTTGTTCAACTCCTTATAATCAATAGAAATCCTCCACCTACCATTTTTCTTGGGAACTAATGCCAAATGGGAGACCCACTCACTGTTGGAGATAGGATAAATGAATCCTTCATCTAACAATTTTTTCAGTTCTTCTTTGACTATATCTTTAAGAGCTGGATTCACCCTCCTTTGGGGTCCCCGGACTAGCTTCCAACCTTCCTTGATATAAATATTGTTATTACACACTAAGGGATTTACTCCCTTCATTTCTTTGTAACTCCATGTGAAGGCATCCAGATGTTCCTTTAGCATGTTGCACAACTTCTCCTCTTGGAGAACAGAAAGAGATGGATTGATTTTCAAAGTTCTCTCAAGGCCGAATTCTATGGTTTTGACATGGAGAGGGTTGGAATCAGCCAAGTACAGATCAACTAGATGGTTTTTTCTGGGTTTCCTTTACTACTTCTAGGGACAATGTATTTGGAGTTAGACTTTGGAGTAGGTGTTCAATCAAGTCATCTTCATCCTGTGGTCCTCCTCCCATGGTTGTTTCTAAGGTATATAGTTGGGCAGAATAAACTTCATCTTCTTCCTCCTCTTCTAGCCATAAAGGTAAATCATGCTCTAGATATCGTTGAGCAGGAGGGTATAGGACAAACTGCTTGGACATATACCCATTCTCGATTGTCATATTCCCAGCTTTGCAGCTGATGTAAGCATCGGCTGCAACCAACCAAGGTGTCCCAAGGATGAGATGGTAACCAGTAAGCTTTGCCTTAGGTTGGAGAACTAGGAAATCTGCATGGTACTCCCAAGACTCAATGAAGACCATCACATCCTCCACAATCCCCTCAGGGGTCACTGTGGAGTGGTCTGCAAGTTGCAGGACTGTTGTGGTCTTTATCAATCAACCTTGGAGGTTGAGCTTGAGCATGGTGTCCTTGGCTATCACATTAATGGCAACCCTGTTACATAGTAATTTGTCACCGACTTTACACTCCCCAATCCCGGATACTTCCAGTCCATGTTACTGACATCTGTGTTGTGTCATGTTTCCAACTATGTATCATTACCTTCCTTGCAATCTCAAGAAGAGTTTCTCATTTCATTATCCCTGAAGAAGACTCTTTTTACCTAAGTTTTTGGATTGGCACGAGTCAGCAGTTATCCTCCTCGCGAATATTGACAAGTTAGCACTAGCCCTAGTGAAGTGTTCTCTCTGTCCTTGTGTTGCACTTGCGACAAGCCAGATTTTGAAAGTTTTTCAACAACTCGTTGAAGCTTCTAGATGAAATTACTTGATGGGCGGTCCTAGGGCTGGTTGTTGGGTCAGTTGAGCTTGCCTTTCTCCTCTAGGATAGTTGTTCCACCTTTTGTTCAACCTCCCTAAGAGATAAGCTCCTCCTTCCTTCTCTTATGGGACCTCTCACCTCCTATAAATACCTCCTTCATTAATAACATCATCTAGCTTGGATGTAATGGAATGATAGCTAGATGTAATTTTATAGTTTCAAGTTTCTAAGAGAGGAGTAGAGGTAGAGAGTGTTATTGGAGTGTGGAAGTAGCCTCATTTGTGTTGTGATTTGAGAGATGCTTGAGTAGAGTTGGCTTGAGAGCTTTCTAGTATCAACCCTTTTGGGCAGAAGAGAGAGTCATATGTTCCCTTGGGAGATGGTTCACAAGTAAATGCTTATGGAGACATACAGACAGGACCCTTCAAGGAGGATTACGACATCAAGGCTCGGTTGTGAGTTTACTTTGATTTATATTAATACAAATCAATAGCTTGTTTCCTATATTGTGTGTTAAATTATATGTCGATAGCTTGAGCTTCTTTGACTCTTCAAGTCGATTGTTTGGTGTTTTTCTATTTGTGTTTGTGGTGTTTCTCTACATGTTGTTTTTAGGTATTAACGACTAGAAGAATGAAGAGCTGGAGCAAAATGACAAGGACTTCATCAAATGCTAGATTGAAGGTAGATCTTCATGACACCAACTTTATAAGGAAGCTTACTTTGATATTGTTTGTGTAGTGACTAGACCCACTCTAGGGCTAGAGGGGTTGACTCTATCCATAGAGGGAACTTACCTATGTCACAAGTTGGTGACTCTGATGGGGAGCTTGTCTTTTGTCTTTTGTGTTGATTGGCTTTGTTGGTTTATTGTCTTCCTTACTGTTCGAGTAGCATACTTCACTCTGGAAGCTATTATACTACTTCTATATCCTTCTCAACCTTCTGAGTGATAGATCTGGCCTTGCTCTAGTCAAACTTTCATTTTTTGCTTTTGATTCTGGGTCATCGCTATTTATTTCCTAAGAGTCGAGAAGTATTCGTGTCTGTGTTGACTACTGGGTTGCAACTTTTACTGTACGGCACGGATAAATTGTCTAATAGTGGTGTCGAGCCCTGAAATTGGCTCGGAGCAGCTAACTGATGTACTTTTGTGACGACGTCACAAAGTGCTTAGTTAGGGAAGTACAATGATTTACTGTCAGTGCATTTTGCTCGTGTTTTACCTGTGACAATTCCTATGAGTTTCAAATTTTTAGGTTTGTTTGGTTGATTAGCCAGTGTGTTTGGTCCTCAGAGCTTGTTCTGCTTCTCTTAGTTGTGTCAAAAGTGTTGGTTGTTAAGATTTTTTATTTCAGTTTTCAGGTCTTTTGAAATCCTCTCTCTTGAACCGTGTGACCTAAGGAAGCTTGCTTTGATATTGTGACACAAATAAGTTCCCTCTATGGACAGAGGCAACCCCTCTAGCCCTAGAGTGGGTCTAGTCACTACATAGACAATATCAAAGCAAGCTTCCTTAGAAAGTAGGTGTCAGGAAGACCTACCTTCAATCCAGCGTTCGATGAAGTCCTTGTCATATTGCTCCAACTCTTCGCTCTTCTAGTCTTTAATCCCTGAAAACAACATGTAGAGAAACACCACAAACACAACTATAAAAAAACCAAACAATCTACTTGAAAAGTCAAGGAACCTCAAGCCATCGAAATATAATTTAACGCACGATATAGGAAACAAGCTATTAATTTGTATTAATATAAATCAAAGTAAACTTACAACTGGGCCTTGATGTCGTAAGCCTCCTTGAAGGGTCTTGTTGATATGTCTTAGTAAGCATTTACTTGTGAACTGTCTCCCAAGGGAACATATGACTCTCTCTTCTATCCAGAAGGGTTGATACTAGAAATCTCTCAAGCCAACTCTACTCAAGCATCTCTCAAATCACAACACAAATGAGGCTACTTCCACAATCCAATAACACTCTCTACCTCTACTCCTCTCTTAGAAACTTGAAACTATCAAATTAAATCTAGCTCTATTTCCATTACATCCAAGCTAGTTGATGCTATTCATGGAGGAGGTATTTATAGGAGGGAGAGGTGCCATAAGAGAAGGAAGGAGGAGATTATCTCTTAGGGAGGTTGTAAAAAAGGTGGAACAACTATACCAAAGGAGAAAGGCAAGCTCAAATGACCCAACAACTAGCCCTAGGACCGCCCATGAAGCAATTTCATCTAGAAGTTTCGACGAGTTGTTGAAAAACTTGCCAAATCTGGCTTGTTGCGGATGCAACATAGGGATAGAGCGAAGTCTTCTCTAGGGCTAGTGTTAACTTGTCAATCTTTGTGAGGAGGATAACTGCTGACTCACGCCGATCCATAAACTTAGGTAAAAAGGGTCTTCTTCAAGGATAATGAAATGAGATAGTCTTCCTGAGATTGCAAGGAAGGTAATGATACATAATTGGAAACATGACACAACACAGATGTCAGTAACATGGAGTGGTAGTATCCAGGGTTAGGGAGTGTAGACTTGGTGACGAATTACTGTGTAATATATGCCCCCTAAAGCATGAAGGCCGAGAGAGTGGTTGGGGTGAAATTCTTTACGAATCCGTAACCGAAACAGAACATCCTTGTAGAGAACTTGTAGACACAAATACAACTGATATCTCTGATACATGAGTACATAATGAAAGGAAATACATATGTGTGAGGCATAGGTGTAGCCATCCAAAAGATAAACATAAATGGTCTGTGGTATGGATGTAACCATCCAGTCAGAAAGACCATAAAAGACGACTCAGGTATGGTCACAGGCATCCAATCAGAAGAGTCATGTATAAATCAATCCATGCAACATGGACTTGTGTAATCTGAGCCCACGGTCTTGAATCTTGGCCTGTCCATTGTAAAATTTCTAATATGTGAATAGATGTGTTGAAGTCAAGCACACTAGAAAATCACTTGATTACCAACCAATGATGTGAACCATTAACAAGTGTGAGAGAGACCACCAATAATGTCAATGGTTCTCGAGGTACTGCTAGTACAATCCACAAAGTGTGAAGAATGATTTGGAGTCAAACACTTGTGAAATCACCTGATCGAAGACCAATGATGCAAGCCTATCGTCGAGTGTGAAGAACTTGCCATTAAGGCATGCAAGCTCCAAGGTACCAAAAAAGAGTCTCTAGGTCAACTTCTCAGATAATGAGCTAAAGTCGACAGGAAGCAACTGGTTGAAAGAGGGCCATAATGTTTCCCACATCATCGACGTGAGATGAAGGAACAAGATGATGGTGAATGAGACAGAGAATCTGAGGAAGGTGTGTAAGGCTACAAACTGTAGAAGGATTAAGCTCTTGGACATATCGGCGATACGACTCTGAAATTTGGCAGCATTTTGGTACCAAGGGATCAAAGGTCATGATGATACAACAGGGATCAGATGGAATGTGGCAAAATGAATAACCCAAAACCTGCAAGGCCAGTGATAAAATGAGGATATCCCAACCCAACACGAAGCAAAAATGAGTGTCGATGTCTAAGAGACAAGCTATCGTAACTACTAATACAATCCACAGAATGTTTCCAAATGTTCCCCCACCATTTCTGGCGAGTACCCCAATTATTTTTGAAGCATAATCTTGAAGGCGATAGCATATGTGTGTAATGTAAGTTCATCCTTTGGATGAATCTGACCTAATGAGTTTTAACGAGCCCTCGGAAGGAGAAGCTCGATCTTGTCATGGTGACAAGTCCAATGTCATCAGGGTTTAAAAAGTCTGACATAGGTGAAAATCGGAGTCTTTTTCGTGTTTAGAGAGTTTGAAAAAGACACGGAAATGAAAACTCCAAAGGTCCCTTTTCATAAATTTTTCCCTAGAATCTGAAAGCTAGAAAATAATATCCAAGGGAACCTATTAACCATGGAAGATGAATGTATACCTTTTTCATATATAATCTATCCCAACCCGAAAAAGGAGTAAACGTATACTAGGTAGATGACACTTCGGAACCTTTAACAAGTTCAAAGCGACAAGAACTCGGTGATCTTTTCATGTTTTGAGAATCAGAAAAGAGCTTAAATACGACTCTAAGAGGGACTTTTTCATGTTTTTACTGAATCCAAAAAAGTATAAAATATAACTCGCAGAATAGTCACCAGGGTTCGTGTAACCTGTTTCTGCACAAAAACAAGCGTAAGATCCATCATTGATATAAAAAATATGTGAAATAGTCAAAAACCCTAATTTACAAACCATAATTTGACAATAAGGGATTATAAAAGAGTCATTTGGTAAAAAACAAATTACTTCTTACCATTTTACCTCAGAGCTAAAATTTTACCCTCATTCATTCGAAATTTAAACGGTTAAGGGAGAAAGAGCAGCAATTTGTCAACAAATTCGTCTAGTCCAGGTAAGCTCTAATCGTTTTCCTACACTTTTTCATAAATAATTTGTCATTTTTCATGGTTTGAGTTTCCCTTGAGGAAGATTTTAGGGCCGGCATATGCTCGGCAGTCGTCGCAAGTCACCAGCTCACAACCGCGACGACCTGAAATCTTCCATAGGGAGAAAAATGGGGTCTTCACAACAGTACACAAAAAAGTCGTGAAGGTACTGATTTTTCTCAATGGGTGATTTTGGGTCGGTGCACCTGTTTGTAAAACAGGCGCACCGAGGCCGATTCTTTTCAATTCTCAAAATTAAAGCCATTTCTTTGGATTTGAAATGAAAACAAAGTATTGACAATCCTTGTTATGTATGTGCAGGAAGAAAAAATGGTGATCGATTGGAAAGAACAGGAGCATACCAGCGATGATGAACTGGCCATGGGAGACCAAGATTGTCTGGATGTGCTCCAGAACTGTGGTCTGCTAAAATTCTTTATGGTGCCTAGTCTGAGGGCACAACTAGATTTACTCCAGTATCTGATTGGAGTGTGGAATCTGAATGAGGCTAAGTTCATCATCCGAGGGCAAGAGATGGAGATCGAGGCATCATATATCTATTTCTTGACAGGTTTGTCTCTGAGGGGGCAAAGGCCTCGTATGATCGAGACTCAGATCACTGGAGAAACTATGGACATGCTGATGAGAAGGATGTGTCCAGAGAAGTCAGACAAGGGCGGAAAGCTCAAGATTTCTACTTTCAGAAACTTGTCTCTCCATGTCCTTCTCTCGACCATTACTAGAGTGGCTGGCTCAAAGGCCCCTCACGAGGCCACCAAGACCCAACTGCGGCTGGCTGCCAACTGCATGGAACCCACTATCTTCAACTGGGTTGAGGTCGTGGATGATAACATGAAGTGGCAATTAATAAAGTGCCACCGAGGGGATGTAAAACAGTTTGGGTATGGGTACATCCTGGTATCATCTGTCCTTGAGCGCCTTCCTGTCTTTCAAAGATAGGAAGCAGTTGTAGCATGGTTGACTCCATGGGAGCCGAGGATGATTCAATGGGCACTACTGATGCCTAGAGGAGGCGAGGGTCAACATATATCTTGGAGACCTAAATTTTTCTAGTGGTTGGACCACTAGCTTGTCATTGTCGAGGACTAGGCATATGCTGGGCTAGATTTCAGAGGTGATATGGAGTTAGCACTTCCTCCCGGGGAACATTGGGACCATAGAGGTAACAAATTTTGATTTTAATGGTTTTATAATTTTTTATCATTTTTTATATATGTTCTTATCACTATGTTTCAATCTAGCAAATGTTGGGTTGAAAAGGCTTGCAGGCTTGTCCCCGATTGCTCGGAGAGGTGGGCAGGAGTTTGAGATTCCTCCTCCTGGTGGAGATGTAGAGGATGAGATTGCTGGAGACCTGGGGGGATTGACAGAGGGAATCCCTGACTATGTGAGATTTGAGGATGTCCCTTGAAAGTATCAGTGACACACAACAGGGGTGTCGGGCAGGATCCATCGACTTCTCAGAAGTCTGGCCTGAGCAGTCGTGTGCTACAAAGAGAGCCACACAGATTAGACTCCTAGATTTAATTTCTACCATTTTTGAAAGACATGATGTCTTATGATATAACCGAACACATATTTTTTTAGCACTGTGATGTGCAACACTGATATACATACATACATACACACACACACACACACATATATATATATGTATATACCTATGTTTTTTTAGTTTTTCTATATGACTTATTATGTCTTTAATGGTTTACTTTCATAAATGCTGCAAATGTCTATCTAATATATGATTTGCCAATGCATCAGTTAATGTATTTAGTCTTCTAGGAATGTGTCGATATGTAATATAATCAAAATTCCTTTCCAGTAAATGAACATGTAAATAAAACCTTAAAATTTGAGGATTTCCGACAGAATAAGGCCCATTGAGTTGAAGAACAACAAGATGGGAGTTTAGATTCACAATCAATGTGCAAATATTGAGGATAATAGCCTCAACCAGTAATTCAATGACAATGCTATATTCAGTGACATTGTTTTTTGTAAATCCTAGACAAACACCTTAAAGATCCACCAACTCACCATGAGGATAGTAAACAACCCATGTTGTGGAGGAAAGATTCTGAGTACTGCAACAAACACCATTAGTGAAACTGACATAAGGTGCGACAGGAATCTGCATAAGAAGTAAAAAGGACACAATAAGCGGTAAATGCTCACACAGCGATGCACAAAAGACTCATGCATAAGATAAGTTGCATGCCCCCCAGCATAATGATTCAAATCGAGGGACATGCCCCCCAAGCTTCATTGCATTCAACGAGGTGGATAGAATGAATGTTCACTTGTGAGAGCTTGGAAGGACTCAATTTGGAACAGGGAGTTGTTTCATTTTTGAACAAGGTTGACATATTAACAAACTATCCTCGTAACCGTTGTTTCATTTTTTAACGAGCTTGACACAAGACAAGGAACTATGCTCTAAAACTGTTCATGGGCCATATGGGAACATGGCTCCCAAGAGGTCTTCGCTAGATGGAAGAAGCATGCTCTGGGAGGAATACATGCCATTGGGTACCAACGACAAATCAGGTTCCAATGCCCCCAGTACATGATGTATGAGACCATCTGCATGATCATCAACAGATGTGGAGACGGAATGGGTAACCACATAATTGACCCATGGTAGGGAAGGTACTACTTGCAAAAAAGAGCCGATAGGGGATGATGGTTGCAAAGGAGGTATCTAGTGACTAATGAATGATAATTGATCAAGAGTCACAATTCTTCCATCGTGCGGAAAACAAACCACATGGAAAAGAAAAGAGACAAGAGCTCCCATGACATAAATATAGTCACGTCCAAGGAGAAGATTGAAATATAGCACACCTTGGATGACCATCATGTCTATATAGATGGTTTTTCCTCCCAAAGTAATAGGAAAATTTGGAAGGATCCCTAAGGGTTGACAGGTTCCTCCTTCGAAAGCCAACAAGTTTTGGGTGACAGACACAAGTTGTGGGGAACCTAAATCTTGCCAAGTAGTAGAAGACATGAGGCTAATAGACGCACCTTCATCCAATAGAATGCCAGGTACTACCATATTAGAGGCATGTACTGTGATCTATAAAGGCACATAGGATGGGAGGTAGAAAGTAGTCAAGTGACTCCAATCGAAGGAAATGATAGAACTACTTGGTGGCGGTATTGTATGATTGCCCCCATGCGCTACAGAAATAGAAGAAGGACTCTCCTGAGAAGACGAGATAGGAGGGCCATCCTTTGATTCATGAGAATCTGAAGAGATGAGGAGAACATGAGCAGTATGATCATTATGCACTTCCAAAACAGAGTGATCAGATGGTGGTGAAACCCAGTCGACACTCGCTTCGACCAATGGTTAGTCGGGAAGAAACACTAAAGGGTTAGGCTCATGAAGAGCAGCGTGAGTAAGAGATGACACTAATTCAATCTCGTGACCAACCGGGGGTGGGTCAGAAGAAAGCTTCTGATAACCAATAGGGAGTTGGGGGTGAGAAGCCATAAGGTTTTCCAAAACTTTGTAGGCATTATCCATAAGAGGACAAAGGTGAAGAAGCTGTTCTTATTCACATAACCTACAGGGAAATCTAATCTTCCCTTTCTTATTACCATCGCTAGCTAAGAGCGTAGCATCAACATGATCTCCAGAGGTCAATGAGGATGGTAGATCCAAATTTTGAGACCATACCTGCAAGATTCTGGGAATGCCAGGGCAGTCTCGAAGGAGATGATCACCCTTACACAACCTAAAAGGGAATTTGACCTTTCGTGGAGGATCAGAAGGTTTTCCAATAGAGGGTGCATTTGAAGTAAAATTCACACGGTTGGTCCCTCGCTTAGCTGAGTTTTTCTTCTTCTTCTTAGCCTCCTAGTTACTGGATCTGAAACTTTCATCAGGCGAAGTAGAAGAGGAAGGTGAAAAAATAGGGGAAGAAGGCAAGGGGTCAACCTTAGAATCATCATGGTGTGATTCAAATGAAGGAGATGGCGGAGCTGCAGTTGAGACACTCGGGATTACTAAGGTCGAAAACAACCAGACAGGTAAACCAATGGTTAACCCAGGGAGGGACAACGTTTCCATATAGGAGAACTAGCATTTCTGAAGGAAGGAAAAGGACAAGGGTTCCCTTCTGAGGGGAACCCTTGACTGGTAGACTCCAGAAATGTTTCCATTGGAATCAACTCTAAAGAATCATTAAGGAAATCAACTGTTACCAGGAATGTTTTGTGGGAATTTAATTTTAGAACATTGAAACAAAACTTTACCTTTTAATGTTTTAAGAGTCAAGAAAAGGACAAAAGGTGACTCTATCGCTTTCGATTGGAAGTGAGCTCGAAAGGACAAGTGCTCAGATGATACTTTTACTTTTAATTTGATAGTTTCAAGTTTCTAAGAGAGGAGTAGATGTTTTCTCCACTGCATGATTTGCTTGGGTCACTCCTTCATTGAGATCTTTAGACTCTACTTGGTAGAATCTCTCTCGTAGTTTGAGGCTTCTTCTATTTTGTTGCTTGTCATTCTCTTGATTGGTGTATGTGTTTTGTCACTGAACTTCCCTGTCTTGTTCGTTCGGTCTCCTTCTTTTGCTTGGCATGAATCGCTTTTCTTCCCAGTCAATGAGATAGTTTTCAAGTTTTGTGAGAAAGGATTATTTCTTTAGTTTTGAGTCTTTGATTCATTTGTGCATGTAGTTGCTTATCACTTATTCAATAAAATCAAAAAGTGCATTCATCTTGTATTAAGGTTTGAAAAATGAATTTTTGCATTAGTAGATTCTTGCGATTAAGATATTGAAAAGGAAAAAGTGTGTTTCTCATTCTTTCTTGGATTTCTTGAAAGTTTGAATAGATGGTAGAAGTGTTCCTCTTCTTCGATTGGTTTGCTTGTTTGCCATTCAGTTGTTGTGCATTGAGCCTCTCACTCTTCCTTAGCTAGTTATTCATCCAACGAAAATGGTCTTTTTGCTCATATAGTTGCATTCTAGGAGTGTAAAAGACACATTCGATAGGGCATTGAAATCAAGACCTAATTCAATATTAACTGTTAAAATCTATTGAATGAACTTAAAAATGCATTAGAACCCAACGCTCACATATCTAGAGGTCTAGGCTAGAGACATGTTCTGGCGTCATTAAACCTAGTCCCTATTGTTCTTACTAAGGTTGGGTGATTCCTCCTTTTGTGATGTAATAGATGCTAGTACGGACTTGTGCTCCCCATACCATCGCGTATATATTGGGATACCCCACTAGGTTATCATCCTATTATCCATAGGAAGCCGAGTCTACCGCCTTATGAGTCGTAATGCACTGAACACAACATTCGAGAAGATTGATTGCCCTACAGAAAGTCCTTGGTCATTTCTCTTTCATTTTATTACCAAGGTGTATATGTAGTTTTATGATTTGTTTGGTAAACCTCTTGCCTAGAATTCCAGAGGAGTCACTTTCGTTCCAGAGAATCCATCTAGGAAAGAGAAAGATGTTTTCCCTGCTAGGCCATCTAGCACTTGGTTGATGAAAGTTAGAGGGAAATGGTCCTTCTTTGTGGCTTCGTTCAACTCTTTATAATAGACAGAAATCCTCCACTTAACATTTTTCTTGGGAACTAACACCAAAGGGGAGACCCACTCACTGTCGAAGATAGGATAAATGAATCCTGCATCTAGAAAATTTTGCAGTTCATCTTTGACTATATCTTTAAGAGCTGGATTCACCCTCCTTTGGGGTTGCCGGACTGGCTTCCAACCTTCCTTAATATAAATATTTTGATTAGACACTAAGGGATGTACTCCCTTCATTTATTTGTAACTCCAAGCGAAGGCATCCAAATGTTCCTTTAGCATGTTGCACAACTTCTCCTCTTGGAGAACAAAAAGAGATGGATTGATTTTCAAAGTTCTCTTAGGGCTGAATTCTATGGCTTTGACATGAAGAGGGTTGGAATTAGCCAAGTATAGATCAACTGGATGGTTGTTGTGGGTTTCCTTTACTACTTCTTCTAGGGATAATGTGCTGGGAGTTGGACTTTGGAGTAGGTGTTCAATCAAGACATCTTCATCCTGTAGTCCTCCTCCCATGGTTATTTCTAGTGTATACAGTTGGGCAGAATAAAATTCATCTTCTTCCTCCTCTTCTAGCCATAAAGGTAAATCATGCTCTAGAGATGGCTGAGCAAGAGGGTATAGGACTAACTTCTTGGACATATGCCCATTCTTGATGGTCATATTCCTAGCTCTGAAGCTGATGTAAGCATCGACAATGGCCAACCAGGGCCTCCCAAGGATGAGAGGGTAACCAGTAAGCTTAACCTTAGGCTAGAGAACTAGGAAATCTACATGCTACTCCCAAGAGTTAAAGGATACCATTACATCCTCGACAATCCCCTCTGGGGTCACTGTGGAGCAGTCTGCAAGTTGCAGGACTATTGTGGTCTTTCTCAATCAACCTTGGAGGTTGAGCTTAAGCATGGTTTCCTTGGTCATCACATTAATGGTAGCCCCAAGATCGATCAATATGTGTGGGACAATGGTGCCATTGATGTGCACATCTACTACATGGCTTCCAGGATCCAATTACTTTGGACAGATTACCTGCCCCAGCATTAAGTTGGATAGTTGTCCAATGACATTAATGGTAGGGGCATCTCTCTTTTGCCTCTCTCGATGCTTGGAATACTTCTCCTTAATCAAATTGTTGTAAATACGTACATCCTTGATGGATTGGAGAAGTGCAATCTTGACACATAGGTTTTTCAATTCTCCTAGAAGTTCAATCTCTTCTAGGGTAGGTTGGAGTGGTTGAGTCAGTCTCTCAGGAAAGGGTAGATGTACTTTAAGAATGCGTTCCTCTCTTTCTTATTCAACCTCCCTAGGTGGATGTGGAGGTTTGTTATCTCGGAGAACTCTCCCATATCTCAGGTTAATTTCCTAGATCTCCATAACATAAGCTGGATATGATGTCTCTCCACTATATGCTTGTTGTGCCTGCCTATTGTTCGGGTTCAGATTTGGTTGGGTAGGCATCTAGGACTGTTTAGGTGGAGCAGAGTGTAGCAACTATGGTTGGGTAGGTGGTGAAGGCAATAAGGCTAGGACATTGTTGTACTAGGGCCTCCACCCCTGGGGTGGTGCATTCCACTGAGGTTGTGGTAGAGCATATGGTTGAAATGACTGGCTGGCTAGCTGGGAACAATATTGAGATGCAAAGGACCAAGGAGGAGGTGTAGACAATGAAGGATGAGCAGGGGGTCCCCAAGAAGGTATGGATGTGGTCTGGTTGGGGTTGTAATATGCATGGGATGACCCTTGCATGCCCTGCTGGTGTGGCCTAGGCCCATGAGGTCTCCTTTGGTTTATGTAATAGAGCTACTCAATGGTCCCTTCAACTCCTTGATATATAGCTTTGAGTTATAGAAAAGAAGCGCACTTTTCTGTGGAGTGGTTTTCTTCACAGACTGAGAAAATTTCAATAGAATTCAGTGGACATTCATTCCTAGGGTGTCTATTGGTGCATCTAGGATAGAAAATGGCCAAGGCTCTCTCTGATTCCTCCTGCTTTCTCCTAATGTTCATGGTGTCCATCTGTAAGGAAAGGGTTTGCAGCATCTCACTCTTGAAATCTTCTAACATGTTTCTAATTTCACCCTTGATGGATGAATTGGAGGAGGATGTACTAACCATAGGTTGACTTCCCCTACCCTTTTTCCAAGCTACCCTAGAATGGTTTTTCAAGACAATCATGATATCCTTATAGGGTAACTGGTATATATCTCCTCCTGCTAACGAGTGTAGGGTATCCAAAAGGTCTTCCCTTACTCCTTTAAGTAGGACCAGCTTCAGTGACTCAGGGTCAAGTGTACACCTGGCCCTTTTGTGACTAAGCTAGAATCTTTCTTCATAATCCTCTAAGGATTCATCATTACCTAAGGTTAGCCTAAAAATTTCCTCTTTACTATATTTAGACCTACAGTACTCTCGATAATTGCTGTTGAAGGCTTGATGCATCTGAGCCCAGATTGTGATGCTATCCCAAGGTAAACCCATGAACCAGCACAAAGCTGCATCCTTGAGGGTAGATGGAAATAGTTTCAACTTCTGCTCATCATCTGTATAGTCATAGGTTCCGCATATAATAACAAACTCAAATAGTAAAGTATCAAGATCTTCTATGGTCAGGACCTGGAAATGAGGAAGGGTAGAGGGGCTTATATTTGTCATCTTAGTGTCCCCATTGGTTTCCTTGATGGGGAAGGCACCCTCAAATCTCTCTCTATTCCCTCTGTCATTTCTGTTTTCAGCCATTGGCTCGGTAGGAATGGGTTCTTCTTCTTCCCCTGTAGGTTCTTCAAATATGTTTGGTTTCTCACCTAAGGGCTCCTCCAGTTCACAGACACCAAAGAAGAGGGAAGGTTTGATGTTGGATGTAGTCGGGGTATTTGGAAAAAAATTCCCTAAGTTATCCCTATTCCTATGAGGCATGAAAGGAAATGTTTTTGGTTTGGTTTTGTGATTTTTTCAAACTTTGAAAGTGCTTTGCAGAATTGAAATTGTAGATTGAATGAAAACTATTGACTGAATGAAAAACTAAATGCTGAATTGAAATCTAACTTGCAGAATTGAAATTGCAGACTGAATGAGAACTACTAATTGAATGAAAATATTAAATACTTGCTTGAAATCTAACTTGCGGGATGGAAAGGAAAGAAAAGAATGCAGAATGAAAAGGAAGCAAACTAAACTACTTTTGCAAAAATGAAACTAATGGCAGAATATTAGAAACAAGAAATAGAAGAAAGAAAGAATTAATCACATATTACTCAAACACATCCCCAACAACAGTGCCAAAAAGTGGTGAGCACCAATATTTCAGCAAGAATGTTGCAACTCTTGGGCTACGAGCTTTACTTTATCAACCCGGGGTTCATACAAACTTGGAGGTGACAGTGTTGTAGAAACAAGTAAAAGTGATGGTTCTACCTTTTTTCATTGTTCAGTTGGTGAGAGACCAATAGGGTTTGCAATCTAGACTTCTATGGATTTAGAAGAAGCTTGGTTCCTTGATTAAAGAAATAGAAATCTACCCTAAGAGAGAGATGATCTACTGCAATAATGAAAAATAATGAAATTCAATGCTAAGGCACACCATTTCCTAATTAACTGCCAAGAGCTATACTTTGTAATGATGCTAAATTAACATGAACAAAATGCTACTATCCTAAGCATGGAAGTTACAAACATCAAACACAACTGTTATGCATGTAAAGGACTGTAATAAATATGTTTTTTCTTTTTGTGCTATTCATGAAAAATCAAGTGTGCAAACTAATCTCTTTTGGTGATGTGGTAGGTGGTTTAAGGATGTTGATGGATGGCTCGAAGGTTCAAGAGATGGTTGGAAGGTTTTGGAGACCCTTGGGTGACCTTGGGAGGCTTCCTAGAGGTTTTCCCTCAATTTGGCCTCAAAACAGGCCACTACAGGAAAACCTACAGGATTCCCTCTATTTCTATAAGATGCAGCTGTGAGCAAAATGATGAGTGTTGGAGGTGATTGAAGGCTTATGGAAGGTGGTTGATGGGTGGAATGGAGTGAGAAAAGGCCTAGGATCACTCATAACCCAAAACCAAGTTTAGGAGATGGTTGGATTCACTCAAAATGCTTGAGGAAATTTCTATTTAAAATGATGAAATTGGTGAACGTTTTGATGGAAACGAGGAATGCCTATGGGTGAATGAAGCTGGAGGGTGGTTGCTTGCTATGATATCTTTGTCTACTTTTGAAGCACCTACTCTGCATCAAACATGTGAAATTTCCAAAAAGTCATGTAAACAAGAAGAATTCTCATGAGCTATAAAAGAAGAATTTAATGAACTAATTGTCTACCTTATGCATGGAGAAATTCTTGAATAACATGGGATCATGGATGAGATCTACTGCAAGAATGAATATAGAAGATATGGAAATGAAATCCTACTTTTCAAAACTGATCAAATGCTAGTTTAAGTACAACAAACTCTAAATATCATTAAAGAAATGGAAATCTGTCGTTTTGGGCCGCATAAGGGTCTTTTCCTCAAATCATGATCCTAGAAGAAAGAAGTGAGGTCAAGATAGCTACTGACATATTTATGGAGCCTCTTTTATCCTTTCTAACCTGCTTCTAAATTAAGGCACAAATGGAAGCAAACTAATAAAAAATTAATCAAATCTACACTACTTACAATGAAATACTTCTAAAAATAGTTTAACCATGAATCTATGAAACTATGCTAAGCATAAAGATACAGGAAGAGGAGCCTTTACTACTAGGGTTGGGCCCTAACCCAAGAGCTTTAGCCCTTTGAGTTAACTCAGTACTGAATCAAGAAAAAACTCATTCTTATTACCAAAAGATAAAATTACATCAAAAGTCTTCCACAAGTCTGGAGCTCGAAAATAGCTAGAGTTTTAGAACAAAAATTCAAATCCTAATGAGGCCCTAGGCCTCTCTACTTATACAACTAAAGTCCCAAACGACTTCCTTAAATTTATGGAGGCTCATCTCCCAAACCTAAGATGAACTAACTCTTTGTCTATCACTTGCTTGGTTTCCTTCTAATCTCCATGGCTTGGCTGCTTGCACTCCAAGCTGGTGGGATTAATGGAGGAATATTCGAATGGGGAAGGAATAAATGAGGAGGATTTACCTCCTACAGTCTCTCTCCCTTGTCCCATTTGAGTTTCAAACCTTATTCTTTGCCAAAATTCCTTTATTTTCTCTTCCAAACTTGCATTCAATTCATATTAGTCCACTCGGCATAATATCTCACTTTAACTCATCTCATTAAACAAAATATAATCAAAACATGTAATAAGTTGTGAAAAAAGTTGGTTTGACTAAGATAGGAGGTGAGTTAAGGCCCATATAATGACCCAATGCGGAGGCTCATCAGTAGATGTGTCAATCTCTGGGGGAGTCCCATAGTTGTTGCAGCCTCTAGTAGAGAATCACCATAGTAGCAGGCTTATTAAAATGATGACTATGGTGGTTGGAATTCCTATACTTTGAAGGAATTTCTACCTCAAGAGATCAACTGATACTCTTGGAGATAGCATGGTTGGTTAATGCTCTAAGATATCTCTCCAATGCTATGTGGAACCTTGCAAAATTCCTCCAATGAGTAGGTTCTAGGTAGAAGAAGTAGAGCCAAGGTCGAAAGAATGGAAGATATTTTGCATCCTTTTTTCAAGTAGAAAATCGGCTCAAAGCCTACATCGAAGCTTCTCTACTAGAAATTTCTCTCAAAGAGATTTCCAATAGTACATGGAAGTCCATGAATGGCCGTTGGGATCAAACATTATTGATTGCTGAATTTAGTCCTAAGGAGGTCAAAATATCAGAGCAGGCTAGCATATCAGGACCTTGCGAGGTCAAAATTTCAGAGGGTTGGAGTTTCGGGAGCCAATTCTCATAACTTGATATTGGAAAGGTTGGAATATTAAATATTGACAACTTATTTCCTCAATAGTTTACTTAAAAGAGACATGAAAGGAATAGGCTGAATATTGCAGCCGATTTTTGGAAGGTTGGGCACATCGGAACCTCGAAAAGTTGAATATCAAAGCAGGTTGGAACCTCGAAATATTGCAACCTCATAACTTCTTAATAATTGAATCCTGATAAAGTTCTGGTACAGGGAGTTACTGATAAAGTTGGCACTTAGTCATCATTGTTGGTTGTGGAGGAGAGATTTCAAAGGAATTCTATATTAGGTCCCTATAATACTAGTCTCACCCCTTATTGTTATTAGTGAAACACCCTTATTGTATTTTTATGCCCATGTAGTCCCCATGTTATTATTATTGTGCCCCATAGAGGCTATTGGGCATAGAATCCCCCCAAGGTAGGTTTTGGGGATTAAGCCCAAGTTTTGATTGAGTCCATTGTAAATACCTCACAATTTTTGGCCACTGAGTGCGAAGTCATAATAGAGTCACAGGGTTGTCTGCCCTTGTTTTTGTAATGTAATGTCGGTTTGAAAGATCTACCCATGGTCCGTGGACCATGGGGATTGTATAAATAGAGTAAGGCTCTATGTGTAGAAGATAGTGAATCTAAGATGAGTCTAAGGAATTGATGAAGCATTGAGTTGAAGTGTAAGTTGTGTCTTTGGGTCATAGAGTAGGAGAAGGCTCTATAGCTAAGTGCACAGAGGCCTAGTAGTTTGCAGTTGAGTACGCGGACCCCTGCAGCTGAGTGCGCATGGTAGGTCAAGTCTATAACCATTGGAAGTATTAATAAAGAGAAGTTTTACCATATTTCTATGTATCTTTTCCTGTTTTATGTATTATTGGGTATGAATTACAAGTTCACTATTTATTTACTGTGAAAACTCATATGAATGTGTTGTATAAGTAAATATAACATAAGGCATCCATTTACGTGAAGATAACTAACTGGTGTAAGAAGATAAGTAAGATCTCGGGTAGGGAAATAGTGCAGAGCGTTGCTCCAGCAACGTAGAAGCCCGACAGCCCCTAGTTAGGGCTTCACGAAGGCAAATATATTAGGGCGCGAAGGCGAGCGAAGTGTGCAAAGTAACCTACATGAAGGGACTGATAGTTGGATTGAATCAACCCCATCAGACATCTCCAGGGTGTGGAAACCCAGTTCCATCACCCCCTGCCCCAAACTACTTTGGGTGAGACCTCAGCCCATGCTCCACAGAGTATTGCCGAAAGGGCAAGTAGTACAGGGATTTTTTTGGCTAATTAACTATGAACTTGGGTTAGGCCCCAACAAGTCAAAAAATGGTTCTGTTGTCGAGACTGGGATCTGCATAGAGATGTCTGATGTTGTATCATTGGAATCCGATTAAGAAACAAATTGATGATTGGTTGGATAGGAAGATTCACGAGTTCACGACGCAGGAGAACAAGAATCTATGACTATCAAAAGAAGAGTGGTTAGACTGCTACCTATACATAGAGATCCATTGAATTTTCTTCGCATCTTTCCCTACTTAGTTGTACGAGTGGATCACAAAGGTAGCAGATTGCCAAGGAAGGTGCAAGCTCGATAGACCTACTGTGTGGACTCCAAAATTGGTGTGCAGATTGGAAGCATCAAAGGACAAGATCACGTGTGTTGTTTATCATTGGCTCGATCGAATTATAGGAGGATTCATCACTGAGTTCAATGTAGATACTTTAGTCAGCTATAGCGAGGCAGAATGATGCTTCCTCGAAGGACCGTGAGGTAAGTACGTTAAGTATTTGCACACATGGATTAAAATGCTACTGTTTGAAAAGTGGGTTATGCAAATACATTGATGTTTGGGGCTATGAAAAGTGGGAGAATTTATAGAAACGAAGGTAGTGCAGAACTAGAAACTATCCCCTTGATTTCACCTCTGCGAGGGGATGAGGAAGAGATCGCGAAGGTCTCACCAAGAAGTGTGATCAATTTGATAAGGCATAGGATTCTGCTCATACCATCCCCACCCACACCGTCACCAGTTTCACCATCTTCACCACCGTCTTCACCCATACAACCTTCGCCACCACCATGAGTTAATATGGTAAGAATGTTAAAATTTCCAGTGTTCAAGGGAGTAGGAAATGAAGATCCAGACCAATTTTGGTTTGTGATAAAAGTTGTATGTGAAGCGTGGGGATTTACAGATCACAATATAAATAAAGTAACATTGGTCAGCGCTCTACAAGATCACGCGCTGACCTGGTACATTAAGCATTCCAATGACAATCCGAATGTGGGGATCGTTGTTTCGGGAATAAGTACCCTAGGGCTTTGGGTTAGAACCCCAACAGAGCGGAAGCAAACTACAACAAGAAACACTCATATAGCTTAGGAAAAATTCTCATATTATCAAACTACGTAAGAGCGACCATGCCTAGATTTCCTTCGTTCGAGTAGGTCCCGCAGGGTTTAGACCCTCTGCAACTCTCAATGTTCTTCAAACCTGAAAATCATTCAATTCGAACATACATAGCAGTATAGAAGTAAAGCATATTCACAAAATTGACTCTATATCATATAAACAAATGATTGATCATACATCAAAACATCATTCATATATGAATTAAAACGTAATTTGATGCATAAACATAGTCAATTTTGGAAACAAGATAGCATTTCTTTTATTGCAATAAGCTATAAATAACATGGAGAGAATTCACCTAAGTCTTCTTCTTCTAGCTCCAAGTGAAACCTTCCTCCAGATTCATCCTATCCTAGCCTTCAACAATATTCTTCCATAACCAACACCATGATATCTCAAGCAAAAGGGAGAATATCTATAATCAAGGAAACAAGGGTTTCCTGAAGCTTGGGGAAGTGCATGAGGCACAGAGATTCATTAGACTTATTCAGGGATAATCTTAGTATAATAAATCTATCTCCTTTCCTACTTTAGGCCTTCCCATAGAAGTCTATTTATACACCTCCCAATTAGTTTTCTAGTTGGGAAATAGTTGGGCCACAAGAAATAGGAGGTAATCAACAGGTAAAACCCATGAACTCTACCCATAATTAAGGAAATTTAATTTTTAAGTGTTTTAATACATATACACAGGTTGGGTATTGACTTACCCACTTGTACATGCTTTTATCTCAGGGAAAAGTAGCATACAGGGAATAAAACACTGTTTTTAATATATTTGGACCAAGTTTGGAAGGAGGGGTTGCCGTAGGCCATAAACAAAACATCAAAAATACCAAGAGTGGTAAATGGTGCTATAACATATTCCCCCTAATATATGAGGTCAGAAGGGGTACATGATGGCCGAAATGTATTAAGTGTATGGAAAGAATCGTGCCAAGACTGAGAAAGGCTTCACCAGAATTCAGCCTGCCAAGCCATCAAAAGAGATCAGAAAGAAACTATTGTCTGAGGCGATCATACCCATGCTCACAGAAAGAAAATCATGTATGCATATCAAGTACAAGTAGATCAAATATGTATACATGTATAAAGGAACTAAAAGTACATAATGGATCACCTGATCATGATCGAAAAAGTACATGCCTGAATATCACATATAAGAAGATGACCAATGATGCTAAAGTATGAAGTTGATCACTGATGTCAAAAAATGATCCCAATAGTACCAAATCAATATGATGGAATAAAATGATACTACATCGCAACTCGAATGCCAACATATAAGATGTCGCTGTGAAGAACTGCAATATATAAGGCGGATGGTGTCAACTAGCAGCAACAGGAGCAACTGACAAGTGAACCAAAAGATGTTGATGCAATTCGAGGTCTTCACCGACAGCCATGGTACATTTCTACACCATGGGAATGAATGATCTGAAGTCGACCATGTGAGAAATCATTTGATTACCGACCATTGATGTATACCATTAACAAATGTGAGACTACTCACTGATAATGATAATGAGAGTCAAGGTACCTAGTACAATCTAAAAAGTGCAAATAAATAAGCTAAAGTCAAACAATTGAAAGAATCTATCAATCAGGAGACAATGATGGTTTCCAATTGTCGATAGTGAAGGAATCTACCATTGATGACTGCAAACCCTGAGGTACTGCCAAATGGATTCTAGATCTTTGTCCCAGAGAAAATGAGCTATAGTCGATAGGAAAAGATCCGCTAGAAGAAAGGCATTAAGGCATCCTTCATCAAAATAGCATGAGTGTAACCTATAGGCCAATAATGTGGAAGAAATTGGACGAAAAAGATGTAGTAACCCAACAAAAGCACATTTTCGGCATACACAAGATGTAGCTAGTGCACGATAGAAACCCTCTGAACCAACCAATAATGAAAGATGACACAAAGGTGAAGAATCCACCAATAGAGTCAAATGGAAACCAAGGTACTGCATGAATCCCAATGTGTGATAATGAAAGCTGATGTCGAACACAAGGGAAACCACCCAGTCAAAGACCCATGATACTGATCAATGCCGAGCACAAGGTGACCTATCAATAATGAAAATAAGGCTAGGGTGTGGCTCTAGGCCTGCCCTCAGAGCAATATGTCGTAGTCGATAAGGACAAGACCTACCAACAAGAAGTCAATGGAGACCTTCTCAAACCGACACGAGAAAAGGACCAATATAACTGATGTGATGACAAACATGACACTGACAACCAGGGATGGTCAATTGAAAAATAGGTCAAGAGACACCACAGAGAGGTTGACTCAGGTTTACTTCCCTTGAATAAAAGCACGACTCAATGATGACTATATGGTAGCATATGATAACTTTGTATAAGTTTGTCATGCAAGAGGCATAAGCAAACTCTCCATATGATTGGAAGAGGCAACCAATCAGAGGAGTACTAACTCAATAACAAGGTTAAGTTTCACCTAATTCAAACTAAATCCCACCCAAACAGAGGAGAGACTTTCTTTTGAGTGCTTTGTTCAAGGGTGACACGACTAACTCTAGCTACCAACAAAATATGGAAATGTTGACCCGTTCCTACTCTTTTTGCTGTATATAATTTTTTTGTTTTTTTCTTTAAGCTGGAAAAATAATAAAAGAATGCTATATTACAGTGGAAAGAACGAGTGTCAGAGAAACAGATGATCTAGTTCCTGGGAGGGAAACATTCCTATGTTCAATGCAAGGAGGTGAAACTAGTCAAGGACACTCAAAGGGATGTTCTTTCCACGAGTAAAAGGATGTGTCAAGTTGCAGAAGCTAAGTGATTGCATTGTTGATTTTGCAGAAGACATGGTCAAATAAGTGGCTTAAACATGAGTCCAAGTGAAGTTGGCTCAACGCCAAAAGGTGAAAATAGTCAAAATGCAATGTAGTAGTACAACTCAACAAAAAGGAGCCTCTAGGGTATAAGGCCAGAAATGAGGGCAGAAGAAAGGAGAACGTGTCTTCAATGCATCAGTCATGGTGGGACTAAAGAGGACTCCTGAGCCTACTCAGTATAACAACATGGGCAACCAATGTCAGCGAGGTTCTAACTAGGATGCCCATGTAAAGGATGGCTCTACCATCACATCATGGTTTAAAAATCGGCAAGTGAAAATGGTTTGCTAACCAAGATACGATGGGGTCAACCCTATGGCTAATGTATTGCTGAATGGAGGCTAGTATGCAAGATGCAGTGGAAAATGGTTCTCCCTAACCTAAATTCCAGTGAGTGAAAAATACATGCCATGATGGGTCCGTGGTCATGGGATCAAAAAAAAATCTAGAAGAAGTCTCCAAAATATATTGAAAAAACAACCCACTCTCGACAATCCAAGCCCGTAGGTCAAAAAATCCATGAGACAAAAATCAATTTTTGAAAAAAAATATTTTCACAATTTCAAAATTATATAATGACTTTTTGACTCACAGTTTTTTCATTTCTATTTGGAGCAAAGAGCTATGGAGCAAAACAAAACAAGCTTTCCTCTGAACAATTGGACCGTTCAAATCACCCCAGAGTTTCCAAGTATCCCTCAAATCCTGCTAGCAATGTTTTATGATAGTTTTTAGAAGTTTTCTCAATGTTTTGAGCATGGGAAACTATGCCAAAAAAATCAACTCTATGTACACGCGGGGTGGACGTGAACAATCCACATATACGACGACCCTACATGCAACTATGTGTAAAGGGAACTCGCTTGTACGTGAGTTAAAGTTTGAACATAAAAACTAATGGTTGAAACTCTAATTTTTTGCAGGATGACTAGCACTTGGTAGGAAAGAGAACATACCACTATTGATAATGAGGTAATGAATGACCAAAATACACTGGATGCTTTGAGAGGCTGTGGCTTAATTAAGTTCTTCAAAATGCCAAATAATAAAATCCATTGATCCAGGTGGCTCTAGAAAGACACACAGGACAAAGAGGGCTTATGGACGCTCAAAAATCAAAGTGCTCAAAATGACTTTGAACTAGGACTAGAGCGTAGATCTTGTCATCCTGATCGTGGAGGTGTGAATGGTTTGTCAAACCAAGCTCATACGAGGGAGAACAAGCCAGTCAAAGTTTGGTCAAAATTGGGCAATGGGCCAGGTTTAAGTGTCCTACAATTTGACCGACCCCAAGGCATAAACCTATCCCCCGAAATCAGTCAAAATTGTTGCCTCGTTAATTTTCCCAATAACCCTTAGTTTCTAGAAGTTTCAAAACACCTTCCTCTTTATAAATCAAATATAATTTGTTATGAGGTGGCAGGCCACCACCCCCACCATCCCAAACTTTCATAACCAAAGTTATTATATTAAGGCCAATGGCCATAACCCCTGTCAGTCTAATCACCCCACCCCTTTAAATCACAAATTGCATCAATATATGGTTTCGGGATCGGCAGCCATAACCCTCACCGAACCCTTTAAAATCATCGCATATATATATTTTAAGGCCGACGGCCATAACCCCCACCAGCCTTATTGCAATCGCAACCCTTCAATATATACTGTATTAGGTCAGTGGGACATAACCGCTGCTAAACCCTACAAAGGCCTACCGTATATATGTTATATATATTACATTGTATTATCGGGTGGGCATGGGCCATCGACGGTGGACTCGACCCACACCCTATCACCCTGACCCAATATACATATGTGATAAAAAATCGCCGATATATATATTAGTGACACCCAGATAAAAGCATCGATAATTAAATATCACCGATCGTTGATTTTAACGCGTCGATGGTGGCACCACTGAAGCGCCGATCACCGATTGTGATTAATCCGTCGAAACATATGTATATGCACCAATATTACTGCGCTAATAGAAGTTAAGGGGATTAAAGTGTTAGCACGGGGTTAAAGGGGTGGGCTGCCCAATGAGGACCTGACCCCTGTTAAAATTTATATATGGAGGGGCGGGATTTGATCCCCCGACCTCTCCTCAATCAACACCTTCATTTAACCATTGAGCCAAACTGACTCATTGGTAAATCCGTCCATGAAATTTTTATTTAAACTTAGAGTTTTAACTTTGCACGCAATTCGAGACAGAGGAGAGAGACTGCAGACACAGGTTTCGAGGCAGTTAATTAATATTTTAATGCATGAACCATGAATTTTGCAGGAGGGCAGGATTTTCACTTTGTCAGATTTTGACAAATTTTATATGGATTCTATGCCTCTCATCACCATGAGTGCAACGGTGTTGTCCATTTCTTCATCAGAGTTTTTCATTTTTCAGTAATTTTAAGAATGCACGTGGAACCATGATTTCAGCAAAAACATGGAGTGGAACCATGAGCCATGAAATTTTCCCAAGGATGCAAAATTTTGACATTTCATAATACAGTCAAGTTTTTACTTGTTTTTCATGGTTTTCCGTAGGGATCACAATGGCAAGATCAGATTCGCCATCTGAGTTGCAGATTTACAGTCCATCCATGGTACAAAATCTTTGAGGAATCCTGAGGGGGATCTAAAACATTCCTTGAGCCCAGAATTCTCAACTTCTTAGAATTTGGATTTTGGACAGTCGATTCAGCACTACTTGATGCCACAAATCTGATGGTGTCTTCAGATTTCTTATTCTCTCATTTCTTCTTCTAGTCACTTTTCTAAGTGCTAGTGCAGATGTCCACATTCTTGTGCGAGCAACCATTTTCATGAGATCGATGCCTTGAGAGCGATGGTCTGAGCAGCTTCAGCAGTGTGACATCTACTTCTTCAGATGGCCCTTGGTTGTGAGGTATATGATGTATTCATGTACTTCTTCTTTCTACATTATTTTGCACAGATCCTTGATTGATGTTGATGCAGGATCTTGTTTATTACATGTTGTCATGATTCCTTTCTTGATATGATGTGGAATATTTTATGTGATGTACTTGTTGTCATAACTCATCATTTTATGCTTTGAGATCCCTTGTTGTATGTTTTAGGGATAATCTTGTTGTCGTCATGCATGATTTTGCATTGAGATCCCTTTTGTGCCATGTTGGCAGGATACTCATCATGCATGTTCTTGTGTCATACTGATAGGAGTCTTTTGACTAAGAGTTCCTGTTGTGTAACATCTCTTAGAGCCACTCCTGCGTGAGGGAATTTTTTCCTTGTATGATCACAACATCATCGCTTTTGTACATCACCATTATTGACAACACTTAATGTAGTGGCCTACACCATCTTGACACTGGGGCCCGGAGACGTAGTCCCTCCTGGACAAACTCCATTATTTTCAAGCTATAAAAAGGGTCTCTTTCACCTCTAATTACCTCACATTAGTTGTTAATCTAGTAACGTTTTATTATTTCAAAGAGTGTCTCAGTCTGAGGCTATCGTTTGCCAGAGTAATGCTAGTAGTACAGTGTTAAAAAATACAAGAGTAAACAGATGCTTGTTTATAACAAACCACTTCAAAAGATTAAACTACACATTCAGAAAACTAGGCAATTTATCAGTCAAGGGTTCAGTAGCAATAACTCATCCCTTTGTAAACTGATGGAACTAAGGTAAATCAGAGAACATATCGTGGATCTGGGAGCCAGGCAGTAAATATCAGTGCTCTCTACAGCCCTGGATCGTTCTTCACACCAAAATAACAACGGACAGGAAATAGAATGGCAGATAAGAAATGGAACAACGAAATAAGAAATAGAACAACAATTCTGAAATGGAACAACAAATCTGAAATAGAACAGCAAACAGGAAATTGTAACAGTGACTAAGTCTAGCAAGTAGTAACACCTTAGTCTACAAGATCAAATGCACAAATCGTGACCTACAGGAATCAAATGGCAATCCTTCACTCTTAAGGACGAATTGAAAAACACACCAAAATGGAACAACACTGATTAACAATGAATTGTAGAACAACACTTCAAAACCATATATGCACACGACACACCTGTTGGAAATAATACTGAGAGGGGGGGGTGAATCAGTATTATCAGATCATTAAAACTTTTTCAATGCTCAGAAACATATACGCTACTTCAGTTAAGTGAATCCGCGTGTACACGCTTCTGTGTCTAAAGCAACTAGCGTATATCCATAAATCTTATGATTCAGTTAGCTTATCTTCAGTAAATGCATCAGAACATTATTAACCATATTAACAGTAAACAGGTGCAGTATAACAGAACAGATCATCACACAAAAGCCACACACATGAACACAAAGATATAAGGTGGAAACCCAATGTGGGTGAAAACCACCTGCTGCAAGTCATCTCAATCTTCTTCTTAATAAGAAAATCCTTTTACAATATTTGTACTGGTGCAGTCTTATACCAGTATGGGAGCTACAACCCCCTTTGCTCTTGTACTAGCCGATCCATTTACTAGTACGCAGGCTGCTACCTGCTACAATGCTCCAAAGATCTCCTTTAGCTTTTGTACTAGCTTAGATACTAGTACGTAGGTGCTTGCCTACAATCTTCTCTCCTCCAGGTACCACGTTTCATCAATTTTCAGACTGGATACACTGAAGCACAACACATAATCTGAAAGGCCACATTTCATCCAATTTTCATACTGGACCCATAACTATCATTGAAGCTCAAAACAATCATCAAACTCTGAATCACTGAAACCCTGTTAACAACACCGTCACCAGAACACAGAGCAGACACTGAACTCTGTAATAACCATCAGACCCATCTGCAACTTCAAGTATCAAGCTTTACAATGTATACGCTACTTCGATGAATCAAACCCGCGTGTATACGCGCTTTCGCCAAAGACAACTCGCGTACAGATCTAAAAATAATTTCTCATAACTTGCAGCTGTACCAGACATCAATCATACTCATAATACTTATAGAACAATACATGCGTCAGTATGTAGATCTAGAATAAGCATCATAAAGATAGTTCATTTCAAACCATTTGATCCCGATCTCTCCTTAGATCTTGCTCTCCATCAACCGATGAGATCTCTCCTTAGCTCAGATCAAGCAATGCATCATCAACCCATAACCTGCATGCTGGATCTAATGCTTCATCAGATATTCAAGACATTTCAGATACCCTTGCCTAATGATTTCCTTCCCTTTATATAGCCTTAGGCCTTGTTCAATACCAAGAGCCAAAACCATAGAAATCCAATACCATCAACTTCAAAACTAGGGATGAACACGTCCGCCGAGACGCCAAGGTCCAAAACCATAGGCACAACTTCCAAGGAATAACCGCCATGGACCAAAGGTACTTTTCCACATACACGCGCTTTTGCTGAAGCCAACCTGCGTGTACACGCGACTTGGGCTTAACGAACCTGCGTGTATAAACTTTCTCTTCTTCTTATAGTCTGATCATCAATTCCTTGCTGCTGACCTTCTGTACTATGATTTGTCATCAGTGAGGTTTGCCATCAAGGACAACACTTATCTCATAATGCCAACAACACCTTAATAGTAACATGATCTTGGTAAAACAGTTATCACTCTCAGTTATAAAAGATTACGACTGTGTTTCAGAATGGAACAGAAATGTCTATAGATCCAACAATCGCAAAGAACATAATCGCTAAGATGAATTCTGTAATAAGTGCACATCATAGAGGCTCTGTAATTGAATAGCAACAATATTCTGTAAAAATTGACAGTATTATATCAACACTTAGAAGAATAGTGATACGTTGCAGAGTCAATGCAATAGTTATGTCTCAGTAAAGTAAACATAATAGAGCATGTGATGTAAACTAACAAAACACATCAGATTACCAAATAATGCTGATAAGCAAACCACGCATAAACCAAACGTAATAGTACAGGAGCAAGTGTCTTCCAGGGCTGGGCCCTTAGCCTCCAGGGTCACACCGCTTGAAGTTATTCCAGACTCAGGGATGAAATAGCAACTGAGTTTGTATTAATGCATAAAATGGAATTACAGTAGATTAGTTCTCAACGAGACTCAATGATCAAAGTTCTGATCTTCAGAGAAATTAAATAAAACGTAAGGATTCGATCCCCTCGAGCTAACAGTGCTTCCCCTTTTATAATGATGAAAGCGGAAATGTCTAGGTGCAAAAATAGTTAAAGCAGCGATCCCTCAGGATCAAAGGATCCTAAGGGATTCGCCGAACCGTTAGTTCTCAGTTATCTCTTTTCCTTCTTGCGCCGAGCCTACATCTCCACTTCCTTTCCAGGGTTGATTCACTTTGATTTGTTTTGCCTTGTTTGCATATAGTTCCCTATCAAAGGGATAGCGATTAACCCGGCCTTGTTCTTTCCTTCAGCATGGCAGTCTTTTGTTTTCCTTTCTTTCTGCATAAGAAAATGACAATTGTCAGTGTTTCCGCTTTGCACATTAATCTCACAGGTTTTATTACAATTCCTTATCATTTTCCTAGTTGATGATGCAAAAGGTTTGTAAGTTCTAATGAAAAGATGCTGAAACCAAAAACATACCTTCTTTAGTACTCCACACACCCCCCTACTTACCCTTTTTCATGTCCTCATGAAAACATTGTAGTTGACATGTAAGGCAGTGAGAGAGTAGGCTGGAGATGGAATCTGATGTGGAGGTCTATAGCCATGATGCATAACTAGGTGTTCAAAGAAATGGCCTGTCTGACCCTCAGGCATCTCATACAGGGCTTTGTACCCAGGTGCAGGGTGCCAAATAATTGGACTCAAGAACCTATATCCTAACCAGGATGGCCCTGCCCTCAAAATGACTTAGCCATAGAGGTGCAAGTGGTCGACGGCTAACTTAAAATTTTCAAACTTAAATGGCTCCCTGAGTTGGATATTCAGATTAGAGATCTGATATCGAAATTTAGCCTCATCAATGGCAAGGTCTTTAATAGTGAAAAAGTATTCTATTCCTTGCTGATTGATTGTTGTGTGAATGGGTCATAATGCTTCAATTACACCTGGAGTCTTCATGAGGTTCCTATGTTCTCTCCACAACTGTACTGGATTCATAGGCTTAGCTCTTACCCACAAATCTAATCCGTTTTCTTGCCTTTGGAAAGCATTATAGGCTTTAAGCCATTTAATTTGATTAACCCTAAATGAAATCAATGCCTGCAATTGGATATCCCCAACAAAAGGCCCAGGGTTCAGCTCAGTCTCCTAGTCTAATACAAGGTTATGTAAATAAAACTCACATAGTAGTCTTTGAACTTTTACCCCGTAGTGAATACAACAGTTTATGAAATCATCGAGGGTATTAATTTGTATGGGAGCGCCTGCTTTAAAAACCTTTATTTTCAATTGCAAATATCGTTCCATTAAAAACAAAGCATAATTCTTAGCAGGGTCTCTACATGCTAGGACGTCATTTTACAAAGAACATAAGGTATCCATCTGCTTGATAACTATATCTAACCTACGAGTTACCTTCGCGACTTTTTCTTCTTCCCTTCGCCACCCTTCAAAGGCCTGGCTTTTGGATAGATTGACATTCCTAAGCTGTTGCTGTAGCTCTTCATACCTTTCCCGAGGGACCGTTTGCTCTATGAGATTTTCTGTTGCTTGTTGAGCTTGCGTCAAACCCTCCCGTAGGGTTTTCGCTCTCAGATCTCTTTCCCATGCAGCAGTGGAGACCGGGAGTTTTACCTGAATTTTCCTATTCCGTTGTCTTGCGTTCATGACCCTTATCACTCCCAAGGGTGGTGCCTCTGTCTAAATTTCCTTATCACAGGTCAATCTATCATCCATTTCTATCTTAACGTGGATATCAGTCAAATGCTGTTCCTTTTTAATTTGAACAACAGTCTGCTTCTCAACAACACTTGGAACAACATCCCATTTTTCGACAGGGTTTTGAACATCAGGGTGTACTGTGGTCCTTCGATCCTTTGTCTTGAGGGGTTTTGCTGGATTGATTGCATGTTTCCTCCCCGAAGTCGTTTTTACCCTTTTCCTTGCTTTCAAAATCCTGATTTGCTGTCGAAGCTAAACTATTACATTCAGTAGTTGCTGCTGTTCGTTTCGTAATTTCTTAATTTCCTCAATTTCCTTAGAAGGAATAGCAGACTGTTCACTATGGCCTGGACTATGATCAATTCCCTTATTTTGTTTCTAGGGTGCTTCTTTTTTGCTCTGCTCTGGCTGCTCCAGGGCAAGAACCCTAGATGGTTCTGTTATTTCTTGGGTGACTTCCTTTTCTGCCCCCCTGCCTCCGGAGTTTCTTCTGGTGTTGTCTGGCTAGGAATGAATTGTTCGTGTCCTGCATCTCCTGTCATGTTTTCATCATGAATGGGCTAACTCTCCTCTTCTACTTCCTTTGCATGTGATTCTTCAGGTGCATTTCCCTCCTGAGCAGAGTGTTCTTTTGGTTCTTCTTCAGCATGGAGGTCTGATGGGCCAAAAGATTGGCCATATTCGCCCATATTGGCCAAAACTTTAGCCAATTCATATTCTCTCAATGGATCCTACACTGGGCTGCCTTCCTGCTATTCCATTTCCCCCTCCTGCTCAGATTGCTTGGTTTCTTTCTCATTTTCTCCTTCCTCGTTTTCCTACATTACTTTCTCATTGTCTTCTCCTTATAATCGTGGGAGTTGCTCATCCCTTGTATCTTCTATCTCTACCGGTTGGCTGGTACTTCCTTGGGACTTCTCCAGCCTCCATTGTAGCCATGCTAGTTGGGCTGATTCCCTTCATTTTTCTGTACACTCAGGTGTATTGGTGGCATGTTTACGTTTTGGGGATGGTGTGGTCAATCTTCCATC
The DNA here is from genome assembly GCA_031772625.1 of Pinus tabuliformis. Classification (NCBI taxonomy): domain Eukaryota; kingdom Viridiplantae; phylum Streptophyta; class Pinopsida; order Pinales; family Pinaceae; genus Pinus; species Pinus tabuliformis. Next base: position 90,530,616 of record CM062816.1, on the reverse strand, counting down.
TATCATGGCAATTAGCTCTTCCAAGCTGCTCTGCTGCTGGGTAAGGCTATGGTTGACTATTAACCGTATCAACCCATGATGACTAACAACTGATTCTACATGTTGTGCCTTTTTCATGCTCCGTGCAACATCATGCAGTAATGAATTCAAGAATGCAGCTAAATTTACAGAGCATTTTTGTTTTAACACAGCTAAAAGTTTAAGGTGCCATGGTCTTACCACGTCTTTTCTTCCTTCACAGGTGATGTAGCTTTGAATGGTCTTTGCCAATTCTGCCCACGGTTTTCCTAATGCTGCTGGTAGAACACCCTTTCCTCTAATTGTCAGGCTCTAGCCTTCCTCCTGGAAGGTTTCTATAATCTTCTGCAATCTCTCCTTCTTTAGCGTCCATACAGGCCCAGTGGCTGGCAGTACTGAGACCTATACGATTATGTCATCGGTGACTGCTATGTGTTTCCCCCTCACTATGGAGTGATCCTCTTGCAAGTTCTGCAAGAATTCAATTGCTACAGTCTCGTTGGATTCCTATAAGCGATTGAGATAAGTTAGCCACCCGGCTCTTGCCAGGATTTCCTGTTCAACATTAGAGACTGTTAACACCAGGGGTTCTCTCCAAATCGATCTCCCTCCCATGTTTATGGTTTTTCTGTGAAATCTCAGAATTTTGACAATGGAACGACAACTATTCAGGCTTTTAGAAACATAGAGAGGCTGACAGACGCGAGAATCGCTCAAAATCTAATACTACAGAATATACAATGGAAATGGCTTAGGAACAAGAAGTCATGCAAAAAATAAAAAATAGTATACCGTTGAGCCGTGCTATTCCCAAGTACGCAGTTTCCCGAATAGCGATCTAACACATCATCCAAGGAATGATGAGGTTAACCTCCCCCCGCAATGTGATAGGCCATCCCGGCCATTAAATAAAGGAGAGACATGTTGGTTTGTTCTGAAGCAGAGTCATAAAGGAACAGTGTATGGCAATATGCTATGTTTACAAAGGTAGTAGATTACTGAAATCGAGGTGTCAAGTTGGATCGCTTAATACGTAAGAGACTGTTGTGATATGATGCGAGGCTGGGAGGATAGGACATCTGCCATACATACCGAGTCTCATGCGGTCATTGTTAACTGCTCTGTCATGATTGGTGATAATAGATTTACATGCGTTGTATGGTTCAGAAAATAATATGGATTCGTCTTATGTGATTGATTACTAAGGTATAAGAAACATAAGGGTGATAATAACTACCTATTGGTGTAAATAATGTGACTTCAATACCATTAACAGTGCTCTGCTGCCGACAGGTGTCCATAACCTTGGCAAAGTTGTTTATTTCACCCATGGAACCATGATCCTTTGTGTATGCTTAGGAAGTGTTGTGTGATGTCAAAATGTAGGTCATTATGCTAGCTTGGTAACCAGTTAGTCATAATGCCATTCACGACGAAGGAGAGAAAGGTGGGCAGGCCGGCTCGTGATGAGACCTCCTGTTCCAAGGGTTCTTTATTTGATATACCTTTTGGACCATATCCCTGGTGTGGTGGCCATAGTGGGAATGCCACTTCACTTTATTCGTCATGATCATGGTAGGCTGGATCTTCATGAGACCCCCTATCCTGCATTTGACAACTTTATATAAACAAGTTAGTTTTCTCTTTTCTCTCTTCCTTTTTTTTTTCATAAAGTACTATCCCATTTATACACAAAGGGTGGTTCAACACTCCTTAAGAGTAGGAATGGTGGAAGAAGTCTTAACATCTCAATAGGAAGATATAAACCCTTCACTCTTATTCCTGAATAATAGTCAAAGAGGATTTAAAGGAACCAACATGATAAAGATAACCAATCAGAGTAGAGTTAGTGAAGCAATGACAGCAAAAGATAATGGGTAAGTGTGTCCTTCCCTCTATCCTTTTACCAATTCAGAGCAATTTCTTATAAAAATAATGATTTTATAATTCACTTGATTTCAGTATGTTGTGATTTTGTATCCATTGCATAGGTTCATAGCTGTATTCCAAAAGACTTAAAAGAACAGGAACAATAAGCATCCTTAATTTAAAACAGCAAGGGGAACAAGCATAAGTAAAAGGAATACAAGGATGTTGCTGCTTCAAAGAGGAAAAGCAAAAGAATACATGTGGTGTTCCTTTTAGAAAAAGGAACAACAAAGATTAGAAACGTTGTTCCTTTGGAAAAGGAACAACAAAATACACAAATGTCGTTCCTTTGGAAAAGGAACAGCAAAAATCGAAACCGTTGTTCCTTTGGAAAAGGAATAGCAAAACACACAAATGTCGTTCCTTTGGAAAAGGAACAGCAAAACACACAAATGCCGTTCCTTTGGAAAAGGAATAGCAAAAATCGAAACTGTTGTTCCTTTGGAAAAGGAACAGCAAAACACACAAATGTCGTTCCTTTGGAAAAGGAACAACAAAAATCGAAAATGTTGTTCCTTTGGAAAAGGAACAGCAAGACACCCAAGTGTTGTTCCTTTGGAAAAGGAACAACAAGACACCCAAGTGTCGTTCCTTTGGAAAAGGAACAGCAAAAAGCAAAAGTGTTGTTCCTTTGGAAAAGGAACAACAGAAAGCAAAAATAAAGAAAAAGAACAAAATTAAAGCAGAATGACGGCTGATCCAACAGGTGTTGTTCTTTTGAAAAAGGAACAGCAGAATGAAAAATGTTGTCCCTTTGAGAAAAGGAACAACAAAAATAATAACATTGCTGCTGCGTTGAAAAGTAACGACAAAGCATTTGATTCAAAAATATGTACAAAAACAAAAGAAATTATGTACAAACTGTGAAAAGAGATAAATTACTTAATGAATCACAGGTGAGGAAGACTTCTCTCCCTCTCCTAAAATTTCCATATTAGAGTCTTGGTGTAGCTACTGGCAGAAGGACTCCTGAGTGAGTGGTCTGCGATAAAGGTGAACTCGGTGGCCATTTGCCTTGAAGGCATATCCAGAACTGTCAATAGTGATTAGAGTAAGAGTACCATTTTCATGTACCTTCTGGATTTCGTATGGTCCCAACCAATGAGTCTGGAGTTTCCCGGGAAAGTCCTGAAACATGGAATCGTACAAAAGTGCCCAGTCTCCTTCGTGGAAGACTTTATTTTTAATGAGAGCGTCGTCCCATTTAGCTCGATGTTGTTGAATAAGTGCAGTATTTTGGATTGCAGAGATCCTGATTTCATCGAGCTCATTGATCTGCTGCAATCGATTAATCTATGCCTCAGTTAAATCTAAGCCAACTTCCTGTGTTGTTCACGATTTCGAATTCTATGAGAAAAGTGGTTTGCTTTCCAAACACTAATTGATAAGGTGAGTAACTAGTGGTACTTCTCCATGTTGTTCTGTAAGCCCACAGTGCCTCTGGTAGTCTAGCAGCCCAATCACGTCTATGTGACGTGATTGTTTTTGTTAGGATTGCTTCTATTATTTTATTGCTACTTTCTACCTGACCATTTGCCTTTGGGTGGTATGGAGTAGTGATTTTATGCTGGACATGATAGTTTTTAAGTGTTACAGCTACTTTGTTCCCAGCAAACTATGGTCCATCGTCTGTAATTATATCTCTTGGAAGGCCATAACGCACAGATATATGGAACAAGAACTGTATGACAGAATCTTCTGTAACTCTCGGCAACGCCTCTGCCTCAACCCATTTGGTGACATATTTTGTTGCCACCAAAATATATGTTTTCTGGTTTGAGGGCAGGTTAATTGGTCCGACGAAATGAAGGGCCCATCGTTCGAATGGTTCAATGACTAACTATGGGTTCAAGGGCATCTCATCGGATTGACCAGGGCATCCTGCTCTCTGGCAACTGTCACAAGCTTGGACGAATTTCTTTGCATCTTTGAAAATTGTAGGCCAATACCCTATTTGCAGGACCTTATGTCTAGTTCTGTGATCGATGAAATGTCTGCCACATGGTCCGTCATGGCAGGCTTTTAAAATGTCAAAGATTTCATCCTCTCGAACGCATCTTCTGATATGCATGTCTGCCCCTGTGTGGAACAGGTAGCCTCCAACCCACGAGAATCGAGCACTCTTCTGTACAATCTGTTTCCACTCATTAGGGGTTAGATGTTTCGATAGTTTACCTACTGCTAGGTAATTGGCAACATCACCATACGAGGGTGTTTGAACAACAACAACAAATAAATGCTCGTCTAGAAATTGATCTTCAACTGCTGCTGCATCGATTGGCTTTCGCATTCTTGAGAGAAAATTGGCTACAGGATTTTCTTTTCTAGGTCGATCTTTGATTGTAATATCAAATTCCTGCAATAAAATCAGCCATCTAGTTATTCTGCCATTTGTGATAGCCTTGTTTGCTAAATATTTGATGGCAGAATGATCTGTATACAAGATAACGGGGTATCCAGTAATGTAATGTCTAAACTTATTGACAACATGTATTACAGCTGAAAATTCTTTCTCAGTAACAGTGTAATTTAATTCAGCAGGGGATAAATTTTTGCTAATATAATAAATTGCATATGGTTTTTTATACTCTTCCTGCCCAAGGATTTCTCCAATGGCTGTATCTGAGGCATCAGATGATATCTGAAATGGAAAATCCCAATTTGGTCCTCAAAGGACTGGGGCTGTGGACACAAGCTTCTTTAGATCCTGGAAAGCACGTTCACATTTTTCTGTCCAAAGAAAATCAATGTTACCAGTTAGTGCATACATAGGTGCAGCAATATGCAAAAAATGTTCTATAAACCTCCTATAATAACCAGAAAATCCAAGAAAATTGCGTACCTCCGTTTGAGTGGTAGGAGTGGGAATAATAAAAATTATTTGGATTTTGGTTGGGTCTACCTGAATGCTAGCTGCTAAAATATAGTGTCGAAGAATAAGTCCTTCAGTCATCATCATATAGCATTTTTCATGGCTTAAACAAAGCCTGGTAGCAATGCAGCGTTGTAGGACTTTTTCCAGTGTATCCAATGCTGGATCAAAATTGTCTCCATACAGTGTAAATTCATCCATGTATACTTCAAGTCCTTCATTTATTAAGTCTGCAAAAATGCTGAGGATAGCCCTTTGGAATGTGGCAGGAGCATTGTATAAGCCAAAAGGTAGAACTCTGTAGGTAAATGTTCCCCAAGGACAAGTAAAAGTGGTTTTGTCTTGGTCTTCAGGGGCAATCTGGATTTGATTGTATCCACTGAAGTCATCTAGGAAAGAAAAGAATTTATTTCCTGCCAAAGTGTCTAATACTTGGTCGATGAATGGGAGAGGGAAGTGGTCTTTTTGTGTTGCTTTATTTAGTTCTCTGTAGTCCACACAAATTCTCCATTTCCCATTCTTTTTTGGTACCACCACAAGTGGAGAGACCCATTTACTATCGGAGATAGGATAGATGAATTTGACATCTAAAAGTTTTTGAAGTTCAGCTTTTACCACATCTTTTAGATGAGGATTAAGTCTCTTCTAAGGCTAGCAAACAGGTCTCGCATATTTTTCTATGTAAAGGAATTGAGGGTCAATTCCTTTCATATTAGGATAGTCCCATGCAAATGCTTCTTTATATTTCCTCAACAGATGGATGAGCTTTGTTTCTTGTTCGGAGGTGAGGTTGGCATTAATGTTTAAGGTCTTTCCCAGTTTGATTTCCACAATTTTACTATTTGCGACAGAGGTAACAGGTATCGTTTAATCATGTGTATCTTTAAGAGGATCTTCTTCTAATTCGTTATCAAATGATGCCTCTATCATGTGACATTGTGTGGGATCTGGATTCAGTTTGACTAATAAATTTATTAATGGCATCGTCCTCTGTCTGATCTTTAAAATCAAGTGCCTCTGGTATAGTTAATGGAGATCTAATGTTGTCAGTAAGGTATGATACAGGGTGCTTATTAGTTTTGATCATTATGACACTTGGCTGTGCTGGAGGATATAAGGCTAAGTTCCTGATATTCGCTCCCCTTGTTATGGTCATATTGCCTTGTCGGTAGCCAATATAGGCATTGGCAGTTGCAAGCCAAGGTCTTCCTAAAATCAATGGGTGTCCATCAAGTCGGCTTTTGGGATTTATTACCAGAAAATCAGTCGGATATCCCAGGAGTCAACAGATACCATCACATCATGTAGCGTGCCCTCTGGCCTAACCACAGATCAGTCAACTAGCTCTAACAAGGTAGAGGTGGGTTCTTCAAATGTAATGCCTAGCTTTTGGCAAGTAGTAGTTGATAAGATGTTGATTGCAACTCCTAGATCAACTAAGGCATTATGGAAGGTTTGACCATAAATTTGTACGGTGACTATTGGATTTCCTGGGTCTTCATATTTAATGGGTGTTTCTTTTCCTGATAATAAGTGAGATAGAGTGCCAACTACTTGGACTCTTGGATTGTTTGCTAGATTCCTCCTTGGTTTCTTTACACACAATTCTTTGATAGTCTTTGCATATATCGGAATGTCTTGAATGGCTTGGAGGAATGGAATTTTTATGTACAAATTTTGTAATTCTTCCAGAATGTCAAAATAAGAATATTGTGTAGGTCGAGGTATGATTAATTGTTCTGGGAATGAGGGAGAGGATGTGGTTGTTTGGTTATGATTTTGTTGTTTGTTCACATCCTCTTCTTGTGACAGATGTTCTCCGGGTAACTAATTTTCAACATGGGCTGTCTTTTCTCGCTCAGTTTCAATAATATGCCCAGATCTTAACTGAAGATCATTACACTCCCTCATATCAGCTTCTATTTCTGATGTTTCTATTATTTGGACAGACTGGACCGGTCTGTTATTTGGATTGGGGTTGGGTTGGGCTGGGAGTTGCGGTCTCAGTTTAGACTGGGGATTTTGTTGTAAGGCTGGTAGTGTAGGTTGAGGGAGCAGCATGGTTTCTACTGGATGATGCATCAGTCTTTGCCAGTTTGTCTGCTAGGTTGAACTTTGTGAAGTAGGCGGAGTCCATTGTGGTGGGTATGCAGTACTTTGCCAATATGGTGGAGTATAGGAAAAATTCGGCCAACCAGATGGGCTTGCCTAATTCAGCCACAGGGTTGATGAAGGAAACAACTGAGGTGACCAGTTTGGGGGCGGGGGTTGGGATTGACTTTGCCACATATTATATTGTTGAGAATTATACTGTGGAGACTAAAAAGAAGAGGTCAAGTTCGAAAGCATACCAGATTGTCGCAGCTGCGACTGACGGTGCTGGTTGAGAAAAGATACCAATTTTGGCTCTTCTTCTGCTTCCTTATATACTTATTTTAATCCGAGAAGTGAGGGACAACTTTCCATAAGGTGATCTTTTGTGCAGATAGCACATGTTTGGACTGCATCTAGTGGACACTCCTTATGGCTATGTTTCTTCCTTCATCGGGGACAAAAGATTGCCAAATTCTGCTCTGCCTCTATTTGCTTCTGCTTGGCCTGCATAACATCAAATTTTGTAGTTAGTGTCCCTAGTATATCAGTTTTAAAAATTTCCAATAGATTTCCAATTTCTGCACGCGTTACTCCTTCTGTTGAAATTTTATTATCTCTTACAAATCGATCATGTTCTGCCGGTTTCAATCTTGTGCTGCCTCTCGAACTCCTGATGCATAAGTCAATAATGTCAGCAAAATTTTCCTCATAAATATCTCCTTTTCCCATAATATTTAATGTTTCAATCCATTGTTCCTTCATGCCCCTAATTAACATTGTTTTTAATAGATTATCAGGTAAAGGTAGTGATGCATAAGGAGATCTTTGAAGATTATACTGAAATCATTCCACATACTCCTCTAATGTTTCATTTGGTCTAGCTACCATCTAGAATATTTCATCCTTCAGTTCTCTAGACCTACAATAGTCCTGATATTTCTTTAGAAAAGATTCTTTCATTTGATCCCAGTTATTTATAACCCCGCCACCTAATCCCATAAACCATCTTAAGGCAACCCCTTTTAATGTAGAGGGAAATAATTTTAGTTTCTGGGGGTCGGTGGTGTAATCATATCCCCTACACAGCACATCGAACTCAAATAGAAATGCATCCAGGTCTTCTGATATAAGATCGTGGAATGTAGGGATATGTTGAAGAGGTATTGCTTTCATGGGCGCATTTGCTGTAGTATCCACTATGGGGTATTGCAATGTAGAGGTTTGGGTGTTTGGCTGGTTTTGAGCCATTTGGTCGAATATATGCCAATAACCTTCTGGGATATCTAGGATGGTATTCCTAGGTTGAGAAGGAATGGCTTTAACAGGAATGGTTTTAATAACACTTCCTCTGTCTGGGATAATGAGAGTGCCTAATGTCTGAGGAGATTGAGTTTCTTCAACAATGATTTTTGCAGCACTTCCCTTGTCTGGGCTGTTTAATGGCTGAGTTGTCCCAAGAGGAGACCTTGGTTCCTCAATTTCCCCTGTTTCTCCTCCTCCTTCACAAAGATTGCTGAAATTCCCTTCTTGCAATAGTTTTGGAGTATAATTTTCAATCTCTTGAAAGTCCTGCTCTTCAGTTTGACTATGCACCTCAGCAAAGGCTACAGATTGTGATCCTGTGGCCTGAAGGGAACTAGTAGGCGGTCTAGAAATAACTTTTTTGGGTCCTACTGAAGGCTGAGATTTTGCTTTCTTGAAGATTTCGTCTATCAAGATTGATCAGCCAAGGGTCACCAGCCCCTTAGCTTTTGCTGGCTTGGGTAGAGGTTTGGAATTTTTTTCTGGCTTTTTCTGCTTAGTCATGCACACAAATCAACTACTAGATTCTACCCAAACAAAACAACAACAAATCTGTAGGAAAGCGGGCAGGGGAGCAGGAATATTACATGCTCCACACGTAGGTTCTTACCTTCCATTTTTAAAACCCAATTCTTCCCTAACAAGTTTTTACACTACTCTGGAAAAAACAAATGGCTACACTCTTTCCCCGGAAACGGCGCCAAAAATGTCGAGCTATAAAAAGGGTCTCTTTCACCACTAATTACCTCACATTAGTTGTCAATCCAGGAACATTTTGTTATTTCAAATAGTGTCTCAGTGAGAGGCTATCATTTGCCAGAGTAATGCTAGTAGTACAGTGTTCAGAAATACAAGAGTAAACGGATGCTTGTATACAGCAAACTACTTCAAAAGATTAAACTACACATTCACAAAACTAAGCAATTTATCAGTAAAGGGTTCAGTAGTAGTAAATCATCCCTTTGTAAACTGATGGAACTAAGGTAAATCAGAGAACATATCATGGATCTGGGAGCCAGGTAGTAAATGTCAGTGCTCTCTACAGCCCTGGATCGTTCTTCACACCAAAATAACAATAGACAGGAAATAGAATGGCAGATAAGAAATGGAACAGCGAAATAAGAAATAGAACAACAAATCTGAAATGGAACAGAAAATCTGAAATAGAACAGCAAACAAGAAATTGTAACATAAACTAAGTCTAGGAAGCAGTAGCACCTTAGTCTACAAGATCAAATGCACGAATCATGACCTACAGGAATCAAATGGCAATCCTTCACTCTTAAGGACGAATTGAACAACACACCAAAATGCAACAACACTAATTAACAACGAATTATAGAACATCACTTCAAAACAATATATGCACATGACACACCTTAATAGTAACCTGATTTTGGTAAAACAGTTATCACTCTCAGTTCTAAAAGATTACGACTATGTTTTAGGATGGAACAACAATGTCTATAGATCCAACAATCGCAAAGAACATAATCGCTAAGATGAATTACATAATAATTGCATAGCACAAAGGCTCTGTAATTGAACAACAACAATATTTTGTAAAAACTGACAGTATTATATCAACACTTAGAAGAACAGTGATACATTGCAGAGTCAATGCAATAGTTATGTCTTAGTAAAGTAAACATAACAAATCATGTGATGTAAACTAACAAAACACATCAGATTACCAAATAACGCTGATAAGCAAACCACGCATAAACCAAACGTAATAGTACAGGAGCAAGTGTCCTCCAGGGCAAGGCCCTTAGCGTCCAGGGGTACACCACTTGAAGTTATTCTAGACTCAGGGATGAAATAGCAATCGAGTTTGTATTAATGCATAAAATGGAATTATAGTAGATCAGTTCTCAACGAGACTCGATGATCAAAGTTTCGATCTTTAGAGAAATTACATAAAACATAAGGATCCGACCCCCTCGAGCTAATAGTGCTGCCCCTTTTATAATGATGAAGGCAGAGATGTCTAGGTGCAAAAATAGTTAAAGAAGCGGAACCGTTAGTTCTCAGTTATCTCTTTTCCTTCTTGCGCCAAGCCGACATCTCCACTTCCTTTCCAGGGCTGATTCGCTTTGATCTGTTTTGCCTTGTTTGCATACGGTTCCCCGTGAAAGGGACAGCGGTTAATCTGACCTTGTTCTTTCCTTCAGCATGGCAGTCTTTTCTTTTCCCTTCTTTCTACATAAGAAAATGACAATTGTGAGTGTTTCCGCTTTGCACATTAATCTCACAGGTTTTATTACAATTCCTTATCATTTTCCTAGTTCATGATGCAAAAGGTTTGTAAGTTCTAATGAAAAGATGCTGAAATAATTACCAAAAACATACCTTCTTTAGTACTCCACAGTTATCAATGCTTATATGTTCATGTGTTGATGATTGTTATGTTCCTCTTCTCTTCTACATGCAGATGTATTCGTTAATGTTCTTTTCAAGATGAAATTTAACACATCACGAAAGTAAAAGGTCTTGGAAGGGTCCTTCTTCACACCTGGACCTGGATCAAGTGGACCTAGATCAAGTGGTATCAAAGTGGTCTTTACATGTATGTGAATTGCAGCATGAAAAATGGAAAGTGCAGTGATAGAGAATGAAAAAGCAATGTACGAGACCATGGTCAAAATTTACAAGAAAGTGGAAATCATGTATGAAACTCTACAGAAAGAGACAGAGGAAAAGGATCAATTGCAGCTTCAGTTGCAAGCCACAGAAGAGGCCATGGAAGAACTGAAGCATAACAAACAAAATCTTCAAACAGAGAATGATGAATTGAAGATGCACCTACATAAAGATAAAGAGGAAAAACAAAGGTTGATACAACAGTTGCAAGCAAAGGACGAGGCCTTGGAAAAGTTGCAGTGTGACCCATGTGAGGTAAAAAGTAGTTCTCCATCTTCATGTATGTTTCTTGATGATGATTTCACTATTTTTGAAAATCATACCACAGGAATTGGCTCCAAACTGTTGAAGAGAATGGGGTATGAAGGAAAAGGCTTGGGCGTTAATGGCCAAGGCATTGTCAACACCATCAAAGTAGAGGAATTACCCCATCAGGTAGGACTTGGGTATGTCAGGAAAGAAGTTGGGGAATGCACTGAGACAATTAGCGAACCACCAACAATGGATGATGAGTAGCCCTCATTAGTTCTTTCCAAATCAAAATACAAGGCAAAAGATGTTGATTTCCTTTCGGTTTCATCTTCTCATAGTACTATGTCTGTTGGAGATTTGGAGATCCCAATTACAGGGAAAAACATGAGGCTCCTTACAAGGATGAGGCACGAGGAGAAAGAACTTCGTGTTAATAACCAAGGAATCACTCAAACTTTGGAGGTTGTGCATGAACATCGATTTGCAGGATCGAGGTACACTAGAGGAGAATGCTCAAAGGTGTCAGATTCATCCAAGACATCGTCGAGGAAAGAGAATGATGGGAAAACATCCCCATCGTCCCATGGCAGCGCCCATTACAGGGAGAGAGTTGAGGCAAGCTCTCATCGCCATACTAACATCAGAGACAACAAAGGAAGATATAACCACTTTTGATCCTCAAATGCTCATTTTGATTATGATCATGTTGTTAATAATGAACAAAGATTAAGGCATCGAGAAACATGTACCTTTTGTGCTTTAACTAGCCTTACCTTTTCTAAGTGTTGGAAAAGAATGGCAGCACTCATGAGGCGTGAAAGACCCTCTCAACAACATGAAAAGAAATAGGTTAAGAAGATATGGAGGAAGAAAGACTACTATAGTCATTGCGACAGAAATGGCCATCAAAGAGCCATTTGTTGGAAGCTCCATCCAGAGCAGCACCTTAAAGACAAAGCGTCGGTGCATGAACCAGGAAGAGCAGTTGTTCGACAAGAAAAACCACCTCAAGGAGGTGACCCATTCACAGTGATAAGTGAAAAATGGTTTCTAGACATGTTGTCATTTCATGGTTATTCTTTTGTAATTCATTTGTTGCATTTTAAAATGTAAAAGTGATGATATGTTTTCATCACTTGGTCAGCAACAATGATGTCTGGTCATGTTTTGAGTCATATTTTGCACTCTAAAAGTGATGTTATGTTTCCATCACTTGTCAAAACAATAGTGTTTGGCCTTATGTGTGTAAATCATATGTTGCAGTGATGATGTGTTTTCCATCATCTTCTGAAGCAACAATGATGTGTTGGCCTTGTTGTCGTAGTTGGGGTATTACATCCATCTTGCTATAAAATTGACCACCGAGTATGTGTTATAAACTCATGGCAAGTGTGGGACGTTTGGGTCACTAGTTGGTCATATCATTCAAGAATGTAACTTGCAAAACCATGTACGACAAGTTGCAGAGGTAGCAGGTTTTGGCTCGTCGCATAAGGCTCTGAAGAACAAAGGTGAAGGAGATGGAAGCAAGGCCTTTTCAGGATGCTTGTGACGTACACAGGGTATAGAGAAAGTTGCAGATTATTCTTCATGCTTTTGGAGGACCAAAATCTCTTTGGTGGGGAGGATTGATCTAGGTGGCTCCAAAAGGACACATAGGACAAAGAGGGCTTATGGATGCTCAAAAATCAAATTGCTTAGAATGACTTCAAACCAGGACTAGAGCGTAGATCTCGTCATCCTGATCATGGAGGTGTGAACGGTTCGTCAAACCAACCTCATATGAGGGAGAATGGGCCAGTCAAAGTTTGGTCAAAGTTGGGCTATGGGCCAAGTTTAAGTGTCCTAAAATTTGACCTACCCCGAGGCATAAACCTAGCCCCCAAAATCGGTCGAAATTGTTGCCTCGTTAATTTGCCCAATGAACCTTACTTTCTAGAAGTTTCAAAACACCTCCCTCTTTATAAATCAAATATAATGTGCTATGAGGTGGCAGGCCACCACCCCCGCCACCCCAAAATTTCATAATCAAAGTTATTATATTAAGTCCAATGGCCATAACCCTCACCAGCCTTATCACCCCACCCCTTTAAATCACAAATTGCATCAATATATGGTTTCGGGATCGGTGGCCATAACCCCCGCCGAACCCTTTAAAACCATCGCATATATATTTTGAGGATGACGGCCATAACCCCCACTAGCCTTATCACAATCGCAACCCTTCAATATATTTTGTATCGGGTTGGTGGGCCATAACCCCCACCGAACCCTCCAAAGGCCTGCCGCATATATGTTATATATATTACATTGTATTATGGGGTGGGCACGGGCCATCGGCAGTGGACCCAAACCACACCCTATTGACCCAACCCAATATACTTATGCAATAACAAATCGCCGATATATATCAGTGAAACCCTGATAAAAGCATTGATAACTTAAATATCACCGATTTCTGATTTTAATGCACCAATGGCAGTGCCACTGAAGTGCCAATCGCCGATCGCGATTAATCCGCTGACACATATGTATATGTGTTGATATTATTGCGCTGACAACAGTTAAGGGGATTAAAGCTTTAGTGCGGGTTTAAAGGAGTGGGCCGCCCAATGCGGACCCAACCCCATTAATACATTATTTCAGGTTTGTTAAAAGTTATATATGGAGGGGTAGGATTTGATCCCCCGACCTCTCCTCAACCAACACCTTCATTTAACCATTGAGCCAAACTGACTCATTGGTAAATCCATCCATGAAATTTTTATTTAAACTTAGAGTTTTCCTTTGCACACAGTTCAAGATAGAGGAGAGAGACTGCAGGCATGGATTTCGAGGCAGTTAATTAATATTTTAATGTAGGAACCATGAATTTTGCAGGAGGGCAAAATTTTCACTTTGTTAGATTTTGAAAATTTTTATATGGATTCTACACCTCTCGTCACCACAAGCGCAACGGTGCTGTCCATTTCTTCATCAGAGTTTTTCATTTTTCGGTCATTTTCAGAATGCATGTGGAACCATGATTTAAGCAAAAACAGGGAGCTGAACCATGAGCCATGAAATTTTCCCAAGGAGGTAAAATTTTTACATTTCAGAATATAGTCAAGTTTATACTTGTTTTTCATGGTTTTCTGCAGGGATCACAATGGTGAGATTAGATTCTCCATCTGAGTTGCAGATTTACAGTCCATCCATGGAATAGAATCTTTGAGGAATCCCAGGGGGATCTAAAACATTCCTTGAGCCTAGAATTCTCAACTTATCAGAATTTGGATTTTGGACAATCGTTTCAACACTACTCGATGCCACAAATCTTATGGTGTCTTCAGATTTCTTATTCTCTTATTTCTTCTTCTAGTCACTTTTCTAAGTGCCAGTGTAGATGTCCACATTCTTATGTGAGCAGCCATTTTCATGAGATCGATGCCTTGAGAGCAATGGTTTGAGCAGCTTCAGCAGTGTGACATCCACTTCTTTAGATGGCCCTTGGTTGTACGGTATATGATGTGTTCATGTACTTCTTCTTTTTGCATTGTGTTGCATAGATCCTTGATTGATGTTGATGTGGGATCTTGTTTATTACATGTTGTCATGATTCCTTGCTTGATTTGATGCAAAATCTTTTATGTGATGTACTTGTTGTCATAACTCATCATGTTATGCTTTGAGATCCCTTGTTGTATGTTGTTGGGATACTCTTGTTGTCCTCATGCATGATTTTGCATTGAGATCCCTTTTGTGCCATGTTGGTGGGATACTCATCATGCATGTTTTTGTGTCATACTGATAGGAGTCTTTTGACTGAGAGTTCCTATTGTGGAACATCTCTTAGAACCACTCCTGCATGAGGGCATTTTTCCTTGTATGACTGAGACACCATCGCTTGTGTACATCACCATTATTGACAACACTTAATGCAGTGGCCTACACCATCTTAACACCGAGGCCTGGAGACGTAGTCCCTCCTGGACAAACTTCGTTATCAATGCTTATGTGTGCATGTGTTAATGATTGTTATGTTCCTCTTCTTTTCTACATGCAGTTGTATTCATTAATGTTCTTTTAAAGATGCGATTTAACGCATCATGAAAGTAAAAGTTCTTGGAAGGGTCCTTCTTCACACTCGGACTTGGATCAGCCAATACGCGCTTGTTTGAACTTTTGATCCACTAATGGAGCACAGAGGATGACACTTTCATGATATACCATATGCCTCTAGAGATTGAGGTCGAAGACATCTATTTTATTACCGGTCTCTCCCGAAGAGGGGAGGTCATTCATTCAACTGGCAGGATGAGAAGTAGTCTTTCAGTAGAAGACTATGTCCATATATATTTCCTTGGACATCCAGAGAAGATTGGAAGTAAAATTCCAATCAAACATGTGAAAATTTTATCCCTGATGATTTTACTACTTACCATTGCAAGGGTGAATGGGTCATCTTCCCTGCATTAGGCATCACGAGTATCTATGAGCCTAGCAGTGGATTATCTTACCACAGTATTTGACTGGTGCACACCTCTTTTGACTAACATGAAGACTCAATTAACCTCTATATAGAAGGGTAAAATGAAGAATTTTGGATGCGAAACCATCTTGTGTTCGTTCTTCTTCAAGAAGGTACCTGGGATATGTCCCAAAGTATCAACACCCATAAATAGCCCTAGAGATCCATGAATGGGTATATGGATGGACTTGATGAAGCACTTTGGGGGTGGAGACGTTCCTAGAACAGCTTTTGATGATGAGTTTTTCACCTGGTGGGATCAACAGATCATTGTAGTCGACAACTACCCCTATGCCAATATGGATTTCCAAGGAGATCTAGACTTAGTGTTACCACCAAATGCAACATGTGGAGACATAGGTAACAATTTTTTAAGCTTTTCTAAATTTTTTAAGATTTTTTTTGGATTTTTTAATATGAAATGAACTTAGAAAGTATTTTTGATGAGACAAAATACTGACAAAATAACCATGTTCCAGATGTGGGTCTAGTGAGACCAGATGGATTTTTGAGGCACAGGCATCATGGAAGAGGGTCCAAACAGGCGGCAACTAAGACTGAGAGAGTCCTATATGTTGTTAAGAGAAACTTGGTGAGACTAACTCACAAGGTACCTATGATGGCCATAGAGGATCTACCTAAGGAGATGCAGCACCGCGTGGTAGGGGTACCACGGGACTGGGTCCAGATACTTCGGTGTGTAACCAACGTTGTGGTTAACTTCTTAGCCGCTCATCCTGAGCTAGGTCAATAGATAGATATATGTATGACTGGACATGATTATGGACATGAGCCTAAGATTTTGAGGGCATCTTGTCCCAATTTTTTATATTATTTTTTTGAACACTCTATCTATATATAGGCAATTTTATGATATATATACAGATTCAATTTTTTGATGTTATCTAATTTGATGAATGATTAATATGCCAATCTAATACTTGATTAGCAATAGAGTCCACTAATGAATTCTTAGATCATGGAATGTGAACAGGTGTAATATAAATAAATGATCGTTGCAACACTCGCACTCTCAAAAATTGGCGATATAAATAGGGATCACGAACTCGATAAGTGTTATTTAACTGTGACACCACCAGTTGTGAGTCTAGATAAACTACCAACAAATCAACCCCATAAGATGTTGCTTCGGATAGTAAATTAAGAATGGCAGTATATTCGACAATGTTGTTCGAAGCAGGGCCAATACATACTCCCCTCGACACCATCAACTGCCCAGATGGATAATAAATCACCCAAGCCATGGAAGCAAGATTCCGAGTGTGCTGACTTGCACCATTGGCGAATCCGAACTATATTGAATCATCCATCAATACCTGCCAAAGAAGATAAAAAAAGTAGATATCACAAAATTCCAGACAAATATGTACAACGATACAATATATACAAACAAGCAATTTCTCAGCCGAAGCCTAATCAAAATACTTCTTAAGGCAGAGCCTATTTCTGGTCTCCGCCAGCTTGTTCCCTTCAAAATCAATTAATTCATAAGCCCATTTTCCCAAAACTCACTTAATTATAAAGGGACCATACCACATAGATTTGAATTTGCCTACCCCTAGGGCATATCTGTCTTGGTCATAGACTAAGACAAGGTCGCCTTCAGAAAAAACTCAACGATGGATAGCTTTATCATATTGAGTTTTAATCCTTTTCTTGTGGCTTCATTTATTATGGCTGCATATCAACACTGCTCATATAGATGTTCCAAATGAACGAGGTGTTCTTTGAGACTAGATGTCTCTAGAAGAAATTCTATATCTAGCTTAAGGGATAGAATTTCACACTCAACAGGGAAAATAGATTCCAACCCATAAACTAGCTGAAAAGGAGTAAAACCAGTGGCAGTCTTAACTGAGGTTCAATATGCCCAGAGTGTCGGGTAAAACATGATGTGCCAATTGGATCAATTTTTAGAAATTGTCCTTTGCAGGATAGTCTTAAGGGACTTATTCACGGCTTCCACTTGCCCATTGGCCTGAGGATAATATGGAGATGAATGCTCTTGCCAGAAGCCTAACTTGAGAACCAATTCGGTCATCAGTTGATTTTGGAAGTGACTGTCATGGTCAGTGACAATCTCTCTTGGGATACCAAATTGTGAAATAACCGAGTTGAAGAGGAACAAGGTTGTTGTTTCACTATCGTTTTTGTAAGTAGGCATGGCCTCAGCCCACTTCGTAAAGTAGTCTACGGCCAAAATGATGTACTTGTGATTCACTGCTAAAGGAAGATTACAAGTAGTAAAATCAATGCCCCACTTCATAAATGGACTGACATTGATAACAGGAAAAATTGGAGCTGGATGCATGTGCATATTTCGAGTATAAATTTGAAAAGGATGGCAATGTTTGACTGCTTCAATATAGTCTTTGAAAATTGAAGGCCAAAAGTAGCCCGCACGCAAAAAAATTTGGGTTGTTGCAAGCCCTGATAGATGACCACCACAAGCTCCACTGTGGCAATCATTAAGTATAGACTAAACTTCTTCCAAAGTTAAGCACTGCCTAAGGATTGAGTCAACCCCTCTGCGATATAATGTATCACCAATAATAACATAGTTTTTGGCAAGGTGACGTAAATTTCGATGCTCATATTTGGATTAAAAAGGTGGAAACTTTGAATTCTAGAGATATATAATGATATCTCCCTACTAGGATTCTTGTGAAGAAATGAGGAATAAATGTTCGTCGGGAAAATTTTCCTCATAAACAATGGCTTCCTCACAAAGCAGCTCCAAAATCAATTTCGCAAAAACTAATGACTTCTTAGATTTATCTGACAAGAATTTGAGATCGAACACTTGAAAAATAACAATCCATCAATTATACTTGCCCCCAATCACTCGCCTACTCAGGAAAAACTGAAAAGAATTTACAACAGCTAAGATGAATGTTTTACACAGCAGAATGTAATGATGAAGGCATTGGACAGCATGAACAGCTGCCAAGGCCAATTTCTCAATGGGAGAATAGCGTAGCTCAGGTCCTACTAAGCCTCAACTCAAGTAGTAGATTACATGCTCACTGAGAGCATCATCCTCCTGAACCAGAACCATACTGATGGTTGATTTTGTCGCAGTGAGATACAAAAGGAAATCTCTGCCATAATCTAGTGGAGTCAATAATGGAGTAGAGGTTAGTTCTTTTTTCAAAGAATCATAAGATCGTTGCATGAAGTCATCCCATAAAAATGGAACTCCTTTCTTAAGCAAATGCATAAATCCTTTGGTAATCTTGGCGTAATTTGCTATAAATCTCCTCAAGAAATTTGCCTTCCCTTGGAGACTTTGAAGTTGACAAATGGAAGACGGGGGAGGCAATTGAATTATTGCCTCAACCTTGAAAGGATCAACATGAATCCCTTCAGTCAATACAATAAATCCTAACAGCCGACTAGATGTGACCGTGAAAACACACTTATTCGGATTCAATCGGATTCTATAAAAATGACATCTCTCAAAGACTAACCGAAGGTGGCTAGGATGATCAATTCTCTTGCGAGAACGAGCAGCTAAGTCATCCAAGTATGCTTCGGTAACATGTTTGATGTCATGGAAAGCATAAGACATGGCCCGCTGAAAAGTAGCTCCAACATTTTTAAGACCAAAAGGCATCTTCTTATATGCAAACATGCCCTAGGGACAAATAAATGTTGTCTTGTGCTGATCCTTTGGATGAATAGTAATTTGATTTTAACCAGAGAATTCGTCCGTGAATGAAAAAATTTCATTACTTGCACATTCATCAAAAATTTGATCAATAAAAGGCATGGGGTAATTGTCCTTTGGCCAAGCTTTATTGAAATTGCTAAAGTCGATACATACTTGGATTGTTCCTTGCTTCTTATCTACTGGGACTGGGTTGGAAACCCATTTAGTTAGAGGAACGGGGTATATGAAACCTGCCTTAAGCAACTTTTCAACTTTAGCTTTAATAACTACTTCTTTCTGAGGATTGACTGATCGTAGTTTTTGATGAATTGGTTTTGCATTTTCATATGTCTTGATCTCATGCTGGACTATAGATGGATCAATTCCAGGCATTTCCTCATAAGACCAAGAGAACACATCACGAAACTCTTTAAAGAGGTCGATGTAGATTTGAATTTCTTCAGAGGAACAATAAGCTCCAATGAAGACATTTTCTATTACGTTAGGATTCCTAGAGATGTTTACAGGTATAGTTCGTGAGATAACTAACATGTTACCTTCGGTAGAAAATTGTGCTGGAGCCAAAGGGTTTGAAACTGTACAAATATCACTAGTAGAGAGATTGGACAAACTAGATTCAACTTCACGCAATGGAGGGAGAAAATATGAATGATGATGTAAATCCTCCCATGATCGATCCACTCCCATCATTGCTTCCAAAATTGATTCTTCAGATGGTAACATTGTATCCAAGCAATCTAAAGCTGAAGAAGAATCAAGGGTCCAAGCCGAAGCCACATTTCCATCTAACTCCTCTTGTGAAAAAGGAGTGGGATGGTTGTCTGTAGATTTAATGATAGATTGATAACTAAGTTCCATTGCAGACATGGGAAATTCCATTCCACCTACCTACCCTCCATCTAATGTAGTGGTAGATGAAGGTAAGGGCCAAGGGTCTAAAAAATAATGGGTTTGAAAGAACTCTTTCTGAAAAGGTCCCTTAGAGGATGAAATTGCATTAATTCTAGCTGTAGGAGGAGGGAGGTCAAAAATACCCATTAACGAAGAGTACATCCCAACTCCTAAACTCTCAATAGGTTGTCAAGGATTTTCCACCAATGGAATGGTAGAATCCAAAGTTGCGTGGGAGTCACCTGGAGAATACTCTAACTGATCAATTCTAACAATCCTCCCCTCATGAGGAAAACAGAGGGTGTAGAATAATGATGAAACAATGGAATCCATCTCGTAAATCCAATTCCTACCTAAGAGGAGGTTATAATCTAGGTTCGCATCAACGATTTCTACCTCAATATTTACAACCTTTCCCCCAACACGGATAAGAAAGGCTGGGATAACCCCATGCGGCCTATGATAATGTCCATCAAATGTCGTCAAAAGAGTGGGTGAAGGAACAACTGAAGGTGATCCAAGGGACTTCCAACATGACATATACATCACGCATGTAGAAGCTCCCTCATCTATAACTGTTTGAAAAATATTGGTTTTTCGTTATGTGGACTTTATCTGGAAAGCCATATGGTGAGGAAGT
Source organism: Pinus tabuliformis (assembly GCA_031772625.1). Lineage (NCBI taxonomy): Eukaryota > Viridiplantae > Streptophyta > Pinopsida > Pinales > Pinaceae > Pinus > Pinus tabuliformis. The sequence continues at coordinate 90,509,771 of CM062816.1, read as the reverse complement.
CTCTTTTTGACATTCATCATATCAAAAGTGAGCACTAAAGAATTCTTTGGATCTACTGCACCAATGGCCGAAAGCAAAGCACTTCTTTGAGCAGGGCATGACTGGAGTACCTCCAATGCAGACATAGCACAAGGACTTTGAGCTAGATCTTCTACAATCGAGTAGTTCTGGACTTCCCTAGCATTAGGGTTAATAGTCAAGCACTTTGCAGAACCTTTGGGTATCTGAGGTATAGACTCAACAGAGGGTCACTCAATATGAAGTGGCTTTGTGGCTTCCAGAACAGATTTAGCCTTAGATGTTTCCGATTCACCATAATCATGTGCTCACATAGCGACGTCGGTATGGGAGCTCATCATATAAACATTTGAGGAATTTTCCCCTTCCTGGTTGTCCCCTGTGGAGGTACCAGCATTTGAATTCGCACCAACAAGTAGTTGCTTCCCTTTAGAAAAAGGGTTAGTCATAATAGCTTAGGAGTTAGAGGACCCTTGCTGCACTAATAAGCGATGAGAATCTTGTATCTTGGGGTAGAGTTGAGACAAATGATCTCCATTGCATAACTTGCATGGAAATTTTACCTTTTTCTTGGACTCTTTCCTATCCTCTCTGACACCATTTCTAGGTTTGTTTGCATTGCCTCTCCCTTCCTGGTTATTCTTCTTACCTCATCCATTCTTCTTCCCATTAGATTGTTGATTTCCTTTGGGGTTAGAGGTCTGGACGGTGTTTATAGAGGTAGGTTGGGAAGGTGTAGGTGTAGATGGTGCTACCTGGTTAGAAGAAGCAGTTTGTAGAGACAAATGTTGTAATTGATTCAAAAGGTTCACCGTGTTAACATCAATCAATCCGACTATACCATCAGTGTGGGGGCCTGGCTTTGGTTTGGCTAAATCAACCTTAGATCTAGGAGCATCAGGTAGAATTTTCTGAAGAGCCCCAGACTGAGAATATATCAGTTCTAATTGTTGGGCTCTAAAAAAAGTCTTCTCCTCTGAATAAACTCCAGAAAGAGACACGTCCTTTGAGATCTCAGGTTGTAATGATTTGAGAAACCATTTGAGAAGGATCTCTGGTGGGATTTCATCTTTGATAAGCCTTTTCCTCCTCCTCCATTCCTGGATGTGATCCAAATGTGAGTTGTGGTGTCTTGCTGAAAGTTAGCCAGAATTTCAGTTCTGGCTTCATATCGGATAGGCAACTGAAAATGGTTCAAAAAGATATTAGCCAAATCACAGAAAGAAGTATAGGTGCCTCGTGGAAACTCTATATACCATTTTGTTGGAAATAATACTAAGAGGGGGGGTGAATCAGTATTATCAAGCCAAATATTCCCTTTTAAAAGTCAGAGGATATACGCTACCTCAGTTAGTAAAACCCGCGTATATACGCAACTATCTAGAAGGAAACCCGCGTATACAATGCAAACTTATGATTTACTTTATCTTTCATATGTTGATTAATAATATGTGTATCTGAGTGAAATAAACAGTAACCGGACCAGTAAAACAAAACAGAAGATAGTCACACACAAGAACACAAGATACAAGGTGGAAACCCAATGTGGGTGAAAACCACCTGCTACAATTCGTCTCTATATTTCTTTAATTGGAAACTTCCTTTTACAATGTACTGGTGTAGTCCTTTACCAGTACGTAGGCCACAACCTGTAGAGAGCTACAACCCTCTCTCATTTTCCAGCTTCTCCTGGAAGGGAGCTACAACCCCCTTAGCTCTTGTACTAGCCAAGATACTAGTACATAGGTGCTGGCCTACTGAAGGCTACAACCTTCTCTTTCTTCTAGGGACCACGTTTCATAAATTTTCAGACTGGATCCATGAACATCAATCAATCATCAAGATTTCTGCTTTAACCAATCTCCTTTCCACCGAAAAAAACTGATTCACAATAAACACTTCTCTGACAGTTGTACCCAGAACACAGCAACAGTAACCATATACCAAATTCTGAACCCAGAACACTGCAGCAACAAACAGAGGCAGCTAGATCACAATAAAATATGTATACGCTACTTAAAAAACTTGAAGCCTGCGTGCATACGCTCCTGTGTGTGGAGCAATCTACGTATACGTAGTTTTCCTTTACTGAACCTACATGTATATGCGCCTTCGCTTCACTGAACCTGCGTACAAATCTATAAAGGGGAATTTACTCTTTCAAACAGTCAAATGCTAAATAACCCAGATTATCAGATTTATAGATCAAGTGTGTGCCTCACAGAACAAATCAAAATCATACAAAGATACTATCATTCAAGCTTTAAAGATTATGACCCATCAATAGATCTTATCCTTCTTTATGCGCTTAGGTTCCTCCTTCATTCAGATCTAGATCTGCACCATAACCCCAATCACAAAAGTTTCAGATCTAGCACATGTTAGATATTCAATTGATTCCAAAGATACTTTTCCAAATGATCTCCTTCCCCTTTTATAGTCTTAGGCCTTTCTCAATACCACGGTCCAAAATCATAATAACATAATACCACTGGCCCAATACTTGGGATCAACACTTTTGACGAGATACCATGGTCCAAAACCATAGGTTCAAGTACCAAGGACTAACTACCATGGACCAAAGGTAAGTTTTCCAACATATACATGCTTTTCCTTGCGTGAAAGTGCGTGTATACGCATACGCGCCTTTGGAACGTCTAACCCGTGTGTATATGCATCTTCATCTAGATGAACCTGTGTATATGTCTTTTCCTTCATTCTGAAAGCCTGAACTGAGATCTGTTATCAAAGAGAGTTGCCATCAAGGACAACACATGTGCCATAGCTCCAAACATGTGCCATAATGCCAACAATCTCCCCCTTTGGACTTGATGGCAACCCCAAGATCCTCAAAGTCATTCTCCCCCTTTGTCATCAAGGGAAAAGGGTTGTGCTCCCCCTGAGTACATGCTGAAATCTCTGCCCTGCTGTGCTGACCATGCTCCCCCTGACTGTAGGCAAGATCTGCAAAAAAGATGTTCTTCAAGAAGAACCATGACTTATACATCATAAAAGACCTTCCTATCACCAAAAGACTCAATACATACATCCATCACCCAACCAAGTGGGGATCATCCACCCAAACAAGTGGGGATACATCAGAAATTTACATATGACAACCAAGTTCATTACATGTTCATCCCAGGCATAGTGGGGAAACCAAAATAGGCCATTACATGACCTTGACACCATAAAAGAGATACCACAAAAGAGATACATGACATAGAGACGAAATACTTATGAAAGTCACCAATAACTGATAGCAGCAACATCTGTCAATCACCATTTAGATCAGCAACCAAGAGTTCCTTCTATTCTCCCTCTGCCTTTGTTCCACCTGAACTCAACAATAGCTTAGAACCAAAGCTTCTAAGATAATGCCAACAATGCATCATTAGAAGTTTATCTTCTCCCCCTAAACCTGTGCGGATGGTCTCTATCAGACCCATATCAGAATATCTTCAACGAGAGCCTGTCCCTACTGATATCCATCAAACCTCTATATACGCGACTGTCTTTGCACAAACCGGCGTATGTATGCGGATCCTCCTCAGGTAACTCACGTACACCCATTTTTCTCTGAGCCAGACAAGATTTAACGGCAAGATGATGCATCAACTACCCCCAGCTTCTGTCTGAGGTATTCAAAAGTTTCCCTGGGCAATGGTTTAGTGAGAATATCAGCAACTTGTTCCTTAGAAGGAACATACTCCAATTTGACCTTTTGTTCCAACACTTGTTCCCAGAGAAAGTGATAATTGATCGGTATGTGCTTGTTCTTTGAATGCATGACTGGGTTCTTTGAAATACTGATTGTACTTGTCTTATCACATAAGATGGAGATAGGTGGTGTACAAGTGATTTGAAAATCCTGCAAGGTCTGCATCATCCAAAGAAGTTCAGTGCAGCAAGATGTAGCAAACACATATTCCGCTTCAGCTGTAGATAAAGCAATCGAACTTTGTTTGTTGTTGAACCACGATACTAATCTGGAACCCATGAACAATGCACCACTACTTGTGCTCTTCCTGTCATCCACGCTTCTGGCCCAATCTGAATCTGTATAAGCATGAAGTGTGAGATCTGTATCTCTAGGATACCATAAGCCATAGTTTTGAGTTCCTTGAAGGTACTTGAAGATTCTCTTAACTGCCTGAAGATGAGTTTCCTTAGGATTTGCTTGAAATCTTCCAACTATTCCCACTGCATGCATGATGTCTGGTCGGGTACCTGTCAAATAAAGTAGACTTCCAATCATAGATCTATAGGTTGGTTGATGCACTGCTACTGATTCATCATTTGCACTAAGGCTGCATCCTGTAACTATGGGGGTACATACTGGTTTTGCATCTTCCATGCCATATTTCTTCAAGATCTGCTTGAGATACTTGGTTTGAGACAAAAAGATACCGCCTTCATTTTGTTGGATTTGCAATCCAAGAAAATATGTCAGTTCTCCAAGCAAAGACATTTCGAATTCTTTTTGCATCACCAAGCAAAGATTTGAATCATAGCTTCTTCATTGCTGCCAAAGATAATATCATCTACATACACAAGAAGTATTAGCGATTTGTCATTTTCAATTTTTATATAAAGATTGCTATCTGTTGATCCTCTTGAAAAACCTTGTTGATGAAGGTATTTATCCAAACGATAGTACCAAGCCCTTGGAGCTTGTTTAATACCATAGAGAGCCTTCTTAAGTCTGCATACAAGATTTGGATCATTCCCAAGAATGAAACCATCTGGTTGCTCATTGTACACTTCTTCTTCTAAGTCTCCATTCAGAAAGGCTGATTTCACGTCCATTTGAAATACTTTGAATTTTTGAAAGCTTGAGAGAGCAAGGAACATTCGGATGGCCTCAAGTCTAGCAATGGGAGCAAAAGTTTCTTCAAATTCTATTCCTTCTTGTTGAGCATACCCTTTACAGACAAGTCTGGCCTTGTTTCTAATAACTTCCCCATTTTCATTCAACTTGTTCTTGAAGATCCATTTTGTTCCTATGACATTCTTATCCTTTGGTCTAGGGACCAACTCCCAAGTGTTGTTCTTTTTTATCTGCTCAAGTTCTTCATCCATTGCCTTGACCCAGCATTCATCTTTGCATGCCTCTTTTACATTTTGTGGCTTAGTGGAGGAGAGCAAAGCCAAATAGCTTGAAGCTTTTGCAATTGTTCTTCTTGTTTGTATACCTGCCTCTTTCGGTGCCAAAATTTGAGATTCTGGATGATTCTTCTGAAAATACCTGGATGGAGTCTTCTCTTCTATCCTTATCTATTCCTCTGGTGCCTCTTGAGGTTCTTCTTCATCATCAGTCTGATTTGGAGAGTAGTCTTCATCCTCTTCGATATTTTCATAATTTACTTGCCTAGGAATGTATCCTTTTTCATCAACCACTACGTCAATGTTGTCAACAATTCTTCCAAGTCTTTTATTGTAACACTTATATGCTTTGCTGTGGGGAGAATAACCAAGGAGAATGCCTTCATCTACTCTTGGTTCAAGTTTTCCAAGCTGTTCATCATTATTCTTAATATAGCATTTGCTTCCAAAAATTTTGAAATGCTTTACCGAAGGAGTCTCACCATACCAGAGCTCATGAGGAGTTTGAGTGCTATTCACTTGGAAATTTTTTTTGTTGAGAATAACAACCGCATCAATTGCAGCATCACCCTAGAAGGTTGCGTGAGTTCCAGACTAATCAAGCATAGCACGAGCCATTTGTTGGACCGTTCTGTTCATCCTTTCCACCACTCCATTTTGCTGAGGAGTCCTAGATGTAGAGAATTCCCTTCTTATTTCATGTTCTTCACAGAAATCAAAAAATTCATTTGAGGTAAACTCCCCACCTCTGTCGAACCTGAGGCACTTAATTTTGTGATCTGATTCATTTTCAGCCAAGGCTTTGAAGGATTTGAATTTTTCGAATGCTTCGTCTTTGTGCTTCATAAGTCCTAACCAAACCATCCTAGAGAAGTCGTCAATGAATAACATAAAGTATTCTTCTCCTCGAGGTGAACTTGTCCTAAATGGACCACATACATCTGTATGGACTAGCTCAAGAGGCCTGCTAGCTGATCCTTCCTTATCAGGGAAGTTAGTTCTGTTTTGCTTACCAAACTGACATGATTTGCATATTGTGTTGTCTAGAATTTTGATATCTGGAAGACCACGGACTGCCTGGTATTTGCATGCTTTCCTTATTTGTGAAAATCTTAGATGCCCCAACCTCTGGTGCCATAACCAGTGTTCATCATCCTTGCTCAAATAGCACTGTTGTTGTCCTTCTCCAAATATGTATAAATTATTTGGAGTTCTTCTACCTTTGATCACTGTTTTTCCTGTATCAAGATCACGAACACTACATCCATTTGATCGAAATATTACTTTGGTTCCTTGATCACACATCTGACTAACACTCAGCAGATTATGCTTCAAGCCATCAACATACAAAACATTTCCAGCTTTGACCTTTTCTTTCAACTGAGCAGTGCCTGTTCCTTTTATGACTGCAGGGGTATCATTTCCAAAAGAAACTTTCTTTCCCTTTTCTAAAACACTATATGATTCAAGTTTTTATTTATCACCTGCCATATGTTTCGAACATCCACTGTCGATGTACCATAGATTTTCATGTCCTTCTGCATAAAAATCTATCCCACATCTTTCTGGTTGTGGTTCCTTTATTCTCCATGTTCTGGTGCTCCAGGCTTGTTCCTCTATCTGCTGAAACCTGCTCCTACATTCAGAATATTCATGACCAAAGTTATTACAAATAGAACATTCAATTTCATTTTCAAGGGCCGAAAAGTTGTTATAGGTCCTTTTCATAATCCCAGTCATACTTCTTTGTTTTTGAGCTTCTCTAGTCATGATTGTCTTGTAGGAAACACATTGAGCTGCTTTGTGACCAAAGTTATGACAAGAGAAACATTGGCCATTGAAGAAACTTCTGTGATTATCAAATCTACCACCCAAATGATTGTAGTTTCTATTGTCATCCATTCTTGAAGCAAATTGAGAAGTTTTTACCTATGGCTGGTTGTAGCTTTTGTTCACCCTTAAGATGGATTGCCCCTGATTTACCTCGTAGTCTTTGTTTATTCTTGATGTAATTCGTCCCTGTTTTACCTGGTGATCTCCATTGGGCTTTTGGTCATTCCTCCTTGCTGCATCAAGATAACTCTTTGAGGTGGATGCTTGAGATGCTTCTCCATTATACCCCAGACCTGTCTTGATTAGTGGAGAACGCTGTACATTGATAATCTCATCCATAGTTTCAGATCCTTTAAAAAATTTAATATTAAGAGCCTTTGTTTTCTCAATTTCTTTTCTAAGGCCAATAATTTCACATTCTAACTTCTCAATAAAATTTTCTTTTTCATCAAGTTGGAATTGTAGAGTATCAATGATCATATCTTTTTCTTCTAAACATGTTTTGAGTCTAGAAATCTCTTCATAAAAACCATCTACATCTATAGCATCCATGTAATCATCATCTTCAAAAGCCATTAAAATTTTATAATCATTACCTCATTCATCTTCGTCACTATTTGATAGGCCATCACTGTCTTCATGAGTGTAGTAACTATTCTTAGTTGCATTTTGTTTCTTGTTCCATATAACAGGTTCCTTCCCTTTGTCAATCTTATCCGTATGAGGACACTTGGTAGCATAATGACCGACTCTTCCACAAGCAAAGCATTTGAAAGGTAACTTACCTCGGAATCTTCCAACACCCCGTTGAAGATTCTTGACAAAATTTGATTCTTCTTCTTCTTCTGACACGTGTCCTGACTCATAGTAGTCTCCTTTGCCTAAAGCCTTGAAAGCAGCTTCTCTTCTGTCCGATGGTCCTCCTTTCCTCATTTCATCAGCAGTTAGAATCCCGTGCAGCTGTGACATGGTAAGGTTTCGTAGATTCTCCTTTTCTTCTATTGAAGAAACTTTAGATTCAAACCTAGGGGACAAAGATCTTAGAACGTTTTCAACCACAACAGCCTCTTTTATTTCTTCAGCCAAGTTTTTCATACAATTAACAATCTCATCTACACGAAGGAAATAGTTAGCCACACTTTCATCATTGTGCATTCTGAGATTTTCATACTGAATTCTGAGGGTTTGAAGTTTTGCTCATTTTACCTGTTCATCTCCTTCATAGCTCAGAACAATCTTGTCCCATATTTCCTTTGTGGATTTATACTACATAACCTTGACGAATTATGATTGAGATAGACATCCTAATAGGGTATTGACTGCCTTTGCATTTGTTTCATATTTCTTCTTCTCAGCCGGATCTGTAGGAGTTGCTGATGGAAAAGTGTGCCCTGTATCGATGATATCCTAGACTTCTGTACCAAGAGATTGAAGATAGGTAGTAACTCTTACCTTCCAATATACGAAGTTTGTCCCATCAAAAATCGGTGGCCTGATAGATGCTTCTCTCTCGTAGTTGCTCATGATGATGGATCTTCCTCCAAGCGATCAAGCTTCTTCAGAAGGACCTGCTCTGATTCCAATTGTTGGAAATAATACTTAGAGCGGGGGTGAATCAGTATTATCAAGCCAAATATTCCCTTTTAAAAATCAGAGGATATACGCTACTTCAGTTAGTAAAACCCACGTATATACGCAACTATCTAGAAGGAAACCCGCGTATACAATTAAAACTTATGATTTACTTTATCTTTCAGATGTTGGTTATTAATCTGAGTATTTGAGTGAAATAAACAGTAACCAGACCAGTAAAACAAAACAGAAGACAGTCACACACAAGAACACAAGATATAAGGTGGAAACCCAATGTGGGTGAAAACCACCTACTGCAATTCGTCTCTATATTTCTTTAATTAGAAACTTCCTTTTACAATGTACTGGTGCAGTCCTTCACCAGTACACAGGCTACAACCTACAGAGAGCTACAACCCTCTCTCGTTTTCCAGCTTCTCCTGGAAGGGAGCTACAACCCCCTTAGCTCTTGTACTAGCCAAGATACTAGTACGTAGGTGCTGGCCTACTGAAGGCTACAACCTTCTCTTTCTTCCAGGGACCACGTTTCATAAATTTTCAGACTGGATCCATGAACATCAATCAATCATCAAGATTTCTGCTTCAACCAATCTCCTTTCCACCGAACAAAACTGATTCACAATAAACAATTCTCTGACAGTTGTACCCAGAACACAGCAACAGTAACCATATACCAAACTCTAAACCCAGAACACTGCAACAACAAACAAAGGTAGCTAGATCATAATAAAATATGTATACGCTACTTAAACAACCTAAAACCTGCGTCCATACGCTCCTGTGTGTGGAGCAATCTGTGTATACGCAGTTTTCCTTTACTGAACCTGCGTGTATACGCACCTTCACTTCACTGAACCTGCGTACAGATCTATAAATGGGAATTTACTCTTTCAAACAGTTAAATGCTAAATAACCCAGATTATCAGATTTATAGATCAAGTGTGTGCCTCACAGAACAAATCAAAATCATACAAAGATACTATCATTTAAGCTTTAAAGATTATGACCCATCAATAGATCTTATCCTTCTTTATGCGCTTAGGTTCCTCCATTCAGATCTAGATGTGCACCATAACCCCAATCACAAAAGTTTCAGATCTAGCACATGTTAGATATTCAATTGATTCCAAAGATACTTTTCCAAATGATCTCCTTCCCATTTTATAGTCTTAGGCCTTTCTCAATATCACGGTCCAAAACCATAATAACACAATACCACGGGCCCAATACTTGGGCTCAACACTTCTGACGAGATACCATGGTCCAAAATCATAGGTTCAAGTACCAAGGACTAACTACCATGGACCAAAGGTAAGTTTTCCAACATATACACACTTTTCCTTGCGTGAAAGTGCATGTATACGCATATGCACCTTTGGAACGTCTAACCCGCGTGTATATGCATCTTCGTCTAGATGAACCCGCGTATATGTCTTTTCCTTCATTCTGAAAGCCTGAACTGAGATCTGTTATCAAAGAGAGTTGCCATCAAGGACAACACCTATGACATAGCTCCAAACCTGTGCCATAATGCCAACACATTTGACCACATTTCTAGTTATGGTGCGTTGAAATAACCTCAACTTGATCGAATCATCTATCAGGGAGTTGGATTAGAAAAATGTGGTTATGTGGTCTCCCAGATCATCACCACTCTTCCCTTCGAATTTTGGGATATCTGAGGGAAGTTTAGTTGGGATTGGAGGCCAAGCCGGATTGTACCAAATCAAATCATTTGTCAATTTAGTTAAGTCTTGTAAGTTAAGCATGGCCAGAAAAGGAATTCGTGGTGGGCCTTGGGAATTCCTTCCAGAGCGGGCAAGGTTCCCAAAGGTCTGAAAAGAATGACCTGGATTTTAAAAAACACCAGGATGCCCAAAGTAACTCGTAGAGCCTACTGAACCAAAAGGTGGACCTTATGGTCCAACGAAAATCAAAGTTTGACCAACTCCTGCTGAAAATCCTCCATAACTAGTGAAGTTACCCCCTAACGAAGTATTGAAAGGAGCTGACAGCCCCTGATAAGGATTCCATGCATTAGCAAAGGGTGTAAAATTCTGAAACGAATTAACTGAAGAATACGACACATTCCCTTGTTGGCCAAAAAATTGATTCCCAGCTCCCATCCCACTAACTGCAGGGTTTGTCCAACTCTCGAAGGGGTTAATACCTTGATTTGTAAAAGGAAAAGGCATTGACCCTACTGTCAGATTGGAATGTGGTATATGACCACTTCCAAATGGGAAACCCTGAAAAGAAGCTGATTCACTCATCATGGATGTAGAGGCAGTCGATGGTATGTTCAAGGGAACTGAAGGAATCTTGTGAGACAGAATTCCATAAGGGAGAAATCCAAAACTAGATGTAGTAGCTTGAGAACTTCCACTCGTTGACGGAATGGAAATAGTTCCTCCTCCTTGTACAGATATGGGAGTCTGCATGCTCGCAACACTCATGGTAAATGACATGCTTCCAGTAGTGGTCATCGAAGGAATAGATGTATGTAAACCTAGGCTCAAAGGCCTATGAGTTGGAGTTCTGACGTACAATAGAATGTTTGGATGATCAAGAGGAAGAGGAGAATTCAGAGCTGCAACTAACTCTGAAATCTCTTCAACTTTGATATTATCTTCTGACTGAAAATGTACTCGAGAAAGAATTGGTGTGTTCCTCTCTAACTCTCTACTAGTGTCAGGTCTATCTTGTGAATCAATGACCCCAAGCAGAGGATCAATCTCCAATGCGCCTACTGCCGCTGGTTGAAAACCATTGGCAGAATCTATCCTACGCCTTCTAGGAGAAGGCTCAGGACTCGTAGGTGATAGCCCACAAAGTCTCCTAGAATGTCGAGATGGTTAGTTGGCCACTTTAAATTATTTAAAATATCTACTTAAAGACTCAAAAAAAATTATAGAGCTAGGTCGACTATGAGCAAAGAACACTCACTAAAAATTCCCTAAGGATATCAGCAATCAAACAACTCTCAATTATTTCAACTCTGAGTGATTAGGACTGGACACCAAAATACAAGAAAGTTAATAATAAGGACCTTCCAAAAATAAACTGGGGTAATTACGCCCAGGCCTACTAGCGAAGGTATCAGATGTAGTTACGCTAACATCCAGACAATAGCCTTTGCTGGTGCAAGCCCCCAGGCTTTGCAAAGGTGCCCTCCAGAAGTACTATTGAACATGATACAATTTCAAACTCAGGTTCCACAAGATTCCCTTCTGCAACCAACAATGTGATCCCTAGGATAGGCAATTATGGTCACCAACTCGTATCAGAAGTCAGGCGAAACAGTCATGAGGTAGGATCTGACAAGTAAGAGAGTGGGTATCTCTTGTCCTTATCTTCACTCACTCTCGTGCTTTACTCCCAATTATGGAGCTTTTCTGGTCTCCCTAACGCTATTGGATTTCTATCATTAATCAAACTTCTATGTTTTGTAATTTAGAGCGACCTTGGAGAGTTAACTCTCCTCTCGCCTAATCCAAGGCCCTAATAAACCTAAACTTGTTGGTGTATTCTGATGACAATACAAAAGTTCTAGTTTATTTTAATTAATCACTTGATTTTAATGGTTGTTCTTTAAGTCAAAGGTATAGATGGGAGTGAAACCAATGATGTGTGTATGATGCAACAGAAATCAATGAAAAACTAACTACATGAATGCAATCATTTTTTCTTCGATGAAAAGAGATCTCTATATGGGTTCTATGAAACTTCTAAAAAGCAAATTACTTTTTCTCTTCTTTTCTTGAAACACACTTCACACACCCAAAAACTAAAAGACTATGAATGCTTTAACAATGCAAACTACCCTAATGCAAGATATAATGGAGATGCAAGATCCTAAATCACTTAAAAAATAAAACTAATAGTTTATAACTAACAATGAGCCAGCGAAATTACTGAAGAGGATATAAATTTTGAATACAAAATTCTCTCCAAATAAGAAAGACAAATAGAAAAATATTGCAATTTGCTTTCAACAATGAAAAGAAACCAAAAACCAAACTTGGCAAAAGAAAAAAAAAACCAAGTTTTTTGAGATCTTTTCTTTAAAAAAAAACAACCAAAAACAACTTTTTGAAATCATCCAAAATGCTACTAAAACTCAAAGATCGAAAAGAGAGCATGAGGAGTCTTTGCAAGTTACAAACTAGAAGATGAATGAAAACTTGAACAAAAAAATTCAACTTGCACTAAACGAACCAAACAACAGAAAAGAGCTTGACAAACTAACCAAGCAGCCAGGAAAGAAATACTTTCAAATTTGTCAAAAAGACTTTTAGAAAGCAATAAAATCTACGAGGCCACAAAATGAAGGAAAGTAAAGAAAGTAAATTCAAAACCTGAGCTTGACATTGAAATTGAAAACAATCTCATGTTCTGGAGAACCAGAACAATCAAGAACTTCTGAACGAAGTCTTGTGTGCCAAAAAACCAATTACAAACTCGCTAAAAAGAAAACCAAGGCCAAATATTTTCAATGAGGAAGAGAATTTGAAACAGTGATATTGTAGAATAATTAAATTCTTCAGACAAAAATTAACCATAGAGAGACTAAGAAGACCACGAAACAAATATATCTAGGAAGAGAGATTTGAAAAAACAATGCAAAAAATTGCATACACCACTATGTTTAAACACAGAAGCATGCACATGCGATTTTGACAAAGGAAACTCGTGTATACGCAAGTTCACTTTATGGAAAAAACATGTATATGCTACTGTAAACAAAGTAAAACGCGTACACAAAGCTTTGCAAGAAAAAATAAAAAACAAAGTCTGATCCAAAAGATTAGACTTAAAGACCGAGATTCTAGTAGACCAAATAAGACTGTAAAAGCAAGAGAAACAAAGACTGAGCCCTGATTAATAATGAAAATCAAAAACCAGGAATAACAAGACTATTATCCCTAGTGGAGTTGCCAATTCTGTTTCAGAAATAAGTACCCTAGGGCTTTGGGTTAGAACCCCAATAGAGTAGAAGAAAACTACAACAAGAAACACTAATATAGCTAAGGCAAAATTCTTATATAATAAAACTATGTACAAGAAATCGTACCCATATTTTCTTTGTTTGAGTAGGTCTCACAGGGTTCAGACCCTCTACAACTTTTGATGTTCTTCAAACTTGAAAATCATTCAATTCGAGCATACATAGCAGTATAGAAGTAAAGAATATTCACGAAATTGGCCCTATATCATATAAACAAATGATTGATCATACATCAAAACATAATTCATATATGAATTAAAACATAATTTGATGCATAAACATAGTTAATTTCAGAAACAAAACAACATTTCTTTTATTGCAGTAAGCTATAAATAACATGGAGAGAATTCACCTGAGTTTTCTTCTTCTGGTAGCAAGCATAACCGTCCTTTGGATTCGTCCTATCCCAGCCTTCAACAATCTTCTTCCATAACCGACACCATGATATCTTAAGAAAAAGGGAGAATATCTATGTTAGACTCAGTCTTGTCAGTCCTCTGTCAGAATCAAATTCACCAAGGTTCATTTCTCATCATTTGTAGTCATCAAATGCCATTTTGGTCAAAAAGAGTCATTTTAATCCTTGAGTCCAGGGTTTTGTCTCCAGAAGTGTGAAATAACGCTTGCAGGCCAGAGGGGGGTTCAATAAGTCTCTTATTTGAAGAGTTTCATCGTCATTAATGCTCAAAGATATTTCTTCTTCAAAACTCTGTTTTGAAGAAGAAATTGTCAAATTTGTTTTATGATACGCTCCATTCACAAAACGAAACTCTTGGCAAATCATCCTAATTGTCGAATATACAACACGCTCAACAGTTTGGTGGAGTTTGATGGTGATTATCTTGAAAGTGAACCCTGTGTGGCTTGTAGCTGTCCAGAAGTGCCTTATAGAAGAATGAAGTTGGAAAATATTAAATCTGAGACCAAGTTCACTGACAACTGAAACATTGTCAAATGCACAGGATGTATCAAATGAAGTAAGTGCAGAGCTGAAAGGTCAACCTGATCTAATTATTGGAAATTACAACAATGGGAATTTATTTGCATCTTTGATGGCACATAAATAAGGAATTACTCAGTGCAACATTGCTCATGCTTTGGAGAGGATGAAATACCCAAATTCAGACATATATTGGAGGGAATTTGAGGAAAAATACCACTTCTCTTGCCAGTTTACTGCAGATCTAATTGCAATGAATCACGCAGATTTCATTATCACTAACATATCAAGAGATTGCAGGAAGTAAGGATACTATTGGACAGTATGAAAGCCACATTGCTTTCACCCTTCTTGGTCTCTACTGTGTGGTTAATGGAATTTATGTTTTGATCCAAAATTCAACATTGTTTCTACTGGAGCAGACATGCACATTTATTTCCCTTACACAGAAAAGCAGCGTCGCCTTACTGCTTTACATGATTCAATTGAGGAACTCTTGTTTAATCCTAAGCAGACAACAGAACATATGTGTGCCTTGAATGACCATGAAAAACACATTATATTTTCTATGGCAAGACTCGACCGAGTTAAAATTATGACATGATTGGTTGAATGGTTTGCAAAGAACAAATTCCTGAGGGAGCTGGTTAACCTTGTTGTGGTTGTTGGTGATATTGACCCATCAAAGTCCAAAGACGAGAGACACACTGTTATCTGGAGATGTTTTACAGCCTAAAGTACAGAAATCTGGTTAAAACCATGCCCTTAGCTGTTGAAGAAAATGTTGATGGGATTGAAGATGAAATGTTGGGGGAAGATGTGCTGCCCAATGGATCTTCTCATAAACATTGAGTGACACCTCTCCTCTACTTAATACGCATTTTGTGCCACCATAATTTGCCAGAGAAGGCTGTTTTATCATTCACAATTTAGAATATGTGATATTTCTTATGCATTTCTATTTTCCATAGAGGTGGGGGCCAATTTTGTTAAATTAGGATGATTTAACACCTTGATAAAATTGTGCATCACTGGTTCAGAGGCAATGTTTGCAGAAATCGAGCACCTCTCACAGTTATCAAACAAGAAATTGTCAAAACGCCCAAAAGAAAAGTCGAGTTGAAGTCTGGAGGGATGGAAATGCGTTTTAGAAGGGCAGACTAGGTGTTTGCAAGCTGCATAGCGCATTGGGCAGTGTCACGGCGCACTGGGTGCTTTTACACAATGCAAATATACACTCGCGCGGCGCACTCACCAGGTGTGGTGCACTGGGCAGAGTGCGTGGCGCATAGAGCTGGAACAAAAATTTTCGCCTCTGCTCTATGAGAAAACACAAATTTCTTCCTCCAAATGGATTTGTAAGGCTGAGAATCGCCTTTTGAAACAACGTGTAGTGTGATTGCAAATTGCTTCATTCAAATTTTGTTTGGTTTGGTTTATATGCATTTATGGTTGTCGTAATCAATGTTTCCCAAGGGGGTTGTCGATACATTGGAATCACCTACAGGAATTCAATTTGATGCTTCTATGAGCAAGAGGACCATCAGAAATTTCCTTTCAAAGGAAACAGCTGAAGGCCATCGTCAATTCATTGCCGCCTGCATGTACTGAACCGGATATTGACACAAGTGCTCCATTCAGAGCTCAAGCAATAATTTCGAATCCTCCTGCATATGGACTTGTACATATGGTAGAGTCTCTCCACGTGTCTTTGCATATCTTCTTTACAATGCCTTGGACGCTCATGAATGAATTTCCTCATCCTTTAGCACGAGAATCACAGAGTGCTGGTTATTGGCTATCGAATCTGGTTGCGGACATATTACTATGGTGGGGGATGAGAAGTATCATAAATGATTTCAGAAGGAAGAAACTGAAGCTTCTTCCTATTCGATATTTAAGTGCATACCATGAATCTATTTCAGACTTGCCAACAGGATGCATATGAAGTCCACATCTTGTACTGAAAGCCAAATGACTGGGGACATTTAGTGGACGTGGTTGGTTTCTATTTCTTGAACTTGGGAATTAATTATAGCCCTTGTCAGGAATTTCTGTAGTGGTTGCAGGCTGGTCGAGCGCCCGTGTATGTGGGTTTTGGGAGTAGGCCTCTTGAAGATCCGGTAAAGACTACTACCATAATCCTTGAAACATTAGAATCATCAGAACAGAGAGGAATTATTGACAAAGGATGGGGCAACCGTGGGAATCATCATCAAACTCCTGACTGTGTCTTCCTTCTTGAGGACTGTCCACATGATTGGTTGTTTCCTCAGTGTCGTGATGTGGTTCATCATGGTGGAGCGGACACAACAGCTACAGGTTTAAGAGCAGGTTGCAAAAATATGGTTCCTACCTCTATAGATAGTAGAGAGAGAGTGCTATCTTCGTATAAAATAGCCCATATAACACTGTCAGAGTTGGAACGCCTCCATGTAACAATATTTGCATGGTGTTGACGCAACAAAAATGGAGAAAGCACCATATCATAGGAAAGAGGAGCTTCGATAGAATTGTATACAACTTTCCTCATGTAGGTTTCTATGAAAGGGAAACAGATAAAGCCGTATCAAAAAGCGCCACCACCTGATGAAGGATTTTTTATTTTTAAAAATGCAAACACTGTTTTAAGCACAATTGGAGAAATTCATGTTACCCACAAATCACATCATCCATACAACAAGTGGAAGCTAGTAAAACAAGCAGAAAGACATAGGCTGCTTTTAAAGGAATCAGTCCACTTTTCTATAGCAGACCATCCTGGCTACGTTAATAAAAGAGGGGCAGGGAAACATGCGGTAATCATTTCTTGTTGGGAGAGTGTCGAACTTATAAGTTCATTCTAAACCCAGCCATTCTCCACTAGAGGGAGGTTGCCGAAAAGGCAAAAGGCAGATTTGGAGTCTTCATTGAAACGACTTGAAGAGGATTGTTGATGATAATACCAAGAAGAGCGCTGAAACTTGCAAGGCAAAGGAATGATCCATCCATCAAAAGGCACAAGCTTGCAGCGAAAAAGAAAATATTGCCAAGAAATTGGTTGAAGCTTCGAAATCAAGTAGAGAGGAAATTACGAGAAAAGAGTCAAGGTTTGAGGAGGTTATTTTGGAGATTGAATTTGAAAAGCGAGCAAGGCCACTGGAGCGGCTAAAGGAAAGTGAAATGGTCAAAGACCGAACACCCAAATGTAAAACGTATGACAATCAACCGTAGCAGAGAAATAAGCCACAGGGCCTATTTTTGTTTTCAGTTACAATTTCAAGGGATTCACACCTACAGATGTCACTTTTTTCAGATCCGAGTAAAAATGTAACGTTGTTCCTTTTAGCGATGGATGGCTTTTCATCTTCAGTTAGTAATGATTAAATCATCCCATATTTTGAGTCGATTCATTTTTTGATATAGTGAGTATATTTATCGTATTGAAGGTCATTGGGTAAGAGGTTGGAGAGTTCTGGAAAATAGTGGGAGAGGTGTGAAGGAAAACTTCACTGTACAGTTTTTGACAGTGATTTAATGAAAAGATACAGCTCTGACTCCTGAGATTCTTGTGGTGTGAATTTAGCATTTGTCTTTTCCTTTGTTTCATATGTAGCTTGTTATGTTTCACATTTCATTTCATAATCATTTCTAAATGAATACTTTTAAGTGAGAAGGGCAGAATCCAGTTTACTACTCTACCTTGGGAAGGTATTCATGTTCTGTGTTTTCTTCTGTTTGATAAGGATTCATCCATTGACCTTGTCAACCCCTCAGCAGTCTTTTCATTCCATATAATTTCAAAATTGAATGCTAAATTTATTGCCTGTCTTGCCTCCTGAGATAATCTATGTCTCGGATTTAATCTCTCTGCTCATGCTGTTCTTGATCCCACGCTGCCCAGAAAATGTAGTCATTTATCAAAATACCCTTTCTTATCTATTTACTAGCCTAAAATCAGTTCCCATTTTAAGTCATCTCACACCCTATTGCTCATTTTATCGAGATAGACCCGAAGAAAGCCCTCTCCTATCCTCGTAGGGCTAGCTATGAGGCTGAGCTTGGTTTGATGTTGCCTCAAGTTTTTCCTTCTTCAGCCTAGGGCAGATCCGAGCGCTAACATAGTGGCGACTCCCTTGGGGATTGGGGATGAAAAGGGTTTGCTTGAAGATTGTGTTGCCCCAGTACATATCTCAGGTTCAGAGCTGATTGTTGATGGTGAACAACGATCAGACATAAGAAGACGGTTGAAATCATTCACCTGGCGACTCCATTCACTGAAGAATCCAACAATCAATCCTTCATGGTGACTCCACTGTAGAGAGATCAATAGTGGTAAGATTTTCATAATGGATCGGATTGCAAGAAGATACGCTCCCATGAGCCAAGATCACATCCCAGGTTTTCCAAATAAAATGCCCAAGGTAGATTGGTCAAAGAATTTGCCTGTGTTGGCATTATGGCTAAAGTGTTGTCCTTGATGGCAACCCATTCAGGTGATAGATCATAGTACTTCAAGTCAGCAGCAGAGATTGATGATCAGCTATCAAATATTGAAGAAAATAAGGGGTACGCAGGTACACTTTACATAAGGTGCGTACACGCAGGTCAGTGTTACATAAAGTGCGTACATACCCGCAGTTATCCCATTCAGGAGGTGCGTACCCCCAATGCACACATTTCAAGGCAAAGAAATTCACATGTGGGGTTTTCTTATGTTTTACTCTTGGTATTTAGCCGACGGTATTTTGTTATTATGGTGTCGGCTCGTGGTATTGATCCATGATTTAAGGAAGAGCTTTCCTATATAAAGCAAAGGAGATCATTTGGCTTGAGTATGTTTTTGGTTGAATATCTTATGAGGGCTAGATCTGGTCTAGATCTAAATAAGGCGAATCTACTGATGGACCGAGATCTCTTCGGCGCATGTTCAGATCTGTAGATCTGACTGTCTGGGTTATTTCTGAAGTCTTGAAATCATCTATGCCCGAAGGTACACAGGTACAGTGAGTGAAAAGTGCGTACATACGCAGGAACGAAGCGTTTCAGGTGCGCCGGTACGCAGGCACAGAAGGGTTTCAGGTGCGCTGGTACGCAGGCACAGAAGGGTTTCAGGTGCGCCGATACGCAGGCACAGAAGGGTTTCAGGTGCGCCGGTACGCAGGCACAGAAGGGTTTCAGGTGCGCCGGTACGCAGGCACAGAAGGGTTTCAGGTGCTCCGGTACGCAGGCACAGAAGGGTTTCAGGTGCACCGGTACGCAGGCACAGAAGGGTTGCAGGTGCGGAGGTCTGCAGGCAGTTCAATGGACTCAGAGCGAGGTACGCAGGCGAGCAGTTGAGCAGGGTGCGTACGTAAGCAGGCGAGCAGTTGAGCAGGGTGCGTACTGTAAGCAGGCAAGTAGTTGAGCAGGGTGAGTACTGTAAGCAGGCAAGCAGTTGAGCAGGGTGCTTACGTAAGCAGGCGAGCAGTTGAGTAGGGTGCTTACTTCTCTTAAAATCTTTATTTATCATTGCTGTGTTCTGGGTTTGGTCCTATTATTGTTGATCTGGTTACTACAGTTGACTGGGTGATTTTCTTATACTTGATGATCATTTGATGCTTATGGATCCAGTTTGAAAATTTATGAAAAGTGGTCCTTGTAAGAAAAGAAGTAGGGGGTTGTAGCTCCCTTCCAGGAGAGACTGGAAAACGAGAGAGAGTTGTAGCTCTCTGCAGGTTGCAGCCTGCGTACTGGTAAAGGACTGCACCAGTACAAAACCATTGTAAAAGGAGTTTCTAATTTGAAAGAAGATAGAGACATATTGTAGCAGGTGGTTTTCACCCACATTGGGTTTCCACCTTACATCTTGTGTTCTTTGGTGTGACTATCTGTTTTCTTTGTTCATGCTCATTATTTTATGGTACTGACATGCAAAATAATTCAAAGAACAAATAAGGAAGATTTATTAAAAGAATTAGATAATACTGATTCACCCCCCCTCTCAGTATTATTTCCAACAATTGGTATCAGAGCAGGTCCTTCAGAGAAGCTTGATCGCTTGAAGGTAGATCGTTCATCATGAGCAACTATGAGAGAGAAGCATCAATCAGGCCACCGGTTTTTGATGGGACAAATTTCAATTATTGGAAGGTAAGAGTTACTGCCTATCTTCAATCTCTTGGTACAGAAGTTTGGGACATCGTAGAGACAGGCTACGCTTTTCCTTCAGCTACTCCTACAGATGCAGCCGAGAAAAAGAAGTATGAAACAAATGCAAAAGCAGTCAGTACTCTATTAGGATGTATATCTCAATCAGAATTCATGAAGGTACTGCACTATAAATCCGCAAAAGAGATATGGGACAAAATTGTCACGAGCTATGAAGGAGATGAACAGGTAAAGCGTGCTAAACTTCAAACTCTCAGAATTCAGTATGAGACTCTCAAAATGTATAATGATGAAAGTGTGGCTAACTATTTTCTTCGGGTAGATGAGGTTGTTAATTGTATGAAAAATTTGGGTGAAGAAATAAAAGAGGCTATTGTGGTT
Organism: Pinus tabuliformis; assembly: GCA_031772625.1. NCBI lineage: Eukaryota > Viridiplantae > Streptophyta > Pinopsida > Pinales > Pinaceae > Pinus > Pinus tabuliformis. Next base: position 90,488,763 of record CM062816.1, on the reverse strand, counting down.
GAAAAGGTTCTAAGATCATTGTCCCCCAAGTTTGAATCTAAAGTATCTGCAATAGAAGAAAAGGAAAATCTACGAATTCTTACTATGTCTCAGCTTCATGGAATTCTAACTGCTTATGAAATGAGAAAGGGAGGTCCATCAGACAGAAGAGAAGCTGCTTTCAAGGCATCAGGCAAAGGAGATTATTATGAAGCAAGCCACGTCCCAGAAGAAGAGGAAGAAGAATCAAATTTTGTCAGAAATCTTCAAAGGGGTTCTGGAAGGTTCAGAGGTAAGTTACCTTTTAAATGCTTTGCTTGTGGAAGAGTAGGTCATTATGCTGCAAAATGTCCTTATAAGGATAAAGGAAAAGAACCTGCTAGATGGAACAAGAAACAAAATGCAAATAAGAAAAGCTACTACACTCATGAAGATAGTGATGGTCTATCAAACAGTGATGAAGATGAACAAGGTAATGAATATAAGTTGTTAATGGCATTTGAAGATGATGATTATATGGATGCTATAGATGTGGATAACCTTTATGATGAAATTACTAGACTCAAGAGATGTATAGAAGAAAAGAACATGATCATTGATACTCTACAATTTCAAATTGATGAAAAGGAAAAACATCTTGAAAAATTAGAAGGTGAAATTGTTGGTCTTAGAAAAGAGATTGAGAAAACAAAAGCTATTAATCTCAAGTTTGTCAAAGGATCTGAAACTTTGGATGAGATTATCAATGTGCAGCGGTCTCCACTAAATAAGACAGGTCTGGGCTATAATGGAGAAACTTCTCAAGCATCCACCTCAAAAAGTTATCTTGATGCAGCAAGAAGAAATGAGCAAAAGCACAATGAAGATCATCAGGTAAAGCAGGGACGAATTACAAACAGAAACTATCAGGGGCAATCCATCTTAAGAGTGAACAAAAGCTACAACCAGCCACAGGTAAAATCTTCTCAATTTGGTTCAAGAATAGATGACAATAGAAATTACAATCAATTGGCTGGTAGATTCGATAACCACAGAAGTTTCTTCAATGGACAATGCTTTTCTTGCCATAACTTTGGTCACAAAGCAGCTCAATGTGTTGCATATAAAACGATCATGACTAGGGAAGCTCAAAAACAAAGAAGTATGACCGGGATTACAAAAAGGACCTATAACAACTTTTCGGTTCTTGAAAATGAAGTTGAATGTTCTATTTGCAATAACTTTGGTCATGAAGACTCTGAATGCAGGAGCAGGTTTCAGCAGAAAAAGGAACAAGCCTCAAGCACCAAAACATGGAGAATAAAGGAACCACAAACAGAAAGATGTGGGATAGCATTTTTTGCAGAGGGACAGGAAAATCTATGGTACATTGACAGTGGATGTTCGAAGCATATGACTGGTGATAAAGAAAAACTTGAGTCATATTCTGCTCTAGAAAAAGGAAAGAAAGTCTCTTTTGGAAATGATACTCCTGCAACTATAAAAGGAAAAGGCATTGCTCAGTTAAAAGAAAAGGTCAAGGCTGGAAATGTTTTGTATGTTGATGGATTGAAGCATAATCTTCTAAGTGTCAGCCAGATGTGTGATCAAAGAACCGAGGTTATATTCAGATCAAATGGATGTCTTGTTCGTGATCTTGATACAGGTAAAACAGTGATCAAAGGCAAAAGAACTCCAAATAATCTGTACATATTTGAAGAAGGACAACAACAATGCTATCTGAGCAAGGATGATGAGCACTGGTTATGGCATCGGAGGTTGGGACATCTAAGCTTTTCACAAATAAGGAAAGCATGCAAATATCAGGCAGTTCGCGATCTTCCAGATATCAAAATTCCTGACAACACCATATGCAAATCATGTCAGTTTGGAAAACAAACCAGAACTAACTTTCCAGAGAAAGAAGGATCAGCTAGCATGCCTCTTGAGCTAGTACATACAGATACATGCGGTCCTTTCAGGAAAAGAACACCTCGAGGAGAAGAATACTTGATATTATTCATTGACGATTTCTCCAGGTTTGTCTGGTTAGGACTTATGAAGCACAAAGATGAAGCATTCGAAAAATTCAAATCCTTCAAAGCCTTGGTTGAAAATGAATCAGGTCACAAAATTAAGTGCCTCAGATCCGACAGAGGTGGGGAATTTACTTCAAATGAATTTTTCAATTTCTGTGAAGAACATGGGATAAGAAGAGAATTCTCTACAGTAAGAACTCCTCAGCAAAATGGAGTTGTGGAAAGAATGAACAGAACAGTCCAACAAATGGCTCGTGCTATGCTTGATGAGTCAGGAACTCCCGCAACTTTCTGGGGTGAAGTTGCACATGCTGCAGTTGTTATTCTCAACAAAACAAATGTCCGGGTGAACAGCACTCAAACTCCTCATGAGATCTGGAGTGGTAGGACTCCTTCGGTAAAGCACTTCAAAATCTTTGGGAGCAAATGCTATATCAAGAATACTGATGAGCAACTTGGCAAACTTGAACCTAGAGCAGATGAAGGAATTCTTCTTGGTTACTCTCCACATAGCAAAGCATACAAATGCTACAATAAAAGACTTGGCAGAATTGTTGACAGCATTGATGTAGTGGTTGATGAGAAGGGATACATTCCTAGGCAAGTACATCATGAAGACATCGAAGAAGATGAAGGCTACCCCCAACGACAGAATGATGAAGAAGAAGAACCTCAAGAAGAACTAGAGGAGCAAACAAGAATAGAAGAAAAGACTCCATCCAGATATGTTCAGAAGAATCATCCAGAATCTCAGATTATGGGGCAGAAAGAAGCAGGTGTACAAACAAGAAGAACAGTTGCAGAAGCTTCAAGCTATTTGGCATTACTCTCCTCTACTGAACCACAAAATGTGAAAGAGGCATGCAAAGATGAATGTTGGGTGAAGGCAATGGATGAAGAACTTGAGCAGATCGAAAAGAACAACACTTGGGAGCTGGTTCCTAGACCAAAAGATAAGAATGTTATCGGAACAAAATGGGTCTTCAAAAATAAATTGAATGAAAATGGAGAAGTAATTAGAAACAAAGCCAGACTTGTTTGTAAAGGGTATGCGCAGCAAGAAGGAATAGACTTTGAAGAAACCTTTGCTCCTGTTGCAAGACTTGAGGCCATCCGAATGTTCCTTGCTCTCTCAAGTTTTCAAAACTTCAAAGTATTTCAAATGGATGTGAAATCAGCCTTTCTGAATGGAGACTTGGAAGAAGAAGTGTACATTGAACAACCAGATGGGTTCATTCTTGGAAATGATCCAAATCTTGTATGCAGATTGAAAAAGGCTCTCTATGGTCTCAAACAAGCTCCAAGGGCTTGGTACTACCGTTTGGACAATTATCTTCATCAACAAGGCTTTTCAAAAGGATCAGCAGATAGCAATCTTTATATAAAAGTTGAAAATGACAAATTGCTAATTCTTGTTGTGTATGTAGATGACATTATTTTTGGGAGCAATGAAGAAGCTATGAGTCAAAGCTTTGCCTTGGTCATGCAAAAAGAATTTGAAATGTCCTTGCTAGGAGAACTGACATATTTCCTTGGTTTGCAAATCCAACAAAAAGAAGGAGGAATCTTTTTATCTCAAACCAAGTACCTCAAACAGATTTTGAAGAAATATGGTATGGAAGATGCAAAACCAGTATGTACACCCATGGTCACAAGATGTAGCCTCAGTGCAAATGATGAATCTGCAGCAGTACATCAACCAACCTATAGATCTATGATTGGAAGTTTACTTTATTTGACAGGTACCCGACCGGACATCATGCATGCAGTTGGAATAGTTGGAAGATTTCAGTCAAATCCGAAGGAGACTCATCTTCAGGCAGTGAAGAGAATTTTCAAATATCTTCAAGGGACTCAAAATTATGGCTTATGGTATCCTAGAGATACAGATCTTACACTTCATGCTTATACATATGCAGATTGGGCCGGAAGCGTGGATGACAGGAAAAGCACAAGTGGTGGTGCGTTCTTTATGGGTTCCAGACTGGTATCTTGGTTCAGCAAGAAACAGAGTTCGATTGCCTTGTCTACAGCTGAAGCAGAATATGTTGCTGCTGCATCTTGTTGCACCCAACTCCTTTGGATGATGCAGACTTTGCAGGATTTTCAAATCACTTGTACACCACCAATTCCCATCTTATGTGATAACACAAGTGCAATCAGCATCTCAAAGAATCCTGTTATGCATTCAAAAACCAAGCACATACCAATCAAGTATCATTTTCTCCGGGAACAAGTGCTTGAACAGAAGGTCAAGTTGGAGTATGTTCCTTCTAAGGAACAAGTTGCTGATATTCTCACCAAACCATTGCCCAGGGACACTTTTGAATACCTCAAGCAAAAGCTGGGGGTTGTTGATGCATCATCTTATTGCTGAACCTCTTATGATTGATGGTACAGGTTCAGGGGGAGCATATAATGCATTGTTGGCATTATGGAGGATGTGCAGAAGGAGATCTTGGAAGTAGCTGCAATATGTCTCTATCTCTTTCATGGTGGATTATGGTTCTTCGTTGCAGATCTGGTTCATATTCAGGGGGAGCATGTTCTTAGGGGGAGCATAACCCTTTGCCCTTGATGTCAAAGGGGGAGAATGAAGCTGAAGTTTTGAGGTTGCCATCAAGTCCAAAGGGGGAGATTGTTGGCATTATGGCTAAAGTGTTGTCCTTGATGGCAACCCATTCAGGTGATAGATCACAGTACTTCAAGTCAGCAGCAGAGATTGATGATCAGCTATCAAATATTGAAGAAAATAAGGGGTATGCAGGTACACTTTACATAAGGTGCGTACACGCAGGTCAGTGTTACATAAAGTGCGTACATACCCGCAGTTATCCCGTTCAGGAGGTGCGTACCCCCAGTGCACACATTTCAAGGTAAAGAAATTCACATGTGGGGTTTTCTTATGTTTTACTCTTTGTATTTAGCCGACGGTATTGTGTTATTATGGTGTCAGCTCGTGGTATTGATCCATGATTTAAGGAAGAGCTTTCCCATATAAAGCAAAGGAGATCATTTGGCTTGAGTATGTTTTTGGTTGAATATCTTATGAGGGCTAGATCTGGTCTAGATCTAAATAAGGCGAATCTACTGATGGACCGAGATCTCTTCGGCGCATGTTTAGATCTGTAGATCTGACTGTCTAGGTTATTTCTGAAGTCTTGAAATCATCAATGCCCGAAGGTACGCAGGTACAGTGAGTGAAAAGTGCGTACATACGCAGGAACGAAGCGTTTCAGGTGCGCCGGTACGTAGGCACAGAAGGGTTTCAGGTGCGCCGGTACGCAGGCACAGAAGGGTTTCAGGTGCGCCGGTACGCAGGCACAGAAGGGTTTCAGGTGTGCCGGTACGCAGGCACAGAAGGGTTTCAGGTGCGCCGGTACGTAGGCACAGAAGGGTTTCAGGTGCGCCGGTACGCAGGCACAGAAGGGTTTCAGGTGCGCCGGTACGCAGGCACAGAAGGGTTGCAGGTGCGGAGGTCCGCAGGCAGTTCAATGGACTCAGAGCGAGGTACGCAGGCGAGTAGTTGAGCAGGGTGCGTACGTAAGCAGGCGAGCAGTTGAGCAGGGTGCGTACTGTAAGCAGGCAAGCAGTTGAGCAGGGTGAGTACTGTAAGCAGGCAAGCAGTTGAGCAGGGTGCTTACGTAAGCAGGCGAGCAGTTGAGCAGGGTGCTTACTTCTCTTAAAATCTTTGTTTATCATTGTTGTGTTCTGGGTTTGGTCCTATTATTGTTGATCTGGTTACTACAGTTGACTGGGTGATTTTCTTATACTTGATGATCATTTGATGCTTATGGATCCAGTTTGAAAATTTATGAAAAGTGGTCCTTGTAAGAAAAGAAGTAGGGGGTTGTAGCTCCCTTCCAGGAGAGACTGGAAAATGAGAGAGAGTTGTAGCTCTCTGCAGGTTGCAGCCTGCGTACTGGTAAAGGACTGCACCAGTACAAAACCATTGTAAAAGGAGTTTCTAATTTGAAAGAAGATAGAGACATATTGCAGCAGGTGGTTTTCACCCACATTGGGTTTCCACCTTACATCTTGTGTTCTTTGGTGTGACTATCTGTTTTCTTTGTTCATGCTCATTATTTTATGGTACTGACATGCAAAATAATTCAAAGAACAAATAAGGAAGATTTATTAAAAGAATTAGATAATACTGATTCACCCCCCCTCTCAGTATTATTTCCAACAGCCTGTGTTCAGAAATGTGGAAGGTAATGACGTTGCTCTTCATCTGGTGAAATTTCACATTCACGTGCATAAATTAAAGATCGATTTTCCTAAAGATTGTTTGATGAAAATGTTTATGGCTACTCTGGAAGACAAAGCCCGATATTGGTATGAAAGTTTGCCACCTACTTCCATTTATTGTCTAAAGAATTTTCATTCAATATTCTTTGAGAAGTATAAAGAATCTTATCCATCATTAAATTTAGTTCAGGATTGTTGCAAGCATGCTTATGGTTTTACTGAGAGCCTTGAAAAATACTATGAGGATGATAATTTTATGGACGAAGAAATCATGGAAGCATTATATGAAAATCCGTTTCAGCAGCCTACAGAACTCTTAGAGGAAACTTTGCAGCAGGATCAAAATCAGCAGGTTAAAGATTTCCATATGACTGAAAATGATGAAAAAAGAAGTACTATTTCAGATCTGGTTGAAATAAAAGAGGACACGCAGGAAAATGATGTTCCAATCTTCGAAAATGATGATGATAAACCAGACCGAGAGATGGATTGTGACGAGGAAAAACAAGTTGTTCCGGATCTCATAGAAGAGAATTCCATTGTTGAGGCTACCTCAAATGAACAAGACAGAGTTATAGGCCTAACTGCCCTCATCTCATCAGAACACAACCTTCCTACCAAGGTAATCCAGTCAATTCACAAACAACAAGAGGATATCTTTGTTCAAGTAGGTGAAAAAGTTTCTCTGGATGAATTTATGATAGGTGATAGAGATGTCATGCTTGAGTTTCAAGAATCATCTGAAGTTGCTTTTCTCATGATTGATGAATGTGATGAATGTAATGGGAATCTGGTTGTCATATAATGTCAAGATGATTAGAAATATATCCAGACTATAGCCAACCAGACCATTATGGATTCCATTTCATATTCTTCTTCATATGTTTCGTGTTTTGAAACGTTCTTTGAAGAGGAAATCTGCTCATCTACTTGTTCAGAATTTTTTGAAGACCAGGAACGTGCTCTTATTTATGAAGAAAAATCAGAAGCAAGAGAAAAATACATCTCGTTTTCTCAGCAGGAGGTGGCAATGGCAATTCTTCATGTTTTTCAAGATCCTCTAGCGAGTTTGTTGCAGCCAGCAATGAAGGTGATTATGGTAGTGTTCAGTGATGAAGGAGATCATGGTA